>OU343223.1:90421999-90779613 GCA_910596185.1 Chrysanthemum makinoi | reverse complement strand
ATTCATCATTTATCGTAAATTAGGTTTACGAGTATCAAATTCGCGTTACCTTAATGGTTTTGCTGCGAATTCATGAGCAATCGTTGAGGACATTTCATATAGACTAGGATTAGTCTACATATCATTAGTAACATCATCATCATATTAGTTCATGCATGGTTTTGCATTTTTCATTAAACGTATAATTTCTTATTAAATAAACGCTATCGCGTAATCATTTATTTTGAACGCTTGATCCAACACTTCCAAAAATTATCCTAATATATTTCTATACTCATATTAAGATTATAAAAATTATAATATTAGTTTACCCGGTGTTTTAAATTTATTTTGTATATAAATTGTTATATTTATATAATTACGACGGTTTTCGTAAATAATACTCGATAATTATTATTTCACTAAATTTTTGTAAGAAATGTATTTTTATAATTTTTATGGCATCGATATATTTTATTTTGTTCCGTTAAAATTTATTTTTAGCTAACGCTACCCTAAATACCTAATTATATACAAAACTACCAACTATATTTAAACTATTATACATTATTACATTTACTCATCCAAAAATTACATTACCCTTTTCATTTTTCTTCTTGTCGACCAACTAAGATGACTCAACACATTTTGATTTCAAAATATCCTCTAGCTACAATTATACATGCCTAGTTTTATTATATACTAATATATACACATACATAACATATATCTAAGGTGTAAAAATCAACATATCACTCTCCCATTTCCTCTCTACAAACCGTGCAAGGGTGGAGACCAAGAAGAAAAGCAAAGTTTTTTTTCAAGAACAAGCTAAAATATAAACACTAGTATACTCTTAATCAAGGTTTTGAAATAAAAACCTAGGGTATTAGGAAAAACCTTGTTCTTTAAACCTCATCACTTTCGACAACAATATATAAGGGTCTGATCATTTTTGTTAATTCTGGAAATTTCGACAGTTGGTAAAAAATTTTGGGCTAGATATTCAGAAAATATACTTTAAAATGAAAACGTGGCCGCTTGAATGGGTTAAAACGGAGTTATAACGAAGCAGTTATGCTATTTTCAAGTTTCAATTTAAAACTATATTTCTAGAAAAATTTCAGCATGCTGTCTCAAACTTTAACGAGTCAAAAAATGAGTCTTAAGCGTTATTAAATGAGTCGATTTATCAAAAATATATTAGTATACTTTAACATGAAGTTAAGGACATATAAAAACGAGAAAACGGACTTGTAACGAATAAATTACACCGCTTTAAACAAGGTCGTCGTAACTATTTCATATAAGCATAACTAACATATTTTCTAATAGCCAAAAACTACGCACGGAATGACCATGTTGAGGGTTGTTTTTAACATTGATGGAGTACTTTTTATAAAATGATGTCTTCTAGTAAAAGTAAGTTCGCCTAGCCTATTTTCCAAAATGTCCAACCGTTCGTCAAGCGGAGTTGTAACGAATAAAATACGGTCACTCAAACTTTGCCGAAAGTTACCCTTAAACAATATTTTGGTACAAGTACCCTACTTCACCTATGTTTTTCTCCATGATCGAGACCTCTATGATGAAAACTTAAAAGCTAAGACTTTGAAATAATGCTACAAGCTTTCCAAAACCGTTGAGTTTGTTTCCTAACATTCAATATTCACCATTTACACTAGCTTTTCGAGCCAATTAGTCACTTTCATGAATTGTCAAATGACATTGTTTTACGACGAAAAGTTATAATTTCATAATAAATCATTAAATAACTATCGTAGGATATCATTTCAACGTATATACTTATAAAGTAATTTATAAATTGTCAAGACGTTATAAGATTATTTTTTCGACGATAAACGTTATTTTCAAAATTCACAAGTGGTATAAATATCATACGAATTGCATGCATAACATTACATCATGACTTATTATATATCATATCATTCATAATAGGTCGCAGTTAGAGATTGCGCCTCATTTCAGTGTACTCTCTTTTGCCATCAAAGCATCATTGTACCAAGTGAGTTCATAGCCCCACTTTCTATTACTTAATTGTTTTACAAACTCTTGGGGAGATACATGCTATATTTTTAATCGAACACAAATGCTTTGAACTGTATGTTATATCCAAATGATTTATTTTCACTAAGTATTCTGTTGCCATGTTTGAAGTCCCTACATCATGCACCATTAGTCACTTGCAGTGAGCTGAATATTGTGAATAGGCCTATTGGAATTAACACTCCCGTTCTTATTGACCCAGCTAGGGAAATCGAACGCACTATATTTGAATCATTAAGGTAAATTGGCAAGTTTACCTATTAGGGCTGCGATGAAACGATTTTACCAATTTCTATTGGTACGAGGTTTACGCTTTGGTTGTCATGAACTTAATGAAATAAATGTTGTTTTGTTTTCAACGATGAGTGTGAAATAATGTAAGTCACACTACAAATATTGTGTTCAAACGAATTAATTAAACCTATGGATTTCACTCAACCTTTGTGTTGACTGTTTTAAGCATGTTTTATCTCAGGTATCTAAAGCATACACTTCATGGCATGCATGTGAACTTATCATAGAGTCGCAGTGACGACGCGTCTCATAGGGATTTTATGCACTTTAAAACATCGTTTGGCTTGTATCAAACTTATTTCCGTACATGTTGATTTTCATTTGGGACCTACACTTTGTAAACTCTGAATGTTTTATTAAATTAAACGATGTGTTTTCCAAACGACACTTTAGGTCGTTCAATATAACTGTGATTGTGATGCTATGACAGTCAACTCCCAGGAATTCCATTCCGCTGCAAAACAGGTAATTTGGGGGTGTGACACAAAACTACATACAAAGATCACTTGGAGCTGTGGTTAAAAAGTTTACAACTCAAAGAGAAAATATATGTGAAAGGGGTGAGTTACAATGAAGAAATGGCTCACTATTTATAGAGGAAAAAATGCTACTGTTTCACGGATCCCTCACTTGAGGGATCCGTCCAGTGTATTCCTGGGGATCCGTGGGACGCTCCTCTTTGCCCATTGGTTATGGGTCATGAGTCATGAGTCATGGGTTATGGGTCATGAGTCCTAGACTTTGGACCATGGGTATCCAAGTAGATACAATGTATCTACACGATGCAATGCATCTAGTCCATGGGTCATGGGTTAAAACCATGGGTCATGGATAATACCCATTTATGACTTATGCATGATGTCATGCAATGGGTTATGGGTTATGATCCATGGGTATGGGTCATAGACTTTGGGTTTTACCCAACTACATTCAATGTATTTGGTCAATGGGTCAAATACTTAAACTTCTACCAATTATATTACCCATTATAATACATACTAATTATGTATATATCTACCCAATATGTAAACACTAGTTGTTGTACATATGTATTGCTAAATCATAAAATCACTATTACTTGTTTAGTGTTGTGTGAAATCGTAAGTGTGTTGGTAAATTATCGACTTAAACCATTTACGTATTTTATTTGTTTCGTTAAAATGATCTTACGTTTGTTATCAACAAAACATTAGAAGATCGTAAAATATAAATAAACGTTTTTACGGCTTATTTGTATTAACACACTTTTCAGAACCCAATGATTGGATTTTAATTTTTGTACCTATATTTTTTAAGCGACCTAGACCCAGCGAAATTTTTAGATTCGAGCGAAATTCTCTTTTGTCATTTTCAAGAAAAAAGTGAAACTTTCGAAACTATTTACTTTATTCCTTTAGCGCCTTCCCAATGCTGAGCAACTTAAGCGAATTACCTTGAACGCCTTTTTTAACTTTATACTTTTGTACTTTTATACTTTTTTTTCCATAGATTACTTTTATACTTCTTTTACTTAAGCGAATTCCTTAAAATATTTAAGCGCTTTTTCATGTTTAACCTGAACAACTCGTTAACACTTAGGGGGCCTCGTCTAAGCTTAGCCCGTAACCAAGCCACCCCTGATATTTAGGTCCCTCACTATATCCAAACCACACCATTTGAAAGAACAATTCGAGCTAAGCTCAATATCCACAACAATTATAGACCACACATTCTTTTAACGATTTTAATCCTTGGCCCATTTATATTTCATCAGCTCGCCTTTAGATACAAACCCTTCATTCACAAGCTTAATAAGCTTGACACCAATCATTCATTGATACTTTTAGTATCATAACTTTCTGAGTCAAATCACACAATATTTTCTTCATCTGATCCTAAACCCATCTACCTTCTCAGCTCCCCTAATCTTTCTTACCTGACACTTACAGCCAACTCTTTTTATGTTTATGGTTGAGTGGATTTGCTTTGTGGATTTGTGGAGATGATTTTTGTTGTGAAATTGTTTAGATCTGGATCTGAGTGTTTCTTTTGTTGAGATAGAGAGTTTTATGTGAGAGATGATGTGTGTGTAAATATTTTTAAAAAGTATAAAATTATAATTTTGAAATGTTATGTAAAAAATTACAAAAATGTACAAAATTATAAAGTAAAAAAAGTCACTAACATTATTTCGCTTAAGTTGTTCATCATTGGGAAGGCGCTAAAAGTATAAAATAATATTTTAGGAAGTTTGACTTTTTTTACTAAAGGACAAAAAAGAATTTCGCTAGAATCTTAAAAAGTCGCTCGGTCTAGGTCGCTTTAAAAGTATAGATGGTAAAAGTTAGAAAATAATCATTGGGTTCACAAATGTCGAGGGACACTTGGCACTCTGAGATTAAAAGTAGAAAAGTCGCAAGTCTCAAAGGTATTTGAAAAATACCGCAACTTTGTGCCTAGAAAGTGTTGCCACCCCGAGCGAAAAGTGCAAATGCATAAATTGCTCATAAAAATTATTTATCTACAAAGAGACGTTCATACCGACATTATAAGTAGACAAAATAAAAAATCAAAACATAAAAGCGGGGCATTAATAACCTTTAGTTGTGAAAATTTTTAGTAACTTATACAGATTTAAGTAAATTTTTAAGTAAATTATATTTATGCTAGGATTAAATGCAAAAAAAATCTCCTATTCTTTTTAGAAACTACATTTAAAAAAAAATTACAAAAGTTATTTTGATATTTTTTAAATGTTTGGTGGAAACATTGTTAAATCAACTATTTCATTAGGTCAACATTATTTGAATTTTATATGTGAAAGTAAACAAAATATTGAAATTTAAATTTTAAATGAGTATTGTGAGGATTAAATATTACTCATATTTAAGTATTTTTAAGTTTTGAACAAAAACATTTTTGCTTTATATGCAATCAAGATGAGATAGAAGTAAACGTCCTTACTCTAAAGGAAAATCAAAGAGCTAAAAGCATCGGGTACGATGGCTTAGAGCCATGCGCCATCCAACGTGGCAAGGAATTTTATTTGAGCCAAAGTCAAGCCACCACATTACCCATTCCTTGCGCCATGGAGTGAGTGAAGCATGTGGCTTGCGCCATTGACTTTCTTTTTTGTTTTTTTTTTAATTGGATTTTTGTGTTAAGTTTGTGTGTTTAATTGTGTGTGATGGGTCTCAGAAAATGTGTTTTGGTTTGAGTTATAAGGGAGAGTTGTTTTGGGTGTGTCAGTGATAAGGGAAGTGAAATAGTGAAATGCTTAGGTGTAATGACATGATATCGTTTTTGGGTTTTGGCTTGAGCCACTGCACCTGATGCTCCAAGAGAATTTTTCCATGAAATTATTTAAATGCTTTTCATTAATTGAAAATATATATTAGAAAAAAGACTTCCTTTATTCGGGGTTATCTTTTTTACCAATAGCTTGACAAATACCAAGTGCATGATGAATGGCTTTTTCAGTTAGGATGCTAGGGAAAGATGTTACTCGTTATGTTCCAAAATTATTGTCCCCCGAAAAAAAACACACGGTTAAAAAAACATAATTATTATTGTTTTTTCTCTCTTACTTTTGTCAGAATAACAATTTTATCCTTAACTAATTACTTAGTGTCCTTTTTAAAGTTTGTATATTTAGTAGTGGACAATTAAATTGGGACATCTCATTGACTATTATTTTGAGACGGAGGGAGTAAAAATTTGACCACCGCTAAAGCGTTTTTAGGATGCTGATGACTATTGGCGTAATTTTGTTGACTCAGGGATTATATGCGTATTAAACTTTAATGTCGTGAATTAATATTTGTTATTTGCACACTTAAATGTACAAACTAGTAAAACAGTATATAATAAATATACAAATGCTAAATGCACATATTAGAGTGTGCAAATAAGAAATTGTAATGTGCAAATCATTAGCCTTTTTAGTATGACATAACTGCTTTCCAAACGCACACCTGAACACCCACTAAAAATCGTTCTTAATTTTTCTTCGCTTTTTAATACACGTCGATGTGGTATGTGATCAAGGCCTTTAGTGTAGTGATATGTGCGTTACCCACCAACCTAGAGGTTGTAGGTTCAAATCTCACTGAAGATATTTGTGAGATAAGTAGCATAAGATGTGAAAATTGTCATTAAAAAAATACTAATAAATTAAAATACACGTGGATGTGATATTTGAAGCAAGGCATGAGAAACATACAAGTTTGCCTTAACGTTCTAAACATGCATTGAAAGTAGGGATGGCAATAAAACCCGTACCCGATGGGGACCCGATAACCGAACCCGTTTTGACCTGGGAATCCCCGAGTTGACCGGGGATGGGGATGGGGATGGGGACGGGGAATTCCCGATATTGAAAACGGGGATGGGGGCGGGGATGGTAATACCTTTTGGGTACCCGAACCCATACCCAAAAAGTTTTAAGTTTAAATCTAAAAATATATTATTAGCCTTACGGTATTTCCTCCTAACTTTTCATCGTCCCTCACTTATTTTCGTGATATATAAATTAGAAATAAAACCCTAGCCCCTTTAAACACAACTTGCAACTGCTACCATTCCTACCTACGATTTACAACTGCAACAAAAACCACTATCAAGGTAAACAAATCATAATTAATATGTTATCAAGTCATCATCATCATCAATCAAAATGATATATGTTGCTTCTATTCATTATTTATTTTTACTGCATGAACCATATAACTTTATAAGTACTTATTATTTATTTTAGAGTATAAGTTACAATTGAGATAATTATTGTTCAAATGATGTATGTTTGATGCATCGTTATGTTTTTTTTCTTATTATTTTTTTGTGTCATCCTAATGGTTTTTGATTTGTGTCTTTGTATATGTGTTTGTTTATTATAGTTCTGAACTTTTGATTCTTGCTAGATAATAAAATATACATTCAAACTTTGTAGCAAAATATATGAATCTGACGAAACATCTAAATGATTTGAATGTTGTGGAGAAAATATGATCTTCGGTATGTAAAGGTGCAAACTTACAATAAGGTGATTTTTGTTTATTATAGGAATGGCTTTTGAAGGGAATACGATTCATGTACCATCAACACAAAACAGCCCTTCAAACTTGCCGGAAGATAATCACCTACCCGATAATGTTGAAGAAACACCTGAACCTCCGGCTAAAAAAAATAAGAGACTAAGAAGTCCGGTTTGGGAGCATTTTGTGAAGATAACAGTCAATGGAGAACAAAAGGCAGAATGTAACTATTGCAAAAGTTTACTTAGTGGCCAATCAAGTCACGGTACCAAACATTTGCACGACCATTTGAAAATATGCAAAAAAAAGAAACAACCGGATGTTCGAGAAAGACTTTTGGCAGGAAATTCGAAGTCAAGTTTAAGTACTTACGTGTACAATGAGAAGGATGGAAGGATGTCACTTGCTAAAATGGTTATTTTGCATAAGTATCCTCTTGCGATTGTCGATCATGTTGGGTTTAGGAATTTCACAAAATCCATTCAACCCCTTTTTAGATGTCCTTGTCGCAACACACTGAAGAGCGACATACTAAAGTTGTATGACCAACAAAAAGATCAAGTTATTAAAGATATTGAGTCAAATAAGAGTCGTGTGGCCATTACTACTGATATGTGGACTTCGAGCAACCAAAAGAAAGGTTTTATGGCTATTACTGGTCATTACATTGACAATGATTGGATTTTAAGAAGTAAAATCTTAAGGTAACACTAGTATTTTATTTATATTGTCTCATGCTTTATGTGTTTTGTTAAATGTCATTTCATGATACTTTTTTTTATCAGGTTTCTATATGTACCTTGCCCACATGCAAGTGAAGTTCTTACAAATGTGTTGATGGAGGCTCTTAGTTTCCCCAGCGACACTTGGGGTCTTTCCCCAACGACATGTCACTGGGGAAACCTCGTCAGGGATTGTATCCCCAGCGATAATCCCCGGCGACGATGTGGGTCCCACTCATTTTTCAATCAAAGAAGTAGTGCCACGGTAGCATATGATCCCCAGCGATATGTCGCTGGCGAATCTTCGAGTTAAGCTAAAGTGATTAGCACGTCTAATTAAAGCTAAAGTTAATTTCCAATTATCCCCAGCGACCTGTCGCTGGGGAAAATATGTTTATATGTTGACAAGTCAACGAATAAGCATAGTATCCCCGGCGACATGTCGTTGGGGAAACTATGTTTTTTCGTTGACTTGTCAACGTTATAGTAGTATCCCGCGACAAGTCGCCGGGGAAAGTCTGCAATTTTAAATCGCCAGGCGATTTCCAGATTTTTCGAAAAATCTACCAAATATCAAACCTGTACCAAAACTTGTATAGACTCACCACAACTTGTACCAAAACACAAATACAATATAACGGATCAACGCAATACAAATACATCACAACTTTTACCAAAACCGAAAGATAATAAAGCTAAATCGTCCAAAATCCGAATAAGTCTACAAAACGTTGCTTCCTAGTCATAAACAGGGCTTAAAAGTCAATATTCAACATGATAGATAGGGAAACAAGTGTTTAAATGTCGCAAAGATGAACCTAAAGTACCAATGTAGCATACTAATAATATATAACACAACTACCTCTCGTCGTCGTCATCCTCATCATCGCCACTCTCCTCGTCATCACCACACCCGCCACTCCCACTAGCACCACCCGACTCAAAATCCTTAAACATATCCGAGTATTTGGCGTCACTTCTGAAAAGACTCATCATAAAGTCTACCTTTCTATGCATGCTCTTGAGCGACTTGTCGGGGGCGGGCATACTTGGCCTGGATGTGGCCCGTGATGGCAATACCCGACCCACACCGGGAATATGCCCACGAAGCTTACCCCCTCTTGCCAACGCATTGATCTCATCCTCCGTGTACTCACCCGTAGCCTCAAGCCTTTTCATCTCCTCCTATGTAGTGACAAAAACACAAGATAGTAAATATATTAGTCGGGTTGCTACATTATTTCTCGATAATTCATTAAAGTGTGTTTTGAAACAAAACTTACATATATGCGGCGGTCCTCATCCTTAGGGAATACCCCGTCAACAGTATGTGTTCGCCAGAAGGTGTCAATGAGTGAAGGGTACTCCTGAGTGTCTGAGGCCTGCCTCTGTACATACACACGCATATAAGATGAAACTAATTAAAAACGACAAATCACAACACACCAAAGCGTATAATCAGATATATATGTATATATGCATGTAAAATAATTATAATGTTTATTACCATCTCATCTCGAAGGCGAGCCAGCGACCGGGATCCCTGTCGAGATATGACCAGGCTCTTTTCCCGGTTTAGCCGATTTTGAGCGGCTCGAGCAAGGTTCTTGGGATCATTCCAAAACTGAATGTACTTATCCCACTAAAATCCTAAAACATTCCTAAAATTAATCACCAAAATCCTAAAACATTCCT
Source organism: Chrysanthemum makinoi (assembly GCA_910596185.1). Classification (NCBI taxonomy): domain Eukaryota; kingdom Viridiplantae; phylum Streptophyta; class Magnoliopsida; order Asterales; family Asteraceae; genus Chrysanthemum; species Chrysanthemum makinoi. Next base: position 90,769,844 of record OU343223.1, on the reverse strand, counting down.
AAAGGGTTCAAACGGCTCATATCAACAAAGTTTTAAGGTAATAACACAAAGAAAACAAACGGCTTATATCAACAAAGTTTTATCATTGACAACTTATTATAATTATAAACGAGCACATTTCAAGGCAATTCAACTAATAATAACTATAAACTAACAAAATTTAAACAATAAACATTCCCCAGCAACATGTCACCCGGATACCAAAAGGAGAAAAAAAATTATAACATACCTTGGCTGTGGATTCGGCTCGTTGTCGGCTCGGCTGTGGACTCGACTCGTTCTCCTTCTTTTGGTCTGCTGTCGCGACTGCAAAAAACCAAAAAATTACTTAACAAAATTTTCTAATTAACAACTTCTTACAACAATAATAATCTTGTTTAACCAAATCGTATTATAATTAACAAAATTAAAAAAATATATATACAACCAAACCATCTGTGTCGTGTACGTCGAACCAAAAACAAAACTTATCACGCACCACCAATAATTAGAGGGTTAGAAAAAGAAGATATAGAATTATCATTTAGAGGGTAAAGAAAAGAATTATGGTTTAGAGGAGGAGGAGGTGCTCGTGTGCTCGTGTAACGTCGGTGGTGGTGGGTAACGTTGAAGTGGTAGATGCGGTGGTGGTGATGGAGGTGCTCGAATTGTTGGTGATGGTTGATTTTATGGATGTGCTCGAATTGTTGCAAAAATTGCCAAGGAAGGAGGATACCTTTTTTTTCGTTTTCTGGAGTGAAAGATGAACCAGATCTACTTTATCATAAAAATTATTCCCCGGCGACAAGTCGCCGGGGAAAGTTACTTTTTGTCGTTTAGCGTAATTGGCGCGATAACGAAATTTTTGGTGGGGGGTATCCTCGGCGACATGTCGCCGGGGAAAAATTAACTTAATTTTATTTTATACTCCCTCCGTCCCATATTAAATGTCCACTTCTATTATGCACAAAATTTTAAAAAATCCCACTAACTACACTCTCAACCAATCAAATATCATCTCTTCCCACTAAAGCCTCTTCTCATTGGTTGAAATACAAAGTGGACATTTAATTTGGGACATCTCAAAAGTCAAATGTGGACATTTAATATGGGACGGAAGGAGTAGTATTTATTTATTATAAAAATTATTCCCATTAGATGTTCAACGGATGAGTCGATATGTTAGGGTTGGACATTAGACGTTCAACGGATGAGTCAATATGTTATCGTTACACATTAGATGTTAAACGGATGAGTCGATATGTTAGGGTTAGACATTAGACGTTCAACGGATGAGTCGATATGTTAGGGTTGGACATTAGACGTTCAACGGATGAGTCGATATGTTAGGGTTAGACATTAGACGTTCAACGGATGAGTCGATATGTTAGGGTTCGACATTAGACGTTCAACGGATGAGTCGATATGTTAGGGTTGGACATTAGACGTTCAACGGATGAGTCGATATGTTATGGTTACACATTAGATGTTCAACGGATGAGTCGATATGTTAGGGTTAGACATTAGACGTTCAACGGATGAGTCGATATGTTAGGGTTAGACATTAGACGTTCAACGGATGAGTCGATATGTTATGGTTACACATTAGACGTTCAACGGATGAGTCGATATGTTATGGTTACACATTAGACGTTCAACGGATGAGTCGATATGTTAGGGTTAGACATTAGACGTTCAACGGATGAGTCGATATGTTATGATTACACATTAGACGTTCAACGGATGAGTCGATATGTTATGGTTACACATTAGACGTTCAACGGATGAGTCGGTATGTTATGGTTACACATTAGACGTTCAACGGATGAGTCGATATGTTATGGTTACACATTAGACGTTCAACAGATGAGTCGATATGTTAGGGTTAGACATTAGACGTTCAACGGATGAGTCGATATGTTAGGGTTAGACATTAGACGTTCAACGGATGAGTCGATATGTTAGGGTTAGACATTAGACGTTCAACGGATGAGTCGATATGTTATGGTTACACATTAGACGTTCAACGGATGAGTCGATATGTTAGGGTTAGACATTAGATGTTCAACGGATGAGTCGATATGTTAGGGTTAGACATTAGACGTTCAACGGATGTGTCGATATGTTAGGGTTAGACATTAGATGTTCAACGTTAGACGTTCAACGGATGAGTCGATATGTTAGGGTTGGACATTAGACGTTCAACGGATGAGTCGATATGTTAGGGTTGGACATTAGACGTTCAACGGATGAGTCGATATGTTAGGGTTAGACATTAGACGTTCAACGGATGAGTCGATATGTTAGGGTTGGACATTAGACGTTCAACGGATGAGTCGATATGTTAGGGTTGGACATTCGACGTTCAACGGATGAGTCGATATGTTAGGGTTAGATATTAGACGTTCAACGGATGAGTCGATATGTTAGGGTTGGACATTAGACGTTCAACGGATGAGTCGATATGTTAGGGTTGGACATTAGACGTTCAACGGATGAGTCGATATGTTATGGTTACACATTAGACGTTCAACGGATGAGTCGATATGTTATGGTTACACATTAGACGTTCAACGGATGAGTCGGTATGTTAGGGTTAGACATTAGACGTTCAACGGATGAGTCGATATGTTAGGGTTAGACATTAGACGTTCAACGGATGAGTCGATATGTTAGGGTTAGACATTAGACGTTCAACGGATGAGTCGATATGTTAGGGTTAGACATTAGACGTTCAACGGACGAGTCAATATGTTAGGGTTAGACATTAGACGTTCAACGTTAGACATTCAACGGATGAGTCGATATGTTAGGGTTGGACATTAGACGTTCAACGGATGAGTCGATATGTTAGGGTTGCACATTAGACGTTCAACGGATGAGTCGATATGTTAGGGTTAGACATTAGACGTTCAACGGATGAGTCGATAGGTTAGGGTTAGACATTAGACGTTCAACGGATGAGTCGATAGGTTAGGGTTAGACATTAGACGTTCAACGGATGAGTCGATATGTTATGGTTAGACATTAGGGTTACACATTAGACGTTCAACGGATGAGTCGATATGTTTATGTATAACTATATTATTGTGTTTATGTATAACGATATCACCTTAAAAACGTATATATATTTTTTGTTAAAGTCAACGAAGTCAAATTGAATCCCCGGCGACATGTCGCAGGGGAAAATGTCCAATAAAAACATAAGCCGAGTTTCCTTAATAAGAAAGCCCAAAACATAAGCCCAATTGCAAAACTTAAAGCCCAAATTGTTGTCGTTGGGGAAACTGTTGTCCACGCACCATAAGAGTCATTAACACTAATTACATATTTTTAAATAAGCAAATGAATCCCCGGCGACGTGTCGCTATGGAAAAATGAACGGGAAAAGTTCCCGCCACATTTTATGAAGAATTATTCGGTCAAAATATAACCACTTTATCCCTGGCGACATGTCGCCAGGGAAAAGTACATAATAATTTAGCTGAATTTTCTACGAGAATTGGTGCCACGTAGGATCTATTTTTGTCGTTTAGTGCAGATTCCCCAGCGATAAATGTCGTCGGGGAAAATGTCGTCACCTGTTCTCATGTTTCTTGTAGATATGGAATGGAATGTTGACACAAAACTATCCACCATCACTCTTGATAATTGCTCCACCAATGATAAATTAATCGATATGGTGAAAGATAAGTTACAATCTAGTCATTTAATAAAAGATGGAGCTCACATTCATATGCGTTGTTGTGCACATATTCTAAATTTGATTGTGAAAGTAGGGTTGAATGTCATTAAGGGTGCAATAGAAAATGCGTGAAAGTGTGTCATACTGGACAACAACCCCTAAAAGAGTTGAGAAATTTTAGGAGACATGTAGGCAACTAAAAATAACATACTCTAAGACATTAGGTTTAGATTGCCAAACTAGATGTAATGCCACTTTCTTGATGCTCAAAACAGCGCTAATGTATAAAGATGTTTTTACGCGCTTGAAGCAACGAGACTCCCACTATAAAAATTTGCCTAGTCCACTAGAATGGGAAAATGCGCAAGTCATTTCTAGGAAGTTGGAGGTGTTTCATAATGTTACAACGATATTTTCTGGAACTAAGAACCCAACAACTAACTTGTACTTTCCCAAAGTTTGTGACATTAGGTTGATGTTAAATGAGTTGCTTATTTCCTCTAATCAGCTTGTTAGCAACATGGCATCCAAAATGATTGAAAAATTTGATGAGTATTGGGGTGCAATTCATGAATTGATGGGTGTTGCTGGTGTTTTCGACCCAAGAAGCAAGATGGAAATGATTGAGTTTTATTTTCCGAAAATATATCCCAAAGATAGTGCTATTCGAATTCAGAAAGTTCGTAACATATGTGAAGCGTTGATCCTTGAGTATCAAGGAAAGACTTTAGATAGTGAATATGAGTTTGGAAATAACACGGGTTCAAGTTCAACAAACTCGATGGAGGTTGATGAAAATATGTCGGCGTGGGAAAAACATATTTTGAGTAAAAGTAGTGACCCTCAATCGTCTAAAGAAATGGAATTTGAACGTTATTTGGAAGAAGGACTTGAACCTCGATCTCCGGACTTCGATATTTTATTATGGTGGAATAAGAGGAGCTAAGTATCCTCTGATGCAAGCAATTGCTAGAGATGTATTAGCTATCCCTGTCTCTTCCGTTGCCTCAGAATCTACCTTTAGCACTAGTGGGAGATTGATCAGTCCACATCGAAGCCGACTTCGTCCAAATACAATAGAAGCTTTAATGTGTGCACAAAGTTGGTTGTGGGAAATAGTTAACAAGGGTACGTAACTATCTTTATTTAGGCACAAGTATTACGTTAAGTTGTTACACATATATTATGCTTTAAAGATTATTTATAACCAATTGCTTTTACAGATGAAGGTAAACCGTTTACATCTGATAATAATGCAACAGTATTTGATGATTATGACACCGACGGTGAAGGTGAAGGTGAAGGCACGGGCAAAGGTAACTCCACATACTAGATATATTTCTTCTTGTTATTTGCACAATATTTGAAGATTCTGCAACAAGTCATAAAAACCCACCAAACATAGTTTATGTGTCTTTGTTTATGTGGTGTTTTTATATTTATTTCTATACTATTCTGATTGTCTTTTTGGTGAAGAACAATTTGACTTGGATTACTTTGGTTATTCAACTTTTATAATGCAAAATTGTTACAGATTACAAGTTTAGTATAGTTAGATTGCATATTTTTTAATATAAGTTCACTTCGTCTTATTAGAATACTACTTCATGCATGTTTTCAAGTATTTCTAGAATGAGAGGTGCTAATGTAGGATCTCAAATATTATTGTGTTTGATGATTCGGGTGGCCTTGGATGATGATGAAACAAGTATGCCATTGTTTTTGAGAGAGAAATAGTGAGAGGGTGTTCTTGGTAGAGACTTGGTTTACAAAATGAAAGGTTAGATTGAATGAGAAGCACCACCCCTTCCAAGGATGGAAGGGGTATTTATAGTTACAGACATAACGACCTCCTGACGGCCTGTGGATCAGGTATACAGTGGGTAAAGACCCGTCCTTCCTCCACGGTGTTACACTAAACTATTCTACGCTACAAACTAACTAATAAACTACTAAATAACGTAAATAACAATACGTATACGAGCTAACATATGCTAGACCATAATTGGGGTGACCGACACTTTAACATGGAATTTCTAATTCCTAACAATCTCCCCCTAAGGGAGGTCACCCCATGAAATACATTTTGCATCCTAGCATTCTTTCTTTGTCTTCTGTTCTGAGCTCGTAGACTTTTATTCTTCAATTTTCGCAATCTTTGTGCTTTTGTAGCGATTCTTCAAAGTCCTCATTGATTTGTACTTTTAAGTGGAGGCCTTTAACTGATCCACATCTTTGATGATCTTCGAGCTTTCTTTGAGATCATCAGCCACAGTAAATCTCTGGATCACCCTTTATTGTGTTGCCATCATGTGATGTTGTGACTTTCGGACCGACATGCTCACACCTTTTGGATCATGACATCTTTCCATCAGAGTAGCGGAAGCTTTACTGGTTCATGATATTTGCAGCAGCGTAGCAGAAACATCGTATATAAATATCAGAGCCAGGTTCTGTAGATATGCACAAGTCATGATATCTTCAATTAAGTGTGGATGCTGTGAGCATGCGGCTATGGATTGACTTCTCAATTCTGATCAGCTGCAACCGTCCAAATGTACCTGCAAACAACAGTTAGCAATAAAGCGCACGAAAGTGTCTTTGATCACTTTCGTTGAATTGAGGTACACGGCCCACGGTTTCCCGTTGATCAGTATAAGTACTGCCTGTGATCAGGTATAATTCCGAAGAATCTCCTTGACAAGGTTTCGCAACTGTTCTACCTGTTCTCAAACCGGAACGTCTCAAAGAAGACAACACGGAGTGAGTGAACCAGCGAATTGAGATTCACTGATTGATGAAAATTTGATTTGAAAACAATCGCGTGTTGCTTAGAAGAAAGAGTTTTCCAATACGACGAAGGTTTTATGAGAAAGATCAATTTTCAATCAAAAATACTTTTTGTATTTGAAAAGAGTACACATTCGACGTGCTAGAGAAAAGAAGAGATTGGCACATCGAACGGTTTTTCCAAAAGTATTTTTTCAATCAGAGATACTTTTTGAATTTGAAAATGAATACACATTCGATGTGCTAGAGAAAAGAAGATTTGCACATCGAACGGTTTTTCCAAAAGTATTCGTCAATTCATTTTCTGGACCAAGGTTGATTCAAGAATGAATCGCCCCATTGTTTCTATCCAGTTGTCACAAGCTTGATCTTTTGGAAAGATCTCACATGCCACCCACCAAGAGCTTGTTTGATGTTGGCTCTAGAAGGATTTCCATCTTCATCGTGAATACTTTTACATATCACTCGGATGTTCTGGCAATACCACAAGGATAATGCGTAGGACTCTCAATATATACTTACTTTCCACATTGTGTGAAACAACAAGTATTCATTATTTTTGTGTCCTAATGAGATATTGTGGATGATCTCTTGGCTCTAGACTCAATTGTGCACATTTGGTTCCTATGCTGGAGACTAGGGAGAGGGTCTCCTTCTTCAATATCAACAATCTCTAAGAGAAAGTCGATAGATTATGTAGGTTCCCCGTGAGAATGAAACAAGCCCTTTTAAGAGGAACTTGAGTAGCTTGGGAAGTTAGGTGCAGTGTGTCACTGGGTCCATGACGTCTTGTCTTCAATACCAGTATTACCTTAGTAGACACCAGTAGCATATGTATTGAACCCGGTTTCTGCCCTAAGGTTGAATTAATGGAGGGCTATTTCTTTTCACCCTTTTCACATTCAATTCTTTTTCATTCTTCAACCCCTTCAGTGCTTACCGAGACTTCATAACTAGAACCTTGTTAGGTTTATTCCAGTTCTAGCTCTATCTCAGTCCGAATTCTTCACATTTCTCATTTTTCTCCTTTTTTAATCATACCTAAGGACTCTACACTATCTAGTGGATTGTCCCTGGGTAGATCCCTCCGGTTCTAGCGGATCGTGGGAACTAATACCTAACCTTACCATCCTTATAACACCATGCATAAAGTAAATTGGTCGGTCTTTTGGTATTGTTCTTTCCTTCTCGAAACCAATTGAAAAATCATTTGGAAAATCAATCAAGGTACTTGTGATATAATATCAAAGCATTTTGTACCTTAATTGTTTTGATCTTTTAGAAATGCTCCCCCTCAACATGTGTATATGATTTTATAAATTGTTTAGCACATGGAGGCAAGAGTTCTTTTGAAATAAATTCTTGATCACAATTTCTATGGAAAAGCCATTTGATTTTCTTTGGTAAATTCTCCCCCTCAATATGTGCATAGGATATTTGAAATCATTTTATCACATAGAGGAAAGAGATCTTTTGAAGCACATCCATGATCACAAAAGCCATTAAGAAACCATTAGAAAATCAATCAAGGTACTTTATGTTGAAACATAGAAATCTTTGTACCTTGAAAGATTAATTTCTTTTGAAATGCTCTCCCTCAATATGTGCTTCGAGATTCGAAAGCGTTTAGCACATATGGGAGAGCAGTATGCATACTTGAATCAAAACGATCACCTTTTATCAAATTTCATTATTAAATCACAAATTCTCCCCCGATCAAAAATATCAAACCCTTTGAGATTTTGGATCCCAAGTGATTTAATAAGGTTTAGAAAACATGGGAGAAAATGTGGCCTTGTTTAAATACTCTTCTAGTTTTTGGTTAAATGCTCCTCCACAATCATGTGCATTATGTATTTCAAAATTGTTTGACACATGAAGGAATGAGTGCTTTGAAACAATCACCCTTTAAAACCGATTTGAGATTTAAATCACGATCTCTCCCCCGATCAAAAATTTCAAACCAATTGAGATTTTCGATCCCGATTGATTTAAATCATTTAGAAAATTTAGGGGAAAGACGTGGCAACATTTAATTTTGAAAAATGACTGATAAGGATCAATTTAAGACATTAAAGATTGTTAGTGTCAGGTATGATAGTTTTTAAGAGATCTTTAAGTAAAATAAAACAATTTCACAATCAAACAAGAAAAGAAAAAATTTCATTTTGTAAGATCTTTGAGTTTTAAAGAAAATCATACCATGACATAACATTAAATCTTTAGATCACCACTTTATTTCGTACAAACCGGACTTGATATGAAAAAATATCGTTTGAAAATATATTATTATAAATCACTCTCCCCCTCAATCGATGACCGTAGTCGTTGATTGAGTGACTTAGGTTTTGATAGAATGAAGTCCGGTGATTTTCAAATTTTAGACCAACTTATTTTTCAAAACAATATTTTTCCATTTTCAAAACAATTTTATCAAATATTTTGAAAAATGGCATCATTCACTACTTTTCCTGCACAAGATACGTTAGGTGGTTGAGCTGCTTCTGTTGATGTAGCTGTAGGTTTGGAAGAAAACTATCTGCTGATGCAGTGAGACTTCTGACGTTGCATTTGTCATGCCAACTCTTCATAGAGGTCCAATTAAGCTCCGTTTCTTAATTTGATGATGAAGAAAACCATCTGCTGATGCAGTGAGACCTCTTACATTGCATTTTTCATGCCAACTTTCGATAGAAGTCAAATTAAGCTCTGTTTCTTCATTTGTCAACCCAAGATATAATTACCCTTTCCTTTTGGCATCCAATCATCTTCAATTGTGGGATCCGGATCGGGAACATTCTTATATACTAATATACCTGCATACGTTAGTGAACACACATACAGATATATGGTGGTCGACAACACCCAAACAACAATCGACTAATAAAAGTCAATTCAACATATCAATCAGATCATATAAAGGTATGGGATTTATGTGTTTATCAAACTCTAATCATCTAATCCTAACAATCATATCCTAAATTCCTAGTCCTTCGACATAGGCAAATATCATTTTTAGTTAAGCACGAGGATAATTGGAAAAGCTCGTTAGATGATACAGATTTGAAAACATTCTCCCCCTCAATCAATGACTTATTTTTTGAAAAGTTTAAATGCGCTGAAGTCATTGATTGAGTTTTCAATTTATACGAAAACTCTGAATCTGATTGATTTACAAGCAACTCATTTTACCACCATTTATGAAAAAACAACAAATATTTTTCTGAAAATTTTAGAAGGAAAAACATTTGTGTAGGAACAGCATTCTTTTTGACGACATGCTTTCCTTGTTTTGTTTTTAGGATAAGTGAACAAAATATTTTGAAAATAGGTTTAGCGCATCACTTTCCTTCCTTTAAAAGAACGGGTTGCTATCTGAAATAATAGCAAGCCATTGTTTAAGCACGGGCTACAGTCAGAAGTAACTGCAAGCCATTATTTGAAGCCCGGGTTACAGTCTGAAATAACTGTAAGCCATAATTTTTGAGACATGTTTTGAAAAGAATATTTACACCTCCTGCTCGAACTTCATCTATGGTCCCGTGCTATTATTGAATGACATTTCTAAGACCGCAGATGTTATCGATATCAGAAGACATGTCTTGGAAAACATATTTTTGGTATTTTTCAAATTTTCTGATTTTTATGGGTTTTTGAAGGTTTTATATTTTTCTATTTTCTTTTTCTTGGTTTTATATTTTTGTATTTTGCTTTTTGATAGATATATACACAGATAGAGTAGATGATATAGTTTAAGAAGATGATGATACGAGTACCGAGATAAGGATATCGAACAGCCCCGTTGTAGAAGATTGAAATCGCCATCTCTTAAACTTTCACCACCAAAGCTTCCAAGGCTCCAGAATAGAAGATAGAACATGAGCTTTTGAGAAAGAGAGACTTTGGCAGCTTCCCCCCAAACCAAAAATCCATTAGATGAGCAGATTCGAAGCTCTATTTCAAGCTTGCCTTAGCCAGGTGCACAGAGAAGCATACCATTACCATAAATCCCGCTGCTCCTTTTAAGAAGGATAGTCGAGATTCTTCGTTCGGGGTTATATCATCAAATAGAAGAACAACAACGTATCATCCCACACATAAATAACTCTTCTCAAATTTCATTCCATTGAAGTCTGAAGCAATCCATTCCAAAAGGTGTCAAGAGAACAATTCCCCCAAGTAGATGAATTGATGCAATCAGTCTCTTTGTATAATGCTCAAGAACTCTCCCGAATACACATCATGCCCAGAAAGAAAACACCTCCCCAATATTTGTGGAACAATGGCTTTCTTCCCTGATGATCATGTATGAAGCTCAAGAACCCGAAGTACACCAATATCCAAGAACTCTTCTGGATACACATCATGCCCGGAAAGAAAACACCTCCCCAATGTTTGTGGTAAACAATGGCTTTCTTCCCTGATGATCGTGTATGAAGCTCAAGAACCCGAAGTACACACATTCCCACTGAAAGAATAACTGATAACACCTCCCTCATGTTATACACTTATCTCCCCTGAATATGTCATACTTGTGTACCTCTTTTATCTTCAGAAACATTCTCTAACATCTCTTCCCCCACATAGTTGGAATAAGAACACTGAACGCCATGAGTCAAACCTTGGGTTTGCGGTAATGACATTAGTCTTCCCGGGATATCTTCAATCACTTAGAAGTATTAAGTTCATCAAGTTTACTCGCGTTTAGATGTGTGTCTCCTTCCCCCTTGCTGGTTTTGATACTTCAGAATCAGCAACAAATAATAAGCCCGTATACTAGAAATTTTTTGAGAAGAACACTTGAACTCTTATGAGAATCAACTTGCTGCGGAAGAAAGTGAGCAAGTCTAATTGGGGATTAAATCTGATTTCACTCTCCCCCAATTAGTGCTCTCCCCTAAACTGACAATCTTTTAGATAAATGCCCGGATTAAGAAGAAGTCTTTGGATCGTTAAGTGCAACTCGTCTTTAGTCTTCTAACATGCAACAGAAAATGTAGAACAGAATGTAGACTCGACCTTCTTCAAGATTGTCCAGTTGGGGAATAGATAGTTAACATCTTCAACTCACCAAATGCATTCCCGTTAACTTACAAATAGCAAATCCCCTTAACTCAAATCCCTCCCAATCAAACAAGAACAAAAAGATGTTCATTAAGGAAATCAGCCCAATAACTAGAAGCACTTTGTCATTAATCAAATCAGCCCGTGTGAAGATGTCAACCAATGGCTCTTAGAAGAAACTCCATGTGAAGATGACCCGATAAGAAGAAGTTCGGTTCTTACATGAGTTTGGAGCCGTTTGACCATTTATTCTCATATATCAATCAACCATGCAGTAAATTCACACTTCTTCTCCCCCTCAAGAATTGCATACGGAGTTGCCATTCTTGATTTAATAAGTGAAATCATCCAAATGTAGTCTATTCACACTTCTCCCCCGCAAAATTAGCATATGATGTCGCCATCGCTATTATAAAAGAGCAAGTGGAATAAGATAACAATCATCGGTAGCCCGGTTCACTTGATGACTGAAGCGCACGGAAAAAGCATGAAGCATGTTGATGAGAATGGTCATAAATGAGAAGATTTCTCTTCTTCAGAAGATAAAGCGCACTGAAGCGTACACTTTTCTTTTCTTTGAGGTACGAGGCTTGAACTGTTGTGTTCAAACGTCATAAGAAGATTTCTCTTCTTCCCAAGATAAAGCGCACTGAAATGTACACTTTTCTTTTCTTTGAGGTACGAGGCTTGAACTGATTTGTTCAAACGTCATAATCTCTCTCTTTTCATCTACTCTTGGCAAACATGTAATCAACCCCATTATCATTCAGTAGGCTCTTTGTAGTGACAGCTGATGGAGAAAACCCAATATGATGAATTTGACCCTGAAATAAAACAGCCCGAACTCGTGACTTAAACTTGCACATATGTAACAAAGAGCGGTGCCGAGACTTCATCCTCCATTGAATCTCTAAGTACTCCATACTCTTCAACCAACAAACCATCAAGTATTAGACGTACATCACCTCTTGAGAATCCACAATTTAATATGACACTGAGCACTACAACGTAACTCCTTAAAGTGATAGTTATTTTGAGGTGGTAAGAGCCCAATTCCCCCAAGTGGTAAAAGAAAAGGAAAAAGTCACCCAACAATAACTAGATTTCCAAGTCTTCGTTTTTTATAATAAGCTCGAACAAGGATCTTGAAGAATCTTCATCCAACCATCCCCGATACCTTCAGATACTAAGTACACTTGCCCGTGATATTTCACTTCACCCTCAAATAAATAATACTGAATTAACCCCTTTGTCACATCTTCTGGTTAAAAGCTCACATCTAGCCTCCTTTGACGTTTTAAGTGAACTATGATACTGGTTTTCATCCCCGACCAAGGTTAAAAGCACATAACCCCGTAAAACCATGTAATAACCAAACTGCCATGACGAATATCCAAACAAACACCCAATTCATGAAGTACACCCTTTTATCCCTTCTTCGAAGCAGAAATCGTAGCACCAACATCATATAAGATTCCGAAATACACTTTCCTTTCTCCAGGATGGTTCCATCATTACGGGATTTTACAATTCTATGGTTTAAACAGCGAAATAGTTTATTTCGCGGCATTTTACAAAACTAAGAATAAACCGTAGGATAGATCCGAAAATGCACATTACTTTAATTTGGATGTTTTCATTGTCACGGGATTTTACAAGTTTATGATTTAAACCGAGAAGAAGATTCTTTCGCGGGATTTTACAAAATCAAGACAAAACCGTAAACAATGTCAGCTTGAATGTGTTATGACAACTTTGTTTTCAGTGAATATCTGTTTTAGGGGAACATGCAGCGATTCATCAGCGGTTCATTTACCATCTTCAACACTATCATCAACAATTCTTTACCCATATGTAGACAACTTCACAAACCATACTAAGTACTTAACAAACCATACTAAGTCAAGTAGTATAACCTTCTTCCCCCTGAGGTTGACTGTGACACACCAAAGTACACGTTTCTCCCCCATGATGGTTTCGAACTATCGGAAGCATCATAACGTGTATGACCATCTGCACGAAAAGTTCTTGTCTTAAGCAAACATCTTGAAAAATTATGAATGACGTTGAATATTCTTGAAAGATTTTGCTTAGACTGTGAAGTATCATTGACATTTTGTGGCGTCGAATAACTCATGAGAATTGCTGATCACATCCCAATCATTAAATACTTTGGTAAACACATCATCCACATATTCGTCGGCTATTGCTGTTTGGTGAAGTAAACCCGATATACCAAATTTGATCATGAAGTAGAATTCCCCAGATTTGTTACTTAAACTTGTACTAATCCTTGTGAAAAAGAAACGGTGTACCCAATGTACAAAACCTCTTGACATATCCTCAACTGCGTGAGACACCGAAGTGATAGCTACGTTGTGGGTTAAGCGAGAAAGAATCACAAACGTAACTAAATAGCCAAGTCTTTATCACCCTCTATAAACGCCCAAACAAGTCATCTTCGCGGAAGGGTAGAAAGAAAGAAGACGAAAATAAGTAAACGCGACCGGAAAACGTCACTTCAAATCCAAATAAGAAATACCGAACAAACAACCCCGTAGTCAACTTTGTTCAACCATCAATTCAAGCCGTGACATGATATTTTTTGTGAAAAATGTATATACCAAAGTATCCAACCGCATATCACCATAGATCTCATCATCCAATCTTATATCACAACAAGTCTCATAAAATACAAATCTCATAAGATCAAAGCTCATATGTACGATCTAATTTTGAGAAGCCTAACCACACCTTTGAATATGATCCAATTAACAAAAATTAGCCCCGATCCATTCATTAAATCCAAATATTTATCCCGAGACCACATCTTCTCCCGATACACATCAGTCAAGCCCAATACATTGTAAAGCGCATGTCCATAAAACCTCAAAGCATTAGAATGCCCATGACCATATATGCTCATATTTAGGTCCAATAATTAGCTCAAGCCTAAATAATGGTACACGGCTTAAATTCACATTAAACACACTTCATTAATCCCAAATGACTCAAGCCTCACATACTTGCAAATTATATCTGATAACACATGTCGACTTACTTGTATAATGTATATATATTATTACTGATATGCATTTCCACGACCTGTAACATTATAGAATGAATTGGACCCTTCGTACAATAGCAACATAAAATAGCAAGTAGACACATTAATGAAGCGAATGGGGTTTTGATGTGAACGTGTGTGGTATTCTTTGCATGGTGAAAGTGGGACATCTTTTATTTATGTCGACCATTCACAAATTCAACCATACGATTAAATATATCACAAAAGATTAAGTGAAGCTCATCCAATAATAAACGTTTAAACCGCATCACCACTTGGCCCATTACCAATTCATTTCAACCATGCTAGGCGCCTAGGCCCATGTCTGATCCAAAAAACAAACTACCCTAATCTTTAGGGGATAAAAACACAACACCTTTACTTGTATCCCTAAATATCAGTTACCAAAACCTAAACTCTCTCATACACAAAATAATCGCCTACCACAAATATACTCCTCTCACCAAACTCAGATCTGGGAAAACAATACTAATTCTCAATAACAAATTCACCCATACGCTTCACAATCATTCAAACATACAACACCTCAAATCTCATCTTCATCATCATCAATTAAACAAATCCGAACCTCAAAACTATCACCCAGATAAGAATATGTCCTGCTTATGGTAGCTTCAAGATCCGTTATGGGTCTCGGGTAGGTTTGTGGTTTTGGTTGAATTCGTTTTAAACTATAGTCAATGAAACAAAGGATAGACAATAACATACTTGTTATTTGTCCATCTTTACATTCGGATATTATCATGGAACAATGAAGGTGATGATTCAATTGAAACACTCTTTAAAGAGATTGCAAAAAAGATTCGAGTCAAAGCTGAGATCATGAGTTGTTTTTATGTTTCTTTTGGGACGAGTCTTGATAATTGGCGGAATAGAGTTGGCATAAGTTGTAAATGTTGATGAGTTTAGTTTAGTTTTGGATGAGGTTTGTGAATGGTCATGATGTGCTTTTTATCCTCGAATGATTTTGGACTGTTGAGGTGTTTCATGGACCGATGATGTATGTAACTGAGGTCTATGTAGTTTGGTATTAGGTTTTTGATATAGTGGTCGTGGTCTGCTTTCATTCTTCTTCATCATTTTTCTGTTAAGTCGCTATTTGTCAAGACAAGTATGACAAGTCGTTACGTAGTTGACAAGTCGTTACGTAGTTGACAAGTCGCTACGTAGTAGACAAGTTGCTACTTAGATGACAAGTCGCTACGTAGATGACAAGTCGCTACGTAGTAGACAAGTCGCTACGACAGTTGACTCAATAGTCAAGTCGCTATGAATACACAAGTCGCTAGGTCTGAATAAACAAGTCGCTACTTGTTAAATAACAAGTCGCTAGCAATTTTTTTTTTTTTTTTTTTTTGACTTTTTTCCGATGAGTTTTCCGACCAATTTTCCGTCTATCAGCATACTTACCCAGAAAATATGACTACAAAACAGCTTCTTTTTAACCCATGTTTGACTGCAGTTTGACCACTATAACTTTCACTAGACTAGTGACAAAAATATCACAAGAAAAATGATATACATGACTGTTTGGACAAAGATTTGACACAAAACAGATGTATAACCTTGAATGGACATGTGACTTTTGACCAAAAAAGAGGATACAAAAACATGTAAAACTGTTTACCCACAGTATTCGAAAAAAAAATTCCGACCACAAAAATACCCAAACCAGTTTCAAACATGTAACAAAACCACTATAAATCATCAAAACACAATAACCCTGGCTATGGTACCATTTGTAGGATCTCAAATATTATTGTGTTTGATGATTCGGGTGGCCTTTGATGATGATGAAACAAGTATGCCATTGTTTTAGAGAGAGAAAGAGTGAGAGGGTGTTCTTGGTAGAGACTTGGTTTACAAAATGAAAGGTTAGATTGAATGAGAAGCACCACCCCTTCCAAGGATGGAAAGGGTATTTATAGTTACAGACATAACGACCTCCTGATGGCCTGTGGATAAGGTATACAGTGGGTAAAGACTCGTCCTTCCTCCACGGTGTTACACTAAACTATTATACGCTACAAAATAACTAATAAACTACTAAATAACGTAAATAACAACACGTATACGAGCTAACATATGCTAGACCATAATTGGGGTAACCGACACTTTAACATGGAATTTCTAATTCCTAACAGCTAACATTTATGTGATATTGTTCATGCAGGAGCTTAATTTAGTTGTTCTCATAAAAGGTTTTGGTGAAGATCATGAAGTAACATGGATGTATCAAGATTCAAAGATTGAATTTTAGTTGTCATCTATTGAGAACTTTAAATGTTTGCTTCAGTTAGTAGCTGATTATTATTTTTTAGTTTCCACAATTTGACTTGTAGTAATTGTTTTAGACTTACTGACTTACTGTTCTTGAATCTTGATGCAAGTATGCAAAACTATTTATGTGGTTATCTATCCTTAATTTCTTATATTCAGTTGTAATGATTATTATACTTTTTGGAATGTTATGGTAGCTTAGTGCATAAACAATACGAAGTTATATGATTACAAAAGAATTTTATACATGAGAAAGATACCCGATTCGCCGACGGGGATCCCCGATCCCCATCGGGGACGGGGCTGGGATTGCAATTTTGATCCCCATCGGGTATGGGGCCGGGGATGGGGACGACTATTGAGATTCGGGGATGGGGATGGGAAACATAATCCCCGACATTCCCCGCCCCATTGCCATCCCTAATTGAAAGCACCTTTTTGGGAATTGAAAATCATCCTAGTGAATATATCATTTGTTTTTTTTGTTATAGCAGGGTTTTTTACTCGATATTACGATCCGACTAATCGCAGGGCGACTATCTTCTTTGGATAGCTTGGAGTCGACGCAGATGAACCTTCGTGGCCAATTTAAGATTAATTTGCTCCTCAGAGTTCGAACTCAAGACCTCTAGAAACTTTTGTCCTAAAAAGCTAAGCCCTTACTGTTGAGTCACCCTACTGGTTGTGAATATATCATTTCAGATCAACATATTTCGTATTATCTTATAAAAGAAGTATATGGAACAAGTTCTTTCTCAGTAAAGTTTGTAACCAAGCACAGTGATAACATTTGCAGTTTGCTACTGATAGCATGACGCTGTGACCCTCTCAAAGACTTCCCGGTTGAGTAGTTACAAATCTTCTAAAATAAAAAAATTAGAAAACATAATGTCATTAGCTAATAACGATTTTATATTTGTTTGACTTAGTTGCTGTTTGTTTATTAGGAGGCTCTGAATCTGAATATGATTCGCACATCTGAATCTGAATATGCGGTAGAAAAGTCTGAATCTAATTCCCATCTTAATCTGAATAGTGGTTGAGAAATCTGAATCTGATTCAAATAAAACTGTTTGTTTTTTGTAAAAATGTCCAGATGTGTTAAACTATCAGTTTTTACAATATAAATATAAAATCATTGTATTCACACAAAAAATAAATTTTATTAAATATAAGCAAACAAATTCTATAATATAATAATCAATTTAAAGTTACATGTACTTTAAACAAAACATGCAATTACATCTTTCTTTGAAAAAAATTAACGTGTCGGAGTTTAAATTGAACTTTTTAAAACGATTAACTATATGGCTCGCGTTAGAGTTGAGATATATGAGTCTGAAACCAAAACCTTCAACTTGAAAAAAAGTATGAAGTGTCACATATCATCTTATATATTCTTTATCTAACGAAACATAGGCAATGATTCTATTTAATACTTTTAATACGAAAAACAAATGTGAAACAAGGGAAAAAGAAAAAACAGTTAAATAAAAATATGTATATAAAAATTTAAAAAAAAAAAAATAAAAAAATAAAAAAAAATTAAGATGTATAAAGACACTCCCTTCATATCTAGTTCAATAAGAGGTTTATACCTCTTACTGTCTTTTAATGGTCATGAAAGGAAAAAAACCAAAAAAAAAAAAAACAAACGCTCTTAACACAGACTGCCTCTGAATGACATAAAAAACAAACGGTCTTAAAGACCCAAATATTTAACCGCATCTGAATGACTCAGATTATGATGTTGTTAAGAAGCAATTTTAAAAAAACAAACTGTTGGGTTTAGCCAGTACCTAAACCCCTTAATTCTACGATTTGAATAGAAAATACCCTAAGTGTTTTTTACCTTAAACACTAACAAGTCACTGAGTGCATAGTCACTCAGTGAGTCATCTTCAGGACACTCAGAACGAGAGTTAGAATAAAATTCTCTCCGCTCAGTGAGGCGGAACTCAAGGGGTGAAGACCGAGTCAAGAAGAAGATGATGGGTTCAGTGAGTGATGACAATAACTCACTGAATCTCATAACTCCTCATCAACTACAATCACTGAAGACATAGACTGAAGACCAAGACTGGAGACAAGAAGACTCAAGAATGGGCGGGATAAGGCGGGACAAGTTTGAACATATGAGGAGGAGTCCTTATCAGCAATCAGTCAAACTTTCCCTGAAAGGATAACAACCATGATCAGTTTCATCACTGATGATCAGAAAGAAACTTTGTCTGTTACCCAATAGCCTCTTGTAAACAGAGACAAAATACATCAGTATTTTGTCCTTATAGCTTACGTCAGTTTGTCTTCTAGGATATAGTTAAATTTCATACTTGTATAAATAGACATAAGGTAGGAGTAAAAGTTAAGCTTGTACATTAAATGTGTAAACACACACACGCAACTTTCACTCCTCTAAATACGACTATGTCCCTGAGATAGCTCAGTGGTTCCTGATAGTTGTGCTTAGACTTAGCCTAAGCTTAGTGAGGAGTGCACACCATACTTGTCATTCAATCCCAAGTGTTGTTCCGCAAACACTTGGGTAATATATTCTTTTGATTCGTTTTAATAAGAATATTAACGTTGAAAACTCTATTGTGCATTTAATTTACTTATCTTGTTTAAAACCGATTTTTCAATACTTTGCTTAAGTCATGTATCACACTTAGTCTAAATTACCATTTTTGCTATTTGTGATAAGGGAACAACAAGTGGTATCAGAGCCGGTTGATTTATAAAACCTTTTTTTTGCCGCTCAAAACGTTTTTAAAATTAGGATCCGAACATGGTTGAAAGTGAAGTTCCCCAACTTGTCGATAGAAAGGGTGGAGCCTATGCTGCTATTGCCCCTCGACTTGAAGTTGGAAAATTTAACAAGTGGAAAAAAGCATATGCTTTGCTACTTAACTGGGATGAAACCATATTACATTAAGTGTATTAATGATGGTCCATTTTCCCAAAAATGCTGAAGGTTTACCAAAACCAGAAGCTTAGTGGACTCAAGATGAGAGAAGGGTGGTCAATCAGGACCAAAGACTCAAAAGCATCATTATATCATGTCTCCCTGATGATGTAATGGAATCAATCATTAGCTATAGTACAGCCAAGCAAACGTGGAATGACTTGGTTCATAGCTATGAGGGTCCCTCAGATACCAAGGAAAACAGGATCATGGACCTGAAACTTGAGTACAATACCTTTAGAGCCAAAGACTTTGAAACCCTCTCTTAAACTTACACTCGTTATAAAACCTTGTTGAATGAATTGTCAAATTATGGTGTCAAGTTGTCTAAACATGAAATTAATGTAGGTTTTGTTAACAGTCTCCCTGAGAAATGGTTGAACTTCTCTCAGGGACTTCGAAATGCAAATCACATTCAAACTCTTGAACTTCCTGAAATCTATGGGAAGTTCGTCTATGAAGATAATCTTATGAATAGACGATACCCTGATTTAAAGAAGTCTCAGGAGGTTAAAAAGTCCTTGACAACTACCTCAACACCCATTTCAACTGCTTTCTTTTCAAATAGTGTTGTTCAGGATTTTCAAGAAAACTCTGATGATGAGGCTGATGAAAGAACTAGTGAGGAGTACCTGAATGACTTACACATTGAGTTTCAGGAAAGGGCACTCCTTGCTAATTCAAAAAGATTTATAAGAAGAAACAAAAACTTTTCAAATGCTAAATCCAATGAGGACACTGAGTGCTTTAAATGTCACAAAAAAGGTCATTTGTTTTTCAAAAACTGTTTCAGAACCCTCATACAAGCCCTCGGGGTCAAATCAGTCCTTAGGTTTTAGCAAGTTTCAACCCAAGCTCTTTCAGTCTCCTCAAACTTATCAAAATAAGTCTGACCAAAACAAAATTGTTGATTTTGAAGCAAAATACAGGAAACCTAAGGCCAAACTTGCTATTCTTGAGACCACTCCCTCAGAAACTACACAAAATGTTAAATCTGTGCAGGGAAAGAACAAGGGCCTTGTAGCTGAAGTCTTTGACTAGGATGAAGAGCCAGTTTCCTCAGATGATGAAATGGTGCAAGTCAGTGCACTAATGGCTCTCTCCGAAGAAGACAAGCTTGCAGTTGGAAAGAATCATGCAAGAAATAGTGAATGGGTTAACATCACTATAAAGAAGGTAAACATCTTACTTTCCATGGATGATGATGAAGACTGGCAATCTTTCATGAATTATATAAATGTTGATCTTAAGTTCGTTGAAGAGCAACGATTAAATCTGTTTTCCAAATATAATAAGTTAAGTTTTGAGTTAAATAAGTGTAGAGATGAACTTCTTATGTTAAAACAAGGAAAACATGAGGCTGTTACACTTCAAATTCAAAAATCTGAGTTAGTAAAACAAAATCAAGCTCTTCAGGAAGAACTTAAGAAAGAAAACAAGTCATTGAAAGTTGGACCACTAAGAACCCTAGAGTCTATAAGACTGTTCAAGCCCCAAGTAATAAAAGGAGAATACTAGGTGAGGATCAACTCACTGATCCACTCAGTGAAGGTCAAAATACCAAAACTTTTGTTTCTGCTGGTCTGCTCTCTAGTCAAGAGACATTACCTAAACCCAGTGACTGGGTTGAACGGGTAAACCCTGATAGTAAGCTACCTAACTTCGATTCTGGAAGGATATTTGAACCTGAAAGTCAAGCACTCAAGAACATGCTTGGACTCCCTGATGTACCCAGTCATACTGAATCCATCACTAAGTCTGAAGCTGAATCACAAGCACCACTTCCACTTCTGAAATATCTTCAGGGAGCTGCACCTAACCCTGAGCTGACTCCATTAAAATACACCCCACACTCTCCTAGAGAAAGATCAGGCCTTGGTAGAACAATACTAAAAAGACCTGCAAAACCAACCAAAGAAGATTTAGTTCCTACTGAGACTTCCACATCTTCAGTTCCTACTGAAGAAGACCAAATCAAACAGTTGACTGAACTTGTGAGGAAATTGAGTGAAAAGATGAACTCAACTGAGAAGGTTCCTGATTCAATAATCAAGGAACCAAAATCAACTTCCTCAAGTTCCTCCAAGTCAAAAACCAACTCCAAGCCCAAACAAAAGTGTGAAATGTGCCATTATACAAGTCATACCACTGATAATTGCTACAGAAGTCTCTTTTGCATGATCTGCAAAAAGGAATATCACAGAACTTCCGATCACTCACAGTACACCAAGTCACTGAATGAAGCAAATTATATGAACCTTGGTCACCAATATGCTTCATCATCCAGGCAGGCTCAAAGGCTAAAATCTAAACCCTTTACTCCTTGTCCACACTGTGGTTTCAATGATCATCATCCTGATGATTGTCTCATGAAATCCTGCTGTGAAATATGTGGAAATCTAGTACATGAGACATCTCAACATGACATGGTCATACATGCAAGGAGAAGCACAA
Organism: Chrysanthemum makinoi; assembly: GCA_910596185.1. Taxonomy (NCBI): domain Eukaryota; kingdom Viridiplantae; phylum Streptophyta; class Magnoliopsida; order Asterales; family Asteraceae; genus Chrysanthemum; species Chrysanthemum makinoi. Next base: position 90,747,539 of record OU343223.1, on the reverse strand, counting down.
AATCACCCTGCATCACTGAGTCTTTCTTAGTAAGCAAGTGCAAAACCTGTGGTAGCATTGTTCACTCAACCACTGACCATGAGTCCATTGCAAAATTCAAACAATCCATTAGACCCAAGCCCACTAGTAAGTGGGTTAGCAAGAGAAACTATCCCAGTTTACTATTTGTGCAGAGACATGACAGAGAGCCTGTTTGGCATCTAGATAGTGGATGTTCAAGAAGCATGACTGATGTGAAGGAATATCTGCACAAATATGTAGAAGAACCAGGACCTAAGGTAGTATTTGGTGATAACTCATCATGTCCCACTGAAGGTTATGGTTCAGTAAACTGTAAAGGTATAGTATTCTCTTGAATTGCTTATGTAAATGGTCTGAAGTACAATCTCATCAGTGTCAGTCAGTTGTGTGATGCAAAATACATAGTGCAGTTTGATGATAAACAAGGTACTATTTTTAATGCCAATAAAGAAGTTGTTCTTATAGCTCCTAGGAGAGATGATGTATATGTACTAGACATGTCAACTCTATCTAATAATGGAACTTGTCTCTTTGCCAAAGTCACTGAAACTATCAACTGGCTATGGCACAAGAGACTGTCTCATTTGAGTTTCAAAAATATCAACAACTTGGCTAAACAAAACAAAGTCCTTGGTTTACCATCACTAGTATTTGCAAAGGATAAACCATGTTCTGCCTGTGAAAAATGAAAACATCACAGAGCATCTTTCAAAACAAAACAAAACTTCTCAATCAAAAGCTACCTTCACCTCTTGCATATGGATCTGTTTGGACCTGTAAGTCCTAGATCAATCCAGCATGAGAAGTATACCCTTGTCATTGTTGATGAGTTCTCAAGATACACTTGGGTATTTTTCCTTTTCAAAAAGAGTCAGGCAGCTGATACAATAATGTCATTCATCAGGAAGATTGAAAACCAAAATGACATTAAAGTAAAACAAATCAGAATTGACAATGGTACTAAATTCAGCAATCAAGAGCTTGAGAGTTTCTGTGATGAAAAAGGGATTTCCCAAAATTTCTCATTTCCTTATACCCCTGAACAAAATGGGGTAGCTAAAAGGAAAAACAGAACTCTCATTGAGGCTGCTAGAACCATGCTAAATGGCTCAGTACTCTCAAAGCACTTTTGGACTGAAGCTGTCAAGACAGCCTGTTATACTCATAACAGATCAATCATTGTCAAAAGACACAACAAAACTACATATGAAGTCTTCAAATGAAGACTCCCTAATATCAGCCACTCTCATGTGTTTGGGTGTCCTGTGTTCATTCACAATCACAAGGATCACTTAGGAAAATTTGATGCAAAATCTGATGATGGCTACTTCTTAGGTTACTCACTGATGTCTAAGGCTTTCAGGGTGTTTAACACCAGAAGACAACAAGTTGAGGAAACCTTCCATGTCACCTTTGATGAGAGCTCTTAAAGCATCAGGTTCTCTAACACCTCTGTAGAAGAAATAGGAATTGATGATTCATCTAGATTCCTCATGATGAGTTCAACTCTGAAAACAATTCCTCATGTCAATATCAAGCAGATGCTGACATCTCTTACTACATTTTACCTCACAACCTCCCTCAACCAACCATCAGTGAATTCATTGATACTTCATCAGTCCTTGCTAGGACAGGTCATACTTAACCAAATGTTCAGGAACCTGAAATTCATGAATATCAATCTGAACAACAAATTACCTCATCTAATGAACCTCATGTTTCTGTTGCTCCAGACCCTGAACTCATTCCTCAATTCCCAGTGACCTGATCAAGCTCAGATCCAAGACCACAAAATAAGTGGACAAGATCTCAAGACATTGAGCTTGTGAATATCATTAGAGAGCCCATTGAAGGCATGCTCACAAGGAGCATCGTTGCTAAGTTATCAGTAGCTTCAGCTAATGAGTGTCTGTATGCAGATTTTCTCTCAGAAGTTGAACCCAAAAGTGTCTCAGAGGCTCTGAAACATCCTAGCTGGGTTTAGGCTATGCAAGAAGAACTTCATCAGTTTGACAAATACAAAGTCATAACACTGATCAAATGTCCCCAAGATGTCATAGTCATAGGAATGAAGTGGGGTTTTAGAAACAAAACTGATGAAAATGGCACTGTCATAAAAAACAAAGCCAGACTTGTAGCTAAAGGATACAATCAACAAGAAGGCACTGACATACTTCCTTGGACTACAAATCAGAAAAAATGACAAAGGAATCACCATCAGTCAAGAGAAATACACCAGAAATCTCTTGAAGAAATATGAGATCTTTGATTGTGCCTCGGTGAAAACTCCAATGGTCCCACTCAATAATCTCGAACCATATCTCACTGGCAAATCAGTCAACCAAACATACTTTAGAGGAATAGTAGGGTCATTGATGTATCTCACTACTTCTATACCAGGCATATAATTTGTTGTATGCATGATTGCAAGATTTCATTCTAACCCTAAGGAATCTCATCTCACTTGTTAGACCCGTTTCCCGGATACATATAGACCCCACCATAGATGAAAATGGACTAAGGGCCTTACGAGATTGGTTAGTCAAACCCGATAGTCAAAATATAAGTTTTAATGTTATGTAAATGGTTATAGAAAATATGACGCGCCACATTTATAAGGAAAATATACTTAAGGGGCCTAAGTTGCCAAGTGCTAAAAAGTGGTACAAAGTATATTGTGGTTAAAGTGGAAGAAAGGGGACTTGAGGGACCTAGTGTGCCATTTAGGCAAGGTTTCCAACTACTAATATCTTGATACTTCTCCAAATATCAGTAGACTTCCAGAATGTGTAGTGTGTGGGTGTGTGTGACGTGAAGAGAAAAGGGAGGGAAATGGAAAAGTGGCTTTGGTGATTATTGATGGAAGATTAAAGCCCTAGCACAAGTATAATGTACCTAGCCATGCCCATATACAAGTAAGTAACCTTAATTATTGATCAATTGATGAGATTGAGATTAGGGTTCATGCACCATAATTAAGGGGAATTGGGTAAATTATGTTCATAAGCTTAATTAAGAAGTTATTATGAAATTGGTGCAAGTATTATTGCATTAAGCCAACAAATTGATGGGGCTAATTATCATGTAATCATGGCATGATTATATGATAATTAGATGGGTTTAAGGAAAATATATGATTGGGATAATCATGGTTTAGTATTTTGATTATGTATATGTGCCTTTAGTGATTGTGGCTTAGATGACAAGAGTGGAAGGTGATGATGATGTTAGAGAATGATGATGATAGTGAAGATGATGGTGTTATTGTGATTAACTTAGCCTTGGAGCTAAGGTAAGTAACTTGATTGATATGTGTTTAATATGATTGTTTACATATTATGTGATTATGAGTATGGATGCTATAGTTGGTAGTTTTGAATTAGTAAGTGTGGCCTTGATAGGTGATTTGCCTAGTTGGTCAACTCAAGTGATAGATTATGAGTATGGATTGGCTAAGGTATGTTGTGATGTTTATGTGCTTAATGTGATTATGACCATATATGCTTAATGGTTGAACTATTCGTGTTGCATATATGTGGATCAACGTGTTAATCATTTGTTAATCTAGTTACTTACTAAGCGAAAGCTTATGGTTTAGTTGTCTAACCATTTTGTAGGTTTGTATGCTTTTATGGATGGCTTGGATAAGGAATAAGGATGGATTTTGCGGAAGGCTAGAAGGTAATATGCATTTAGGAGCTTAATATAGAATACCGAGCTCTATAATGGTATTGTACCCCCGGGAGTCAATTAATGTTTTGTAATGAGTAAACAAGTGTCAAAACGTGTGTCAAGATTTGTATAATGAATTGGTAGTCATTTGGTACGTTAAAGTGCGTTATAAGTGTTTATGGTAAAAGTTAAAGGGGTGTTTGGAATAATGTCTATTATGACCCATTTTGGGATCATACGGGTCGAATGGTTATGAACATAATGTATTATGTTATATTAAAGATTTCTGGAAAGTTTTGTTAAGTTTCGAGTCACGGAAGTATGGTTTCAGGAAAAAGTGTGAAATATTGTTTTATAAAATTTTCTGCAGGTCCTATATGGCCATATGGTATTTTCAAAGATATGGCCATATGACTGCTTCAGAAGTATAATAAAGGGCATATAGTCAGAAACTTTAAATCAATAAAGGGCATATAATAAAGGACACTTAGAAAATATTTTGACACTTTGGGCTGGTAAAATAGTTATCGTAGTCGTAAGTTTAAATCAATGTATCTTGGTCGTTTTAGCTCCGTTTCTTAAGTTCTTTATATCTCCGGTTTCGTATTTAAGTATAATAACATATTTTAGTACTTCGGATACTTTGGTTAACTTTTAGTACTCAATTTTACCCCTTGCAAGTCGTCTAACAGCTTTATTTGTTTCAGGAAATTTGGTTTCCGACACTCAACTTAAAACTAACGTAGTTTCTTCATTATATGTCCGTTTTAACCCGTTCAAGCGACCACGTTCTCGTAATTGAGTCTAATTTCTATATTTTTACTCAAATATTACTTCAAACTTACTGATTTTTCCAGATTTATATGAACATGTTTCAAAGTGTATTTTCTAGTTTTTAAATCATTCCAATTTACTTTTAACCACCTCAAGTACTACTCTAGCTCTACCACATTTTTGTCAAGAGTGTTATGAAACTTAGATATACATAAAAATGAAAGTTTATGACATAGTAACTAGATACCAACTTAATATGTTTAAGAAAGTTACAAACATGTACAAAGGTGATACTTATGTTTATGTAAACTAAGTTATAGAAAATGAGATATCTCATGATTAAAGAAATGTAAGATTATGAAAGGTTTAGTTTGATGACTTACTTGAGGTGATTAGTATGATGAAAGAGTGAAAACTCAAGCTTAACCTAAACCAAAAACTCATAAACCCTTTTAGCAACACCAATGAGTCTCATGGATACTTGAACTTAGCAAAAACAAGTTTTCTTTCCTTAATTATAGTGATGGCCGAACATGAAGGAGAGTTTATAGAGAATATTTGTGTTTTTGAACTAGAAATAAAAGAACTACTACTTGCCCTTTTTTTTAAGCACAAGGCATGGCTTTCAACATTTAAAATTCTCACTAGCAAGTCTAGGTGAATAAAATAATATGTAAAGTGGTGTTGGGTTGCTTGTTTGGCCGAAAAAGAAAGGGAAAAGAATTCAACATGCCTTGCTTTTATTAAATGAATGGCATTACCTTTATAATAATATGTTAGACTACATTTAGGCTAGTAATATAAAAAAAAGAAAGTGTGTGCTTGTTGTTGGGTGTGTAGTCGACAAAAGAAAGGGAAAAAAGTGTAGTCAATTCATGTTTTGTCAAAAGCTTATTATCCTATATATATAATTGTCAAAGTCAAATTATATGATATGTAAGTATGGTTGTAAATAACAAAAAAAATGCATAGCCTACTACTAATCTTAGGGGAGGGCGGCAATGAGTAAGAAATAAGAAAAAATATGTGTAACTTTGTATAAAATGTATTTTGTGAGTGTATTGGGTATTAAAAATACGTATTGAGTATTAGTTTTGTAGTTTAAGTTAAATAGAAGTAATTAAATATTTATAGTAAAAGAATTTATGAAAAGTATAAGAAATAACTTCTTGTATGTTTGTAGTAGTTTAGGATGTATAAGAATACATTACAAAAGTTATTGTTGGGTGTGTCGGATCCATTGTGCATAAAAATTATTCATGGATTTATGTTTAATTAACCTAAAAGTTATACGTAAATTGTTGTCAAGTAAACTTCAGATTAAGTAATTTGTGTTTAATAAATAGTATTGACCTTGAAAATTGTGATTTGTCGCAGATAGTTTTGAGTTTTATGAACAAGTATTGCCCCAGAAATGCCAATTGCTAGAGTCTACCCCCGTTAAAAGAATTTTGTCCTCAAAATTCAGCTAGTACCACTGCCAAAAAGTGTGGGTACTTAAGTCTCACCTGATCCTTTGGTTCGCAAGTAACTCATGTCCACGGTCTAAGTTCAAATAAACTTATAGTAAGAATCTTGTCTCATCTAAGTTACTCAACGTCCCTAGGGTTTTGATTGGCTCTTCCACAAAATGAAATAAATCATCATGCTCACACTCTAAGGGGTTATAACTAGTTGATCACCAACTAGGCTTTACTTACTGATCCTCACACTTTAACTATTAAATTTCATACGGTGTTTGTAAATCCAGGCGAAAAAATTGCTAATGGAACCGCTAGTCTTCTCAGAAACGACCTAGTCCACTATGTTAAAAAAATAATAATTTTGTCTGCTCTCACTGAAATTGACTAGCGCATGTTCGTAGAACCTAACGAAAGGTCAGGGTTATAACGAAAGAACTAGAATTCGAATTAAGGCTCAAAATTTGTGGTTGTGACTTATGTGGCGAGGGTAAATACTTCTGAAAGTTGTAACCTATAACAACTTAATCCAATTACGTACTTCCGGGTGAAGTGAGACAGGCAGTCAAAGGTAATTTTTGGGTGGCGAAATTTGATGGAATAAGCTTTTCCGTCTTCAAGCAAAATCATCAAAACCCTTAAACTAGCTAACAACTTGATTTTAGCTTAATCTTGCAACTCATCAAACAAGAACTGTCACAAGATTAGGCTACATATCAAGTCGTCGAGAAAGAGGAATTTACGTCTTTGATGATTTGGCTCAGTTCAGGAGTTTCTCAAAACAACGAATAGGTACGTACGGCTAAGATTTGTGAGATTAGCAAGGTAGATCAAATATATTGTCGAGGTAATTGTGTCAATTTCAGAAAATTGGTAATGACGACGGGAAGAAGTTTTGTCTCCTAGGTCATATGGACAGGCTTTCAAGGAGGTTTTCTAAGTTTTACATGACGGACCACATTATTTCTAGTGTATGTAAAGAATTTTCATTGTTATGATGCCTGGTAGAACATCAAGTTTCCGTCAAGGAAAGTAAGATCAACCATTCTCTATCCGGTCTTTATTGGAATCCAAAATGGTTTGTAGGATTTGTAGCTCTCAAGGTTCATACAAGCAGTAGAGATCGCTAATGTCATAAGAATGAAAACAAGTCATTTGTGGTTAAACTTACTGGCGTGAAATGGAGTATGAATAGAGTATGATGGCGTAGATTTGGCACGAGCACTTGATACTAGTGTAGTCATTCAGGTTAGTCTATTTGAGGTTGCACCGCATAGTTAACTTGTGGGAATTGTGTTCTCCATGGACTCATGAGGGTCGATGTATTCGTCAAAAAGAGGTGAACTATATTATGAGTTGCTATCGAAAAGATCAACGTAACAAGAAAAATAGATAATCTAAGGAAAAAGGATGAGCTTTTAAGCAATTGGTGAGGAAGTAAGGGTAGCTCCAGGTGTTGTGTCTAGTATCTTCCTCGACTATAGAATACTTGATTTCATCCAACGTCTGGTGCCAAAAAGATGTTTGGCGATTTCTTCTTCGTACCATCGCTTGTGTCGTGGATCGAAGGAATTAAATAGAACGCTAGCTAAAAATAATTTGTGAATGCAAAAGTTTTTATTACTGAAGGAATCTTTGATGGTATTCTCGGTGGCGTTGATGGGAGAAAATCTGGTGGAATAATTTACAGTGTAGTTAGGTGAAGTTGTTGTCCAAAATTCGATGGGGAGAAAATCATGCATGCTAGAAATTCATCAAGGTTGTGTCTCCGAATGAAAGAACGATTGCCATCTACGAAGGTTGAAGAAGTAAAAATAAGGGCTTCTTAATGTGAAGAAAGTTGTTCCAAGGCAACTAAAGGAAAATGAGGAGGAATATCCAACTCGTGGCACGGAGTTGGCATTCGTAGTTTTGAAGTAGTATCACAAAGGCAATTGTAGAAAACTAGAAGGGGGTTGAATAGTTTACCGATTAAAATCTTTGTTTTGAAACTTATTGAAAGATCAATTGATATTGATCTTAAGTATGTTAATGAAATATGCAAGCAATATGTAATAAGTAAATAAGGAAGGAAATGATCAAACCACAACAAGTATTTATAGTGGTTCGCCTACAAGGACACCTTCCTTGCCCTACTCCACTCCCCGAGTCACCTACTCGAGAGTTTCTTCACTACACGACACCAAGCTCCTTTCATGGTGGAGAAAACCTTTACACTTGCACACTATTTCCGACACTAGCTAGATGTCGAAGTTCTTTCCGGTACAACTACTCCCACACACAATGTATTTTGAGGACTAAAATACTAACCACTCACACTCACAAGATTATGATGGTTTGATACAACAATGAAGTATGGATCAACACTAGATCATACAACACTAAACAAACAAGACTTCCAACTTCTCGTTGAAGCTTGAATATGACTTGATCTTCTTTGCTACAAAAGAGATCACTAATATGATATGAAACCGAGTTAGAAAGGTTAGAGAGAAGATATGTATGAGAGTATGTTAGAAAGGGATAAGAAACTACTTGGCTTGGTATTGCTATTTATAGCCCTGGATGAGCCGGACGACGACCCCTTAAAAGGAGTACCAATTTGGTACCGCCAAATTGACATCAAGATATCAAATCCTTGCCTAAAGTCAACTCTATCTAAGTGAGATTGTGCAAGATATGAAGAGTACAAATCTTCACAAAATATCTAATGGAATCTTCAATGACACCTTTCCATGATGCCTTAATACATGATGTCAAATGTTGTATTACTATTTATAGAAATATGCAAATGCTTAAGTAGTGTTTGGTTTTAAGAACCTAACACATTCTACAAACTACTATCATACATAATGATTAGAGTCATATCAAGATGTTACTAATCATAAATGTAAATGCTTGAATGATGAATATATTGTTTGAGAAAGCTTGTTTTAATGTCTAATAAACTTGACATCTTTTATAAATTAAATTTACTTTTGTCGTTAACACTAAACTTCTTAGAAGCAAAGATCAAAATATGAATAACGCTAATGACGATATTTGTATTAACAATCTCCCCCTTTTTGTTGAGGACAAAATATAAATTTAATTTTATAAAAGAAACAAAGTTTGTACAAGAGTTATAAAAATATTAGTTTTAGAACTTGAAAAGGAAATGATAATGCAGGTGTATGAAATTTGACTTTTTATGAAAGTCAAAGAATTCACTAGTTGATGCTGATGTTGACTTTTTCAAAGGTCAGTATGCGCTTTGACTTTTTAAGAAACCTCAAGTTTAAAGTTCTATATTTTCTCCCCTTTGTCTCACACAAAAGAAGAGGCTAAATATAGATGAGCCCGAGCTATTATCTCCCCCTTGTTCAAAGCTTCCCCTAAATTGGGTGCTTTAATGGGAAGATACATGGATTGTGAAAATAAAGCTACAAAAAAATTGTTAGTAATAATGATCATTCACAAGCATTTCCAAACACTATGTAATGACACCAACAATATAATAAACAACATTCATTAGTTAAAATTTTTCATGAGTAAAGATCATGAAAAGAGAACACAATGATGTGTTTCTAGTACAAGAAAAATTATCCTAAGAGAGCAAATAAAAGAAAGACTATTCTAAAACCATCCTAAAGTGATGGTGGATGGGAAAGAGCGTCTGAGACGCCAAGAATGTGGTTGAGGATGAACCTCATTTCTTCTTGGAACTCATGGACCATAACCCGGGTCCGTTGGGTTTGACCCCTTGCTCAAGTTGAGCAACCATGCCTTGGAGGGTAGAAAGTTTGGGGAGGTTGTGGCGGTGGAATGGTGGATGTATTGGTGGTGTTGGGGATGTTTGGAGTGGTCATGATGGATGTAAGCAAAGCACTTTGTGCATCTCACTTAAGTGAGAATCCACCATGCCTCTGAATTGGTGGAGGTTGTGGAGTTCGGCTTGAATCTCCTCTCTAGTGGGATTGTCATCCCACATGCACTCCGTAATGTCCTCAATATGAGGGGACATTGATGATGGAAGTGGATGATCCCCGTAGAAAGGACCATGAATGTCCTTGTGAATGGGGTGGAAAAGGAGAGGTCTTGGCCCTAATGGGGGCGGGTCAATGGATGACCGAGGCTTGTACCTAACTCATGAGCATTCTACTCAATGGTGCCAAAGGATGGTCAATGGTGGATGACTTGGCCTAAGTCTTCCAAGTACCCTAGGAAAGGATTGGTGATGTTGGTGGAGTTGAACCCAATAACTCCATGGGAGTGAGAGGGAGACCGTGAAGGTGGTGAGGGTGTTTATGTTTGGATGGGTGCCCAGGTGAAGTAGGTGTTTTTGTTGGTGGTGGAGTGGTGATCACAATGTGTGATGAAGTGGTGTAGCTAAGGTAAGATGTGTATCATCTCTAATGGGAGATGAGATGGTGAGTGGTGAAGTCTGATGAGCTAAGATGAACAAAACAATCAAGGCCTTACGCCATTCTAGCGGCTTGCAAGGTTTTGTGATGATTTAGTCATTTTAACTTGGGTTTTGATTTGCTAGATAGTAGTGAGAATGAAGAAGGTGTGAGGATGATCATGGTAAAGCCTTTCAATTGATAGAGATAAGAAATTACGTTGAGAAATGGTTTGATTTGATGTTGAACCATTGAAGAGATGAGGTTCCTAATGATTTGGAAGTGGGTTGAATGCTAGTCATATCACCCAAGTCAATCCATTTAAAGAAGATGGAGTGAAGAAGAAAAGATATGCAATAAATGTGTTCTAGTGAGTGGAATTTCCTAATATTTGATTTGAAGGTACCAAAATTTGGTTCCTTCCTTTATGCACAAGGGCTCCTTGGGTGGATTTTTCAAATTTTTGAATTTTGGTGGGAAATGGATTTCTTATATACCTCAGTGAATAATACTAGTTCTAATACCAGTATAAACTAGTTAAGATTGATTTATAAGTGATGGAAGATAAGTTGGAATCACGAAAGAGTCGAAATTAAAATTAGTAGGATCCACTCGCACTGTAAATCATACACGGACGGTAATTTAAAGGGTTTCCGTATGTGTATGGCGGTACCAAACTACATAAAGGACGGTACCAAAATTATGGTCGTCGGAGTCAAATATGGACAGAGTTCGCTTTTAGGTGTCGGGAAAATTCCAAAACCTGAAATTTTTCTCAAAAGGTTATACTAACACATTTCTAGTTAGAAAAGTAAATAACACATGTGAAAAACATAGTGGAGCATATATTTTGAGCAAGTATTGATTTTCACAATATAGTGAAAATGGGTAAAATTTGATAGCATACTTGTGCTATCCCCCTGCATGAGATTGTTAGCATACGAGTCCATCCCTATGTAAGGGCGTCAAGAAAAATAATACTAAGCTAGTTCATTTGCAACTAAGTTTGCAAAAGATTTCGTCAATGTGACGAATGTGCTCCCCCTTTATGATTGCAATTTTGCAAAGGGATGTCATGAAATGTAATCCTAATATTACAAATAATTTTGCAATGTATTGCTTTGACACAAAGCTCCCCTTAGCTTTAGGGTGTCAAACTCTTCATGTGTAAATTGAATAACTACAAAACAAAGGTTAGAAAACAAGTATAATGCATAATTTCCTGCAAATATGATCCAAGTTAGTAGAAAAATAGTTTTATGTATCACGGATCCCACGGTTCCCTCCTTGTAGGGATCCGTCTAGGCAAATACAAGGGATCCGTCTGGCTGATGATCAATTTAAGCAATGGTGATATAACACATTATGTTAATATCAAAGTGAGATATGTATTATACAACATAATCATATACTCAGACATATAGCAAGTAGCATGTATTTTCATTTAATAAAACTAGAGATATGATATACATGACTCTAAAAACTAAGAAAATGATTGATACATGACTTGGAACTACTAGACTTATCTAAGTAATGCTTGAAACTAGGACACCACTAAAATCCTCTAGCTCAAGTTTGTTTGGGTTTAATCTCGTCGAAACGCTCGAGGAGGTGATAGAACATGAAACGTTGATCTTCTCGTACTTCATGTATTAAACTTTCAACATGTTGACAATGATAACAATCTTTGTCATGGCTAGGTAGTGGTGGTGGAAGAAATGAAATTGCTTGATGCGAAGGATCAAGTGAAGCGGCTCGTGGAGCCTCAAACGACGGTGGGATTGGTGGAGGCGCATTTGAAGAGGGCTCGACCAAGAATGATGGTGGTGGTAGAGAAGTGTCAACTTCCATATGGTCTGGTGGTTGACTTTGATAATTTCTCATAATCCAAATTGGATTATATGATGGTGACGGCGAAAAAGAAGCCGGAGCTAATGTTGACTCAACACCTTGATTATGTACCATTATTCCTCCTAATGAGGAGAATGTTGCCGGCGGAGGAGGATGAGACGGCCTAGGAGGCAAATCCTCTAAATTGTAGAGGTGAGGTGATGATAGTGGAGTTGTAAACGAGATAGCTCTAGGAACCAATGGTGATGGTTTAGTGGAGATGATATTGTTTGGCCTAGGAGGTATGGTGGTGTTTGGCATAGGTAGTTTTGTGGGTACTATCCTTTTAGGAATTGGTTTGATTGGTTGAGAAGAAAACCTTGCATTTGTTGGCTTGACCGGAGATGATTCGGTTGAAGAGATTTAATTTTCTTGGGTGGTTCTTTGGTGGATAAGTTGCTACTTGGAGTTTTCCTCATGATGATAAGATTTCAAGAGGTTTGTAAAGATTTCTAAGTGCTGAAAATGAGAGTGAAGATGATGACTTTAGGAGTCCTAACAATGTGGTTTATAAGGCAAGGGTTTTGGCAAGTGCATTCAAGACTTAAGCCACTAAGATTCATTGGAATGTGATGATGAACATGCACAAGAGTCAACTTAAGAGTTGTACTGATCTAGGAACTCATTTAAGATGAGATGGAGTGTTTAAGTTAGCAAGATGAGCTTGAAATGATTGCTTTAGCTAGAGTTGACATAATCTGTCACCCGGATCCCACGGTTCCCTCCAACGAGGGATCCGGCTAGGCTAATCCTAGGGATCCGGCTCTCAGCAGTTATGAAAGGTTAGAAATGAAGTTTCTAAGAGCTAGAACCTATCTCATCTTGAGTGTTTCAGTCCTCCTAAGTATCTAAGATGAGGGTGTACTTGAATGATCAAGAGTAATAAGTGTTATAGCTAATGATTGCCTTTTATGGAAGAAATTGGAACTTTCATGAGTACCAATGAATGAACAAAGATGACACTAAAGATTTTGAGAGTGTCAAGTGAAGCTAAATGACCCTAGAGATCAGATAGTGACTTAGAGTAATGCTTTGGAGAATATCCTAAAGGCTTAAAAACTAGAATTTGATCAATTTCGACCAATTTTGACGTAAGGATGATTATGATCAATTTTGCTATAAAAGATTACCAAATTTAGATATGAGGGATCATGTGAAAAATGATGTGTGAGTTTGAGAGTGGAAGAGTAATGGATTTGATAGATCTACAAGCGTCTTTGAGTGTGATCTAGGTGAGTTATGTGTGAGTAGGAAGGATCTACTTAACTTGATAAGGACTTAATTTGCCTTAAGACACTATGTCTAGCTTAGTGTGAGGTGTTCTAAGGACATGTTTGAAATACAATGTTTGCAATTGCATTTTCTGTTTGTCGGATCCCACGGTTCGCTAAGTGTAGGGATCCGTCTAGCACAAACTTTGGGATCCGTCCATCTGCTAAGCAGAACCTTTACTAAAGGTATGCAATGATCTTGACAATGCATTATATTACAAGGTTAGTTTAAGAGGTTCTAACACTAAGATATCAAATGTAAGATGTTTTATTTCATGAAGGAAATTGGATTACATTGATAAAGCATGAGTACAAAAGGATTGATCCTATTTGAAAGACTACTAAGTTCCTTGAGCATTATCGCTAGAAGGATCATCAAATGGTTGATGAGTGTTGGTGGAATCAAGAATGAAGAAAGTCTTCATGAGAGATATGTTTAGTGGTTCCATCATCTTGTTCACAAGTACGTACAACGGACTTTGAAATTGAGGATGAAAATGCATGACGTTATGATAGAGGCGCGTCAAAAATATTCCATAAGGGATGAGTTTATTCTTGGAGCCTTGAAGATTTACAATTCGCCTTGCAAAGAAGTAGGCGAGATTGTATGGTTGTTGTGTTAGCAAACAATACAATATGTGAGCACAACAAGCGGGAAGGATTTCTCGATTTCCCCTAAGACTCCAAACATTTTCACGTAGGACGAGTGCAAGGGGCTTGTACTCTTCTCGGATGTCCCGTGTAAATATAATGTTTGGATCGAAGTAATATGGTCGAGGTTTGCATATTATGCGATTTAAATCCTCCGGGGAAGGTATGTGAGAACAATATGGACTATTTTCTTCACGAAAGTTGAAGAGAGAATCAAGAGACCAATCTTGAGTGAAGGCACAATGTCCATGATTTGGAATCCTGAGGATGTGAGCAAATCGCTCAAGACTTAAAACGAACTTTTGGTTTTTGATCCAAAACCAAAGAGAAAGAGATCGATCCTCGTTACGAACGAGTTCAACTTGACGGAAGAATTACATTATGAACCTTGGACATATCTTCTCGTTGATTTCAAGAAGACATTCTAGTCCTATGGCTCGGAAGGAGGTATTGATACCTTCTTCGAATTGTAGAGAGGTGTCTACAATACGTCCTTCGTGGAAGTGACGGTTTTCGAGGTTATTAGACCCACGGACATGATTGCCAGGTGTGTTGGGCTCAAGGGAGATGTTCGGAGTGTACATGCTAGTGAGTGAAAAGTCAAACTCATATTCATGCGTCATATTTGAACCTATAGGAACGATGAGTTAATAGAAAGTGATGTTTGTGGTCAACCAATGATTATCTAACGTTTTTACTAGATTTTTATTAACAATGGTTTTTAACAACAATGACACTTAACTCACTTATGGTTTTGACATTCTAGTGGAATATTACTTTTAGAAAGAAAGTGGTTTTTATTATGCATGAAAAACTGTTGTCCAGATCTACGGTTCCCACGGTTCCCTTTCATAAGGGATCCGGCTAGTGTACTTGCCGGGATCCGTAGGTCTGTCGTAACAGAAACAAATTTGATAAAAACATAGGTTTTACAATTTTATACCATACCAAGATATGTGTTTTAGCCTACATTTTCTTTTAGCATGCATACATGACTTCTAATGTATCATGAGAGAATACGAAACATATAAATCAAAAGAAATGACAAACACATTATGATAATAATAACCTAGATAAACTAGACTATTAATAATATTTCATTTCAACGCTAAGAATGATACAAAGGATTGGGTATATGATCCCAATGTAGATTAACAACACAAAGTATATGTCTCCGTATGAGAACTTCATCATAGGGAACACAAGAGCGGTGAGTGTTAAGGCGATGAGCACGAGGGCGATGTGAACCATGTTGATGGCGAGCCTTCTTGGTTTCGGATGAGATGAAATGGAGAGGAAGATGAAGTTTTGAATTAGAGGAAATTTTTGAAATTGGAAGATTTGAAAAAGTGGGGATTTGATGGAGTAGAAGACGGTGGGAGTTTTTATGGGGAAGGAGGAATTTTTGAAATTTGTGTTTTGTTTTATTATTGTAAATATATGATTTTTGGATTAAATGAAATAAAACACAAGTTTTATATACCACAACTTTAGACGAAAAAATGACACGTATGTGAGAAAAAGCTTCCTAATGAAGCTTCATGTAATACATGTATATGCACAAAAGATAATCATATAAATACTTAATTATCAAGCTAATGTCATTTTAGAGATAAGTAAAGAATCATACCTCTAACGCACTTAGGAATGTCTTTACAAATGACACAACAAATGTCACTAGACACTTCCGGCTCCTTTGTGCTTAAGATACCTTCTTAGGGAAGGTATTCTTGTTACCAAGCGATTCCTATAGCTTGATGGGTATGAGCTTTTACTAATCAACATGACAAGGAAGATTAATGCATTTAACTAGAAAAAAATGTTGTCATCTAATCAACATCCAAACAAAGAGTTTTAAAAGACATGGTGTTTGTTTTTGAAAAAAAAAAACACAAAAAAAAAAACAAAACAAAAAAACTTTCTTTGTAGTTTTCAATTAACCACGGATCGTATCAAGTTTTTAAAGTACAATATACTTCAAGAAACTTGGTAACGAAGCTCTGATGCCAATTGTGGAAAACTAGAAGGGGGGTTGAATAGTTTTGCCAATTAAAACTTTCTTTTAAACTATTTAGATCAACTTATGTCAATCTAATTGGATGTATGTTGGATGTTGATAAACAAACATATAGAAGTATGTAATGAAAAGATAAGAGTAAGAAGAACAAAACCACAATGCGAGTATTTATAGTGGTTCGGCTACAAGGACACCTTCCTTGCCCTACTCCACTCCCCGAGTCACCTACTCGATAGTTCGTAATCACTACACGACACCAACTCCTTATGGTGGAGAAACCTTCACAACGTTGCCTACTCTTTTTCCGGTACTAGGCTAACCACCGGGTTCTTTTACACCAAGGTGAACCACACCTAACACAACGTCGCCTACCCTTTATCCGGTACTAGGCTAAGTACCGAGTTCCATTACAATGGAGTAACTAAAACCCAACACTACACCAACGACTAATCCCAAAGGAGACCAACTCCTTATTACAACATCATCAAGGATATCAATATCCTTGGATCTAATTCTAATCTATCTTATACATCGAAATACACCATATCGAATGTACATCTAAGGCACCTTTCACTAATTCCTTTAGTTAGATCTTCAAGTCACTCTTCACCAATGTCTTGTGACTTGGCTTCTAGGCACCCTTCACTAATGCCTATAATACGGACGATCGACACCTTTCACTAATGTATTCGTCTTGAGACTTGAGACATCTTTCACTAATGTCTCCAACACTACACTTCTTAGAAGAAAGAAAAGAATCATCAACAATAGGACTTCAGTAGTCTTGATGATGAGGAAGCATGGCAACTCATGGAGTTGAGCTTGCTTGACTTCAAAGGTGATGATCTCGCCTTTAAGAGGAACCTAGAGAATCACACAAAAACAAAACTACGAACATAGATCTCTTGGATCTGGGGTTAGAGAGTTTTTAACTCAAAAGGAAAGTATGTTAGAAAGGGGTGAGAAACAATGAAGAAATGGCTCACTATTTATAGAGGAAAATATCTACTGTTCCCCGGATCCCACGGATCCCACCCACAAGGGATCCGTCTAGTGTAATCCTAGGGATCCGTGGGACGCTCCTCTTTAACCATGGGTATTTTGGTCATGGGTCATGGGTCATGGGTTGATCCATGGGTTTCTTATTAGATACAATGTATCTCATGAGTTCAATGTACCTAGTCAAATGAGTATGGGTCAATACCATGGGTTATGGACATTATCCATATATGATACAAGCATGATGTCATGCAAATGGGTTATGGGTCAAGCTCCATGGATATTGGTCATGGACTTTGGGTTGTACCTAACTACATTCAATGTATTTGGTCAATGGGTTATGATACTTAAGTTTCTACCCATTTATATTACCCAATATACTACATACTAGTTATGTGTATATTTTACCCAAATATGTAAACACTAGTTGTTGTACATATGTAATACTAAATCATAAAATCACTTATACTTGTTTTAGTGTTTTATGTGAAAACGTAAGTGTGTTAGAAACTATTAGTTCAAACTAATTACGTATTTTATTTGTTTCATTAAAATGATTTTACGTTTGTTATCGACAAAATATTAGAAGATCGTAAAATATAGATAAACATTTTTATGGCTTATTTGTATTAACAGAGTCATATGCATATATGCACAAGTTTCGTAAGGAAGTCCTCATACTTGGCAAAAGTGTGAAAGGGGTTAGTAAAGAGTTTCGATGTTGGTACCTTTACCATGTAGGAAAACATGTTGACAAAATTATCCGAAAGGAAAGAGTAGGATCCAAGAGAGTTCGATCAAGGAGGATAGAGACCATTAACAACCTCACAGTGGATGAAAAGTTTTTGAGGGGAAAGTCCTTGATGTGAAAACATCAGCGAAGAACATTTTGCTAGGTATGCAAGAATAGTTGAAAACGATGGCCCGCGAATCAAAACTTCTAAGGACAAAACCTATTGCCAATGACCTGGACGCCCGAATATTGTTATTAGGTGAAACTCTTATGTCCAAGTGCTCAATTTTTCTAGCTAGAAACAGAATGTATGATGATTCGAAATTGTTTCCAAGTGGATACGACATCGAGAGATGTTGGTCTTGTTACAAGTGAAGACCAAAGATCTTATGGTCTGATGCAATTTCTTGACATCCAAATGTAAGAACGATGTCCTCTTCCAATGTGACTAAGTTATATAGGACTCTGAAAAGACCACGTTGTCTCTTGAGTGGAGGTACACAGATTGTTTAATCTAATGTGTTTCGATCAACACTAAAGTCTTATCTTATGGAATGAATGAGAAGATTGTACTTCGAAGGAATAATGCCGAGTCATGGCATATCGCTAGTGACAGTCTCAGGCTGAGGTGGTATAGTGCGTGTTCCTTCGCGGAGGCATGGTTTTGAAGTTTGTTAATAGTATTCATTTAGGCAAGACACTATAAAATTTTGACCATGAATGTATTTTGGAGCAACTTTTTTTTTGGAATTTTTTTTATGGGTTATAGTCGTGTGAAAAGATATATCTTCAAAATTTTGAAGTTTGAATTAGCAATTTTTTTCTTCATATATGGTTTGGATTTTTGCTTTTCAAGAAAATTGACGTTTGGACAAACATCTAAGACGATTTTTTTTACTAAAACAATCCAACAATTTAGAGTCACAAATTTATTTTAAAACATTTTAAAACGACTTCGGCTATCAACTAAATTTTTGTTTTAAAGAAACATTATAACATGGTCTGATTAATGAGGATTACCAGTTCACCACACTTTATATATTCGCAAGAAATCTTTCATCTGTGCAAAATCTAACCAACAAAAATTTGACTTATTTAGACCAGGTACCATCTCCGGAACACGAACACTAGGGCGAATATCGCTATCAACAACACAACAAACAAGATTGCTATTTTTCATGAGTTCCATTATCTCACTTGTAGTCTCCAAGGTCCTAATCATACGACTAAACCATAAACGTGTCCGTTTTGATTGGTGGGTTGCTTCCTAAGGCAACTATTGATGTCATCCGGCTCATCGGCTTATAGTGCGGTGTATTCAGGCTTTCTCACAATATGAGGGTAGGGGAGACAAGGCATGTGACACGATGGCATAGGGCAATACCGAAAAAATCATGTATCCAAAATAGTTTTCAAATAATACCAAATTATCAACAATCTATAACGTTAAACCGAGTAACGACTTGAACCTAACTTAATTTCACAACTCATCAAACTAGAACTGTCATGAGATTAAGTTAAGTGTCGTTAAAAGGCTTAACGTCTTTGATGATAAACAAATTCTCAAAATAGTGTTCCCAGATTAATATGACCCAAAATAGTTCTCAAGATAGCATATCAATATAATGCCTTTTCAAAATGGCGAAACCAATGTTGACCTTCCATAATTGTATAGCGTATCCAAAATAGTCTACCGAAATAACGTATCAATTTATATTTAGCAAAATATATAGTATGAGTTTTGTTAGCGTATAGGGATAAATAATATCAACGCACGAGTATGGGGAATGGTACAGGAGATACTCAGACTCAATAAAATCAACCATATAATACCAGCTCGAATCGAATCACATTATATCAAATCAATCAAGGCACTTAACTACGCAATCGCAAGCTCAAATATTGTCCCAGAAGCTAACAGCTTCAGCACACAAAAGGCAAAGTAGCATAACCACAGATACACATAGCACATAAGGCAGATGCACACACATAGACCCATACGTTTCAGGTGATCTAGACTCTGACTCCAACCAAACACGATCTAAGGTAACTACCCCCATTATCCCATGGTCGCTCCTGAATTAAGCATAGTTGATCAGGCTATGCGTAATTTAGGAAAAACGATGGAATGCTCGGGCTAATCGACTCGTACCATGTTTGGGGTTTTATAAAAACTTTAGCTTGGTTATAGTTGAGATTTTTATTTTGAAAAACCGACATTCTCTATAACCTTAGGCTCTGATACCAATCTGTACCACCCCGTCAAAGGCGGAAACACGGGATGTAACTGGGAAAGGCACATTGCATAACATCATAGATTCATACCTTATATTTGTTGCAACAATAGTTTACAAAACATTTCTCTTCTAAAAGTTTAAAAGTGCAACATGTCTTGTTTGATAACTTGTCTTCTTGAAAACATGGTACCGATGTATCAAATGATTTGACTCCAATAATTGTGCCTTCAAATACCTTAATAATGATCACCTGAAAATGAACTGGAAAACGTCAACATAATGTTGGTGAGGTCGTAGGTTTAAGAGTAAAACCAATGAGCTGTGAATACATATTGTAGGACAAAAAGTGAGCATGATAACCAATTATAAGTACAAGTCAAAACAAAATAGTAATCGCGCCAACTGAACCTACCACGATTGTCACACACATAAACAGTACACTGTGGGGAGCTACCCCGATAGATCTATCAAAATGTTTTGGCTCTCAACAGAGTTAATAGTTGCGCAGTTGCATGTCCACACGTAACAAAACATTTTATCGCACATAATCGCATCATCACACATATATTTCCAAAATCATGTAAAACAATAGTTCATAGCATAAAAATAGTTGAAAAGCATTTAGTACCATTTCCACCCTAAGAAAAAACATATAAAAAGTAGGGCTACGAGAACTCACCTGGAGTAGAGTAATGCAAGTTGGAATGATGTGCACGGAAATCGATGTTCGGTGACTATAACCGCAACCTAAATAATTAATATGCCTCAGGTTCGACAGATAATGTCATGTATGCAATTTTATTAAAAGGTCATATCACCCGTACATGTTTGCATAAAGGTTTAGTTGTGAAAAATGTAATTACGTCGATGACTTCTATTATTAGTCGTTATTTATGTTGGGTTTATTGATTCGATGATACAAAACAATAAAGAAAGAAACATCAAGGACTTAAAGTGACAAGATGGAAATCTACAAAAAGATGGAAGGACTTACTTGCAAAAGAAGATTTATTATTTAGTCTTTCGTAGAGATTTGTAAACCCTAATCCTCTAGTATACAAAGAGGACATGGGTGTAGGTTTTTATAATTAATTCTTCCATAATGTAGTCGACTAAAGGTGTGTGTGTGTCCTAGGCGTATAGTCTTGTAAACGCCTAGGTGAGTAGTTTAGTTAGTAGTTTAGTTATCTAGACGTGTTCCTATAAACGTCTAGGGTTAGTTAGTGTTAGTTAACCTCCAAGATCAAGTCTTTATCCTTGTTATAGTTTAGATAACACGTTATTAATATAATTGGAGGTGATGGTGAATGAAACCTTGTGTCAATAACATAATTGTTCTTTGTTATTCCGCTGCGTATGTATATGTTATTGTTTAACCCTAAGGCTCAAAACGATCTCAAGGAGTTCTATCAAACTCAACAATTGGTATCAGAGCTCGAGGAGCTCGTTACCTAGGGATTCACAAGGTTTCTTGGCGAAAAAGGAAGAAGAAAATCAAATTTCAACAATTTTCGTAATACTTCTGCAGCACTGTTTTCAAGAGAGCATAACTGTTTATTGAACCGTTGGATCGAGCTACAATTTTTGCTGGTGCATCTCAGTATATCCGTCTAAGGTTTCACAAGAGGGATCGTCAATTCATGCTTTCAATCAAAAGTTATAAGCTGTCAAAGTCTGCTGCAGAAACTGAAAAATTTTCGTAAAGCTTCTACAGCACTGTTTTGAAATGATCATAACTTTTTCGTTAACCGTTGGATCGTGACAAAATTTTGGGTGGACGTTCTTTATATAGCCATCTAACGTTTCACCGGAGGGATGGTCGATCTGAACTCTCAATCGAAAGATATTAGTTGTCGAAAACTGCTGCTGAAGGAAGGTGATGTTTTTCTGAAAATCGGAATTTTAGGGTTTTGGCGACACAAAAAATATCAATTAATACTACTCGTACATCAGTTATTTGTTTATTAATTGGTCATTAGTGCCTAAAACCTAAACCTCGTACTTATTTATTGGCAATTAATTTTGGGTACATTAATTAGATTAAGGATGGTGGACATCATAAGTGATCTGCATTTATAAATTGTTCAAAATTGTGTCAAGACAAAACCTACCATGGTATATATGTATTATATTCATCTCGTACTTTTCTTGATCAAGGTCAAAACTTCTAATTGGTTTTTATATCATGGGTCGGTGAAGTATTTTGAAAGTGCCTGAGTTAATTTATTTCAGTTAGGGTAATGATGTGTGTGCAAAGTATCGAGAAGCTACTGATGGAAGAAGTTTGGTTTTTGGTTGATATTGCTTGGCATTTGGATTTATACTGCTGCTACTTTTGGTCGATACCACTGCTAGCTTAACATGTTTCCACTGCTAGCTTATTCGAGTTACCACTGCTAGTTGTACATTACCACTGCTCGCGATAGTTTCCACTGCTACCTTTAACTTGTTTCCACTGCTATGTTACCACCACTGCTCGTTGTTTGACTGCTGCTACGGGTGAAGTATACTGCTGTCTTCTGTTTGCGTTTGGGCTATTGTGCGTAACAGAGAAAGATAAAGGAGGTGGTGCTTGTTCCTCGTCTCAATTTGCTATACCTAGTTGTGGGACGGTTGTTAATTGGATTTCTTTGTTACTTCACGTATTCCTACTAATTGAAGCTATAGTGAGATTGGGCCAAAACAGTAAAAGGAGAATTAATCTAAATGTGCCAAGGCTATGCATGTGAGGATTATTTTGACGTCAAAGAGGAATTTTGGATGTGGATATGCATGAATATAAAGGATGAATATAATATTCATGGTGAGTAAGTTTTGAAAGTAATTAGAGAGGAAGTCCATGTGTATGGTTTTTGAAGATACAAATAAATAAATTTGCTTACATGATTTACATAGAATATGATTTGTATTATGGGTTATTACTAGGAAGTCGGACAAAAACGTGGTTTGATCTCGAACAAAAGGTACATAGTTTTTGGTTCTCGGCTAAAGTTTGGAGTTTGGATGGTTTTTTATTCGGTTTTGGATTTTTGAGTTATTGGACGATACACACACAACAGGTTATTGGTTTACACACACAAGAGATGGTTTTGGATTTTATTTGTTCTTAAAGGTTTTAAAAAGCTCGTTTTTTGTTTTCTTAATTAATTGATTACGAAGACGATTATTTATCACTTATTTGAAGATGAAGTGGAGTTTCTTGGATGCGTGTTCTTATTATATTTTTAAATGGCTGACTACGTTTAAAAGTAACTTGTTCGTGCTTAAAGGATGTTGACGAAGACTTGCAAAATCTAGTTTTCAAAGGTCAAGAGGTGGATGGATGAAGACCTAGTTAACTATCACTTAAAGGAGTTACATTGTAGTGCTCAGTGTCTCATTGAAGATGAGGATTTTGTCAAGAGGTTGCGATCTACTTATATTTTTGGTTAGCGGTATAAGTTCAACGTCACGTGGATAAACAAGACATAAGATACAAGTTTGGGTTATTCTACTTCTTCATCAAGTTCGTTATATTTGGTTTTCTTCACAAGTGATCATTACAAGGAGCTTACAGATTTGAAGAATCATTGATATTCATGCACCACTCAAGGGGAAGTTTCTATTGTTTATATTTCTTATTTGTTGATAACAAAAAGGGGAAGAGATGTTGGAGTGGCGTGGCATGGATTAAGGGGAAGACAAAGGAAGACAAGAATGTTTTATTCATGGTGAGATTTAATGTTAGGAATTAGAAATTCCCGGTATTAAAGAGTCGGTCACCTCAAGTATATGTAATCGTTAGAATGCTCGTAGTCATAGTTATATTTAGTTAAGTAGTATTTTGTTAAGTAACACCGTGGAGGACGGACGGGTCTTTACCCACTGTATGCCTGATCCACAGCCCGATGTGTGGCGATTTATGTAAGACTATAAATACTCTCTACCTCCCAAGGTAGAGAGTTGGAGCTCATAATAATATCTTTCACTTTCTCTCACTAAGTTCCCTAAACCTCTAACTTTCTCTCTCTAGAATTCCACTTATACGCCCACTTTGTGTTATGGTTTGATGTGTAAGTGAAATCCAATATCCAACAATTGGTATCAAGAGCCAAGGTTAGATCATATCTTGCACATCTTTGGATTTCTAGTGGTTTTTAGGTGGTTTTTGAGGTTGAAAAAGTTTAGTGGTTTGTGCATCATTTGGTTGATTTCTTGTGTTAAAGCTTGGATTTTGTTAGTACTTTTATGTTTAGAATCATCACAAGTGTTTAGGTTTTCATTTGGTAAGCTTGAATCATCTTGGTTGGGTTGTTTTTGGATTGAAAAGTGATGTTTATGTGGTTTTTCTTTGTAGCGACTTGATATACGGATCTCTTTCTTCGTAGCGACTTGCTTCACAATTTTGTAGCGAGTTACAGCTTTGGAGCTAGCGACTTAGACCTAGCGATTAACAGTACAAGTAGTGGACTCTCCACTACGGTAGCGACTTGGTGGTAGCGACTTGGTCTGAGTTGCTCTTTAGCGACTTGAGTAGCGAATTGCTGCCAAAATTTTGCTAGCGACTTGAGGCTTAGCGAATTACTACTTAGTGACTTGCATTTGTCTAGCGACTTGGGACTTTAGCGACTTGGGGGTGTAGCGAGTTGCTACTTAGCGACTTGGTGCTTAGCGACTTGGTTCAAGGGTTATAGCGACTTGGTTGATTTTTACGAAGAAGAGGTTTGACCAAAGTTGACTTTTTACGTCAAAACTTCAAACGGCCATAACTTTTGATCCGTAACTCCGTTTTCAGCAAAATACATGTCAAAACGACCGGAACAGCCTGAATATTGTGAGGTTTCACCACGATGTCGTGAAACCAATTTTTCGAGGCCCAAATCCTCTCGAGGAAGTTATTGAGCTTTAAGATTTTAGATCTAAATTTCTCCATAAAATCGCGGCAACAACCAACCCAAATCACAACCAAACAACATCTCTGCTTATCCCACAAACAATCATAAGACCTAACACACAATTTTCTATCATTGTGTCGATCCATCAATCATCTTAACACATTCCATTGGTCATTGCTTAACGGTTTGGTCTTGATTTTAGTAAAATCCCGCGAAAGATTCTATTTCTCGGTTTAAATCATAGACTTGTAAAATCCTGTGCATTCCACCACATCATGTCTTACTCTACTGACCCTGATTTGAAGTGCTTAAATTGTATGATGCTGTGGACAATAATGTTAATGATTGCTACACTGAACGATTAAAGATGTTTGAATTAAACAATGAGGATGTGAGATCTTCATGTTCCGAGTACAATGAGAATGAATTGCACCTGCTACAGAATGCCATGCAAATGGAATGCAAAGATTGAGCCCTATCGCTACTTCATCGCACCTCATACAGCTGTTATCCATAGCTGGGGATCGAACATGTAGTGCTCTTTTCCGCCGGGACTTACCTACATTGACAAGAAGCTTGCTGTTGAACTTAGAACATTTAAAGTTGCAACTTACCAATGAAGAGGTTCAAAAGGATGGTTCCAGTGCAGCTCTTCAAGTTATCTACAAACAATTTGCCATTCATCGTGGGGAATATTCACAAATTACGATCAACATTTGACTGGAATTTCCTTCAAAAACATACTGGAATGGAAATTGTGAATTCATTGAGACATTTATCCAACTCATGGATAATGTGAAAAGTACATTGAAGAATGCTGCCAAAAGAATGAAAACGTGAATGAGTGTCAAGTGCAGTTGAAAGATTGTTGTGATAAGTTGGGTAATGTTTCGTTGAAGTATCGGTGTTGTTGAATGCAGAATGTCAGTGACAACAAAAATTGATGAGTCGGATAATGCAAAAATGGAATCTTCGTGCTCAAATTCACAAGAGAGAGGTGCACCAGACACAACCTGTGCAAGTTAATGCAAAGGAACACTCCATGGAAGCTTCGGATGTACCCATGATAGAGATGCACCCGCACACTGCATGTCAATGCTTGAGGTAAGTTGCATGGAAGTTTCTGCGTACCTAGTTGTGCATCTTCTACTCAAAATGATGATTATGAACTGCATGAGAACGCTGCATTTGTGCCGATGATTCCTTACCATGAGCTAACATATATAAGGATCAGGTTGCCATCTATGAACAGCGTGCTAAGTTTGAGTTAACTACTCGTGGAGAGGAGTTGGATAACCAAATGCGTACAATTATTAGAAAAAGTAATTTTAGAGAAGAAGTGTTAAAACAAGAGTTAAACTCCTTACAAGAAAAGCTTTCTAAAACAGCTAAGCAAAAACAAGAACTTCAAGAAAATGTTAAAATGCTTAAGCAAGAATTTAATGCTAAGGAATCAAAACTTTTGAATGATTTTTCCAATCTAAAAACTTTGAAAAACAAGCTTGAAAATAAGTTGTACGTACAAGGAAATACCATTCAGACTGCTCACATGATCACTAAGCATAGAGTTCTAAGTGACAAACATAGTGTTGCTTTAGTTGATGAACCAAACCTCGAGGCTTGTAAAAGGCTAGAGAAGCTCATAAGGTAATGTATGATGGTAATGAGATCCTTAAGCCTAGACAAAAACCTAGTTGCTTGAGTGCACGAGGAAGATAAGAAATCAGATGAAGTCACTAGGGATAAAATGAATAAGAAGCTAGAAGATCCTGAGTGCAAAAAGAACAAGATAACGATAAAACCCCATGATTACACTAAGGAAAATTGGATATCCTTAAACATGTTTAAGCCTCAGACTCTATTGACCCCTGAACAAGTGTTCGGGAAAAAGGATATGGACTTGCAAAAGTGAAAATCTTGTTGAAAAGAATCCCCTTGTAGGAAATTCCTAAAGCGATGTATCCTCCAAATACACCAATGCATTTAGTTCCTAGAACTATTGCCACTAAGAGCAAGACCTTAATCAGTCAATATGTTATTCTTCAACTATTTGTCAATTTTGAGAAAACTTGTAAGAAAAGGATCACACCCACTGGGATAACTGAAGGGAAAGGGGTTTTGAGCAAACAAAAGAATGCTATCTAACCGAGGTCATGCCTTTCTTTAAACAACTAAAAGATCATTTTGAGAGTCTTAAAAAGGGGATAAAATCAGATATTAAAGAAATGGAAAAGGAATTTGATGCAATGATAGTTGAGGTTAGTGACTATGAGCGAGAATTAAAATATAATGAGATTGAGAGGAAGAACTTACATACCTTGAATGAGAATCTTATTTCTGAATGTATTACTCAAGATGTGTTTTACACTGCTACTAATTGTTCCATTAATGCTTCTCAATTTCATGAATTATCTGTTGCTCTGAAAGTCTCCCATGATCGTGTCATTGAGCTTGAACAAACTAATTCTAAATTGCATGAGAAAATTGAACAGGATGATCATGATAACCTGGTGAAACAGTTTTCTAAATTGGAAGTTGAGCATCTTGCTTTGCAATTAAAATATCAACATCTAAAAGAAAATGTTAAAACCTCAAATATCAAGACATCCTTGGATGCTCCTGAATTTGATGCAGCTTTTGAAATTAGCAAACGTGATGAACAGATTCGAGCTCATTGTAACACGATCAGAAGATTGAAACCCCAAGTCTCACAACCGAAGGTGAAAAGAAGGATGTGGCTGGTTCCCATATGCCTCCACCTTTAGATTCTTAGAATTTCCAACTTCAAAACATTATTGATAACTTGCAAAAAGAAAATAATTGTTTTAAAGTTGAAATTTCAAAGGTTAATGATCAACACAAAGAGTTATGTGATTCATTTAAAGTTAATCATGATAAACAAATTGAAAAGATAACTTCTTTACTTAACGAGATTGAGAATCTGAAGCGTGAGGTGAAAGGAAAGTTGCCAATCCCCCATTGCAAATATTCGTTCCTAAGGTTTCGATTGTGATAAGTATGCTATCGATATGTTATATATTCCCCTGCCCATTAGGAATAATGAAATCGCACATAAAGCATATCTCTCATACCTTAAGGAAAGTTTGAAGGGTCTCCGTGAGATGGTTAAAGATGAAAGATTAGAAAAACCTTTTGATAGTACTATAGCATATGCTTGCATGGATGCCAAACGATCTCAGGAACTCTTAGAGTATGTAATTGTCACAAGTCCGACATCTAGCAATAGGCGAGATAGAATAGTGGTGCCTTGTTCTATGCCTAAAGCCAAGCATGTGACCCTTGATATGCCTTGTTCCATGTCAAAATTCAAGCAAACAACCCGTGATGTGCCTCCTAGAATTTGATCCCAAAGACTTCTAGACCAGAGTGCAGAAAGTAGTGAAGCCATGTAATGTTCCCATCGTTACTTCTACAGATGTTAAGATTGACACTAAAGTTAGCGGGTCAAAACCTAGAAGCTATGCAATGAAGGATAGGATTACGAAACTAAAAGTGTTCATGATAAGGAAGTGAAAGAACACCATAGGGACAAGAAGTTTGATTTGAACAAAAAGAATTGTGTTAGTTCTAGTATTAGCTCTAAGCTTACTAAAATTAATTCGAGGCCTTATCATGTCAGCAAAACATGCAAAAAATGTTTAATTTCTGGTAATCATGATAAATGTGATGTGTTATTTCGAGGTCTAAGATTCATAACCCCGTTAAGAAAGTTTGGAGAGCGAAACAGATTAAGCAATCCTGGAAACCTACAGGGAAGGTTTTTACCAATGCAGGATTTTAGTGGAAGCCAAGCAGTCGAATATTCACGAATGGCAAACCTTGCCCCTTAACTAGATCCACTATGCCTAGAGTAGTGCCTGTTAAGGTTTGGAAGCCAACCGGTAGAATAATCCCATTAAGCACAAAATGTCCCTCGACTAAGTCTGATGCTTCTACTAGTTTAGCTCCTAGTGACAATGTCATTGCACCTAGGGTTTCTCGATTCAAAGATTGTTTATGCTAACCAAAAGGACCCCATGAGCACGTGGGGATCCAATGTTTCCAATTCTCTGTCTTCGTCTGTTGTCCAAAGCAGGTCGCACAAGTCGTCCCTTGGTATTTGGATTCGGCGCTCTAAACATATAACTGGGCTCTAAACAATGACGTCTGCTCACATCGTTCGGGCCTCGTGACTTCATCATTATGGCGTCTGCAGATAACACTTCAGCCCCGTTCCTCAAAGAAAAGAAAAGTGTACGCTTCAGGCGCTTTATCTTGAAGAAGAAATCTTCATGTTTATGACCATTTTCATCGACATTCTTCATCAACAAGCTTCATGTTTCTCCCATGCTCATTCAGTCATCAAGTGGATCTACATTCATTAATGTATATTCTTATTCACTTGCTAAATCAAAAATGGCAACTTCGGATGCAATTTTTGAGGGGGAGAAGAGTGAATATACTAAATGATGATGGATGTTTGAATAATGGTTATACGACTTAAAGTTTGATGACTCTCCTCCAACGCCTAATGTTTCACTCACTAAGTGATAAGATCGTTTATAAGCTCAGCTAGGGATCAATAACAAAGACAATAATATTGTACGCAGCGGAATAATCAAAACAATACTTTGTTATTGAACAAGGTTTTTCATTCACTAACACTAACTAATATTAGACGTTTATAGGAACACGTCTACTAACTAAACTAATAACCTAGGCGTTTACAAGACTATACGCCTAGGACACACTCTAATCTAAAACTAATACCCTAGACGTTCTCCCCTAACGTCTAGGCTAAACACACACCTTTTAGTCGACTACATTATGGAAGACTTAATTAAAAACCTACACCTATGTTCTCTTTATATACTAGAGGATAAGGACTAAATAATCAAACTTCCATTGCAAGCAAGCCCTTCCATCTTTTAGTAGGTTTCCTTTTTGTCATATTAAGTCCCTCTTGTTTCATTCTTTTTGTCTTTATCAACTCAAACTTGTAATTCCCAACAATCTTCCCCTAGTTGATAATGACAAAACCATTCTTGAACGAACTTCCTAGACGAAGTAGAGAAATTGAGATAAATAAATCTCGCCATAAATGAAACAAGTATGTCTTCCTTTGTCTTCCCCTTAATCCATGCCATGTCACTCAAACATTTCTTCCCCTTTTTGTTATTATCCAAATAGGGAACATATACAAATAATGATCTTGACCACCACGAACCAATACTACACATCCAATTCATCCTTCCAATGTCTCAAATTACCCCTCCATGAAGTTTTTCCTATAACTAAAATGAACTTGAAACAAAGTAGAAATCTAAACCATCAGTAGTAATACTAATCAATAGTAATAAGAATCAAACACTTCCCTTGAGTGATGCATGTAGATGGTTAAACTTTTAACAATAAGCTTCCCCTAAAACCATATGTTAACCATCTTCTTGATTCTTCAAAATCTGTAAGCTCCTTGTAATGATCACTTGTGAAGAAAACCAAATATAACGAACTTGATGAAAAAGTAGAATTTCCCAAACTTGTGTCTTAAATCTTTTACTATCCACGGAACTCCATACTTATACGGACAAAATATAAGTAGACCGCAATCCCTTGAAAAGAATCCTCAACTAGTATGAGACATTGAGCACTACAATGTAACTCCTTCAAGTGATAGACAATGTGTGCATAGAGCATCATAAGAAAAATCACACATTGCTAGATTCATCAAGCTAGATGATAAGAACACAAACCAAGCAATTCCACTTCACCTTCAAATAAGTGATAAATAATCCTCTTCGTAATCAATTCTTCAATTAAATCTCCAAAACTAGCCTTTTTAAAATCCTTTTAAGAACATAAACTTCTTCCTGTGTGTGTGAACAATAACCTCTGTGTGTGTCATCCAAAAATCATGCTCGACTTCCCCTTAAATCGAAATCGCCTCATAATAAATCATTATACTGTCAATTCAAATAAGTTTCACCATGTAAAAACCTTGACCAGTACTTTGAGAAGGAGCAGTACTTTCATCCAATCAACAGTACTTTAAAAAATCTCGAACAGTACTTTGTTGGAGCAGTACTTTGAAGAAAAACGCAGTACTTTCAAATAACTTCGAGCAGTACTTTCAATAAATTCGACCAGCAGTACCTTTTATAAACTGCAGTACTGTGAATAAAACTTGCAACAGCAGCACTTTAAAATATGGAGCAGTTTTAATGAAGCAAAGATAACGTGACCTTTTGACCAATGAAACCAGTGACCAATCACAACGCAAGACCAATATGGAGTAATAACCATGTACCTCATAATACCGAATTGTGGCTCATTTAGTACCACGTGAAACAACCAAGTACTTTTAAAAACAAATCAAACAAGACTTTGTAAGTCCCATGAAATTAGATTCATAGCCATGTGATCACATGAGCCACTCAAGATGTACCCCACATGAGTACAAGACCACCAATATTAATATTCACAATTGCAAAGAGCATGTCAAAAATATTTGTGGACCAAGACTTCATCTTTACGTGTTCTTTAATAGAAACCCACGTGATCATAAATCAAAATCATTAAATAATAGCCAGCGACCACGAAACCATATTTGAGCGTGAATCACAAGACACGTCCACCGTAAGAACCATGTACCGCCCTCTACATAATCCAATCCTTAAACATGAATCAAATCTGAAAAACCATTCTCAGCAGCCAACTTCGACGCTTTATAACTTTCGACTCAGACCTCCAATTAAAGATCCCTCCGGTGGAAAGTTAGATTACTATATAGAGAACGTCCACCCAAAATTTCGTTACGATCCAACGGTTAACGAAAACGTTATCGCCGTTTCAAAACAGTGCTGTATAAAAATACGAAAAGTTGAGCTCCGAATTTTTCTTCCTTTTTCATCATTCTTCGACACATAAAACCTTGTAATTCCCTATATCAAGAGCTCCCCGCTCTGATACCAATTGATAAGATCGTTTATAAGCTCAGCTAGGGATCAATAACAAAGACAATAATATTGTACGCAGCGGAATAATCAAAACAATACTTTGTTATTGAACAAGGTTTTTCATTCACTAACACTAACTAATATTAGACGTTTATAGGAACACGTCTACTAACTAAACTAATAACCTAGGCGTTTACAAGACTATACGCCTAGGACACACTCTAATCTAAAACTAATACCCTAGACGTTCTCCTCTAACGTCTAGGCTAAACACACACCTTTTAGTCGACTACATTATGGAAGACTTAATTAAAAACCTACACCTATGTTCTCTTTATATACTAGAGGATAAGGACTAAATAATAAAACTTCCATTGCAAGCAAGCCCTTCCATCTTTTAGTAGGTTTCCTTTTTGTCATATTAAGTCCCTCTTGTTTCATTCTTTTTGTCTTTATCAACTCAAACTTGTAATTCCCAACACTAAGGATAAATGGGATTTATTGTTTGGGATTCATTGGTTCAAGATATGTTTGATGATCATCAAAGAAGTACAACTCAGACTACTCAAAAAGCCCTATCTCCAGTTATTCCTCAAGGCGTTGATAATGATTATCATAATATTGCAGTTGCACTCATGAATAATGATCCGCTCTTTGGTATTCCTTTGCCAAATCTTCACGGATTATTGTTCATGAATAATGATCCACTCTTTGGTATTCCTTTGCCAAATCTTCATGGATTATTGTTCCTCACATCGTGCATGCTATAAATCAACCACATGAACTTCAAGGAAAATGTCTACCTCATCCGCTCGAAGATATTGGTGTATCCTCCGATCGATCTCTACATGAATACTTTTAGGAAGAATACATTGATGTTGAGGCATCATTTGTTCCGGTTCATTCAGTGGGTGAATGTACATCCGGTTGTATGTTTATTCACATGTTGGGCATTTGACACAAGTTGATTACTTCAGAGTTAATCATTTATCACTTATTTGAGATTGAAGTTGACATTCACAAAGCGTGTTCTTATTTGATAACTTGCTCGGGCTTAAGAATTTGAGTTGAAGGCTTTTGTTTATCTAGTTACCGAGAGTCGAGTGGATGGTTGAAGACCGGTTAACTATCACTATTAGGAGTTACGTTGTTTTACTCTGTCACATGCAGATGACGATGTGGATAATATCAAGAGGTGTTAATGTCTCATACCTTGTTTGAGTGTGAGTACTTAGAGATTTGCTTGAAGCATAGATTCTCGAAACCGTTCTTCCATCTTTAAGTGCAAGCTTAAGACACAAATGCGGGGAATTCGACTTCAGTTTCAAGTTTGGTATATTGGGTTTTTCTTCAACAGTGGTCACTTCAAATTGTCTACATATGGGTTGATAAAGATAGTCAGAGAGAGTTTATGTAGCAGTTGATTCTCACAAGATTCATTTGGGCTATTTGAGTTCTTCTCACAAGATTTCAAGATTATGGGTATATTATGTTTTGTGATCTCGAGGTATCAAAACCATTTGGGGGAAGGATATATTATTCCAACTATTTGGGGGAAGTGGTCTCTGGAGTCCTTTGGTTTATGTTACTGGTGTTCAGCTTGGAAGAAATGTGAGAAGAATATTTGGAACGTGAGATGATACCGCCTATCGACATCTTATATACGGTTTATGATAAAGTGCTTCCGGTTATATGCACAACATGTTCACTTGATCGAGCTAATTCAGTTATTTCTGAGTTGACATCCACAGAGATGATTAGTGACTCAACATGTTACATGGATGTCATCGTCTCTACTCTTGTTGGGTACATGTGTACATTATGTGCTGATTGGTTATATGTTATATAACCGGAATGCACTTGGTAAAATGAAGATGTTGATATATTGTTCCCCTAAATAGACAACCGGTCAATCTCGAAGAGTAAGGTGTACATCGGGGATGCACAAGAGTTCATGTGATCGGTCGTAATCGCTAATCCGGATTTGATAACCATCGGAGACGATCAATGTTTCAACTTGTTACTTGGTGTTCTCGTGTTCTTCGTGGTGCCTGAGCTTCAATCAATGAGACCGCTTTGTATTCAACTCTACTTCTTAGGGAAATGGTCTTTATTCGATGTTTGTCGGTTTGGGGGGAAGCTACCAAAGATTCAAATTGAGAAGGCTCATGTCCCGACGATTTTCTTAGAAGCCTCGAATGCTTTGGTGGCGAAAGTTTAAGAGATGTTGATTCCTTTCTTCAACAACGTCTTTGAACGATATCTTTATCTCGGTACTCATTTCATCATTCTCTTAAACTAATTTATCTCTTGTATATATCTATTCGAAAATCAAAATACAAAATTATAAAACCTTCAAAACCATAAAATCAAAAATTCAAAAATCTTCAAAAATATTGTCATTTTGTCATGCGTTTTCTCGGTTCGATAATATCTACGGTCTTTGTGATGTCATTCAAAGAATGACACGGGACTTTAGATGTTGTTCGAATTCCAAAAAATAATAATAATAAAAAAATCAAAATCAAAAATCAAAAATTATTTTGGGAGAAAGAGAAAAATGGTTTATTGTCATTTCGGCAAGAACCGCTTTCAAGGAAAGAAACGAGCCATACTTTATCATGTTTTCAAAATTCCATGCTCTGATTCTTTAAAACATTTATCTGCTTGAAAACTA
Source organism: Chrysanthemum makinoi (assembly GCA_910596185.1). Lineage (NCBI taxonomy): Eukaryota > Viridiplantae > Streptophyta > Magnoliopsida > Asterales > Asteraceae > Chrysanthemum > Chrysanthemum makinoi. The sequence goes on along the minus strand of OU343223.1, from coordinate 90,712,925 downwards.
ACGCTTTGAAAAATAACTCAGTCTCTATTTTTGATAATCATCCGGACTTATTTGTCAAAATATCAATCTCTCAATCAACAACCTATGTCATTGATTGAGGGGAGAATGATTTCAATGAAATTAAAAAGTTATTTGGCATTCAATTGTTTTCAAAAGATATTCAGCATGTTTTATCAATGGAGTTTAAAGTCTTAAAATCCGATCATTATCAGCTAAAACGCTTTCATAATCAAGTCACAATTCTCCTTAAAAGCTTTCAAAATCAATTTAAATCTATAAGAGATCACAAATCTCAAATGATTTGATAATTGTGATCGGGGAGAATGTGTGATTTAAATTGGATTTAAACTGATAATTCGGTAAATGGTTTTATAAGGATGTACAAGCTCTCCTTCCCACATGTGACAAACGATTTCAAATTTTCCATGCACATGTTGAGGGGGAGTATCTATCTTAAACCTATGATTTGAAACGTGATAACTTATCTCAAGGTGCAGGTTCCCTCTAGTATGTGCAAAACTCTTTTCAAATCTCGAGGCACATATTGAGGGGGAGCAAAATCATGAAAACCTCATCCTTCCCCAAAATGCTTTATCTACTTGATTCGATTAGGGAAGTGATGTTGATATTTTTGAAAATGGTAATCAAAGAAGTTAATTCTTTCTCTTGCCTCCGTATGGAAAACTATTTCAAATACTTGATTCACATGTTGAGGGGGAGTTCTTCAAAAAAAATATATCAAAAACAATTCAGGTACAAAATGCTTTGATAAAATATCATAAGTATCCGGATTGATTTTCAAATGGTTTTCAATTGGTTCCTATGGCGGATGAACAATACCAAAAAGACCGACCAACTTTACATTATGTATGGTGATATAAGGACGATAAGGTTAGGTATGTGTTCCCATGATCCGCCAGAACGGAGGGATCTACCCAAGGACTATCCACTAGTTAGTGTAGAGTTCTTAGGTATGATGATAAAAGGAGAAAAATGAGATATGGTAAGAGTGCGGACTAAGACCTGAGCTAGTATGGAATAAACCCAACAAGGTTCTTGCTATGAAGTCTCGGTAAGCACAGAAGGGGTTGAAGAATGAAAAAGAATTGAATGAGAAAAGGGTGAAAACAAATAGCCCTTAATTTATTCAACCTTAGGGCGTAAACCGGTTCAATTCATATGCTACTGATGGTAACATCGGTATTGAAGACAAGACGTCATGGACCCAGTGAAGCACTGCACTTCAACTTTCCAAACCACTCAAGTTCCTCTTAAAAGGACTTGTTTCATTCTCACGGGGAACCGACATTATCTATCAACTCTCTCTTAGAGATTGTTGATATTGAAGAAGGAGACCCTCTCCCTAGTCTCCGATATAGGATCCAAATATGCACAAATTGAGTCTAGAGCCACGAGATCTTCAATAAATCTCATTAGGACACTTTCAATGAAGACTCTCTGTTTCACACCATGTGGAAAGAGAGATTATATCTTGAGTCCTACGCATTATCCTTGTGGTATTGCCAGAACATCTAGGTGATATGCAAACATACTCACAATGAAGATGGAAAGCCTTCTGGAGCCAACATCTAACAAGCTCCTGGTAGGTGGCATGTGAGATCTATTATACAGATCAACCATGTGACAACTGAACAGAAACAATGGGGCGATTCATTCTTTTGAATCAATCCTGGTTCAGGTTATGGATTGACGGATACCTTTGAAAAACCGATCGTTGTGCTTAAAAACTCTTTTCTTTAGCACATCGACCGTGTACGAATATTTCAAATCAAGAGGTGTTTTATGATTGATAATTGATTTTCATTAAAACCTTCGTTATATTGCAAAAACAATTTCTATTGAGCAATACACGATTGTTTTCAAATCTCTTTTCATCAATCATTGGACTTAAATTCGCTGGTTCACTCACTCCGTGTTGTCTTCTTTGAGACGTTCGGTTTGAGAACAGCTAGAGCAGCTGCGAAACCCTGTCAAGGAAATTCTTCGTAATTATTCCTGATCACAGGCAGTACTTGTACCGATCAACGGGAACCGTGGGCGTGTACCTCAATTCAACGAAAGTGATCAAAGACACTTTCGTGCGATTTATTGCTAAGCGATGTATGCGGTATACCCCGGCGTTTGCGGTGATCGTAATGGAGCGGTCAATCCATAGCCGCATGCTCACACAACACATTCATATCATGATTGGTGCATCAATGACTCTGATATTCTAACTCCATGCTCTACGCTGCTGCCAATATCATGAATCAACGAATGCTTCCGCTACTCTGATGAGAAGATATCATGATCAAGAATGTGAGCATGTCGGTCCGAAAGTCACAACATCACATAATACCAACCACCACAATGGATGTATCGAGATTTTCTATTAGCTGATGATCTCAAAAGCTGGCTCAACATTATTATCACGTGGATCAGGAAAAGACCTCCACTTGGATTAACCAAACATGCAATGAGTGGAATCAATGACTACGAGCTTCCGAGCAAAGTACTACATCAAGAATGCAAGATCAATTGTTAATGTAATATCCGATTGTATTCAATGTCATTTTAGTATATGTTTGAGGTGACCTCCCTTAGGGGGAGATTGTTAGGAATTAGAAATTCCGGTATTAAAGAGTCGGTCACCTCAAGTATATGTAATCGTTAGAATGCTCATAGTCATAGTTATATTTAGTTAAGTAGTATTTTGTTAAGTAACACCGTGGAGGACGGACGGGTCTTTACCCACTGTATGCCTGATCCACAGCCCGATGTGTGGCGATTTATGTAAGACTATAAATACTCTCTACCTCCCAAGGTAGAGAGTTGGAGCTCATAATAATATCTTTCACTTTCTCTCACTAAGTTCCACTTATACGCCCACTTTGTGTTATGGTTTGATGTGTAAGTGAAATCCAATATCCAACATTTAATTATCTTAATTTCTCTACTTCGTCTAGGGAAGTTCGTACAAGAACTTTGTTTGTTTTGTCATCATCAAATAGGGGAAGATTGTTGGGTTTATTGATTCGATGATACAAAACAATAAAGAATGAAACATCAAGGACTTAAAGTGACAAGATGGAAATCTACAAAAAGATGGAAGGACTTACTTGCAAAAGAAGATTTATTATTTAGTCCTTCGTAGAGATTTGTAAACCCTAATCCTCTAGTATATAAAGAGGACATGGGTGTAGGTTTTTATAATTAATTCTTCCATAATGTAGTCGACTAAAGGTGTGTGTGTGTCCTAGGCGTATAGTCTTGTAAACGCCTAGGTGAGTAGTTTAGTTAGTAGTTTAGTAATCTAGACGTGTTCCTATAAACGTCTAGGGTTAGTTAGTGTTAGTTAACCTCCAAGATCAAGTCTTTATCCTTGTTATAGTTTAGATAACACGTTATTAATATAATTGGAGGTGATGGTGAATGAAACCTTGTGTCAAAAACATAATTGTTCTTTGTTATTCCGCTGCGTATGTATATGTTATTGTTTAACCCTAAGGCTCAAAACGATCTCAAGGAGTTCTATCAAACTCCACAATTTACGCTTTAAATGTCTCAACAATTATTTCTCGTAATTAAGTTGTAGTGGTCTCGTTAATATGTATCAAGGAAAAATTTACCAACACACTTTATTAGATGTTACTACTGTCGTTATAAGTTATTTATGAGAAAACAGGGTTTTACGACGATAATTTTTTATATTCCGCTAAGTTGCCAAAATGGATAAGCGACCTTCGAAGACTATTCATAAAACGGCGGTTATTCAGTATTTGGGACTCAACTCAGTGCATTTAGGGAGTATGAAACAAGTTCTACAAAAGTCTAGAAGTGAACTTCAGCTCAATCGGACCCGATCCTACATAAAAATGGCCTCGAAGTTGGGTACTCAGGCTGTTTTCGTGGTTTTTGGGCAGTTTTCGGGCAAGTTCACGAGGTTGTAGTTTATTCGTTATAGACCGTTTGACAAATGGTTAGACTTTCTAGAAACTAGGGCATGTCTACTTCACTTTTGTCATTGCTATTATTTTTCTATAGAGGACTCTATCTATGCGAAAAACGGGATTGAACATGGTCACTCGCAAAACTGCTCCTGACACTAAAATATTTTGACACTTTGGGCTGGTAAAATAGTTATCGTAGTCGTAACTTTAAATCAATGTATCTTGGTCGTTTTAGCTCCGTTTCTTAAGTTCTTTATATCCCCGGTTTCGTATTTAAGTATACTAACATATTTTTAGTACTTCGGATACTCTGGTTAACTTTTAGTACTCAATTTTACCCCTTGAAAGTCGTCTAACAGCTTTATTTGTTTCAGGAAATTTGGTTTCCGACACTCAACTTAAAACTAACGTAGTTTCTTCATTATATGTCCGTTTTAACCCGTTCAAGCGACCACGTTCTCGTAATTGAGTCTAATTTCTATATTTTTACTCAAATCTTACTTCAAACTTACTGATTTTTCCAGATTTATATGAACATGTTTCAAAGTGTATTTTCTAGTTTTTAAATCATTCCAATTTACTTTTAACCACCTCAAGTACTACTCTAGCTCTACCACATTTTTGTCAAGAGCGTTATGAAACTTAGATATACATAAAAATGAAAGTTTATGACATAGTAACTAGTTGCCAACTTAATATGTTTAAGAAAGTTACAAACATGTACAAAGGTGATACTTATGTTTATGTAAACTAAGTTATAGAAAATGAGATATCTCATGATTACAGAAATGTAAGATTATGAAAAGTTTAGTTTGATGACTTACTTGAGGTGATTAGTATGATGAAAAAGTGAAAACTCAAGCTTAACCCAAACCAAAAACTCATAAACCCTTTTAGCAACACCAATGAGTCTCATGGATACTTGAACTTAGCAAAAACAATTTTTCTTTCCTTAATTATAGTGATGGCTGAACATGAAGGAGAGTTTATAGAGAATATTTGTTTTTTTGAACTTGAAATAAAAGAACTACTACTTGCCCTTTTTTTTAAACACAAGGCATGGCTTTCAACATTTAAAATTCTCACTAGCAAGTCTAGGTGAATAAAATAATATGTAAAGTGGTGTTGGGTTGCTTGTTTAGCCGAAAAAGAAAGGGAAAAGAATTCAGCATGTCTTGCTTTTATTAAATGAATGGCATGACCTTTATAATAATATGTTAGGCTACATTTAAGCTAGTAATATAAAAAAAAGAAAGTGTGTGCTTGTTGTTGGGTGTGTAGTCGACAAAAGAAAGGGAAAGAAGTGTAGTCAATTCATGTTTTGTCAAAAGCTTATTATCCTATGTATATAATTGTCAAAGTCAAATTATATGATATGTAAGTATGGTTGTAAATAACAAAAAAAATGCATAGCCTACTACTAATCTTAGGGGAGGGCGGCAATGAGTAAGAAATAATAAAAAATATGTGTAACTTTGTATAAAATGTATTTTGTGAGTGTATTGGGTATTAAAAATAGGTATTGAGTATTAGTTTTGTAGTTTAAGTTAAATTGAAGTAACTAAATATTTATAGTAAAAGAATTTATGAAAAGTATAAGAAATAACTTCTTGTATGTTTGTAGTAGTTTAGGATGTATAAGAATGCATTACAAAAATTATTGTTGGGTGTGTCGGATCCATTGTGCATAAAAATTATTCATGGATTTATGTTTAATTAACCTAAAAGTTATACGTAAATTGTTCTCAAGTAAACTTCAGATTAAGTAATTTGTGTTTAATAAATAGTATTGACCTTGAAAATTGTGATTTGTCGCAGATAGTTTTGAGTTTTATGAACAAGTATTGCCCCAGAAATTCCAGTTGCTACAGTCTACCCCCGTTAAAAGAATTTTGTCCTCAAAATTCAACTAGTACCACTGCCAAAAAGTGTGGGTACTTAAGTCTCACCTGATCCTTTGGTTCCCAAGTAACTCATGTCCACGGTCTAAGTTCAAATAAACTTATAGTAAGAATCTTGTCTCATCTAAGTTGCTAAACATCCCTAGGGTTTTGATTGGCTCTTCCACAACATGAAATAAATCATCAAGCTGACACTCTAAGGGGTTATAACTAGTTAATCACCAACTAGGCTTTACTTATGATCCTCACACTATAACTATTAAATTTCATACGGTGTTTGTAAATCCAGGCGAAAAAATTTCTAATGGAACCGCTAGTCTTCTGTAAACGACCTAGTCCACTATGTTAAAAAAACAATAATTTTGTCTGCTCTCACTGAAATAGACTAGCGCATGTTCGTAGAACCTAACGAAGGGTCATGGTTATAACGAAAGAACTAGAATTCGAATTAAGGCTCAAAAGTTGTGGTCGTGACTTATGTGGCGAGGGTAAATACTACTGAAAGTTGTAACCTATAACAACTTAATCCAATTACGTACTTCCGGGTGAAGTGAGACAGGCAGTCAAAGGTAATTCGGGTGGCGAAATTTGATGGAATAAGCTTTTACGTCTTCAAGCAAAATCATCAAAACCCTTAAACTAGCTAATAACTTGATTTTAGCTTAATCTCGTAACTCATCAAACAAGAACTGTCACGAGATTAGGCTACATATCAAGTCGTCGAGAAAGAGGAATTTACGTCTTCGATGATTTGGCTCAGTTCAGGAATTTCTCAAAACAACGAATAGGTACCTACGGCTAAGATTGGTGCGATTAGCAAGGTAGATCAGAGATATTGTCGAGGTAATTATGTCAATTTCAGAAAATTGGTAATGACAACGGGTAGAAGTTTTGTCTCCTAGGTCATATGGACATGCTTTCAAGGAGGTTTTCTAAGTTTTACACGACGGACCACATTATTTCCAATGTATGTAAAGAATTTTCATTGTTATGATGCCTGGTAGAACATCAAGTTCTAGTCAAGGAAAGTAAGATCAACCATTCTCTATCCGGTCTTTATTGGAATCCAAAATGGTTTGTAGGATTTGTAGCTCTCAAGGTTCATACAAGCAGTAGAGATCGCTAGTGTCATAAAAATGAAACAAGTCAGTTGAGGTTAAACTTACTGGCGCAAAATGAAGTATGAATAGAGTATGATGGCGTAGATTTGGCACGAGCACTTGATACTAGTGTAGTCATTCAGGTTACTCTATTTGAGGTTGCACCGCATAATTATCTTGTGGGAATTGTGGTCTCCATGGACTCACGAGGGTCAATGTATTCGTCAAAAGGAGGTGAACTATATTATGGGTTGCTATCGAAAGATCAACTTAACAAGAAAAATGGAAAATCTAAGGAAAAAGGATGAGCTTTTAAGCGATTGGTGAGGAAGTAAGGGTAGCACCAGGTGTTGTGTCTGGTAACTTCCTCGACTATAAAATACTTGCTTTCGTCCAACGTCTGGTGCCAAAAAGATGTTTGGCGATTTCTTCTTCGTACCGTCGCTTGAGTCGTGGATCGAAGGAATTAAATAGAACGCTAGCTAAATATAATTTGTGAATGCAGAAAATTTTATTTACGAAGGAATCTTTGATGGTATTCTCGGTGGCGTTGATGGGATAAAATCTGGTGGAATAATTTACAGTGTAGTTAGGTGAAGTTGTTGTCTTAAAGTCGAAGGGGAGAAAATCATGCATGCTAGAAATTCATCAATGTTGTGTCTCCGAATGAAAGAACGATTGCCATCTACGAAGGTCAAAGAAGTAAAAATAAGGGCTTCTTAATGTGAATAAAGTTGTTCTAAGGCAACTGAAGGAAAATGAGGATGAATATCCAACTCGTGGCACGGAGTTGGCATTCGTAGTTTTGAAGTAGTATCACAAAGGCAATGTTTATATGGTATGCAGTGTCTTACTTGCACAGATCACAGGAGTCATATGCACATATGCACAAGTTTCGTAAAGAAGTCCTCATACTTGGCAAAAGTGTGAATGGGGTTAGTAAAGAGTTCCGATGTTGGTACCATTACCATGTAGGAAAACATGTTGACAAAATTATCCGAAAGGAAAGAGTAGGATCCAAGAGAGTTCGATCAAGGAGGATAGAGACCATTAACAACCTCACAGTGGATGAAAAGTTTTTGAGGGGAAAGTCCTTGATGTGAAAACGTCAGCGAAGAACATTTCGCCAGGTATGCAAGAATAGTTGAAAACGATGGTCCGCGAATCAAAAGTTCTAAGGACAAAACCTATTGTCAACGATCTGGACGCCCGAATATTGTTATTAGGTGAAACTCTTATGTCCAAATGCTCAATTTTTCTAGCCAGAAACATGATGTATGATGATTTGAAATTGTTTCCAAGTGGATACGACATCGAGAGATGTTGGTCTTGTTACAAGTGAAGACCAAAGATCTTATGGTCTGATGCAATTTCTTGACATCCAAATGTAAGAATTAAGTCCTCTTCCAATGTGACTAAGTTATATAGGACTCTGAAAAGACCACGTTGTCTCTTGAGTGGAGGTACACAGATTGTTTAATCCAATGTGTTTCGATAAACACTAAAGTCTTATCTTATGGAATGAATGGGAAGATTGTACTTCGAAGGAATAATGCCAAGTCATGGCATATCGCTAGTGACAGTCTCAGGCAGAGGTGGTATAGTGCGTGTTCCTTCGCGGAGGCATGGTTTTGAAGTTTGTTAATAGTATTCATTTAGGCAAGACACTATAAAATTTTGACCATGAATGTATTTTGGAGCAACTTTTTTTTTGGAATTTTTTTTTATGGTTATAGTTGTGTGAAAAGATATATCTTCAAAATTTTGAAGTTTGAATTAGCAATTTATTTTTTCATATATGGTTTGGATTTTTGAATTTTAAGAAAATTGACGTTTGGACAAACATCTAAGACGATTTTTATACTAAAACAATCCAACCATTTAGAGTCACAAATTTATTTTAAAACATTTTAAAACGACTTCGACTATCAACTAAATTTTTGTTTTAAAGAAACATTATAACATGGTCTGATTATTGAGGATTACCAGTTCACCACACTTTATATATTCGCAAGAAATCTTTCATCTGTACAAAATCTTACCAACAAAATTTTGACTTATTTAAACCAGGTACCATCTCCGGAACACGAACACTAGGGCGAATATCGCTATCAACAACACAACTAACAAGATTGCAATTTTTCATGAGTTCCATTATCTCACTTGTAGTCTCCAAGGTCCTAATCATACGACTAAACCATAAACGTGTCCGTTTTGATTGGTGGGTTGCTTCCTAAGGCAACTATTGATGTCATCCAGCTCATCGGCTTATAGTGCAGTGTATTCAGGCTTTCTCACAATATGAGGGTAGGGGGAGACAAGGTATAACAACCCGTAAAATTTCGGATTATTATAATAATATTTATTACGTCAGAAAATTTAAATCGGTTATTTTCTGGCAGTTGTCAATATTTAAATTTAAAAACAAGAAGTCATCTCGTTTCCTTAAAAACCCGACACACGCGATACTTGTCCACTAAGTATCTGCATAATAAATGTGAAATCTATTATTAAAATTTAAGCATACATAAGCTTAATCCGTTGTTTCGAGAAGTTATTTCGCATACTGCAGCGCAGTAGCATACAAGACTAAAAATAAATAATGAGATAAGTGAAATATACATATTTTACCATTCAAGGATAATTTACAGAAGAAAACGAAAGGTTATCTCGTGAATTTAGAAAATCACAGCATCGCACGCATACCGACACCAATTTAGTAACGGCAATCGGTTATAATCTAAATCTCACGTAATAATAATACTATATTATTACGCTCGTTAAAACTTTCGAAAAATAAAACTTTTATATTTTTCGGGTATCGAGAAGGTACATTTACTTGAGGATTCGACAAAACACGGGGTATAGTTTATACATAATAATAAAGAGTAGAGTTATTTTACATACCAAACTTTTCTCACATACCAAGGGACTCATCTCCACCATCCATCTAAAAAGAAATCAATGGCTGAGATTAAAAGCATTTTATTTTTTCACCTATTTTTTATAATTTAAATATCTCTTAAACCGTTAATCGTTAAGTGAAAATATTTATACCATCGCGACGAGCATTTAATTATCTTTCTATAGACGGGCACTTTGATATATTTTTTAAAAAAGAAAAAAAATCATTTTTCACGTTTTTAGTTATTTTTCGTTTTTCGTTCTTTGAAATTTGCATGAAGAAAATCATATATGATAAAACACTAAATTGAATATCACATGTGATATTAGTGTTAAATCATATATGATATGTAATATCACATGTGATATTACACATTACATATCATATATGATATTACACTAATATCACATGTGATATTCAAATTAGTGTTTTATCATATATAATTTTTTTAATGCAAAATTCAGTAACGTAAAAAAACGAAAAAACTTAAAAAAAACGTTAAAAATACGAAAAAAATATTTTTGTCGAAAGCATATCAAAGTCCTATCATAGAAAGATAATTGAATTCGTCGCAATGATATATTTTTTTCGACTTAGCGATTAACGATTTAAAATATTAATATTTGAAAAAAATGATGAAAGTGGGTTTTTTTAATTGTTGGGATTAATCTCATCCATTAGATAAAATAAAAATGAAAGGTGGAGATTGATCCCTGGTATGTAAATAATCTTTTGATCTTAAATCAATAATAAAAACAAAATAGAATCTACCTATCCTAACCTTCACCCACTCACGCCGCCCACTCTCTTTCTCCTTCACCCCTTTTCTGCATTTCTCTCCAAAGCAGAGATAACAAAGTATCATGTCTCCCTTCCTCTTTCAAAGAACACTCCCTTTCATCCCCATGACTTAGCCTCTACTCCTACCTAGGCGGCCATGTGATGGTGCTTAAAACAGCAATGGAAAACGACAAGTGCCAAGAAAGGATACACCCTCCATTCGAGGTCAAGAAGACTAGAGTCTCTCGTTCCAATTTCTCATCCATAAATAAGATGTAATCTTTCACAGGTTCCTCACTTATCACACTCAAACACTCCAAAATTAGGGTTCCTAGAATTAGGGCTCTTCAAAAATTAGTAGAGGGGTTTTCGAAATTGAATTAAGGGTTCTCTAATTCAAGTGTTATTTGACCGGTTGGGGTGTGATTGGGACCTGTGATCAAGTCGCTGTACAAGAAAGCTCGCGACTCTTTTCTCAGTTTCGGTTCTACTCCCATTGTTGTTGTAAGGGTTACTTAATTTCTCCTTATTCTTGTAAATTACCGATAACAATTCGTTAATAAAATGGTTAGTTTGATTTTGAATTTTTCGACTTGTTCTTCTTGAAACCAGTTGGTAGTATAGGAAAGAGATTAAAATTTGGTACCCTATTAATCTAGCATATATTTTTCATTGTAAGAAAAGATATTCATCTTGTGCGGGTCGATTGACCACACAATCTGAGAATGGAATAATTTTACGACCCTTGTTGTTGTTGAAAACGTGTAGCAAAAACTTTATCAAGCAAACAAAAACCCAAGTATTGGCTATATTGGAAGTGCTTAATGTAGTTTTTCTTATTTTACTGGTTGTTGAAAGGGACTTCTGGTATTTTCATACCTTCGAGTCGAGTTATGAACTAAATTGGGTCTCGGATCAAGTAACCTGCTAGCTTGTTTAAGTTGACTCATTTATTTTGGAGCTTATTGGTCATATCTAGGGATGTTCGGTAGTCATTTTAGAACAAGCTTGGTAAGTGTTGGGGTCACGGTGAACATTGTTTTAGCATAAGCCACGGGTAGTACCCGACTTCAATAGTCACTAGTCGAGTAAGACGTATAGTGTTTTGTTGCTTTGTTTCGTATGTGTTGCATTTTGGTTGCCCTGCTCGCGTCAAAACTGTGACAAAAACATAAGTCTCGAAACCTGTTTTTGTGCTAAATTTTCTTTGGGCCTCGAGCATCAAGGTGGGGTGTGTTTGTTTGTCAGTTAGGCTGCGGAGTCCATCCCTCTCAAAGGGTGCGTTGGGTTTTGTTATGACATCAGGCCCAGCCCAACATTATGATGTTAGTGTGTGTTCTTGGGTCGAAACCCATATGAGTCCAAGGGAGGGGGGCGTGAACTTGATAATAGATTCAAACCATCTCGCGACGATTTTTCCCGACACACGGCAAGTACATAATTCGTCTCGTGTAAATATAAACAGTCACACTTCTTAAAAATAACGCATCATATCATCACGAAAAAATAAAACTTATTATTAGAAAATATAAACTTTGAAGTAACGTTAATTACTAGTACGTGTTATCTTTTTAAAAAAATATAAACGGATATATATAATTTCACTTATAACTAAAACATATTTGATTTTGTAAAATGAGTTGTACTTATCACATGTAAACGTATATTTTTATAACTAAACTAGAGTTCTTATAAACCAAATGTTTAGACATCTACTTACAATTCTAAATTCACGTACAAATACTTGGCATAATCTATTATAAAACTTTAATAATAGGTACCTTGGCAAAAAGGTTATACATCCGGGTTACGCCAAAATTTTCTAAATATTTTTCATAACAATTTGAACTAATTATATCAACACTTACATCATTTTTATAAGTACAAGCATGATTATTTCTTTGGCGTAACCGTTCTTTTAAACATATGTACAAGTCGAATTGCACTTGAAACTTTTTCTTTACCTAATTATTAGTAACGACATAAACATACATATAAATTATACATACATCTACATGGGTATATATATATATATATATATATATATATATATATATATATATATATATATATATATATATATATAGAGTATGGTTAATGTAAAAAGAGTATATGGGTAAAAAGTATAGGAAGGATTATTGACCATTGGATATGTAATTAATGTTATGATTTGTGGTTAAGATGAATAAGGGTTATTAATGACAATCTATTAATTTTATTTGGTCATAATGTATCATTCTAAAATGGTAGAGGGTATCAATGTCTTTTTAGTATTTGTCATGACCATTTAATTCAATTTATTGAGTCATTATTTACATCAACGTTTGTTTTAATGCTTGCTATGACCCATTTAATTTAAAATGTTGAACACTTTATTTGGTTTCTTATTAGTGCCATGACACATTTAAATATTTAATGCCATGACACATTTAAACATTGAGCGGTTTAATTCTATGACAATTACACGAACATTTTTATTTTTTTTTGTTTTTTCTTCCTTTTTTTAGTTGTCATACAATTAATTCATCTTTGTAATATTTATAGTGACACACGAATTTAATTTATACTTGTAATACAAATAAGCAGTAAAAACGTTTATTTATATTTTACGATCTTCTAATGTTTTGTCGATAACAAACGTAAAATCATTTTAGCGAAACAAATAGAGTACGTAAATAGTTTGAGTTGTTAGTTTCCTAACACACTTACGTTTTCACATAAAACACTAAAACAAGCTTAAGTGATTTTATGATTTAGATATATATGTACAACAACTAATGTTTACATATTGGGTTAGCACATACTTAAACTAAGTATACTAAAATTGGTAAAAACATGTAAATACTAAAAATGGGTAAAAACATGTAAATACTAAAATGGGTAAAACTAGCAAATGGTATTGACCCATAACCCATGGTTTTATATATACCACTTAACCAAGTTCATTGAATCTAGATAGAAAACCATGGATCAACCCATAACCCATGACCCATGACCCATAACCAAAAATACCCATGGGTAAAGAGGAGCGTTCCACGGATCCCTGGCTTTGTGCTGGTCGGATCCCTTGTGGAAGGGATCCGTGGGATTCGGGGAACAGTAGAGAATTTTCTCTATAAATAGTGAGCCACTTCTTTCCTTTTAGCTCACTTCACATATACTCTCTCCAAGTTTTAGATCTCTCTAACCTCAGATCCAAGAGATCTATGTAGTTTGTCTTTTGTTTTTGTGTGATCTTCTAGGTTCCTTTTAAAGGCAAGATCACCACTTCTTGAAGTCGAGCAAACTCAAGTCCAAGAGTTGCCATGCTTCGTCATCATTAAGACAACTGAAGTTCTCTTGTTGATAGTTCTTCCTTTCTCCATAGATGTTAGATTGAAGGCATTAGTGAAGGATGTCGAAAGTGTCAAGACGAAAGCATTAGAAAGATTCTTATCGTTCGTGTCAAGAGCATTAGTGAAGAATGCTATAGGTGTCAAGACGAAGGCATTAGTGAAGGGTGCCAAGCGTTGTGTCAAAGGCATTAGTGAAGGATGCCAAGCATTGTGTCAAAGGCATTAGTGAAGGATGCTGAAGAATCGAATCAAGTAGCATTTGGGAAGAATGCCTAGGTCGTATAGTCGATGAGGTGCATCGTTATACTTATAAGTATTTGTTTATTTCCAAGGATGGTGATATCCTTGATGGTGTTGTAACAAGGAGTAGATCTCCTTGAGATTAGGTGTTGTGTTATGAAGGGTAGTAGTTCCTCCATAGTAATGGAACTAGGTGCTTAGCCTAGTACCTAATAAAGGGTAGGCGACGTTGTGATAGGATTAGTTCTCCTTGGTGTGAAAGAACTCGGTGGTTAGCCTAGCACCGTATAAAGGGTCGGCGACTTTGTGTTAGGTGTGGTTCGCCTTGGTGTGAAAGAACTCGGTATTTAGCTTTGTACCGGAAAAAGGTTAAGCGACATTGTGAAGGCTTCTACGCCATAAGGAGTTGGTGTAGTGCTTACGAACTCTCGAGTAGGTGACTCAGGGAGTGGAGTAGGGCAAGGAAGGTGTCCTTGTAGCCGAACCACTATAAATAACTTGTGTCGTGGTGATGTGCTTCTTACTCTTTATCTTTCATTACACGTTTATATACCTATCTATCAACGTCCAACATAAACAACCAAATAGATTGACATAAGTCGATCTAAATATTTAAAAGGAAGTTTTAAATTGGTAAAACTATTCAACCCCCCCTTCTAGTTTTCCACAATGTTTTATCACTGCTCACCTAATTTCATTATAGGTTATAATTATTTTCCCTATACATATATTTACGTATCACAGCACTACACATTTTCCCTCACATAAAGAGAATAATTGTTCTAATCCTTCAAGACAACCTTTAAAAGTATTGGGACATGTTACTAGAGTAACTAAGCTAAGTATTTCAAAATTCATTGAACCTCGGTTGAATATAGATTGATCGCCTATATTCAACCAGGGACAGTGGGACATAGCCTGATCACCTATGTCCGACTTCGGTGAATTTTGCAATACTTAGGATAGTTATAATAGTGTTATGTCCAGTGAAATTTGATTAATGTTAATATGTTAATGAACATGTAATAAGCCACACACTGGCGTCACCCTATCCCTTAATCACAAGCCACTCACTGGCATTCCTTAATCACAAGCCACTCACTGGCATTCCTTAATCACAAGCCACTCACTGGCATTCCTTAATCATAAGTCACTCACTGGCATTCCTTAATCACAAGCCACTCACTGGCATTCCTTAATCACAAGCCACTCATTGGCATTCCTTAGTCATAAACCTTATATTTCCATATCATAATCGGGTTATGTTATAGTCACTCCTACCCAAACATTACATTCCATGGACAAACCAAGCCATTCTAGGAGCAACCTTCCAAAACACCTATGAGAAAGATTCCCTGGTGGGGATAGGCAACCAAAAGAACAATAAACCTCTGGCAAAATCTAGAAAGACACGATAAATGACCTATAATCCCACAAAACTTGAAAATTTTACCTAGAAAACTTGGTACCTAGAAGCTCCACCCACCTCTTAAGAATAACAGTGTCTACCCTGTTACCCTCCTACAAACAAAATGAAAGAGTTGCCATACAAACTATTTCCGATTATCCCACGGACCATTATAATCAAAATACCTTATGAACCACTCCATGAATTATTCTACAAACCAAATTACCACCCTAGAATCACTCCATTAGTTACTTACTTCCTCGAAAAGTGTTTCAAGTTAATACCCCATAAACAGAAATGATCAATGTCCTCCTTGGTAGCTAAGCCTGACCTTAGGATGTATCCCACACCTCTGCCTAAAACCATAGAAAACAATGAGGTTCACCAACCATTAAACCTCCAATCCTACCCAACTTAGACAACTAAACCCTACTCGTAGCTATGGGTAAATGTTATATCCTGCTTGCTACAATATAGTTTCCAAATTGAAGGATTCCCCTTTAAAATCCAACAATAATACTTTCCAAATCCCTCGTTAAAATGAGACAAAATGCTGAAACACTAAAAGTTTTGCAAAAACTTCCTTATACACCCCATAATTAAGAACCGGTTTTACAATCTTTTGAAAATGTGTCATTTTTACACATTATCGACGTTGAAATCTGGTCTTAGTCAAACTTGTATAAACATTTAGCCGAAAGAGAAATTCGAAAACAAATGTTTCTTCATCCCTTAAGAATCAACCCATATACTTTCGAATCATGAAACGCCAGAAATGGGTACGTTTTGATAAGACCTTGAGAGGTTAGAGGTGCCCACACTAACAAAATAGTGAAACCTCATAACATCAAGAATTAGAACTTTCACCCAATGAACCTACCCCAGAAAATCATGGTTCCTCAGATAGAGGATGTGCTGCTGACATAACACCTAGGTACCCATACCCAAAGAAGAAACCCTAGAACAACCTAGGGAAAAATTCAAAACTTGTTCCAAATACCATCACCTTGTTCCCGACACTCTATCGGGTAACGTAAACTGAGATCCGGGACAGATCTCCTGTAAGGTGGCTAGACTATAACAACCCATAAAATTTCGGATTATTATAATAATATTTATTACGTCAGAAAATTTAAATCGGTTATTTTCTGACAGTTCTCAATATTTAAATTTAAAAACAAGATGACATCTCGCATAATAAATGTGAAATTTATTATTAAAATTTAAGCATACATAAGCTTAATCCATTGTTTCGAGAAGTTATTCCATCTTGCAAAGTAGATAGCATACAAGACTAAAATAAATAATGAGATAAGTGAAATATACATATTTTACCATTCAAAGATAATTTACGGAAGAAAACGAAAGGTTATCTCGTGAATTTAGAAAGTCACGGCACCGCACGCATACCGACACCAAATTAGTAACGGCAATCAGTTATAATCTAAATCTCACGTAATAATAATACTATATTATTACGCTCGTTAAAATGTTTCGAAAAATATAACTTTTATATTTTTCGAGTACCGAGAAGGTACATTTACTTGAGGATTCGAAAAAACACGGGGTGCAGTTTATACATAATAATAAAAACAAAATAGAATCTACCTATCCTAACCATCACCCACTCACGCCGCCCACTCTCTTTCTTCTTCACCCCTTTATGCGTTTCTCTCCAAAGCAGAGATAAGAAAGTATCATGTCTCCCTTCCTCTTTCGAAGAACACTCCCTTTCATCCCCATGACTTAGCCTCTACTCCTCCCTAGGCGGCCATGTGATGGTGCTTAAAACAGCAATGGAAAACGACAAGTGCCAAGAAAGGATACACCCTCCATTCGAGGTCAAGAAGACTAGAGTCTCTCCTTCTAATTTCTCATCCATAAATAAGATGTAATCTTTCACAGGTTCCTCACTTATCACACTCAAACACTCCAAAATTAAGGTTCCTAGAATTAGGGCTCTTCAAAAATTAGTAGAGGGGTTTTCGAAATTGAATTAAGGGTTCTCTAATTCAAGTGTTAATTGACCGGTTGGGGTGTGATTGGGACATGAGATCAAGTCGCTGTACATGAAAGCTCGCGACTCTTTTCTCAGTTTCGGTTCTACTCCCATTGTTGTTGTAAGGGTTACTTAATTTCTCCTTATTCTTGTAAATTACCGATAACAATTCGTTAATAAAAGTGTTAGTTTGATTTTGAATTTTTTGACTTGTTCTTCTTGAAACCAGTTGGTTGTATACGAAAGAGATTAAAATTTGGTACCCTATTAATCTAGCATATATTTTTCATTGTAAGAAAATATATTCATCTTGTGTGGGTCGATTGACCACACAATCTGAGAATGGAATAATTTTACGACCCTTGTTGTTGAAAACGTGTGGCAAAAACTTTATCAAGCAAACAAAAACCCAAGTATTGGCTATATTGGAAGTGCTTAATGCAGTTTTTCTTATTTGACTGATTGTTTAAAGGCACTTCTGGTATTTTCATACCTTCGAGTCGAGTTATGAACTAAATTGGGTCTCGGATCAAGTAACCTGCTAGCTTGTTTAAGTTGACTCATTTATTTTGGAGCTTATTGGTCATATCTCGGGATGTTCGGTTGTCATTTTAGGACAAGCTTGGTAAGTGTTGGGGTCACGGTGAACACTGTTTTAGCATAGGCCACGGGTAGTACCCGACTTCAATAGTCACTAGTCGAGTAAAACATAAGTCTCGAAACCTATTTTTGTGCTAAATTTTCTTTGGGCCTCGAGGATCAAAGGGTGCGTTGGGTTTTGTTATAACATCAGGCCCAGCCCAACATTATGATGTTAGTGTGTGTTTTTGGGACGAAGCCCATATGAGTCCAAGGGAGGGGGGACGTGAACTTGATAATAGATTCTAACGATCTCGCGACGATTTTTCCCGACACACGCCAAGTACATAATTCGTCTCGTGGAAATATAAACAGTCACACTTCTTAAAAATAACTCATCATATCATCACGAACAAATAAAAGTTATTATTAGAAAATATAAACTTTGAAGTAACGTTAATTACTAGTACGTTTTATCTTTTTTAAAAAATATAAACGGATATATATAATTTCACTTATAACTAAAACATATTTGATTTTGTAAAATGCGTTGTACTTATCACATGTAAACGTATATTTTTATATATAATTTATAGTTCTTATAAACCAACTGTTTAGACATCTACTTACAATTCTAAATTCAAGTACTAATACTTGGCATAATCTATTATAAAACTTTAACGATAGGTACCTTGGACAAAAAGGTTATACATCCGGGTTACGGCAAAAGTTTCTAAATATTTTTCATAACAATTTGAACTAATTATATCAACACTTACATTATTTTTCTAAGTACAAGCATGATTATTTATTTGGCGTAACCATTCTGTTAAGAATCGTTGCTCTAGATTTATTAGACCTTATCTAGGATAATCAATAAAGCACAAATAACAATGAACAACAATATGTATGCACAGCGGAATAATCAAACTATCATTGTTATTATTAAGGTTTCTTCGTCATCATCATGTGTTCTATAAAACACATCCATGTACTCCCAATCCTAGACGATCAACTCTAATACCTTACATATTCTAACAGGGATCAATGATCCTTGAGGCTCTAATCCAACTAGTCGACTAACACAATAGTCTAGCGCTCATAAGCTCACTCTGCACACACACACACACACCTATGTCTGATGTTTACATTGTTTGACACACATAAATCTAATTCCCTATATCTCTTATATAATGTAGATACTGGGTTACAAATGCTACAATGGACTAGATAATAAATACTTTTCAAGCAAGAGGCCCCTTGTCTTTTCTTTTTGTCTTCAATAGTCCTTCATCTTTTCATGTCTTTGTCTTATCAACTTTAAATATAGTTCCCAACAATCTTCCCCTAGTTGATAAATGACAAACCAAATAAGACGAACAAGTATGTCATGAAAGATAAATGAACTTCCCCTTAAACATACAATCACCAAGAATCTTCAAGTTCGCTCTTCCAAGTACTTCTTCCCCTTGTCATAATCCAAATAGAGAATGTAAGCAAGAGAAACTTCCCTCGGAGTGATGCATGTAGATGGTTAAACATTGAACAATAAGCTTCCCTTAGAGAATATGTTTACCATCTCTTGAATCTTCAATTCTGAAGTTCTCCTTGTAATGATCACTGCTTAAGAAAATCAAATATAACTAATTTGATGAAATAAAGTATCCCAACCTGTGTCTTATGTCTTGTACTATCCACGGACGCCGAACTTATACCACAACAAAAATACAAGTAGATCGCAACCTCTTGACAAAATCCTCATCTTTAATGAGACACCGAAGCACTACAATGTAACTCCTTTAAGTGATAGTTACCAGTCTTCATCCATCCACCCTCACCTATGAAACTAGATTTTGCAAGTCTTCACAAAGATCCTTAAGCACAAACAGTTATCTACAAAGTGTAATCCGTGACTTTGAGATATGATAAGAACACAAACCTGTGAAACTCAACTACAACATCAAATTAGCGATAATCAACCTTCTTCGTGAATCATAATGCAATAAATCCAAATATGAGCTTTTTGACGCTTAAGAACAAATAACCAAAATCCAAACACCATGTTTGACTTCCCTCAGTTCAAAACTCCTCAAGGTGTGTGAACCATCCAAACTCCAAACTTTATCCGAGAACCAAAACCATGTTGTCCGATATCATGAATGATAACAAATGTAAATCTCAACAACGCATAGTAGATAAATAATTTCTGACACCACACTAGCAGTAGGATTGAATAAGTAGCGTGAGAAACAAAAACTTTTAAAAGCATAAACCTCAGATCCACCATTTATATCCTTTATTGCATTTTCTCCTTCAATGCGGACCCACTCTAAGATATTAGCCAATTAAAGATCCATAAAATCATGGTATGCATTTGAATCCATGCTGTTGTACTCATCGAATAGTACAAGTCCATGAGCAATACCAAAAATTACCGCCCATAAATCCATGCAAATATCAAATCTATTAAGCACATGATATGGATGTAAATACCATGAAACCACGAAAATCATTGTCCCATTATTAACCAATCAAAATCAATACACTTGATTACCTTCGGTATAATATTGGAACAAGCATATATTAACTATCCACGTGATCAGACAAGCCATCATCCCATGATAAATTAGATGTCACCAAAACTTTACCAATCATAAATCACTACTCGTTGAACAACAACTTTCAGAAGTAAACGTATAAATTCAGTGAGTATCCTTGATGAATGAGCAGCAGCAACACTCACGTACCTTATTCGAACAACATACTATGTATTCATAATGCAGCAGTAGTAATCAATACAAACAAGCATTAATATCTCGTATCACTAGCAGTGGAAACCAAATAGCCTGGCAATGGAAACGAGTATGCTAGCAGTGGTTATAACTTGGAGCAGTGGTAACAGATATAGTAGCCGTGGTAACGAGTAAATGCTAGCAGTGGAAACATGAAAAACTAGCAGTGGTAATAACCCATTGAGTTGCAAACCCTAACATTCACCAACATCACAAATCACTTCTAATTGCTAACCACAGAATTACTACATCTCTTCGCCACAGACGAAACAAATTGTAGCAAAACCTTCTCCATTCGCAACTCAGAACCACGTTAACAGATGTGAGCTTAAGCACATCTAGCTAGCCTGCTTGCTTAATAACACGATATTAGAGCATCAAAAATAATATAACCAACTTCCATTATGAATTTAGAACAAGTATGCACAAAATCAAAGAAGTTGAGACCATAAAAACCCTAAAATTTGACCTTGAAAAACTCTATCAGCAGCCAACTTCGACAGTGAATAACTTTCGCATAAAAGCTCAGATCTACGATCCCTTCAGGGAAAGTTAGATGGGTATATAGAGAACGTCCACCTAAAATTCGTTCATACGCATCCAATCCAAGTTAATCCAAAAGTTATACCTGTTGAAACTAACTGGTAAGCATTACAAAAAAAATTTCGATTCGAATTTTCTTCTTTTTCGCCATTTTCTTCTTGAGAAACTTGTAGATCCTAGATATCGAGCAACCCGCCTCGATACCACATGTTAAGAATCTTTGCTCTAGGTTTATTAGACCTTATCTAGGATAATCAATAAGCACAAATAACAATGAACAATAATATGTATGCACAATGGAATAATCAAACTATCATTGTTATTATTAAGGTTTCGCCATCATCATGTGTTCTACAAAACACATCTACAGCCCCCAATCCTGCATCATCAACTCTAAGATTTGTTACACTCTAACAGGGATCAATGATCCAGGTCAGCTAACTAGTCGACTAACAATAGTCTAGCGCTCATAAGCTCACGCCTGCATTAACACACACACACACACACCTATGTCCGATGTTTACATTGTTTGACACACATAAACCTAATTCTCAGATCTCTCTTTATATAATAGAGATACTAGGGTTACAAATGACCATGCGGACTAGATAATAAATACTTCTTGCCAAGTAGGTCCCCGCTCACACCCCCAATTTACTGCTTGCAAATAATGGAATTCTCGGGGATTGACCGTCATAGCACCACATCACAGCTATATTGAACGACCTAAAGTGCCGTTTTAAAAACACATCGTTGGATATTTCATAAAACATTCGTGAGTACAACATCGGTCCCAAAAGGTTTACAAAGTATGAAATACAAATATATTACAAATCCAAACGATGTTTTGAAATAAAGTGCCATAATATACATAATGTAAGTCGAACAGGACTCAAAATGTAGGTCCCTAAACCATGTCATGATGATAATGCCTCGCCATTCAAAATACATTGCTAAAAACGGTCAACAATAATGTTGGTGAGAAATCATTGGTTTATGTAAATGTTTTATACGACTACACAAGTATCTATCATGCATGACCATCCAAATACAAAAAAATAATGTTACAATTGCTTCTAAGCCCATGACCTCAAACTAGACTGCTCAATCATGTATGCCTCGCAGAGTGTTTGCCGCACAACCCCGAATGTGATCAAATGAAATGCATCTTCCTCGTTGGGATTCACCAACCCGGATGGAGGCGTCACCCTCGATAGATCTATCCACTCATCCTCGCTCCAAAGATTAACGGTTCATGTTCAAGTAATGGGGACTTTCAAATTGGCAAATGCGGTAACTTAAGCAATGTAATGAATTTAACATACTTGGTATCGCACAAAGAAAAATGTAGTGCAATGTATTCTCCCCGTAGTTTGAAAATAATCAAAGCATGTAAAACGGGGCTATGAAAACTCACTTGGATAAACTGGAATAATGGAAAAAGTGAGTACACCGAGGTTTAATGTGATGCTAACGGGACCTATTATCAATGATATGATATGTCATGAGTTGCAATGTAATGTTATGCATGCACTTGATATGTTATTTATACCATTTACGAGTTTTGAAAATATTACACATCGCCGAAAAATACTCTTTTGACGTCTTGACCAATCAAAAATCACTTTACATGTTTTTACGCCAAAATGTCATCCTACAATGGTTTTATAATGATTTTTAGAGAAATTTTCACTTTTCGTCGCAAAACAATGTCGACGGAAATTTCTTGAAATTAACAAAATAGCTTTGGAAAACTAGTCGTAGTAAAAGGTAACGCCGGTCGTTAGAGAACGAACCCACGGTTTTGGAAAGTTTGTATCGATATCTAAAAGTTTCAGTCAGAGTTTTCACCAAAAGGTCTCAACATAAAGATAATAAGGGTTAAAGATGGTGGTTTTGGCTAATATGTGTGTAAAATTAGTTACGGCAAGTTTATGAAAAGTGCATATCTTTGTCGCTTCAAACCGCTTTCTACGCTTAATATGTCCTTAGCTTCGGATCGAAGTAAACTAATATATTTTTGACAAGTCGAAATAATTTGTGAAGCTTAAGGCTCGCTTTTTGACCAACAAGTAAAAACAGCAGCTGAATTTTCAAAATAATATTTTCGCCGTCAAACTTAAAAATTCACCACGGCTTCAAGTATAAGTCCGCTTTATCCGTCAAGCCGCCACGGATTTGTTTTAAAGTATATTTTCTAAAAATCAAGGCCAAAGTTTAGTACCAACTGTCGGATTTTCCAGAAATTCGAAACAAGGACAGAACCTATTTATATAGTTATCGAAAATAGTTTTTCTCGGACAAAACCTATTCTAATCCCTTCAAATCAACTCCAAAACTAATCTAATCCTACCATACACCTTCTTAGGGTGTCATGGGTTCCTAATCACCATCAAGACCAACCAATACCAAGGGGATATTTATAGGATGACCATAGTATATAGATAACTCTAAAATCATGTAATAAATGGTATAAATCACATATCATGCATAATATCTCCAAAAATGAAAAGAAACATATGAAAATGAAAAGGAAATATGAAAATGATAAAAACATGCTTACTAGTGATAATGAAGAGGTGAAAGTAACAAGGATAAACCTAAACACTCTTGGTTTTTATTTCAAAACCTAATAAAGAGTGATATCTAGATTGTAATAACTTGAGCTTGCAAAAATTTTGATGATCCCTTTGTTAACCCTTGATGTATGGCCGGTTCTTGAAGAAGCAAAAGAAGAGAGAAAATGTTTCTAACACTTGGTAAAATAATTGAGGTAAATGAATGAGAAAAAATCTAAGTATGACTTTAAGTAAAGGTGAAAATTTATTACAATCAAGAGGCCATACACAATTTTAATGATTCTTCCTTGGTCGCCAACGGGGAAAATGAGTAGATATTTTATTTTATTTTTTTTTTCTAAAATGTATAAACTTTGTGTACTTGTGTATACAAAAAAGTATAAGTAATTGTGTAGAAAATGTACAAGTAAAGGTAAATGGAAATTTTTGGTACAAGTAAGTTTTTAAGAGGTCAAAATAGAATGTAATGAGATGATAAAAATTGTAAAAATACATTCCTTGTGAATTTTGAGTGATAAAATAATTATCGTTATAATTTTTAAGAAAAAGCTAACGTAATAATATAATTTTAATGATTAATATACCAAATAAATTTGAAACACTAGGAAAACTAAAAATATAGTTTTTATAAACTAAATGTAAGTTTAAAAATACATCGGGATCATTTTTGAAAGTAATGGATTAAATATTCAAAATAATAACTCACGCGATAAAAATTATTAAATATAAAATTACGTTGAAGGTGAAATGAAATGTAAGTGAATACTAATGAGATGCACATGATGTCAATGAAATGTAGACTAATCTTAGTCCATATGAAATGTACGTGATGTCATGATCATGAATTCGCCGCTAAACCTTTAAGGTTCGCTGATTTGAAACACGTAAACCAAGTTTACTATAAATGTTGAAATAATGAGGCATGAATTGTGTAGAAATGACACAAAGTACGGGTTGTCACATTCGCCATCCAAAAGGAATTCAGTCCACTAATTCAATCGTTATTAGGTCTAACGGTGTCTGGTGAAAAGATGAGGATACTTCAGGTCGCGATCCGGTCTTCCGCTCCCAAGTAAACTCGGACCTCGTCGAGAATTCCAGCGAACTTTCACAATCGGAATACGACTCTGTTTCAACTGCTTGACCTCGCGGTCCATGATTTCTCAGTTCCTCCACAAAGTTGAGTTTGTCGTCAAGCGAACTTCATCCAATGGAATAACGGCGATTCGTCAAAGACACTTCTTCAAGTTTGAAGCGTGAAAGCGTGTTGTGCACATGGCTAATCGCTGATGGAAGATCAAGACGATAAGCTACGGACCAACTCGCCAAAACCTTGAATGGTCCAATGTATCTCGGTTCAACTTCCACGCTTTCCAAATCGTACTACGCCCTTCCAAGGCGATACTTTCAACATAACTTTGTCACCTACTTGAAATTCCAAATCCTTGCGTCTAACATCCGCATAACTTGTCTGTCGACTCCTTGCGCTCGAAGTCTATCACGAATTTGAACAATCTTTTCCGTGGTTTCCGTAC
Organism: Chrysanthemum makinoi; assembly: GCA_910596185.1. Classification (NCBI taxonomy): domain Eukaryota; kingdom Viridiplantae; phylum Streptophyta; class Magnoliopsida; order Asterales; family Asteraceae; genus Chrysanthemum; species Chrysanthemum makinoi. Next base: position 90,687,279 of record OU343223.1, on the reverse strand, counting down.
CATTTACGGACCGGTAAGTTGTGCGTCTCCTACCTCGGCCCAACAAACCGGTGATCGGCACTTACGACCATAGAGTGCCTCAAATGGTGCCATCTTGATAATCTTGGTGTGATAACTATTGTTGTACGAGAATTCTATCAATGGCAAATGGTTAGCCCAACCATTTCCAAAATCAATCACACATGCCCTTAGCATGTCTTCTAACGTTTGAATGGTCCTTTCACTTTGACCGGCGGTTTGTGGGTGATATCTTGTCACGGCTCATCTCTAACTGGTTCGAATGAATCTTGCAATGAATTCCAAAGTTTGAAGTGAATCGACTATCTCGTGAAATTATAGAAATTGGTGCTCCGTGCCTCGAGACTATTTCCTTGACATAAAGTCTAGTGAGTTGCTCCATGGAATATGTCTCTCTAATTGGTATGAAATGGGCTGACGTTGGTAAGGCATCAACGATTACCCAAATAGCGTCGTAACCTCCCGACGTCTTAGGAAGTTTCGTGACAAAGTCCATTGTAATGCGTTCCCATTTCCATTGAGGAATTTCGGTTGTTGGAGTAAACACAAGGCTCTCGATATTGACTTTCACCTTAGAGCAAGTAAGGCATTTGCTAGCGTGACGTGGCAATCTCGCTTTCATGTTCGCCACCAATAAAGTTTCTTAAGATCTTGATACATCTTATCCGATCCTGGATGAATAGAATACTTTGACTTATGCGACTCATGCATAATCAATTCTCGTATTCCGCCATACAATGGAACCCACATTCTATCCTTGAAACATAATACTCCACCTGCTCTCTTTACAAAACCATTTGCGCTTTCGGGCATACCATAAAGCTTTTCACTTGGTCGGTTCTCCTCCCTAAGTGCTTCTATCTCGTGCCTGTGGATTTTCGATGGTAAAGGAGAAATAATCGTCATTCCCAATGAGCGAACTCTTAAAGGTTTAGGCCTCTCTTTCCGACTAAGAGCATCCGCCACAACATTGGCTTTTCCCGGGTGATACTTGATTTCACAATCATAGTCACTGAGTAACTCCAACCAACGACGTTGCCTCATATTAAGCTCCTTCCGATCAAGAATATATTGCAAACTCTTGTGGTCGGTAAACACTGTGCACTTTGTACCGTAGAGGTAGTGGCTCCAAATCTTGAGCGAAAAACTACACGGCTCCTAACCTCGAGATCATGAGTTGTGTAGTTCTTCTCATGAGTCTTAAGTTGTCAAGAAGCATACGCTATCACCTTCTCGTTTTGCATTAAAACAGCCCCAAGTCCTTTATGCTAAGCGTCGCAATATACAACAAAGTTCTCAATGCCTTGGGTAGTGCCAAAATTGGCGCCTTTCAAAAGCTTTTGCTTCAACACCTGAAAAGCAACTTCTTGTTTCTTTCCCCACTCGTACTTCTTGTTTTTCTGTGTCAACTTGGTCAAAGGTCTCGCTATCTTCTAAAAACCTTCGATGAACCTTCGGTAATATCCCGCTAGTCCTAGAAATTGTCGAATTTCGTAGGATTCGTTGGGTAGCCCAATCTTTCACGGCTTCAATCTTTGCGGGATCAACTTGTAGTCCATGACTATCAATGACGTGACCAAGAAATTGCACTTTGTGATTCCAAAAATCACACTTTGAAAATTTGGCATACAACTTCTCATTCTTGAGTAGCCTTAAAATCATCCTTAAATGCTCTTCGTGCTCTTCTTTGCTCTTGGAGTAGATCAAGATGTCGTCAATGAACACTATAACAAACTTGTCCAAATACGGCTTACAAACTCTATTCATGAGATCCATGAATACCACCGGTGCATTAGTCAATCCAAGCGGCATCACTTGAAACTCGTAATGACCGTAACGTGTTCTAAACGCTGTTTCGAATATCCTCTCCCTCGAACTCGAAGCGATGATAACCCGAACGAAGATCAATCTTGGAATAAATACTGGAACCTTGCAACCGATCGAACAAGTCATCAATTCTGGGGAGTGGGTAACGATTCTTCACCGTTAACTTGTTCAACTCTCTATAATCTATGCACATTCTGAAGGATCCATCCTTCTTCTTCACAAACAAGACCGGTGCTCCCCAAGGAGAGGAACTCGGCCTAATGAATCCTTTGTCTAGAAGCTCTTGTAATTGATTAGACAACTCTTGCATTTCGGATGGTGCTAGACGGTACGGTGCTCGCGCAATCGGTGCAGCTCCGGGCAATAAGTCAATATGGAATTCTACTTGGCGTGCGGTGGAAGTCCCAGAAATCCTGAAATACTTCCGAAAATTCACGAACAATAGGAACATCTTCAAGTCGCTTCTCCTCCGACTTTTTTCTTTACATGGGCTAAGAAAGCAAGACAACCTTTCTTAATGTACTTCTCCGTTTTGATGCTCGATATGATACTAATTCTAGTTCCACTTCGTTCCCCACGAATAATCAAAGTTTCGCCGTTATAAGGAAGATGAACAACTTTCTCATCACAAATGATCTTTGCACGATGCTTAGATAACCAATCCATGCCGATGACGACGTCCGGCTACCAAGTTCTACGGGCATGAGGTCTATGTTGAAGGGATGATTAAGAAAATTGAATGTGCAACCGCGAACAATGGTGTTTGTGCTAACTAAATTACCATTAGCTAATTCGACAATGTATGACGATATCTAAGGTGGTTGGCTTAATGTTGAGCAAAGGTGCAAATGCATTGGACACAAAACTTTTATCTAAGACCGAATCAAATAAAACCTGAGCGTAACGATTATTGAGAAGAAACGCACCCGTTATGACATTCGGTCCTCCTATCTTCTCCGCCTCCAATGACGTAAACCCTTCCCGGTGCCAAACCTCCTTGATTCGGATTTGCTTGATTCTTTCCTTTCTTACAATCCCGCTTGTAGTGTCCAGTTCCCAAGAACCAAAACATGTAACTTGTGGCCACTTGCAATCCCTAGTACGGTGACCAACTTTCTTGCAATTTTCACACGGATCGGGACATCGACCGGATTGTGATGACTCAAACACTTATTACACTTCGGCAAAACCCCCGTATATCCTTTTCCTTCCTTCGGACCCGCAACATAAGCCTTAACAACCTCTTGCCTTTTGGGTGGTTGTTGAGTAGCATTCCTACCCTTGTTGTTGTCCCACTTGCGCTTGTTATTGTTGCTATTGTTGTTGTAGTTGCCTCGGTTATTGTTGTTGAAGCGGTTGTTGGGGTTGTTGTTGTTTCGGTTGGTGGTGGTGTACTTACCTCGCTTCACCACTTGTGCCATCAACTTCTGAGTCACTCGAATAGCTTCCTCAATTGTCTGTGGATCAAACGAAGTCACATCTCCTTGAACAACCTCTGAAGTCCCCGATGAAAGCCTCTAGCAACTTCTCGTTATCCGGTACCATCGACGGGCATAACGCGGCCAATTCCTGGAATCTCCGAATGTAAGTTTCAATATCATAACCAATAGTGACCAATTCATAGAACTCCGTCTCCAACTTTTCATTCCGTTCGAGGACAAAACTTCTTAGTCACCAAGCCCTTGAATTCCTCCCAAGTAAGCTTAAAAGCATTCTCCATTCCAATCGGTTGAGCATATGAATTCCACCAAGACAATGCTCCATCGAGTAATGTGCTCTAATAGCAAATTTTACCTTCTGTCATCGGACATCCCGATTACAAAGCAAAACACCGATTCCAATTTTTCAAACCATCGAACCATGGCTGTGGCACCCTCGGTACCTCTAAACTTAGTGGGTTCACCACTCTTGAAATCCTTGTACTGAACATTTCTTAACCCCAGGATCCTCAAGGCATTACGAGCAAAGAGCTAGCCTAGCGGCCAGCGAAGCAGCTGTTCAATCGTTTCCCTTCGACTCTTAGTGCATTAGCAATGCTATCATTCACCAACTTTTGAATTTATGCTTGGGTCATTTCCGGTGTAACTTTCTTAAAGCCATAATTCTTCAAAATCACAAGATGAAACAATCATGAGAACTCGTAAGTAGAAACAACCATCATACAAATATATCCACAACCACATCATGCATAAAGATAAATGGAATCACAACGGAACAATAACGAAATATCACAAATATAATCACAACACACGTGGATAATATACATGAAAATTTCAGCCTACATGGACCGATATCATAGATAATAACAACCATTCCTACATAGTAGAGTCAATACTTGATACATTTGTTTGTACAACAACCAAAATACAACAAGTTCTTTAAACTACGTCACACACCTTGTGACTAGGATAATAATGGTCAAAACTATACAATGACAAAAGTCTACATAAGGCATCTCATGGTGCTCCGCCATACGTCCGATCACACCCTGAGTAGTCAAACTATCCACCAAACTCCTCAACTCATCAATGACCCTCGCAAAGAAGCAATACTCTCCCCTGTCCTCTAACCGCCTATTCTCAATACTCACATGAGATAAGTCAATGAAACCCGCCTAGCACTAAACCCTCGACCTCCTCCGCAAGAATGGGCTCAATCCTATCTACCCAAGCCAGTTCCTCCAACCGTCGTGACAACCTATCAACTCGGATCTGGCTGACTATCAATACGGGCTCCTAATGCCTCGGTAGAAGGGTCATTGAAATCGGCGTGCGTAGTAAGTGCCTTAGAGCTCTCGCCTAACTCGAACCTAACAGGTGGCTCGGGCTCGAGATCTGGTGTAGGGATATCAAAGCGAGCAGCGCTTTTGGGCGGCAAGTCCGTCGTAGTAAAGGATCTCTAATAAAATATGATGGAGATGGTGATGATGGTGGTGATGGTGCTAGTAGTGGAGCTGGTGGATCGTGAGCTGGGCTAACGTGAGGAGTGGGTGCAACCTCGCCCTCCTCGAAGGTTCGGTCTCGATGTCGGTCATGATCGATGGGAAGGTGGAGTAGATCCAATGGAAGATACGATCTCAGTGGAATGTGATGCAACATCATCCATGATGGGGTTAGTTGGAACATCATCCGAGCTAGAGTCCGATGATATGGTGATGGGATGTGAATCAAGACATGTGCGTGACAACCGATATGAAATAAAAGTAAATAATCTCGAATAAAGTGTAAGTGAATCCGCATGAAAAGTGAATATGTACTATGATGAAATGATGAGATGCTATGATAATGTAGCTATAGTCTAGGGTCAATGATGCTACCTAGTTCTCTATAAGCGTAGCTCGTACCAATCATCACACCCCAATTTACTGTTTTGCGGCGGGAATGGAATTCTCGGGATTGATGTCATAGCACCACATCACGCTTATATTGAATCCGACCTAAAGTGCCGTTTTAAAAACACATCGTTGGATATTTCATAAAACATTCAGAGTACAACATGGTCCCAAAAGGTTTACAAAGTTTGCGGAAATACAAATATATTACAAATCCAAACGATGTTTTGAAATAAAGTGCCATAATGTACATAATGTAAGTCGACGCCGCGACTCAAAATGTAGGTCCCTAAACCATGTTATGATGATAATGCCTCGCCAGTTACGAAAATACATTGCTAAAAACGGTCAACAATAATGTTGGTGAGAAATCATAGGTTTATGTAAATGTTTTATACGACTACACAAGTATCTATCATGCATGACCATCCAGTCACAAAAAATAATGTTACAATTGCTCTAAGCCCATGACCCCGAAACTAGACTGTTCAATCATGTATGCCCCTCAGAGTGTTTGCGACAACCAGTAATGTGATCAAATGAAATGCATCCGTTTTCCCGGTTGGGATTCACCAACCCGGATGGAGGCGTCACCCTCGATAGATCTATCCACTCATCCTCGCTCCAAAGATTAACGGTTCATGTTCAAGTAATGGGGACTTTCAAATTGGCAAATGCGGTAACTTAAGCAATGTAATGAATTTAACATACTTGGTATCGCACAAAGAAAAATGTAGTGCAATGTATTCTCCCCCGTGGGTTTGAAAATAATCGAAAGCATGTAAAGCGGGGCTATGAAAACTCACTTGGATAAACTGGAATAATGGCAAAAGTGAGTACACCGAGGTTTAATGTGATGCGTTAACCGGGACCTATTATCAATGATATGATATGTCATGAGTTGCAATGTAATGTTATGCATGCACTTGATATGTTATTTATACCATTTACGAGTTTTGAAAAATATTACACATCGTCGAAAAATACTCTTTTGACGTCTTGACCAATCAAAAATCACTTTACATGTTTTTACGTCAAAATGTCATCCTACAATGGTTTTATAATGATTTTTAGAGAAATTTTCACTTTTCGTCGCAAAACAATGTCGACGGAAATTTCTTGAAATTAACAAAAACGGCTTTGGAAAACTAGTCGTGTTGTACGCGTGATCGTTAGAGAACGAACTCGACGGTTTTGGAAAGTTTGTATCGATATCTAAAAGTTTCAGTTCAGGAGTTTTCGTCCAAAAGGTCTCGAACATAAAGATAATAAGGGTTAAAGATGGTGGTTTTTGGCTAATAGTGCAGAAAATTAGTTACGGCAAGTTTATGAAAAAGTGCATATCTTTGTCGTTTCAAATCCGTTTTCTATGTTTAATATGTCCTTAGCCCGTATATCAGTAAACTAATATATTTTGACAAGTCGAAATAATTTGTGAAGCTTAAGGCTCGTTTTGACCGAACAAGTAAAACAGCAAAGCTGAATTTTCTGAAAATAATATTTTTCGTCGTCAAACTTTAAAATTCACCACTTGCCGTTATAAGTCCGTTTTATCCGTTCAAGCTGAGGCCACGGATTCGTTTTAAAGTATATTTTCTAAAAATCAAGGCCAAAGTTTAGTACCAACTGTCGGATTTTCCAGAAATTCGAAACAAGGACAGAACCTATTTATATAGTTATCGAAAATAGTTTTTCTCGGACAAAACCTATTCTAATCCCTTCAAATCAACTCCAAAACTAATCTAATCCTACCATACACCTTCTTAGGGTGTCATGGGTTCCTAATCACCATCAAGACCAACCAATACCAAGGGGATATTTATAGGATGACCATAGTATATAGATAACTCTAAAATCATGTAATAAATGGTATAAATCACATATCATGCATAATATCTCCAAAAATGAAAAGAAACATATGAAAATGAAAAGGAAATATGAAAATGATAAAAACATGCTTACTAGTGATAATGAAGAGGTGAAAGTAACAAGGATAAACCTAAACACTCTTGGTTTTTATTTCAAAACCTAATAAAGAGTGATATCTAGATTGTAATAACTTGAGCTTGCAAAAATTTTGATGATCCCTTTGTTAACCCTTGATGTATGGCCGGTTCTTGAAGAAGCAAAAAGAGAGAAAAATGTTTCTAACACTTGTAAAATAATTGAGGTGTAAATGAATGAGAAAAAATCTAAGTATGACTTTAAGTAAAGGTGAAAATTTATTACAATCAAGAGGCCATACACAATTTTAATGATCCTTCCCCTCAATGCGGGTAAGGGGAAATGAGTAGATATTTTATTTTTATTTTTTTCTAAAATGTATAAACTTTGTGTACTTGTGTAATATTTGACAAAAGTATAAGTAATTGTGTAGAAAATGTACAAGTAAAGGTAAATGGAAATTTTTGGTACAAGTAAGTTTTTAAGAGGTCAAAATAGAATGTAATGAGATGATAAAAATTGTAAAAATACATTCCTTGTGAATTTTGAGTGATAAAAATAATTATCGTATAATTTTTAAGAAAAACGACGTAATAATATAATTTTAATGATTAATATACCAAATAAATTTGAAACACTAGGAAAACTAAAAATATAGTTTTTATAAACTAAATGTAAGTTTAAAAATACATCGGGATCATTTTTGAAAGTAATGGATTAAATATTCAAAATAATAACTCACGCGATAAAGATCATTAAATATAAAAATTACGCGTTGAAGGTGAAATGAAATGTCGCGGAATGTACTAATGAGATGCAAATGATGTCAATGGAATGTAGACTAATCTTAGTCCATATGAAATGTATGTGATGTCATGATCATGAATTCGCCGCTAAACCTTAAGGTTACGCTATTTGGAAACACGTAAACCAAGTTTACGATAAATGTTGAAATAATGAGGCATGAATTGTGTCGAGAAATGACCTGAAAGTACGGGTTGTCACAGTCCCTTGTCTTTCTTTGTCTTCAATAGTCCTTCATCTTTCATGTACTTTGTCTTATCAACTTTAAATATAGTTCCCAACACATTCTTTTAAAGAGGTATACATTTATATCAATGTATTTTGAAGCTTACAAATGTGTACAAGTCGAATTGCACTTAAAACTTTTTCTTTACCTAATTATTAGTAATGACATAAACATATATATAAATTATACATACATCTACATGGGTATATATATATACTTCCTTCATTTATTCTGTCGGCTTAGTCCGATAATGTCCTAATAAATATACAAACTTTTTGTACATCGTCATTCGGTTATCATCAAACCGAAGTCTTGTTCATCCTTGATATCTTTTTCTGCGTGTACCCTTCCAAGTATTATCATTTGGGCATCATTAAACCAAAGTCGAAATTTCCTTCCTTGAGATTCCTCCCATGTCATCCTTCCTAAGCCGAAATCCACCCAATTCCTTGCAAATTGTTCTAAGATAAATGATGCCACATCAACAACAACAACAACAAAGCAAACAATTAAAATTTATAAAGTTAGTTAAACTTTATCGAATCTTAAGCATAAAGACTAAATTGCCGTATTAATTAGGTTGCGTGTCGGAGCCGTGCACTACCAATAATTGATTTAATTCCCTTCGGACTACTAATTGCCAAGGTGAGTTTCATAGCCCCTACTTTTAATCTGTTTTATACTTGTTTTGGGGGAAGATACATGCTCATTTTACTTAAATGATTTTAATGGTGCATTTCCATGCATACTATGTCTTTTGATTGATATGTTTTAAGATACATCATACATAGATGTTTTATGGACCATACCTTGATGCTTGACTTAGAATATTACGCAGCTTAGCCTAAATCCTTTGATACCAAATTGTCCTCTTCATGAACCGTCAATTCCTGCTGGGAAGCGCGAATGTTATAAATAGATCTATTGGGGGTGACTCCCCTGTTCGGTTGGCCCCGCATGGGTCAAGGCGAAACATATAGCATGTAGGAACCCAGTGTATTGGGATAAACACTCGCCATGGGCTCCTTATTTGTATGACTACATTTTCATACAGAAACAGTCGTAGCTTCGGTTGCATCAACTTAGTGTTGGCGTAATAGATTTATATTATATGGCATTATATTCGTTGTAATGTGCATATACCATGCTTATGGTCCACTAATGAAATTCTTTTATGAAATGTAATCATAAATTTTATGACATTATGCAAGACGTAATGATCATCAAAAGCCAAATGATAAATGGTATCTTGAAGTGCCTTTTAAATAAACCTATGAACTCACCAACCTCGTGTTGACACTTTTTAGCATGTATCTTCAGGTTTTGAGGTGATAACTTATCTTTGGAGGCGCAAGGTAAAGGCATGGCATGGTCATAGATGACTCTGATTTATGTAATTGGGACCACATTTTGATAATAGGCCATTTTTCCGCACCAAATCAATAATGTAAACATTGTTTTTAAGAAATGAATAAAAGTTTATTTATGAAAATCAGTTGTTCTATGCTTATGTTGTGATATCAATTTAGTAGCACCCCAATACTTGTGTGCTTCCGCTGAGCCATTTTGGGGGTATTACACAAGGCATGTGACACGATGGCATAGGGCAATACCAGAAAAATCATGTATCCAAAATAGTTTTCAAATAGTACCAAATTATCAACCATCTATAACGTTAAACCGAGTAAAAATTAAGTTAAGTGTCGTTAAAAGGCTTAACGTCTTTGATGATAAACAAATTCTCAAAATAGTGTTCCCAGATTAATATGACCCAAAATAGTTCTCAAGATAGCATATCAATATAATGCATTTTCAAAATGGTGATACCTATGTTGACCTTCCATAATTGTATAGCGTATCCAAAATAGTCTACCCGAAATAACGTATCAATATATATTTAGCAAAATATATAGTATGAGTTTTGTTAGCGTATAGGGATAAATAATATCAACGCACGAGTATGGGGAATGGTACAGGAAATACTCAGGCTCAATCAAATCAACCATATCATACCAGCTCGAATCGAATCACATTATATCAAATTAATCAAGGCACTTAACTACGCAATCGCAAGCTCAAATATTGTCCCAGAAGCTAACAGCTTCAGCACACAAAAGGCAAAGTAGCATAACCACAGATACACATAACTCATAAGGCAGATGCACACACATAGACCCATACGTTTCAGGTGATCTAGACTCTGACTCCAACCAAACACGATCTAAGGTAACTGCCCCCATTATCCCATGGTCGCTCTTGAATTAAGCATAGTTGATCAGGCTATGCGTAATTTAGGAAAAATGATGGAATGCTCGGGCTAATCGACTCGTACCATGTTTGGGGTTTTATAAAAACTTTAGCTTGGTTATAGTTGAGGTTTTTATTTTGAAAAACTGGCATTCTCTATAACCTTAGGCTCTGATATCAATATGTCACACCCCGTCAAAGGCGGAAACACGGGATGTAACTGGGAAAGGCACATTGCATAAGATCATAGATTCATACCTTATATTTGTTGCAACAATAGTTTACAAAATATTTCTCATCTAAAAGTTTAAAAGTGCAACATGTCTTGATTGATAACTTGTCTTCTTGAAAACATGGTACCGATGTATCAAATGATTTGACTCCAATAATTGTGCCTTCAAATACCTTAATAATGATCACCTGAAAATGGTACTGGAAAATGTCAACATAATGTTGGTGAGGTCGTAGGTTTAAGAGTAAAACCAATGAGTTGTGAATACATATTGTAGGACAAAAAGTGAGCATGATAACCAATTATAAGCACAAGTCAAAACAAAATAGTGTCGCGCCAACTGAACCTACCACGATTGTCACACACATAAGCGATTACCGTGGGGAGCTACCCCGATAGATCTATCAAAATGTTTCACTCTCAACAGAGTTAACGATAAATAGCTGATTGCATGTCCACACGTAACAAAACATTTTATCGCACATAATCACATCATCACACATATATGTCCGAAATCATGTAAAATAATAGTTCACAAAGATAAAACAGGTTGAAAAGCATTTAGTACCATTTCCACCCCAAGAAAAAATATATACAAAGTGGGGCTACGAGAACTCACCTGGAGTAGAGTAATGCAAGTTGGAATGATGTGCACGGAAATTGATGTTCGGTGACTATAACCGTAACCTAAATAATTAATATGCCTCAGGTTCGACAGATAATGTCATGTATGCAATTTTATTAAAATTTCATATCACCCGTACATGTTTGCATAAAGTTTTAGTTGTGAAAAATGTAGTTACGTCGATGACTTCTATTATTAGTCGTTATTTACGCTTTAAATGTCTCAACAATTATTTCTCGTAATTAAGTTGTAGTGGTCTCGTTAATATGTATCAAGGAAAAATTTACCAACACACTTTATTAGATGTTACTATTGTCGTTATAAGTTATTTACGAGAAAACAGGGTTTTACGACGATAATTTTTTATATTCCGCTAAGTTGCCAAAATGGATAAGCGACCTTCGAAGACTATTCATAAAACGGCGGTTATTTAGTATTTTGGACTCAACTCAGTGCATTTAGGGAGTATGAAATAAGTTCTACAAAAGTCTAGAACTGAACTTCAGCTCAATCGGACCCGATCCTACATAAAAATGGCCTTGAAGTTGGCTACTCAGGCTGTTTTCATGGTTTTTTGGGCAGTTTTCAGGCAAGTTCACGATGTTGTAGTTTATTCGTTATAGACCGTTTGACAAAAGGTTAGACTTTCTAGAAACTAGGCCATGTCTAATTCACTTTTGTCATTGCAATTATTTTTCCATAGAGGACTCTATCTATGCGAAAAACGGGCTTGAACATGGTCACTCGCAAAACTGCTCCTGACACTTAGAAAATATTTTGACACTTTGGGCTGGTAAAATAGTTATCATAGTCGTAACTTTAAATCAATGTATCTTGGTCGTTTTAGCTCCGTTTCTTAAGTTCTTTATATCGCCGGTTTCGTATTTAATTATAATAACATATTTTTAGTACTTCGGAAACTCTAGTTAACTTTTAATACTCGATTTTACCCCTTGAAAATTGTGATTTATCGCAGATAGTTTTGAGTTTTATGAACAAGTATTGCCCCAGAAATGCCAGTTGCTACATAATAAGTCTATATTAGTTCGTTACGTTTCTAAGTTTCACATGTATGTTATTGATAGTGTGATGTATAGAAGTATATGAGATGAGATGGATACATTTACATGTATAATATGGTAAGCATATGAGGAAGTATAATTATTGAGAGAGCTTGAGATGAAGCATAAAAAGATAATGAAGTATGATATGATAGTGAAAAGTATGCTTATAGCTTTATGCATAAAAAGATAATATAAAGTTTAATTGTGGTAGTTATATTGAAACAAAGAAGTGATGTGATAGTGAGTAAATAATAGAAGCATGGTTGCTTTCATGCTTAATAAAAGAGATGAGAAAAGTTAAAGTACATAGCTATGATGTGATAAGATCATGTTACATATAAAACATGATAAGTAGAATACACTAGTAATGAATGCTTGATGCATGATTAAAGTTTAAAGAGTGAGGTAGTATGATATGGCTTTAATGCCAATGCATAGATGAGATAAATAATGTAAGTGAACAAGAAAGTAAAGATAAGTGGTATAGTAAGAACTTGACAAGATCATGTTAATAGTTTAAAGGTTTATGGTACAAAAAAGATAATAAAGTTTCTCAAAAGTTTGTCCTAAGTTACTATAGTTTCATTTTGTTCATCTAGGTTTCTGAACTTTGAAACTTTGTTCACCCAGGTTTCTGAACTTTGAAACTTTGTTCACCCAGGTTACTAAACTTATAAAAAAATAAGTTCAAGCTACTGAACTTTGAAACTTTACTCACTCAGGTTACTGATCTTATTAAAAAATATACGTTCAGGTTACTCGAACTAACACTAAATTTATCGAGTGTAAGCTTCCCGAAAGTTCAGTAACCTGGATGAACATAATGAAACTATAGTTACTTAGGACAAATTTTTGGAAAACTTTAGTAACTTTTTTGTATCATACCCTTAGTTTAAAATATGTGAAGATTAAAAGTATGATAGTGAGTGTGTTATAGGTTATAACCTATATGAGGTTATAAGAAAGTAAAGTTAAGTAGGCCAAAAATTTTGATCGATTGAAGATAAAATGTGTGAGTTAAATCGTGGTTGACAGATGATTAGTAGATTGCATTGTGAGAATGCAAGTATAATAATATGACAAATATTATATAGAACTTGTCTTGATAAAAGTAAAAGCGATAGTGGGAGTTGAGATTGCATGAGGCAATGAGATAGTAGTATGTACTCAATGATAAAAGTACATTAAAGATAAAGTGAGTAAAGATGATAAGATATAGATAGCTTGGATCCAATGCTCTAGTTATGTTGTCCTTCGGGATGGCCTAGCTTGCCTTTATGGCATGGTTGATAGCTTGCCTTTATGGCATGGTGTTATAGCTTGCCTTTATGGCATGGTGTTATAGCTTGCCTCTATGGCATGGTTGTTAGCTTGCCTATGTGGCATGGATGTTAGCTTGCCTTATGGCATGGTTGATAGCTTGCCTTTATGGCATGGTGGTATAGCTTGCCTTCGTGCATGGTTGGTAGCTTGCCTATCGGGGCATGTTATTTAGCTTGCCTTTGTGGCTTGATGTATAAAGTTATTGAGATTGGATCAAGGCTAGAAAAGATGGATAGTGAGTAAGTATGAGTGTTGTGTGAGATGTGGATAAGTAGGATGATTTATAACTTCATTATTTGAATGGATTGGGACGCCTTTTTATTTAAATAGTGAAATTGTGAATCACCGAACCATAAGTTTATATTTCTTGATTTATATCGTTTGGGACGCCTTTCCATGTAAATGAGGAAGTATAAATGAGTGGGCTTATGTGTATCCGATATGACATGAGTATAGTTAAGAAATGAGAAAGAGAAAATTTAAAATAAGTTAAATATTATAAGAAATGAGAAAGCGAGTTTATGATAGTAGTGAGGTTATGTGTAAAACCTTAAAATAGATGTCTAAAGCGAAAGTTATTTTATAAATTGAAAAGATTATAAGTTGAAGATAGACGCCTAGAATGAGTTTGTGCATTAATTTGAGAAGATAATGGGTAAGTATTCCCGAAGTTTAACAAGAAGATTGCTTAAGAATGTGTAGTAATGGTTTTTGAAAGTGCCGTTTAGATGGTACTTGATATAAATTTGAAATAAGTTACCGGTTCTTGAAGTAGATATGTGTTGGCATTAAGTAGAATGCGAAGTTGATGGTATAATTAGTGCATTTGTGAATGATGTGTAGTGTTGAAGTTTGACTTACATAAAGTCAAAGTAATGTGATTCTCTTAAGTGAAGTATAGTCCTTGATGGAAAATTTTAGAATAAAGCAAAAAGGTTGTTTGGTTATGGTAGTTAAGCAAAAGTAAAGTGGATTAAGGATATGTGTTTGTTATAGTGTGCTTAGAGTTGCAAGATCACTAAGATCGTTGTAACTAAATGGATGAAGAACAGGAAGTAGTAAGAACAAGGAATTCTAGGAGATTAAGTTTTAAGCAGCAATAGACGACAGATTTCGGGGACGAAATCTAAATAAGGGGGAAGAATTGTTAGACCGGTTTCCCGGATACATATAGACCCCATCATAGATGAAAATGGACTAAGGGCCTTACGGGATTGGTTACTCAAACCCGATAGTCAAAATATAAGTTTTAATGTTATGTAAATGGTTATAGAAAATATGACGCGCCACATTTATAAGGAAAATATACTTAAGGGGCCTAAGTTGCCAAGTGCTAAAAAGTGGTATAAAGTATATTGTGGCTAAAGTGAAAGAAAGGGGACTTGAGGGACCTAGTGTGCCATTTAGGCGAAGTTGCCAACTACTAATATCTGGATACTTATCCAAATATCAGTAGAATTCTAGAATGTGTAGTGTGTGGGTGTGTGTGACGTGAAGAGAAAAGGGAGAGAAATGGAAAAGTAGCTTTGGTGATTATTGATGGAAGATTAAGGCCCTAGCACAAGTATAATGTACCTAGCCATGCCCATATACAAGTAACTAACCTTAATTGATGATCAATTGATGAGATTGAGATTAGGGTTCATGCACCCTAATTAAGGGGAATTGGGTAAATGATGTTCATAAGCTTAATTAAGAAGTTATTATGAAATTGGTACAAGTATTATTGCATTAAGCCAATAAATTGATGGGGCTAATTATCATGTAATCATGGCATGATTATATGATAATTAGATGGCTTTAAGGAAAATCTATGATTGGGATAATCATGGTTTAGTATTTTGATTATGTATATGTGCCTTTAGTGATTGTGGCTTAGATGACAAGAGTGGAAGGTGATGATGATGTTAGAGAATGATGATGATAATGAAAATGATGGTGTTATTGTGATTAACTTAGCCTTGGAGCTAAGGTAAGTAACTTGATTGATATGTGTTTAATATGATTGTTTGCATATTATGTGCTTATGAGTATGGATGCTATAGTTGGTAGCTTTAAATTAGTAAGTGTAGCCTTGATAGGTGATTTGCCTAGTTGGTCAACTCAAGTGATAGATTATGAGTATGGATTGGCTAAGGTATGTTGTGATGTTTATGTGCTTAATGTGATTATGACCATATATGCTTAATGGTTGAAGTATTCGTGTTGCATATATGTGGATCAACATGTTAATCATGTGTTAATCTAGTTACTTACTAAGCGAAAGCTTATGGTTTAGTTGTATAACCATTTTGTAGGTTTGTATGCTTTTATGGATGGCTTGGATAAGGAATAAGGATGGATTTTGCGGAAGGCTAGAAGGTAGTATACATTTAGGAGCTTAGTATAGAATATCGAACTCTATAATGGTATCGTACCCTCGGGAGTCAATTAATGCTTTGTAATGAGTAAACAAGTGTCAAAACGTGTGTCAAGATTTGTATAATGAATTGGTAGTCATTTGGTACGTTAAATTGCGTTATAAGTGTTTATGGTAAAAGTTAAAGGGGTGTTTGGAATAATGTCTATTATGAACCATTTTGGGGTCATACGGGTCGAATGGTTATAAACATAATGTATTATGTTATATTAAAGATTTCTGGAAAGTTTTGTTAAGTTTCAGTCCAAGTATGGTTTCGGTTTTAAAGGTGTGAAATATTGTTTTATAAAATTTTCTCGAGTCCTATATGTCCATATGGTATTTTCAAACATATGGCCATATGATCGCTTCGTAAGTATAATAAAGGGCATATAGTCGCATATGACCATATGGTAATTTCAAATATGGTCATATGGTTTTGCTTCAGAAATATAATAAAGGGCATATGGTGACGCAAGATATGACCATATGGTAATTTCAGTATGTGGCCATATGGTTGTCTCAGAAAGTTTAATAAGGGTATATGGCCAGCATATGGCCATATCAAATTTTAGCATATGGCCATATGCTTCCGTCAGAGTGTAAATAGAGTATTTTTCAGATTTTGTCAATTTTAGAAAAATCATATCTTTTAAACCGTAAGTTGTTATGGGTCGCGCCACCAGTCATTTTGAAGGTATTAAAGTTTAGTTTCATTTAAAAATGGTTTCAAGGTCTGAAACATTATAGATTTTTGTCAATGGTAAAAAGAGTAACGAAGGGTCCGTTAAAGTGAATTCGTTTCCGCGTTAAAGTTTTAATTTTTAAGTCGTGTCATTCACGGGGCGTTACATGCAGCCAAAAGAATCCTCATATACCTTAAGGGTACCCCAAATCTTGGACTTTACTACCCTAAATGTTTAGGATTTGACCTCAAAGGTTACTCTGACTCTAACTATGCTAGTTGCAACATGGATAGGAAAAGTACTTCAGGGTCATGTCAATTCCTTGGAGGAAAACTTATTTGTTAGAGTACTAAGAAGCAACAATCAGTGGCTATGTCCTCAGCTGAAGCTGAATACGTAGCAGCTGAAGATGTTGTGCCAATGTGCTATGGATGAAAAGTCAACTCAGTGACTATGACATCCATTACAAGATGGTACCCATATTCTGTGATAACACCAAAGCTATTGCTATATCCAACAACCCCGTATTTCACCAAAGAACCAAACACATTGATATCAGATACTATTTTATCAAGGATCACATCATGAAAGGAGACATAGAAATCCATTTCATCCCTACTGAATATCAGCTAGCTGATA
This sequence comes from Chrysanthemum makinoi, assembly GCA_910596185.1. Taxonomy (NCBI): domain Eukaryota; kingdom Viridiplantae; phylum Streptophyta; class Magnoliopsida; order Asterales; family Asteraceae; genus Chrysanthemum; species Chrysanthemum makinoi. The sequence goes on along the minus strand of OU343223.1, from coordinate 90,669,915 downwards.
TCTTCACCAAACCTTTGGATGAACCCACCTTCAGGAGCCTGAAAGCTAAATTGGGAATGCTTGACATTGAAAGTCAAAAGCCTGATAATCAATCCCAATCTCAGCAATTCTCTCTTGTAAGGTCACTGGTCCCTGAATAAAATCCCCAAAACATACCTTCTCAGTGAATGAGTAAAAACTCATTTAGGGTCCCTGACACTGGATATAGAACATATTAAATGAGTAACTAAATGCTCTAAGTATTTCAGTTACTTAATGTCCTAGGTTGGTAAACAAGCCAATTTAATATAGGAATATATGTTTCTTAACCCTTCTGTCATCCATGTCATGGGTCCCTATAATCCTCACCTTATCCCACCTGGAATTTAATGCCCATACACACAACAAATATCCTAAGGATATTTTATTGGTGATATCACCTATGCAAATGTACTTTTAGTGTGCTCTGCAATTGTTCCCTTGAAACTCGGAAAAAATTTGCGGGTAATGGAGTGGAAGCATTAAATGAGGAAAATGAAATGTTTTCAAAAACTACTTTCTAAAACCTCACATGTGCAAAAACAATCTTTTCACCACTCTATAAATACCCCTTCCCAAATACAAGAAAACACACACACAATTTTCTTTTGCAATCAAAATCTGTCAAAATTCTTTCAAAAACTCAAAACAACTGTGTGTGCTTTGCTCTAAATTGGTTGAAACAAAAATAACATTTCATCTTTGTTACCACATTCAAAGGTTTTCTGCAAAACTCAATCTTTCAAAACAACTGGTATTCAAAAATTACCCTTTGATTCTCTTGTCAAAACCAAAAACCTAAAAACTTTTCCAAAAAATGGCAAGAACTCAAAGCCTTTTGTTTGCACCTCAGTGGGTGGGCGGTTTAGAAAGTGTTGAATTTAAAACCAACAATGTTATAGGAAATTTTGAATACCCTAATGATGTCCCAACCTATAAGGGAATCATGAAATTTTTGTTTAACTGCCACTGGAAAGGGATTTTACAAATTCACCCTCTATCTTGTACCAAAACTACCTCAGGGAGTTTTGGGCAACAGCAGTGGCCTTTGATCCGTCACCCTCTACTGATGAGAACCAAGCAAGACCCATCAGGGAGTTTCTCATCAGGTTTTCCGTCTTAAATGGGGAACAACAAATCACTTTGGACTATAAACTTTTTGCTCTTCAACAGGGCTAAACTACAACAATGATGAATATGTTGAACACCCTGACCCAGCCACTGTTAAGGCTGAGTTAGCAAACATTGCTTTAGACCCAAAGTTACTTGACAAGACCCTTGTCACCAAGAACTCATTTCCCGTAGCTTGGAAGATCCTGTTCACTTTTGTGATTCAGGTTCTCGGTGGGAACCACTCATCCACTGAACAGATTAATTCTATTCAGTTGATGATGGCCTATTGCCTGATGACAGGGACCACAGTCGACATTGGAGAGATCATTTATAGTGATCTCGTAACCAAGCTCCTGAGCAAGTCTAGGGTGAAATACGTTTCATACCCTAGGTTTGTATCTTGTGCTTTGCAAGAGTTACTGGGTTGTAATTACACTTAGGACTATCATTTTGGCGCTTTACCTGTCGTCCTGAGTGCATTAAACTTTTCAAAAAAAAACCCATCCGTAGTCACTGAAATTGAATTGACGGCCCATTTGGTTGTTGTAAACAACCAGAGGGAATCAATGTCTCCAAACCTTACTCCTAAAAAGAGAAAGGGGAAGTCTCAGACTAGGACTAAGACCAAACCCAAGTCTTAGGGCCCTGGGGCTTCTGGAACACAGCCCAAAAGGCAAAAGAAGCCCTATACTGATAAGACATTAAAGGGTGACAAAACAACACAACCCCTGGTGACAACGAAGGACACTGATACATCATAGTAAGTGCCCTTGGTCCTAACTACTACTCCCCAAGATCCAGAGGGAAACATACAACCCGCTGGTAGGGGAGCGCTGATAAGGATTTAAAACGTACACTTTTAGGGGGTCATTTAAGCCCTATTTTGACACATTTTATATCCGTTACTGCTTAATTTATTTCCTTTTCACTTTTTAGGTCTTTTGGAAGCAAAATGCTGGAATGAAGCACATTTGGACGAAAAGGAGCAAAAACATGAAGAAAATGGCAAAGTCAAGATCGAAGACACTCAAGACTGATCAGCAGAACCTGACGGCGTCCCATCCAAAGGACGACGCTGTCCCTCTATGAATACTTGATCAGAATGTGCTCACGACGGCTCAATAGAATTTCTAGTCCTAAATCCTGACGGCGTCATGCCTAAAATATGGAGGGCGTCACTCACACTTTTCACTCCAGACGGCCCAGATCGAGAACTTAGACAACGTTCCAACTAAAGACCGACGGCGTCACAACTCTCAAGTGATTCCGTCTCATCGATGACTTGGCCAAAACGAAACCCTAATGACGGCGACTTGACGGCGTCGCATGCAAAAGGCGACGCCGTCGCGATTGTAAATCTATATATAGAATTTGATTTTTCTGTATTTTAAGAGGTAGAATTTTGGAGAGCAAACCCAGTCCCGACTTGGCAGTATTTTAGGGTCCCATACCCTATTTTACACATCAAGATAAATTACTTGTGTGTATGCTTGCTTGTCTAACATGTCAAGCTAAATTACTTGTGTGTTTGCTTAGATCTATGAAACCTAGTTATTGATTGTTGTTAGGTTGTTTCTTTTCTTAATTGATATAGGCTTAGGAGTGCATCTAGGCTTTCGTTGTATTTATTACGTGAGTATGCTTGATGATGATAGGGTGAGCGGATGAAATAGCTTAGGCTTGCCGATTCCGTGAATCATATACGAGAGATAACCTCATAGAACTAGGGGATACGCACACCATACGGCTAATAGGAATACAACGCGTTAAGATAAAGGACGTGACAATTCAACCGGTCAATAAAAGATAACAAGGGAATAATAGTATCTAAGTGAACACATCTTTAATCATCATACAAGCACACATCAATTAAACATAGCTATCCGTAGTAATTAGATAATTAGTTAAAGTAGAGTAATCGGTAGAAGTACCACCCCCAAATCAATTGCCCCGAGATATTTACCTTAGCTTTCTAAAAAACCATAAAAAATATAAAAAAAGAATCATCCTCAACCCCACCTTCTCGTCATAAATTTCTTTCTAGCATTCCTATTCCCCTAGAAAACGATATCAATCCCCGAGGCTTACCCCATACTACACTACAACGGTTAGGTTCATTGCCTAGAGGGTTGAAAAGCTTGCTCGTAGAAAAGGAGGTTTTCTCGACCCCGAACCCACGCATCAAGCGCCTTCAACTTTTCCTGATGAGGACATTCACAAATCATTGCTTTTGTCTGAGGGCACAACTACGGATCCCTAAGACTCATGGGGAAACAAACAACCCACTGATAGGGATCTCACTGCCACTGTCCCTAAGGATAGTACTGGGAATCTCCCACTAGTGCTTGAAGGGGCAGCGAGGGACAAAGACTCAGAGGGATCCAAAACCCCTGATGATACGGAATTCATCACCAACCCTGACCCTAGAGAAGGCACTGGGAAACAACCACCAGTGTCTGAAGGGTCCTTGGGGGACAAAGACTCAGGGGGACAAAAACCACCTGCTGATACGGAACCCATCACCCTCTCTGGTTTTCTAAGTGTTGCAGATGTCCAAGAACTCTTAATGTCTGATGATGAGCTAGATATTGACAGTGAGGAGGAAGAATTTGCTGCTGGTGATGAAGTGGACGCTGATGTTCAACCCACTGAACAAGAACATCAGCATGATCTAAAAGAGACTGAAGAGTCACCTTTTCAACCTGACGATGACTCTTCTGCCTCTTCAGACTCTGCAGCATCTTCCTGCCCTGAAGACCTAAAGAAGTATGATAACATTCTTCCCCTCACTAAAAGACAATTGGTGAAGTTTCTAAAAAAAAGCTACTCAGAAGTTGTATGATGATGTCACTGATGAGTTATGAGATCATTATGTGGAGGCTGCTGCAAGTTATGCTGATCTCAAAGCTGCCGTGGTTGAAAACTTTGATGAAAATGTTGACCACAGGGAGAACATGTACCACTCTCTCCACTTGCTGGATGAGCATCTGAATAAGTTCCTCAAAGCTTTTCAGGATGCTCACAACAAACTTGACCAGATCAAAGAGGCAGTTAAGGAAGACCCTGCACTGAACAACATGGTGCTTGAGGCTACTAAGAGTTATGTGAAGAACTCTTCAAGTCCTCTTTGTGTTCTTTGGATAAAAATGTTGCGAATTTAGCTAAGTATTCATCTTCTATGCCCTGGAATCTCAGGCCTAGAATGATTGCACTGGAAACATCTCAGACCAATCTTGGGGAGAAAGTCATCGGTCTTCAACTGAATACTTCAGAGATCAAGTCTATGGTCTCTGAAATCTATCAGGATTTCAAGGGTCAGGCAGCTCCCTCACCCTCAGTGCCTAGGTCAACTCTTGCTATCACTGACGGTCAAGCAACAGTTGAGGGGGAGAATATCACTGAAGAAACTCCTTCTCACACTGAGGGGGAGCCAACTCCAGCAGTGCCAATCTCCCAAGTCCAACCAACATCATCAACAACACCACCATCTTAATCAGTACCATCATCAACAACACCACCATCTTCATCAGTCCCTCCTCAAGACAAAGGCAAAGGCATACTGATAAAGCCTGAGCCTATCAGGATCCCATACGAGATCAATGGCAAAATGTACCTACTGAATGCGGAGCAGGTGAATGCATATCTTGAAAAGGAGGAAAGAGCCAAGAAATCGGTTGAAGAAGAAAGAAAGAGCAAGGCTGCCCTGGTTAAGGTTGTTCATTAAGAAGCTGAGAAAATAGGGATCGATCCAAAGGCACTGGAAAGTGGACAAGCAGGTCTGAAGTTCAAAGCTGCTTAGGATGCTGAAGTGAGTGCTATGAAAAAGAAAAGGAAAAGGGCTGAAAGAGAGAAAAGATTGCATGAGATCAGGCAAAAGAGAATCGATCATTACAACTGGGTAATGACGAACAGAAAGAGGCTTGAACCGATAACTGACATCAAAATTCATGCCAACACAAAACCTATAGTTCTCAGTGTCTACAGAGGTCCTGACAAGTGAACCTTTGAGGTTCATGATCCCTTCAAGTTTTTAGACTTTGGGATAACTGAGCTAGATGAATTGGGTCCAGTCATAGAAAAGAAGAAGAATGCCATAGTCAAGAATCTCATGGACTCACTAAGCTAGAAATATGAGAAACTAAGACAGATGCCTGAAGAACTTGGCATTCAGTCTCTTCTTCCAGCACCAGCAAATCAAACTGCCCCCTCTCAGTCTTCAAGGAAAAAGAGGAAGATCCTGGAGTGTAAACCAGAGATCAAGATCCATGGCCTGGACTGTAATAGATCCTTCCCTGAAGGAGTCAGATTCATAAATCATTTGGCTATTGAGCGACCTGAAAGAGGCATGTTCTTCACTAATGAATTCGAGGACCCTGCTTCCAAAGGTGGAGTGATATAGACAAGGCTGGGATTGAAGCTATGGTTGGCTTTCTAGTGGCTGCTACTCAAATCCAAATTCTAGAAAATGCAAGGTTCAGCTATGACCTAAGGATCAAGATTAGTGAACACCCTGACCAAGACAAGCTGAAGTCCAAGAAACCTAAACTTGAAGCTCTTGGATATCGAATGGACTGAACTCACATATGCAACAACAACACTACCTTTATCTTTTTTTTGTTGCATTGTAACTTAGGAACTTGTAATATATTTCTCAATGAATGATGTTTTATGTTACTCAGTGTTCTTTAGTTGCTTTGTAGAATAGTTAGTATGAGAAGAAGACCTTTGCTCACTCACACTGAACTTAGAAACACTTAGGCTATTTGTATATCCAAATAGGGGGATATAACAACCCGTAAAATTTCGGATTATTATAATAATATTTATTACGTCAGAAAATTCAAATCGACTATTTTCTAACAGTTGTCAATATTTAGATGTAAAAACGAGAGGTAATTTCGTCTCTTTAGAAATAAGACACCACACATACAATACTTGCCCACAAAGTATCTGTAAAATTTATTATTGTCCAAGTTAATATGTAAGCATACATAAGCTTAATCCATTATTCCGAAAAGTCATTCTGTATACTGCAGTGCAGTAGCATACAGGACTAAAAATAAATACTGAGATAAGAGAAAAATAAACTTTTTATCAATCGCTAATAATTTACGAAAGAAAACGAGAAGTATCTCGTGAATTCAGAAAGTCACGGCACCGCACGCGTACCGACACCAAAATTAATAACGGCAAACATCTATAATCAGATTTCTACATAATAAGAATGTCCTATTATTACGTTTAAGAAATCGTCTCCGAAAACATAATTTCTTCATTGTTCGGGTACCGGGAAGATACGTTTAAACGAGGATTCGACAAAACACGGGGTACAATTTATACTGTGTTTTATAATAAAACAAAAGAGATAAGCACCTCGTTCACTCTCTCTCCCACGTTTCCCACATATCTGCTCCTCCCTCTTTCTCTTTTCGACACAAACATGATAGACAAACACAGAAATGGTGCTTTCCTTCCTTCTTTTGACTTTCAGCCTCAAAAGTACTTCATCTTTATCCTTCAAAAAGGAAACCTATATCCATAGTATTAACTTGAAGGGTCAAGGATGGCTGTGGGAAGTGACTCGAGCCAAAGAAAGGTGTGCTACCTACACGAGACCAAGAGGGCTAGTGTCTTCATCTCTTTTATTCTTCTACATATGGGAGTAAGCAATCGCAGCTTCATTCATCTTTCCACATAAACAAAATTCGAGAAATTATGGTTTCGGGAAACAAAGGGCTTTTGAAAATTGATAAAGGGGTTGTGTTACCGGATGCATAAGGAAGCTATACCACTCGTCAATTGCTCTCATTCGTCCCAAGTCCCCTCCAATTGAGCTCGTTAGTTTCGGTGTTCATAGCTACTCAACCACTAATTATGTACATAGTAAGAACACATTCCTCATCATTGTTTTATTGTCTAATGATTTGTAATTTCATTAAGTTGTAATTAGAATCACATTTATTATTTGGGTCAATTTTTATAAATTATTGGATGTAGAAATGAGATTTCAATATTGGTAATAAAATGGTTAAGTTAAAAATAGTGTTGTTTTGTTGATGTGGTGTGGCTGTCGAGAACTAGAAAGAAGAAACAAAACATTTTTTTTTGTTTAACCCAAATCGATGGTCTAATAGTGCTTGACAAGATCATATGTCGACTTGTTGGCTAAAGCACTTGTTTTCGGGTTGACACGAAACTCTTATCAGCCTATAAGTATTTTCGGCACAAGTAGAAAAGCCTTTACAAGCTCTTTGACATCTTCCGACATGTATAAAAATTCTTATTAGCTAAATTACTCCTTTTCGACTAGTATAGAAAAGTCTCTCGGCTTACTTGTTACGGATAGATCCCTTGTGTAATAACCTTTTGTTAAACTAGGTGTTGCATGTGAAACTAAAGTCAAACCAGTCTCCCCTTCTTTGACTCGTAATGGAAAATACTAAATTTTCATCCGTAGCCTACTGCTTATCTCGACCCCTCCTGCTATTCAGTAATAGTATCCCGCGAAGGGAGTGATTGGCATCATGTCTTGCCCTCGAGTCGGGTCGTACCTGATTAACACGAGGAAAGTCATGGCACTTTGTGTCGCTCGGATACTTGCGGCATTATTAGTTTTACTAGTTCCATGGCCTGCCATACTCTTAATTGTTTCCTGTTTTGATGCACGAGTAAACCCAAGAGTCCTTGCGGTTAAGTTTCGAGTCACCAAGAGACATAGTTGTTACATTGTTTAACACTAGACCTCGAAGAGGACTCGTAAGAGTCTCACTATGTAAGTGTTCGGTCCTTGTGTTATACTTGCATTTCCTTTGGTTATCTCCCTCGCGTCAAAAACTGCACTTCCAAATTAACCACTTCTAAGCAGCCAAAGGTGATATATTTTATTTGGACTCAAGCCCATAATCCAAAGAAAAAGAAGTGTGTGTACTTGATCATTGATGAAATGGGCTGCAAAGCCAAAACATATCCGGAGGGTGCGTCCGTTTCATTCCCACGTTCATAAAACTTTGGCACTTATACAAGAAAGACATAAATCATCCCCGCCTCGTCCAAAGCTTATCATGACTCGACTCCAATTTTGTCACAACACGACCATTTATAAAAGCAAATCATCATGCTACTCACGTCAATATTAGTAAATAATATAAGTCATCAATTGGAAAAGAAAGTATAAAAACAAGTGCTTATATTTATCTCGACTTGTAAACTATACAAGACATAAATACATAAATACATACATATAGTCACTCGATAAAAACCGGATACAAAACTCAAATGACATCAATTATATCAATTTTTGGACAAACCAATTAAATAGAAGGATTACCCACGGGTTATACCTATCCTTTTCAATAAACTAATTTTACGATTTGTAAGTAAAATAAATTACTTGAAACTTATATTGTGATATAGTTATTAGTCGAGGATATATATATATATATATATACGACTTTTTGAGATATATTAATAGAACTTGATACGTTTACACCTTTTGAACTATAGGTTAAATTGAACAAATAAGTATCTAAATTGTAACTTAACTTTTGAAACCATTGATTTTATACTTAGTGAAACTTATTTCGCTTATAAAAACTATTTAAACATTACAAACGGGATAAAACGATTTATTGTTTAATATAAATGTCGTTATAAAATAAACTTTGTGACACTTAGTCACCTCGGACAAACTAAAATGTATACATGAGTCATGCTCAACATTCGTCAAAATATAATTAACTTGTTATATTTATAATAGCCAATATAACTTATTATATTTTTATATGATAATCATCAATGAGGAAATCTATTCATAACTTGCACCATCAAATTTTTCTAAAAAGGTATTAAGTAAGGCCATTACTTAAATTTCTGAAATACTATTATGTTATCCACTAAAAGCGATACATAGAGATATTTTTACTAGTATGTACGTTAAGTATATACCCTTAAAATAATAATTACATAGTCCATTAATGACTAAAATCATATGTAGCTATTTACGTACATCGTCATTCGGTTATCATCAAACTGAAGTCTTGTTCATTCTTGATATCTCTTCTGCGTATACCCTTCCAAGTATTATCATTTGATCATCATTGAACCAAAGTCGGAATTCTTTCCTTGAGATTCCTTCCAGGTCATACTTCCTAAGCCGAAATCCACTAAATTCCTTGTAAATTGTTCTAAGATCGACGATGCCACATAAGCAACAACAACAACAACAACAACAAAAATATTTGAAAATTTATAAAGTTAGTTAAACTTTATCGAGTCTTAAACATGAAGACTAAATTGTCGTATTAATTAGGTTGCATGTCGGAGCCGTGCACTATCACTCCTTGATCTAATTCCCTTTAGACTTCATATTGCACATTGCCAAGGTGAGTTTCATAGCCCCTACTTTTACTTGTTTTATAACTGTTTTGGGGGAAGATACATGCTCATTTTTACTTAAATGATTTAATTACTAAAATTCTGCATTCTATGCATACTATGCCCTTTGATTGATATGTTTTTAAGATACATCATACCTAGATGCTTTAAGGACCACACCAAAACCTTTGACCTAGAATATTACGCAGCTTAGCCTAAGACTTTAGATCCCAAATTGCCCTCTGCATGAACCGTCAATTCTGCTGGAAGCCGAATGTTATAAATAGATCTATTGGGGGTGACTCCTGTTGGTTGGCCCGCATGGGTCAAGGCGAACATATAGCATGTCGGGACCGAGTGTATTGGGATAAACACTCGCCATGGGCTCCTTATTTGTATGACTTCCTTGTGCATACATAAACTGTCGTAGCTTCGGTTGCATGAACTTAGTGCTAGCGTAATAGATTCAATATATGACATTATATTCGTTGTAATGTACATATACCCTACTTATGGTCCACTAATGAAACCTCTTTTATGAAATCCTTTTATGAAATCCTTTTATGAATTGAAATCATAAACTTTATGACATTATGCAAGACGTAATGATCATCAAAAACCAAATTTTGAAACATTGTACTGAAATCCCTTTTTAAATAAACCTATGAACTCACCAGCAAAGTACGACCCCTTTAGCATGTATCTTCAGGTTTTGAAGTGATAGCTTATCTTTGAAGGCGCAAGGCAAAGGCATGACATGGTCATAGACGACTCTGATTTATGTATTGGGACCACTCGTTTAAAATGGGCCATTTTTCGCACTAATCAATAATGTAAACATTGTTTTTAAGAATGAATAAAAGTTTATTTATAAAAAAAAAACCAATTGTTCTATGCTTATGTTGTGATACCAATTTAGTAGCACCCCAATACTTGTTTGCTTCCGCTGAGCCATTTTGGGGGTGTTACAGGGGAGACTGTTGGGCTTCAGTCAGTACCCAAACCCTTTAATTCTAGGATTTGAATAGAAAATACCCTAAGTGTTTATAGACATAAGGTAGGAGTAAAAGTTAAGCTTGTGCATTAAATGTGTAAACACACACAAGCAACTTTCACTCCTCTAAATGCGACTATGTCCCTGAGATAGCTCAGTGGTTTCTGATAGTTGTGCTTAGACTTAGCCTAAGTTTACTGAGGAGTGCACACCATACTCGTCATCCAATCCCAAGTGTTGTTCCGCAAACAATTGGGTAATATATTCTTTTGATTCGTTTTAATAAGAATATAAATGTTGAAAAATCTATTGTGCATTTAATTTACTTATTTTGTTTAAACTGATTTTTCAATACTTTATTGAAGTCATGTATCACACTTGGTCTAAATTACCATTATATATATATACTATTTAGCGGGGAAGAAAACAGTAACCCCCAAGGCATTAAATGCAAAGTTTTCAAAATTGGCAGAAACAGTCCCTGATGTTTAAGTGGTGCTGCAAAGTAAGTCCAAACATTAAATGCAAAGTTTCACAACTTGGCAAAAACAGTCCTTGAGGTTTAAGGGGCGTTGCAAGGTAAGTCCTGTAGCATTAATTGCTATCTATAGCAACTTGGCAAAATTAGTCCCTAAGGTTTAAGTGTCGTTACAAAGTAAGTCCGTTGAAGCCAATCTACTGCATCGCGCGGGTTTCCACACTCGTTTTTACTATTTGTGATAAGGGAACAACACAAACACCACCCTATAAGATTTTATCTTCTGTTATATATGCACGAGAAACAACAAACAAACAAACAAAACATAAAAACAAAAACAAAAGATATTTCAACATGCAATTATGTTTTGAAAAAGAAAGAAAATCAACATGCAATTAATGACGCACATTATCATATTGTGGTTATAGATGACAATTACCAACATGTGTCGAAACACGATTTTAAATGGTACATTTAAATATATGTTATAGACTAGACGAGTATCTCTGCATAGCAACGAGATTTTATAGTGACAGATTGTTTAGTGATAAAAAAGAGTTTATGGGTTATAAACAAAAAATAATAAAAGTTTGAAGATTTGGAGATTAAACATAGTGTTTTGAAACCCGGTTGAATCGTTCCAGTCAAAAAACGGGTCAACCCGACGTGCTAGGTAAAAAACGGATCAAATTAAACCGAGTCAACCCGGTTTTTTATGTGTATTAATAGTTTCATTTTGAAATATATTTTTTCAACATTTCATTTTTTAGTTTCAACTTTTCACTTTTTGATTTTTCATTTATATATAGTATATACTAGACGAGTACCCGTGCATAACAACGGGATTTTATAACGAAAGATCGTTTAGTGATAAAAAAAAGTTCATGGGTTATAAACGAAAAATAATAAAAGTTTGAAGATTTGGGGATTCAACATAATGTTTTGAAACCCTGTTCAACCCGGGTGGTTCAACCTGTTGAACCGTTTCGGTCGAAAAACCGGTCGATTTAAACCGAGTTAACCCGATGGGTTGGGTAGAAAACGGGTCAAATTAAACCGGGTCAACCCGCTGGGTTTGAAGCGTCCCGGGTCAACCCGGTTTTCGATGTGTATTAATAGTTTCGTTTTGAAATATATGTTTTCAACATTTCTTTTTTTAGTTTTAACTTTTCACTTTTTACTTTTTGGTTTTTCCTTTATATATAGTATAGCAAAGTACCAGCACCTTTCAGCGACGGGCACCCTGTGACGATTAACCGGATAAATAGATTTCGATAAGACCTAATTCTACCCGTTTGAATCGGTTTCAACGGGTCCTCTCTGATTCGTTTTCGGATGGCTTTTATTGGTTAGCCGAACCGGTGGCGACACCGGTTCCTAGTTGAACCATTTGGTCCGGTCTTGTTTTCAAAACAATATATACCATCAACATGTACTTTGCATTTTACGGTGTTTTAAAAATAATATTAATTAGTGTATTTAATTATTTTATATTTTGGATTATGTTGTAGCTTGTTTAAATTATACAATGTAAAAATTTTATTGTATTTTTTAATAAAAGGTGTTTTAATTGGTTGTTTTTAATTTGGTAGATACGCTTTTATTTGGTTGTACAATGTGAATAAATTATTGTACTTTTAAGTAAACGGTTATTTTAATAAGAATATTAATTATATTATGCATTTTTCTCACATTTGACTTTCAAGATTTCAGTTTTCAATGTTTGACCATACACTCATTATATGTAGTATAGATAGTAGGGTATCTGCGCGTTGCGACAGCGGGTACCCTGTGATGATTAACCGGAGAAATAGATCTCGATGAGGCCTGATTCACCAGTTTGTATCGGTTTTTACGGATCCTCTCTGATTTATTTTCGGATGGCTTTTATTGTGTGGAAAACTAGAAGGGGGGGTTGAATAGTTTTACCAAATAAAACTTCGTTTTAAAACATTTAGATCAACTTATGTCAATATATTTAGTTGTTTATGTTGGACGTTGATAGATAGATATATACACGTGTAATGAAAGATAAAGAGTAAGAATCACATAACCACGACACGAGTATTTATAGTGGTTTGGCTACAAGTTGCCCTACTCCACTCCTCGAGTCACCTACTCGAGAGTTCGTAATCACTACACTAATCTCCTTATGGCGAGAAGCACACGTCGCCTACTCTTTTTCGGTACTAGGCTAACCACCGGGTTCTTTCACACCAAGGTGAACCACACCTAACACAACGTCGCCTACTCTTTTTCTGGTACTAGGCTAACTACCGGGTTCTTTACACCAAGGTGAACCACACCTACCACAACGTCGCCTACCCCTTATTAGGTACTAGGCTAAGTACCTAGTTCCATTACAATGGAGGAACTACTACCCAACACTACACGACACCTAATCCCAAAGGAGACCCACTCCTTATTACAACACCATCGAGGATATCACCATCCTTGGAAACAAACTATCACTATATGTATAACGATGCACCTCATCGATTATACGACCTTGGCATTCTTTCCTAATGCCACTTGATTTGATTCCTAGGCATTCTTCACCAATGCCCTTGACACAACGCTTGGCACCTTTCACTAATGTCTTCGTCTTGACACCTATAGCATTCTTCACTAATGCTTTAGACACGGACGTTAAGCATCTTTCACTAATGCTTACGTCTTGACTCCTTCGGCATCCTTCACTAATGCCTTCAACACAACACATCTACGGAGGAAGAAAGAACTATCAACAAGAGAACCTTAGTAGTCTTGATGATGACGAAGCATGGCAACTCATGGACTTGAGCTTGCTCGACTTCAAGAAGTGGTGATCTCGCCTTTAAGAGGAACCTAGAGAATCACACAAAAACAAAAGACAAACTACATAGAGAGATCCCTTAGGATCAGTGGTTAGAGAGATACAATACTTGGGGAAAGTATGTGTGAGAGTGGCAAGCTAAAAGGAAGAAATGGCTCACTATTTATAGATGAGAAATGCTTACTGTTCCCCGGATCCCACGAATCCCTCTCACAAGGGATCCGTCTAGCGTAAAGCTAGGGATCCCTAGGACGCTCCTCTTTGCCCATGGGTATTTTGGTTATGGGTCATGGGTCATGGGTCATGGGTTATGGGTTGATCCATGGGTCTTTTATTAGATACAATGTATCTCATGGGTGCAATGCACCTAGTCAAGTGGGTTTGGGTAAATACCATGGGTTATGGGTCAATACCATGGGTTGTAGTTTTTACCCATTTTAGTACATACTAGTTATGTATATGTTTGCCCAATATGTAAACACTAGTTGTTGTACATATGTATTTTTAAATCATAAAATCACTTATACTTGTTTTAGTGTTTTATGTGAAAACGTAAGTGTGTTAGAAAACTATTGGCTCAAACTATTTACGTATTTTATTTGTTTCGTTAAAATGATTTTACGTTTGTTATCGACAAAACATTAGAAGATCGTAAAATATAAATAAATGTTTTTACGGCTTATTTGTATTAACATATTGGTTAGTCGAACCGGTGGCGACACCTGTTCCCGTTGGAACCAGTTGATCTGGTCTGGTTTCAAAACTATATGTACCATCAACTTGTTAGCTTGTATAAAACTTTGTGTGTTTTATTAATGTGTATAATTAGTGTGTTTAATTATTTTATATTTTGGATTATGTTGTAGCTTGTTTAATTGTACATTGTGAAATTTTATTGTACTTTTTAATTAATGATATTTTAATTGGTTGTATTTAATTTAACGGATATGTTTTTAATTGATTGTACAATATGAATAAATCATTGTACTTTTAATAATAAGATGTTTAATAATAGTATTAATTATACTATAAATTTCTCTCACCTTTGACCATTTTCAATTTTCAAACTTTCAACTTTCAACATTTTACCATTTTTATTTTACTAAACAGGGTCAACCCATCGGGTTTGAAGCGTCCCGGGTCAACCCAGTTTTCGATATAATAATTTCAACTTTTCACTTTTTACTTTTTGGTTTTTCCTTTATATATAGTATAGCAGGGTACCCGCGCGTTGCGGCGGCAGGTACCCTGTGACGATTAACCGGAGAAATAGATCTCGATGAGACATGATTCACCAGTTTGTATCGGTTTCAACGGGTCCTCTATGGTTCGTTTTCGGATGGTTATTATTGGTTAGCGAACGGTGGCGACACCGGTTCCCGGTTGAACCCGTTGGTCCGGTCCGATTTTCAAAACTATATGTACCATCAACTTGTTAGGTTGTATAAAGCTTTGTGTGTTTTATTAATTTGTATAATGTGTATAATAACATGTACTTTTCATTTTAGGGTGTTTTAAAAATAAATTAATTAGTGTGTTTAATTATTTTATATTTAGGATTATGTTGTACATTGTTTAAATTTACATTATGAATATTTTATTTTACTTTTAGTAAGGGGTGTTTTAATTGGTTGTTTTTAATTTGGTAAATATGTTTTTTAATTGATTGTACAATGTGAATAAATTATTGTACTTTTAAGTAATTGGGTGTTTTAATAAGAGTATAAATTACACAATATATTTCTCACATTTGACTTTCAACTTTTCACTTTTCAATGTTTGACCGTTTTTCTATTATATATAGTATAGATATAGAAGTATAGATATGTAGTACTAAGCGAGTACCCGCGCCTAGCGGCAGCGGTTTCTATCGTCAGATAATTAATGATTTGTGATATTGTGGTAAGTGTTTTGTGTAGCATTTAAAATAGAACGTGAACCGATGAAAATGCAATTGCAAACGGTTGTACCATACGATAACTAAAGTCTAGACAAAATTCTTAACATCTATCAAACAACAAATAAAAACATTTAATGAAAATGAAGTAAACATTATCAGTTATGAGATAAAAACTAACAACACACATTACTTGTCGCGTAAAAACTAACAAGGATGGGATTAATGGTCCCGTTGTTAAGAAGAATGCAAGTACCAAAATTAGCATGAATGTGATTAGCCCAAAAAAAATTGGCTATTTTTGTAAAAGATTTGGACATATTTAGCCCCATCTTTTTTTTGAAATGGGCGTATTTAACCTATTGAAAAGTTAAATGTGCACTAACGGGCACATATTTTCTCTTAATTGTAAAACATTATAATCGTTTTTGAAGAAAAACTTATATATATAATATATTTATATAGCGACAGATCGTTTTGTGTTAAAAAGTTCATGGGTTCTAAACGAAAAATAATAAAAGTTTGAAGATTTGGGGATTAAACATAATGTTTTGAAACCGGTTGAACCGGTGGTTCAACCGGTTGTCTTGTTCCCGTCAAAAAGGTCGATTTAAACCGAGTCAACCCGACGGGTTTGGTCAAAGCGAGTCAAATTAAACGAGTCAACCCACGGGTTTGAAGAGTCCCGGTCAACCGGTTTTCGATATGTATTAATAGTTTCAAATTTTCACTTTTTACTTTTGGGTTTTTCCTTTATATATAGTATAGCAGGGTACCCGCACGTTGCAGCGGCGAGTACCCTGTGACGATCTTGAATAAATAGATCTCGATGAGACTTGATTTACCAATTTATATCGGTTTCAACGGGTCCTCTCTAGTTCATTTTCGAATGGCTGTTACTTGTTAGCTGAACCGGTGGCGACACCGGTTTCCGGTTGAACCCGTTGGTTCGGTCCGATTTTCAAAACTATATGTACCATCAACTTGTTAGCTTGTATGAAGCTTTGTGTGTTTTATTAATTTGTATAATGTGTATAATAACATGTATTTTTCATTTTAGGGTGTTTTAAAAATGACATTAATTAGTGTGTTTAATTATTTTATATTTAGAATTATGTTGTAGCTTGTTTAAATTGTACATTGTGAAAATGTTATTGTACTTTTTAGTAAGGAGTGTTTTAATTGGTTGTTTTTAATTTGGTAGATATGCTTTTAATTGGTTGTACAATGTGAATAAATTATTGTACTTTTAAGTAATGGAGTGTTTTAATAAGAGTATTAATTACACAATACATTTCTCTCACCTTTGACTTTCAACTTTTCACTTTTCAAGGTTTGACCGTTTTTGTATTATACGTAATATAGATATGTAGTATAGATATAGATACTAAGGGTGCGTTTGGTTTGTAAGTGGGATTGAAATTAGATTCGGATTTGAGAAAGGTTTGAAAGAAAATAAGGAGAAAGAAAAATAATTAATATTTATTTATATATGTTTAATAGATTTTATGAATTTTTTTGAAATAAAAAAAGTAAAAGATAAAAAAGAAGAATGAATATATGTGGCTCACAACAAATAAAATTTTTTTTTTTGAGTGGTTCTCTTTCATCAAAACCAACTCACTTAGGTGGTATGAGAATTTGAAATCAAAATCATGTATCATAAATAAAAAAGTATATCAAACAAAAGATTCAAACAATCTTTGATTGTATACCCATTGACACCCATGTATCAAACAGACCCTAAACTTTAAAACTCAATTTTAAACTATAAAGGCCCGTTTGGTTTATAAATAAGATTGGGATTGGATTTAGATTTGGATTTGGTTTAAGATTTAGATTTGAATTTGATATGGGGAGAGAAAATATATTTATATAATTATTTTAATAATAATATTGTAATAAAAACATTTATATAAAATATTTATTACTAAAAAAGAAAATAAATGAGTAGAGAGAGAGACACAAACATGAAACTGGGCCCACACCATAGAAAAACCCATTATCTCAGTCCGGATTTAAAAAAAAGTACTTTTTGGGATGAGACCCTCCACTCAAATCCTAAACTTGAAACAAACAAATAATTTAGCATTGACTCCAAAATCCTAATCCTAATACCACCAACCGAACACACCCCAAGTAAATCCAAGATCAGACTATGTTACTACTGATCCTCATCACTACTGTAACTGCTATCGGATGAGCTCGTGTAGGGCGAACTATCAGAAGTATCGCTGAACGACTGTGATGATGAACTACCGTCACTGTCACTGCTATCTTCACTTTCACTGTCCCTGCAAAATAAATTAAAAAGCAATATAAGGCCAACTTGTTAAGATTTGATTCAGATTACGTTTTATCATATGATTCACCAATAATTACGACCTTGTACCAAATTCAGCTAGCAAATGGAAATTAGGCCTTTGTTCCAACAGTTGCTTTCTAGGAATGAAGCTACATAAGACAATTGGCATAAATATTCTAACAGCCATCTGGTAAGGACATGAAGTAAAGGTGGTAGAGAAAGGGAAGGTTAATGGGTTAAAATGGGTGACATTTATAGTCAAAAGGGCAAGCTGGTACATTATATGAAAATATAGATTAATATTATGTTTTTTATATAACATTGAACTACTTGCGTAATGAACTCATATTTTCAAAATGATAACCAGCAAGACTTTTATTGCCCACGTGCTGTGGTGGGATTAAATGAATATTTTAGACAAATATAAAGGCATAAGTAATTGCTGAATAGAAGCTAAAGGGCAAAAATGTAAATATACAATGAATAGTATATTTGCTTATGAAGATTGATACTAAGGGGAGATTTGAGATGTATATGTTTGATAAGTATTTTTCAAAATCAAAATACTGCAATATTGGATTCAATTTTGCCCACATTTTTTTATTGAAAAGGTTCAAACTTATATATATAAACATGATTGACATGGTTATTCCAGCATTCCAAAAACAAGTCTTTCGGTAATATGGAAATAACCAGAACTTCAATTTGGCCACATTGATGATACCTAATCAGGTAACCATGTCTGGGACTTATGCATTAGAGCGCTAGGTATCGTTTGATGCCGTGGGTGGTGCCATGGGAGAAAATAGTGCCACCTCATCACTTTTTTCCCATGTCACCACATTTGGCTATGGTATAACACCAAACTCCCTAACATAACACCAGTTTTTGTGGTGCCGTTGGACCTTTTTCTTTCTTTCTTTTTTTTAAATAAAACAATGTATATATAACTAAAATATAATTTAATTTATCAAACAATATATGTTAACTAATTTTAAACACACCCTTATATCATTTATCAAAAAATCCGGCCTAAATATCAACTAGCTCAAAAAATTCGGATATTACAAATAGTAGCCCAAACAAATACTTCGTATATAATTTAAGGCCAAGAACCCTTAAACTTAAGGATATTCAGCACGTAGATACGGAAATTTTGATCAGGATTGAAAATGTTTTTGTTAAGTTAGGACAATGGCATTTTATGTTGTTATTATATGAATTTGGTTATAGCACAAATGAGATTAGTTATGATATAATAAAATACATAAATTGGAAAATTGAACTGGTCATCTATACGTGGCCCTTACATTTACCACATATATCCAAATGACTTTTTTGCTTTTGACATGCAAATTTAAAGATTCTTATCCCAAGTAATACGGAGTAGTATATTACTATATTGGTCGTCTTCTTCATTTAGTTACCTGCAAAACACATACAAAAAATGAAAAAGAAAAAAAATCACACTATCACACAAACACAAACAACATCACAAACACAAAATATCACAAACACAAACATAAAAAAATTAAACCCACCAAAACAAACAAACAAAAAAAAACTTGCTCGGCGTGAGCTGGTGGCCACGGCGCCAGGCTCTACCAGCTCAGCCCCGGTGTGGGTTGTCGCGTCAAAGGCTCGTGCCGAAGGCTATGGCTCAAGCCAACAGCCATTGTACCTGGGTCTCTTATAAATACACTTTGGACGGCTATAGCCCCATTAGACATGTTTCCTTTTTAGCTGGACTTTTACTCCACCAATTTGACCAGTTTAAGGTTAAAGGTTAACCCGAATCAACCCATTTATAAGTAAATGGGTCGATATTTGCCATATCAAAACAAACCTAATCATAAGCAAAGAATGAAAGATCAAACCTTGTACTAGAACGTCTACTATCCCAATCATGTTTAGATGCCAGACCAACCCTATGCGATATGTCCTGTTGATGGGAAAGATCAGGATTTCAGATTTGACTTGAATTATATATTTAGGAAATGAGCTGGAGCTGTTAAAATATGGATGAAGATTGTCTAAAGTTGTAAAAACAACTTGAGTCAAGTTGGGTGTTTGTAAGCCATTGGATTTGATCCAATGGCTCAAATCAAAAGAAGTTCTTTTGATTTGAGTCATTGGAATCAATCGAAAACCACTAACTTGACTCAGTTGTTTACAACTTGAGACAATCTTCTTCCTTAAAATATATAGAAATAAAAAAACTTTTGAGGAAGAGCAATAAAAATTAGAGAGAAGAAAATATAGAAGTGGGATATTACGCACAAGATGTCTAAGGGACTTCCATGCTCCTGCAAGAAAAGCTTCCAAAAACTGCTTAAACCTCACCCGCCAGCGACATGTGTTAGAAAATAGGGTTGGAGGGAGGCATGGGGGATAAAGAGGTAGAGGTGGCAATTTCTTCCCATTCACTTACGTAAGGGTCATTTGGGTTGTGTTCTATGATTTCTAATTCAAACAGGCCGGCCAAAAAGGTTAGCTAAAAGGGAACAATATTGGAAGTCACCGAAAGTCTATTTTCCATGCATAACTTATTAAATCAAAATAAGATTATTACCGTCATAATAATAAATTAAAAATTAACACATTAACTAGTTACAAAAGTTTGAGAAAAGTGTTGGTACGCCAATTATGAGCCGTACAAACAAGTGATCATTTACCCAACCCGCCCATCCTCACACCTCTAGGGAAGAGAGAACAAAACAAGGGCAATTATGCGCACTTGTTTTAGATGCATAGTGTCACGTAAAATCATGACTTCAAATTATTACCACCACCATTGGTGCCGAGGTTCTGCAATATGAAACTTATTTGTATGAGGTGTCAAGCATCAGTTGGAATCATGAATATAACTTACTATGAGTTGAATGATTACTTACTTTAAAAAGGAGCCAGTGAGACAGTGAGTGTCTGAAAAGTCGACATGTTTCAATTTGCGAAACCCCTGCAAATAGAATTAATACATCACAAAAAACAAGATATGGGTGCATAATCTATCAATAGAGGGTAACTTATGCTGAACTGATACTGGCGAACAACTATTCATGTAAGATGGTACCAACTTTGACCAATTTACTTATAAATCTGTCGATTCCGTTTATTAAATCTTTAATGGTCAAACGGGTCAAATGAAAAAATTCAGGTAAAGCAAAAATGGGTCGAAAGTTTTCCGAAGCGTAACAATGATGCATAAAACGCATTAATCCCTTTATATAAAAATAAATCACAACCATATCCTTGTAATCAATGTCACACCCTCGCCGGAGGCGGAAACACGAGGTGTAACGGAAGGGAACATAAGCACAAGATAATAGAACATACCAACGTTAATATTTAAAGGAAGGAGTACACCATTACAATACCGGTTTAGTAGTCATCGGCAAATATATTACAAAGTTTAGATTCCAAAATATTTCGTTCTATTACATAGCGATTTGTAGTGACAAGTGAAAACTTCATTATGCAAGACCTGGTAGAAAAAGCTTACTAGCGATCACAGAAATGCATGAGAGAAAAGCGGGTCAACTATGAAAATAGTTGGGTGAGTATACACGTTTAAGTAAAATAAGAAAAACTCATAAGAGATATTCAAAGCTTTCGGTCATCGAAAATAGTCCACAAAGCAAAGGCATTGTAAATCCACTTAGTTCCAAGTTCTGCCCATACAAAACTTGCAACGTGTGTTTACAACCCTTGCCAAAAGTAGTATGTATAATGGTCAAGTATAAGCGGTCATAATAGTTCACAATATAGTACCACGAATATAATAATTCGGGGATGCTCCAAACATGGGAGACTTTTGCGGTGATGCTCGAACAAGGGAGACTTTGTAGTGATGCTCTGATAAAGCCAAATTATCTTTGGGTGCCACTACCCAAAGTTATGTTGGGTGCCTCTTCCCAAAGATATATTGGGTGCCTCTTCCCAAAGATATATTGGGTGCCTCTTCCCAAAGATATCTTTGGGTGCCTCTTCCCAAAGATATAATCCGAACATAGGAGACTTTATAGTGATGCTTCGAACATAGGAGACTTTATAGTGATGCTCCGAACATAGGAGACTTTATAGTGATGCTCCGAACATAGGAGACTTTATAGTGATGCTCCGAACATAGGAGACTTTAGGTCAAGGTCATAACATGTAAGATTCAATAAGTTCAAGTAAGGCATTATTTCATAATTAAGTTCAAGGATTTGTTTCAAGTTCACAAGTTCTAGTCAAACTAGTTAATAAAAGTAATAAACAATTTAGCTCAAGAGCGGTTCATGCATTTAGCCCCAAAATATAGTAAAACGGTAAAAAGGGGTGTGATTACTCACTTGATGAATAGATGTGATGACAAAAGTGGTTACACCGAAAGGTAGCGTGAATCTGGCCTGACCTATTATGAATGATATGATATGCAATAAGTCATGATGTAATGTTATGCACGCAATTCGGATGATATTTATACCACTTATGTATTTTTGAAAACAATACTTCTCGTTGAAAATATAATCTTTTAACGTCTTGACCATTTTTAAATTACTTCACATGTATTTACATTGAAATGATATCCAACGATAATCATTTAGTGATTAATTGTGAAATTATAACTTTTCGATCAGTAAAATAATGTCATTGAAATTTCCATGAAAGTGACTAAAACGGCCTCTAAAAGCTAGTCATAAAATGGTGCACGTCGAGTGTTAGGAAGCAAACTCAACGGTTTTGGGAAGCTTGTATCATTATCTCAAAGTTTTAGCATTTAATTTTTCATCCTAGAGGTCTCGATCTTAGAGAAAAATATAGGTTAAGTATGGTACTTGTGTGATTAAGAGTGGTTTTTGGTAAACTTTGAGCGACTATATTTTATTCATTACAACTCCGCTTGACGATCGGTTGGATATTTTGGAAAATATGGTTGGCGAACTTGATTTTTCTAGAAGACATCTTTTTATAAAGAGTACCCTATCAATGTTAAAAACGACCCTCAACATGGCCCCTAATTGTGAGTATATGTTTAATAGAAAATATATTAATGTTGCTAATAAAATAAAGTTACGGCAACTTGGTTTATCGCGTGTAATTTACTCGTTACAAGTCCGTTTTCTACGTTTTATATGTCCTTAGATTCGTGTCAAAGTATACTAATATATTTTTGATAAGTCGACACAATTTATAAAGCTTAAGACTCATTTTTGACTCGTGAAGAGTGACATTTTTCATGCTGAAATTTCTGGAATTATTAATTTTAGTAGTCAAACTTCAAAATTCATAACTTCTTCGTTATAGCTCCGTTTTAATCCGTTCAAGCGGCCCCGTTTTCGTTTTAAAGTGTATTTTCTAAATATCTAGCTCAAAAATATTTACCTACTGTCGGATTTTCCCAGAATTAAAAATACGGACAGACCCTATTTAAAACATGTCGAAATGAGTTTTTCTCGCGCCAAACCTATTCTATCCCATTCAAAACAACTCGAAGCTATTCTAATCCTACCATACACCTTCTTAGGGTGTCATGGGTTCCTAGTCATCATCAAAGCTAAAATATAACAAGGAGTAATTATAGGATGGATTATATATATATAACACTTAAAAACCTTAAAAACCAATAAAAATGGTATAAACATCAATATGACTTGCATGTTTTTATTAAATATGATGAAATGAACATAAAATGAATATGAAATATGATCATAAAAATGAAAAGCTTACAAGTAACTTGATGAGGTGATATGAACAAAGGATTATCCTAAATACCCTAGGTTTTATTTCAAAACCTTGATTAAGAGTAATACTAGATTGTGATGAACTTGACTTGAAAATTTTTGGTGAAGCCCTTCTTGATCCTCTAGGTGGCGGTTTTGGAGAAGAGAAAGAGATGGTTTTATTTTTTTCACACTTTGAATAATGTATCTATGTGTTGAATGCATTATTGCTTGAACATATTAAAAATGATTTATTAGAAGGACAAGATCCTCAATTTGAGGGGAGTGGATGATCTTGGGTTTGAATTAGTTCATTTTATTATATATTTTTTTTTTAAACAAATATGTATAAGTGTAATTATATGTAAGTTACTTGAAGACTTGTGTCAAATTGTGTACACATTTGAATATTTAGGGTAGCGTTAACTAAAAATAAATTTTAACGAGTCAAAGTAAAATATATTGAAGTCATAAAATTTATAAAAATACCTTTCTCACAAAATTTGAGTGAAATAATAATTATCGTGTAATATTTAAGAAAACCGTCGTAATTATGTAAATATAACAATTTATATACGAAATAAATTTAAAACACCGGGTAAACTAATAATAATATTTTTATCATCTTAATATGAGTATAAAAATATATCGGAATAATTTAATGGAAGTACGGGTCAAATGTTGAATAATTAATTCGGTAGCGTTTATTTAATATGAAATTATGCGTTTATCGTGAAATGAAAAATCATGCATGAACTAATATGATGAATATTGAGTTTAAGAAATGACCGGAAATTGAGAATTGTGACAATCAAATCTGACACAGTAACACACCAACCATGTAGATAAATTTTGGACAAGTGTTCCATGACAACCCAAAGGCTCGTGGGCTCAAGTTTAAATAGATACATAGGTTCACTGAAAGGTGTATAACAAGTGTGAGAGTCTTTGCCATTGGAGAAACAACATGTATAAGTCTTGGACAGTATTAGGGCTCATACTTACGGTACTGAGCACAAAGACCGTTATATGACTATATCTAAATCCAAATCTAGGTGTCTCTTAGAAATTAGACATAGACAACATATGAGTCGAGTTAGCATCTTTTTTTACAAACACATGCAATATGAGTTATCATCCCTTCTAAGTTGGCACTTGCATTCAAAGACTTTCTTTAGTAGATTTATTGACACCCTCTCTCCTTCCATACTTATACTCGAATATCTATGACTTGACAAGTGATTTTCCTACTTATTACTACCTCCGTCCCAAAATTATTGTCCCCGTTTGACCTTTTCGGTCTTCCTTTCTCAACTTTGACCTTAAATATTTTTTTTTATGTTATACAATAGTTGATGAAAATTATACCAAATGAAAATACATTAAAAACTCAATCCATTCATATATTTTGCATCAAGTATTATATAACACAAATAAAAATACTTAAGGTCAAAGTCGTAAAAGAAAGACCGAAAAAGTCAAAAGGGGACTATAATTTTGGGACGGAGGGAGTAGTATTTATTCTTGAAAATTGCTACATCCACACAATTTCTACAAAGAAACTCACACAATGACATGGCTAATGTGATGGAGGAATCATGTTCTACTATAATTTCTCTTTCTTATTTTCACAATCCATATTTCATTGCTACATTTATGTGTGAATTATTTTTTGTAAATAGTATGTGGATGTAGCATTTCTCTTTATTCTTTCAGTTAATACTAGTTATAATACCTGTGCACGCACAGGGTTTTGACAAAAAAATTTATTCTTTATTAATATTGAATATTGTGTCTTTAAAGGTAATTGCATATAATTATATAGTTATAAGTTTCGTGCACGCACGAAGTTTACACATAAAAATTTATGTTAGGTAACTTAAGATTTAAATTTCACTACTGATATTATGTTGTACACAGATGCAAGTTTAATAGCACATAATGAGTGTTGATAAAGTTAAAGTATACTTATTTTATAATGAGCGTTGATATTATGTTGATGTTTTATACAAATGTTTTTCTAGACGAGCCTTATATAAATAAATAAAAATTACATGAATCATTGTTATAAGTACAATCGCGTATATTTATTTTTATATTAAAGTAAACCGTGCTTACAATTTGATAGTTATATTCCCGTTTTCAGTAATTTAGCTGTATTTAAAATGTAAACTCGTGCCCATGTTGGTTATTTTAAAAATGAAATAAATGAGTCTTTATTGAACGTATATAGTAAAAAAATTGATACTTATAATCTTTTGTAAATTTATATGTTGTTATTTTAAAACAACATATACATTACATTTTTTAAGATATAAAGTTTAAAATGTATAAAGTATAAGGGGTTATTTGTTTATAATCCAAAATTATTAAAAAATATGGAGGTTTATAATATTACACTTAACTCTATATAATTTTTAAAAAATCAACCACTAAAGTTTTATTAATTACATCATCTTTTTTTAAGTTTTTGTTTTCACAAATTTGACACCTATATTTTTATGTGTTTTTTTATCAATTAAATTTCTCCACCAAATTTATTAAAGTTTGACTAAAATCAATTTAATTTTGACTTTTATTAACCAATTACATCACATGATTTTGCTTACGTAGTGAAATTGAACTCTCCTATTGGCCCAATTTTTTTTCAATGAGAAGGGTTTTCCAAAAACACTCCGAAATGATGTAATTCTTTTATTATATAAAAGATTTGAGTATTTTGGGTGTATCAACAAAAGTACAACTGGCTCTAATGTAAAAGGTTAATTCAAACAAGGCACTTGAGCTATCGATAGTTATAGATAAATACCTTTATAAGCTTACGAGCCAAGGAATCTGGCATTTCGAATCCTTTCAGTGCCAAAGTGGTTATGTTAGGGCAGTTCAGTACAAATTTACTGCACGTTGAATACTCTAAAGCGTTATGATCATCTGCATGTGACAAATGAAATGATCCCACAGTATTTCCATGTACAGGTAAAAATTAAAAAAAAATCAGCAATTTTGTACATACCTCCTGAAAAACATTCACAGATTAAACGCTCTATCAAGGGAATATGTTTACTCACAGACTCCAATGTAAGGTTCCACTTAACACGCCTGTCATCAAGGAACATTTTTTAAACTTGCCAATTAGGTGTGTGCATTGCAGGAAGCAGAAAATGAATAACAGGTATAAGAAGTAGGTATCAGTTTCTGATAATGGATGACTATATGCAATTATAGAGGAATTTTCAAATGCTTACTCTTATTTTGGTGCTTACCAATGGACAAATCCCCACCATCCATCTAGTTTGATCTAAAGATGGGGATAAACCTAAAATTTCATATGGAAACCTAAGTCCATGTTTTTTTTATCCTTTTTCTTTGTCTTTTTGTTCCCCACCATCCATCTAGTTTGATCTAAAGATGGGGATAAACCTAAAATTTCATATGGAAACCTAAGTCCATGTTTTTTTTATCCTTTTTCTTTGTCTTTTTGTTACTATTATTTATTAATTTTTTTTTCTTTTCTCTTTTGGAATTCACGCCAACCTATTTTAAATTCATTTTCTTTTTTGTGGAGTTGACGCTTTTTTTTGTTTTTTTTTTCTTTTTTCTTTTTTTTTGGAATTCACGTTACTATTTAAAATTCAAGTTTTTTTTTTTTTTTTTTTTTTTTTTTTTTTTTTTTTGGCATTGACGTTTTTTTTAAGTTCACCTTTTTTTCATTATTTTTTTTATTTTAAATTCACGTTTTTTTTATTTAAGTTTTTTTTCCGCTTTCATACGTTTTCATCTGTATTCATACTTTTTCGTTCGTTTTTATGCGTTTTCGTTCGTGTTCATATGTTTTCGTCATTTTTTTACGTTTTCGTCTGATTTCAGGCGTTTTCATCTGTTTTCGTACGTTTACAGCCGTTTTCGTACGTTTTTGTACGTTTTCATACGTTTATATACATTTTCGTATGTTTTAGACTTTTCCCGTTTTCATACGTTTCGTCCTTTTAGACATTTTCGCCTGTTTTGACGTTTTCGTCCGTTTATATACGTTTTTCTGTTTTCATACGTTTTCGTATGTTTTCTTACGTTTTCGCCCGTTTACGTCCGTTTTCATACGTTTTCGTTTGTTTTCTTACGTTTTCGTCTATTTTCTTACGTTTTCGTTCGTTTTCGTCCGTTTTCTTTGGTTTTCGTCCATTTTTCATACGTTTTTAGACGTGCTTTTAAGCTTTCATACGTTTTCGTCTGTTTTCGTCCGTTTTCTTACGTTTTCTGCCATTTTCATCCATTTTCATACGTTTTTGTCTGTTTTTTTAGGTTTTCATGTATTTTCGTCCATTTTTAGACGTTTTTGTCTGTATTTTTACGTTTTCATGTATTTTCATCCGTTTTTATACGTTTTCGTCCATTTTCAAACGTTTTCATACGTTGTCATCCGTTTTTTTAAGTTTTCATCCATTTTGACGTTTTTCGTTTTGACGTTTTCATCCGTTTTTATACGTTTTTGTCCGTTTTCATACGTTTTCTTCCGTTTTTATTCGTTTTTGTCTATTTTTATACGTTTTGTTCGTTTTCAGACGTTTTTGTCCGTTTTCATACGTTTTTCATTTGATTTTATACGTTTTTGTCCGTTTTCAGACGGTTTCATTTTGATATTTGTAAGTGACACTTATTTATCTTTTGTGCTATAACACTGTAAGGAAGATGAAAAGTATTACATTCTTCATCATGTATGTGTTATCAGTTGTGATACTCAACTAAGAATGTGATGATTGTGTTTTTGAAAATATTTAGGAAGATTTTTGTGTTTTATGATATTATGAAATATTATAAAAGTTGTTCAACTGAAAACAAGAGATGTTATGATACTTTTGTTGGACTTGTGGTGAATTTTTCTATTTAATGGATACATTGTGCATGTTTCGATAGGTTTTATAGCGGGATTTAAAAATATCTATGGTTGAATCAGCAAACTAAATAAGCTATGGTTAAAGATAGCACACATCTTTATAAACAAATTGAGGAAGCTCAAACACTTGTGATATCACAGGTGATATCACCTCACTTGTGATATCACACGTGATATCATGTGTGATAACACCGTTGATATCACCTGTGATATAATGTGTGATATTACCGGTGATAGCATGTGTGATATCATAGTATATATCACTTGTGATATCACCAATGATATCACCTGTGATATCATGTGATATCACATGCGGTGATATCACCGTGATATCATGTGTGATATCAAAGGTGTTTGAGCTTACTCAATTTTTTAAAAGATGTGTGCTTTCTTCAACCATAACTTCTTTAGTTTGCTGATTCAACTATATATATTTTTAAATTCGCTATAAAACCTATCAAAACATGCACAATGTATCCATTAAATAGAAAAATTCACCACAAGTCTAACAAAAGTTTCATAACATTTTTTGTTTTCAGTTAAACACATTTTCTAATATTTCATATTATCATAAAACACAAAAATCTTCCTAAATATTTTCAAAAACACAAATAAAAAAAATGAACAGAATCTTCACAGTAATATAATAAGTGATGTTTATTATCATTTCTTTCATATATACTTGGTAAAATACTAAATTATTATCACATTTAGTATGAATTTAATATTTCACATTATTAGTTGAGTATCACAACTGATAACACATATATGATGAATAGTGTAATACTCTTCATCTTTCTTACAGTGTTATATCACAAGAGATAAATAAGTGTCACTTAAAAATATCAAAATGAATAAAAAGGAAGCAAATTATGAAAATAGAGACTTGTGATATTCTCAAAATCAAACAAGTGTTGCATTAAATTAGCATTTTTTGAACAAAATAAGAATTCACCTAAAGAGACTTTAACCCTTTTATTTCTACTAAGAGTATAATACATTGATTGCATTAACAAAATATGCGCTTGTCAATTGCGATGAAAGGCACAAAAACTTTATTGTAACTGAAAATTATAAAAATATTAGAAAACACATAGGTGATAATATATAAAAATATACAGAGCAATGAAATATCTCACGTGATATTAAAGGTTAAAAAACATACTTGTTTGTTTATGAAATATCACAAGTGATATTAGACATTAACTTTTTTATAATAAAATATCACAATTGATATTAGACATGTAATGTAATAAAGTTTAATAATAAGCTTGAAAACATATGAAAATAGACGAAAACGTATAAAAACTGCAAAAAACGAACGAAAACGTATGAAAACGAATGAAAAGCATATAAAAACGTATGAAAACAAAAAAAATCGTCTGACAACGGACGAAAACGTATAAAAACGGTTGAAAATGGACGAAAATGTCTAAAAACAGACGAAAGCGTCTAAAAAAGGACGAAAACGTAAAAAACGGACGAAAGCGTATATAAACCTAGGAAAACGATGAAAATGTAAGAAAATGAATAAAAACGTAAGAAAACAGACGAATACGTATTAAAACAGACGAAAACGTAAGAAAACAGACGAAAAGATATGAAAACGGACAAAAACGTAAGAAAACGGACGAAAATGTAAGAAAACGAACGAAAACATAGGAAAACGGACGAAAATGTAAGAAAACAGGCGAAAACGTAAGAAAACGGACGAAAACATAAGAAAACGGACAAAAACGTAAGAAAACAGAAGAAAAGGTAAGAAAACAAACGAAAACGTAAGAAAACAGACAAAAACGTATGAAAACGGACGAAAATGTAAGAAAACAGACGAAAACGTAAGAAAACGGACTAAAACGTATGAAAACGGACAAAAACGTATGTAAACGGACGAAAACGTATGAAAACAAGCGAAAACGTATGAAAACAGACGAAAACGTATGAAAACAGGCGAAAACGTATAAAAAGCGGAAAATCCAGACAAAAACGTATGAAAACTGACGAAAACGAAAACGAAAAAAAAAAAACGTGAAATTAAAAAAAGCGATTAAAAAAATTACAAATAATGAGAAAATAAATAAGAAAGATAAAAAGACAAGAAAAAAACATGGACTTAGGTTTAGACATATTAAATCTTAGGTTAATCCCCACCATTAGATCAAACTAGATGGAATGTGGGGATTTATCCCTTAGTATGCAAGGATTTTTGAGTATGCAAAATAAAGTGCCTCTGCAACTATATTAATTTTAGGGGCATTTACATACATCCCCAACCAAACTTGTGTATTATAGGTTAATTCCATATATACCCACTTTAAACACTATAATGCCATATTTACCCAACCAAAAATAATAATGTCATATATACCCAACATAAACTTCATATTTGTCAAATTTACCCATTAGATTATAGAACCAATAAAAACTTAATTCACATTATTTAATTCTCATTATACCCTTCCTAATAGGTGATAAACATTCCCCCCTTTTCCTTTTTATAATTTAGGTGTTTTGAGTTGGGACAATCTCATATACGAGTGAGTGTCGAATTCTAAAACTCAAATATTTAGGTATTAACTGCTTCTCCTACACATTTTTTATGGTTGCGTCAATATACACTATGGTTCACAATTTGATTCATCAAATAATAAGAATAATGAACTTAATTAACCCATATTCTGAGAACGATGTATTCGAAATTTGCCGAACCATATTACCTGAATAGTTACTATGTCAAAAATGATCACAAAAGTATATAGGAATAACCCGGGTTATTGTTTATTGAAATAATTTATAGCTCAGTTTACTCATTTCGACTTTAGGCAGAAGTTTGTTATCTGGTTTATTACATATACAACTCTAATTACTATATATCGTTTGCTACAATCATGCATGAGTTAAAAGTGGTGATGAGGTTTACTAACATAAACAACAATATAACTGTTTAAAAAAATGTTGTAGTAGATATTACAACTTGTTTCCGAGGTCACGTAAAGATAATGATTTGCTTGAAGGTCATTGTTACTTTCTTAGTTATACATAAGTAGGATATAATGGTAAATTAGTGATTGTAACTTAATTTTTAGCTAGTTTTAAAATGAAATGGGTAAATATGACAAATATATTGTTTAGATTGGGTATTGAAATGGGTAAATATGACAAATATATTGTTTAGATTGGGTATATATGTCATTATAGTTTTTTGTTGGGTAAATATGACATTTAGTGGTTTAAGTTGGATATATATGGAATTAACCCTTTTATTAGTTTGCAACAAAGTCATTTTGTAGCCTGAGATAATTACTTCGGACTGTTTATGAGCATTAGACAGATTTAATTTGCTAAAGAGTAAAGATCATGTGCTACGTATCATTCAATTTCTTCTCTTTAAAGAGTAGCAAACTACAATGCAAGTTATTCTACTGTCGCGTAGTATAGTTAGCGAGACATAGTTAGAGCCAGAGGTCATCCTTTACATCTTTTTTACTACTGGGTTAAACCGATCATTTGACGTGACGGCAACAACTGGAAAAAGCTACGTAGTACATAACAAGATTAAAAATTAAACAAAGGTGTATTCAATACAGCATATAATATTATAATGTATAACACCCAAAAACTAAGAGAGAAGCAAACTTAGGTGAACATGCGTCAACAGAGAAGAACAAAACAAGAGGGACTTACCTGCACACAATCTCGAGATCTATGAGAGACGGACAAACTGACAACGATGCCAGTGCGGTGTTATCCATCCCTTTAATATTGTAAAGGTGCAATTTTCTCAAACTAGACAACATTCAGCATACTTCAGCAAGGGTAACTTCGATCAATTCCAAAATAATGGCAACTTACCCAAGTGCACCACCGTTCCCATTCAAAGAACTCAAGCAGGAGCTTGTTAATATAAGTGATTTAATTACATCACCTGCCCATAGACCCTTAGGCATTACACCAAGTATGATGAACCTAAAGTTAAAGTAGATATCTGTAAGTGTGAGCATATTGTGCCACATGACTGAATGAAAGATAAGTCCAACAAGTATATGATCACAAATCTCGCATTCATAGAACTATAGAAGTCACCAGATCCATATATCAGACACATCAGCCTCGTAGTTGAAAATGTTAAAACTCTCATTTGTGGGACACTAGGACTGCATATAATAACTTGTCCGTATTATATTAGTTACAAGTGTAAAAACTAACAACACGCTTCATATCCCATAATTCTTCATTGCCAAACAATTCAATAGACTTACTCAGGAAAACGTAAGAGGTGACAGATAATTTTAACAAACAAAGAGCAAAAAATTTCAAAACATAACAAGTATAGGAAGTATATATGTAAAAAACAAACACACAATACGATAGAGTGAGCTTACTGAAGCGCATTTCCAGCTCGTTGAATCATTGTAGACACCGCAGCGTCATTAACCTTAGGGACTAAAGTAACCAAATCAATATCAGCATAACACAAAGGATCCATAGCACACTTGTTAAAAGACGAACATGTAGCTGCAGCATTGTACACACTTTGCGTATCAATCATCGAAAAAACCTACCATCATCATTCAAAAATCAAAGATATGAATAGCTAAAGAATGTATGTGTTGTGTATATCTGTTTGTAAATGTCATAACTGACTACACATGTGAGACTATCAAATGCACTAACAAGTATACAGCTAACCAACAGAATTTAATGACTTGGCAGAATCTGATGATGTGGCATATGGGACATATAAAAAAGCGGAAAAATGGCACTCCATCTGCACATACTCTACGGGGTTTTTGGGATTGCTTATTTTATCAGATTTGATGCGACTTTATTTTATTAAAAATGTATGAGGAGAGTTATTTTACATACCAAACTTTTCTTATATACCAAGAGACTCATCTCCACCATCCATCTAAAAAGAAAATCAATGGTTGAGATTTGTTTATTATTTCCCATTTTTATAATTTAAATATCTCTTGTTTATCATTGTGACGGCATTTAATTATCTATAGGGACTTGATATATCAAAAGAAAAAAATCAATTTTCGTTCTTGGAAAAAATATATGATAAAACACTAAATTGAATATCACATGTGATATTAGTGTTAAATCATATATGATATGTAATATCACATGTGATATCATATGTGATTTTACACTAATATCACATATGATATTACATATATATATGATTTTACACTAATATCAAATTAGTGTTATATCATATATGATTTTTTTGAATGAAAAAACTAAAAACGTGAAAAATAAATTTTTTTTTTTTGTGAAAGTATTGCTATAGAAAGATAATTATTAATGATATTTTTTTCGAGCAACGATTCAGTTGGTTTTATATGTTGATCCATTAGATCAAATAAAAATGAAGGGTGGAGATTAATCCCTTGGTATGTAAATAATCTTTTGTCCTCAAATGATCTTATATCAAAATGTATAACTATAACTTCACATCCAGTTTTTAATACTTTTATCAACACCCTTTTATGTTTTGTAAAATAGAAATTAGCCCCCAAACCCATTATACGCTATATTTTAACTCCTTAAATTTTTATTGTTAATACTTTTTGTTAGAAAAAAAAAAAATAGTACTATTATTAACACGGTTATAATAGTAGTGCTAAGAAAAACATTTGAAATAAAACAGCGAAGGTATATATATTTTAGAAATCAAAATCACTTACATTTACATAATTCGTAATAATTATTATTCATCCTACATACTCCCTCCGTCCCTTAAAAAGTGTCCACCTTACTATTTTTGTTTGTCCCAAAATAAGTGTCCCGTTTTTATGTATAGATAGTAATTACCCTTATAAACAAAACTTGCATTAATTACTCATTTCTGATTTCTATATTAACTATGAGGGTAAAAATGATTTTTTATCGATCAAAACTAGCATTAATTACAATATTACACATATCATAATTTGTCTATGTTTTGTTTGTGAACACTCTTTTTGGGACGGAGGGAGTATGTAATTGTGTGCCATTAAAAAAAGAAACAAAACATACTCCGTATCTAATTGTGTACGACTTTTTCTTTTCCGTTAGACAAATAAGTCATTATACTTTCAATATTTGTTCACTTGAGCCATTATACTACTTTTGTAGCGTTTTAGCTCATTATACTACGGAGAACATTTATCGCCCTCATTGTAGTATAGGAATTGCCAAATACTCTTATTTAGAGATTAGAGTTAGAAGATGTGGTCAAAATATACCTACGTGGCAAGCTACAAGACAAATCAAAAGCAGAGCAAATATAAATAAGATGAAAGTTTAATAAAAAGAAACATATGTTAAAGATAACTTATTAGAAGTGACGTGTTAGATGACAGGACACGTGATTTGTATACTTTTAAAAGAATAACAAGTTGATATTAGGTTTCCGAGTACCAACATGATTTAAAATTTTCTCTTATAAAACTATAAAAATAGTTTGGTGGCTCAAGTGAACAAAAACGCAAAGTCCTGTGACTTAGCTCGCAAATTTTGATGGTACACTCGGTTTATTAACAAGTTTTGATAGTACAATGACTCGAAAAACCATAAAAATAGTAGAATGGTTTAATCGAACAAAAATACAAAGTACAACGGCTTTTGTGTGTATCAACCCTTACTTAAATGACTTTATTTCGTAACTATGAAATGAATGTTTTTTGCACAACCTATGACGCGCGGGCAAATATATCTCATGGGAACAAAATAGAAAGTTAGAAGAAATAAAGTAAATAAAAATACCTTGACTGTGACGTCATCAGGTAGGGGCCAAACGATTGCATTATGAGCCGAAGCTTGCTTCGGTTACTTCAAGTAAAACGGAACCGATATCGATTGCGCGTTGAATGAAATCGCTTTGTTCGGAATAAGTGGATTTTGAGTCGAAGATGCGGTCGATTGAGTCGTCGATTGAAGTGTGATCAGTGTTATTGATGAATGATTCCAGGAGTGTGTCCATGGTAGAATAATTAGGGTTTGAAGTTGAATAGCGGGGCGTTTGGGAGTCGTCATTAGTGATGGATGAGAGAAATGGTGTTTAAAAAGCGGCTTTTTCTTTGATAGCGGGAACGAGACTTATAAATAAGTCAAGGATCAGCTGGTTGAAAGGCAAAACAAATTTTGTTGGGCCTATGACTAAAGCTCTAAGGGCTTGTTTCCGTTTGGTTTGTGAATGAATTTAGGATTACGATTTTAAGGCGCTTTTGATTTGTTGACATGAATCATAATGGGTATAAGAATGAGTATAGGGTAGAATGGCAATGAAAGTATTTTATTGTTTGGATTGATTAATAAAGTTTGGGCAGGGACGAAGCCAGAAATTTATCTTAGGGGGGGCTAAAAAAAAACCCCGATGGTAACATATAGCTCATGTTAAAAGCCGGGTTGAATTTTGAATCGTTATACATACGGGTTTAATAAAAAAATTAAGTAGTGACATACAGTTACTTGATCAGTTGAGAAAGTGAACAAAATAAGCAAACGTTGACGTAAATGATAGTAAAAATGAGCAATTGAAGAAGATAAAAGTTTCGTTGTTAGTGATATTTTATTGCTTTCCTTCACGTCATGTTGGTGATATTTATATTGTAATTTTCTTAAAAAAAAACTTCAATACATTGCAATTTGCAAAGAAACAACCGACATTAAAAAACAAAAGAAAAGAACCTCGAGCCCACTACTGCAAATAGAACCAAGATATTTATATTTTAATATATGTACCTTTTTATCTTTTTCTATTGATTACCTTTTTCTCTTTTCAACTCATCTTCTTCATCATAGTTCATATCTATTTCCCCAAGTTTTTTTTTCTTATTTCAGTATAACAAGAATTTAATTTCAAGCTACAAGTTAAGGTTAGTTGGTCGGTGGGGGAGCACCCTCACCGACTAAGTGGATTTTGAGTGAAATCGTTTTGTTCGGAATAAGTGGATTTTGAGTCGAAGATGCGGTCGATTGAGTCGTCGATTGAAGCGTGATCAGTGTTATTGATGAATGATTCCAGGAGTGTGTCCATGGTAGAATAATTAGGGTTTGAAGTTGAATAGCGGGGCGTTTGGGAGTCGTCATTAGTGATGGATGAGAGAAATGGTGTTTAAAAAGCGGCTTTTTCTTTGATAGCGGGAACGAGACTTATAAATAAGTCAAGGATCAGCTGGTTGAAAGGCAAAACAAATTTTGTTGGGCCTATGACTAAAGCTCTAAGGGCTTGTTTCCGTTTGGTTTGTGGATGAATTTAGGATTACGATTTTAAGGCGCTTTTGATTTGTTGACATGAATCATAATGGGTATAAGAATGAGTATAGGGTAGAATGGCAATGAAAGTATTTTATTGTTTGGATTGATTAATAAAGTTTGGGCAGGGACGAAGCCAGAAATTTATCTTAGGGGGGGCTAAAAAAAAACCCCGATGGTAACATATAGCTCATTGTTAAAAGCCGGGTTGAATTTTGAATCGTTATACATACGGGTTTAATAAAAAAATTAAGTAGTGACATACGTTACTTGATTGAAAGTGAACAAAATAAGCAACGTAAATGATAGTAAAATGAGCAATTGAAGAAGATAAATCTTCATCGTTGTTAGTGATATTTTATTGCTTTCCTTCACGTCATGTTGGTGATATTTATATTATAATTTTCTTAAAAAAAAACTTCAATACATTGCAATTTGCAAAAGAAACAACCACGGTTTCTCCAAATGTGTTCGAACCAAGATCGATTTTATGTTTAGATGAGTACCTTTTTGATCTTTTTCTATTGATCCGCTTTTAACTCATCTTCTTCATCATAGTAACTATCTATTTGATTATAACAAGAATTTAATTTCAAGCTACAAGTTAAGGTTAGTTGGTCGGTGGGGGAGCACCCTCACCGACTAAGTGGATTTTGAGTGAAATCGTTTTGTTGGAAACCATGTGAGTCGACTAGATCGGCGATTGAGTGTTTGAAGCGTGATCATATTATGAATATGAGTGTGCATGGTATACACAATAGGGTCTTCGAAGTTGAATAGCGGGCGTTTGGGAGTCGTCATTAGTGATGGATGAGAGAAATGGTCTTTAAGCATTTTTTCTTTTCAAGCGGGACACCCAAAGCTCGCTCCAAAACAAATCTTTGGGCCTATGACTAAAGCTCTAAGGGCTTGTTTCCGTTTGGTTTGTGGATGAATTTAGGATTACGATTTTAAAAGCTTTTGATTTTTCATCATAATGGGTATAAGAATGAGTATAGGGTAGAATGGCAATGAAATGGACTTAATGGGAAGAATCTTAGGGGCACCATTGGATATATCCCGCTCATTGTTAAAGAGCGGGTTGAATTTTGTAATCGTTATACATACGGGTTTAATAAAAAAATTCAAGTTGACATACGTTACTTGATTTGATATCAATTGTAAATGATAGTAAAATGAGGAAGAAGATAAAAGTTTAGTTGTTTGATATCGTTATTGCATCACGTCATGTTGGTGATATTTATATTGTAATTTTCACCAAAGATACATTGCAATTTGCAAAGAAACAAATCCATAAAAGGAACCTCGAGCCCACTTGCAAATAAAATAAATATATGATCACCTTTTATCTTTTCTATTGACTCTCAAACTATCTTGGGCATAGTTCATATCTATTTCCCAAGTTTTTTTCTTATTCGATTATAACAAAATTTAATTTCAAGCTACAAGTTAATCAGGTTAGTTGCTTCCCATCACCGACTAAGTGGATTTTGAGTGAAATCGTTTTGTTCGGAATAAGTGGATTTTGAGTCGAAGATGCGGTCGATTGAGTCGTCGATGAGCATATAATTTCGAGGTGTGTCCATGGTAGAATAATTAGGGTTTGAAGTTGAATAGCGGGCTTGGGAGTCTCATTAGTGATGGATGAGAGAAATGGTGTTTAAAAAGCGGCTTTTTCTTTGATAGCGGGAACGAGACTTATAAATAAGTCAAGGATCAGCTGGTTGAAAGGCAAAACAAATTTTGTTGGGCCTATGACTAAAGCTCTAAGGGCTTGTTTCCTGGATGAATTTGATTACGATTTAAACTTTTGATTTGTTGACATGAATCATAATGGGTATAAGAATGAGTATAGGTAGAATGGCAATGAAAGTATTTTATTGTTTGGATTGATTAATAAAGTTTGGGCAGGGACGAAGCCAGAAATTTATCTTAGGGGGGGCTAAAAAAAACCCCGATGGTAACATATAGCTCATTGTTAAAAGCCGGGTTGAATTTTTCGTTGTTTAATAAAAAATAAGGAGAATGATTGGTTACCTCTTGCACAATCAGGTTGAGTGAATAGGTTGGCGTAAATGATAGTAAAATGAGCAATTGAAGAAGATAAAAGTTTATTGTTAGTGATATTTTATTGCTTTCCTTCACGTCATGTTGGTGATATTTATATTGTAATTTTCTTAAAAAGAAACTTCAATACATTGCAATTTGAGAAGACATTAAAAAACAAAAGAAAAAGAACCTCGAGCCCAATGCAAATAGAACCAAGATATTTATATTTTAATATATGACCTTTTATCTTTTTCTATTTATTACCTTTTTCTCTTTTCAACTCACCTACATGAGTTTTTTTTCTTATTTCAGTATAACAAGAATTTAATTTCAAGCTACAAGTTAAGGTTAGTTGGTCGGTGGGGGAGCACCCTCACCGACTAAGTGGATTTTGAGTGAAATCGCTTGAATAAGTGTCCCAGATGCGGTCGATTGAGTCGTCGATTGGCGTGTCGGTGTTATTGATGAATGATTCGGTGTGTCCATGGTAGAACTCGCTAATTAGGGTTTAAGTTGAATAGCGGAGCGTTCCTCGTCATTAGTGATGGAAGAGAATGGTGTTTAAAAATAACTCGAGCAGACTTATAATTATCAAAATGTGTTTGAAAGGTGTTGGGCCTATGAGAAGGGCTTGTTTCCGTTGTTTGAAATTGTAGGATTACGATTTTAAAAATGTGTTTGAGTTTGGAATCATAATTATAATGTTGTAAAAGTGGTAAAGTATTTTATTTTTGGATTGATTTAATAAAGTTTTTTAATCTTAGGGGCTCAAAAAACCCCAATGGTAACATATAGCTCATTGTTAAAAGCGGGTTGAATTTTGAATTTTTACGGGTTTAATATAAGTAGTGACATCTACAGTTACTTGATCGGTTGAGAAAGTGAACAAAATAAGCAAGCGTTGGCGTAAATGATAGTAAAAAGCAACCTTCTTCCTCCATTTTCTTCCCCAAAAAACTTCAATACACAATTTCACACCGACACAAATGAAAAGAACCTCGACCGACCTTCACCTAAAATAGAACCAAGATATTTATATTTTAATATATGTACCTTTTTATGCGATTACCTTTTTCTTTTTCAACTCATCTTCCTCATAGTTCATATCTATTTCCTTAAGTTTTTTTTTCTTATTTCAGTATAACAAGAATTTAATTTCAAGCTACAAGTTAAGGTTAGTTGGTCAGTGGAGGAGCACCCCCCACCCCCAACTAGCTCTGTCAATGAGTTTGGGTATCATTATTTTTTCTAGCTAGTGGTGGGGCCCATCTTTGTTTTCATTGTGTGGTTAAATATTAGAAATAAGGGTCATCTCTGTTTTCATTGTGTGGTTAAATGATTACTTCGTTATTGTTAAAAAAAATGATTACTTCATTAAAAAAAAAATTGGCCTCACTATTTTCATTATGTGGGCCTCAAATTAAAATGGTATCCTCAAACCGACATATATGAAAAAGTATGCTCTTACTTTTGTTTTATAGGTTTTCTCATACTCATATCATCAAAGCAAACACATTGTCACACCCATACCACCATTCCATACCCACAATCCAAACAGGCCTTTAGATTTAGATTTGGATTAGGATTTAGGTTTTGGATTTGATTTAAATATTATTTGTTATAAAAATACATATAGAATTTATAACTAAAACTTCTTATTATAAAATCACAAATGAAAAAAGAATTGAATATGAATAAGTGGTGAAGGCACTTATTTTGAAAAAGGACATGAAATGTCAGTTGTATTTGTGTAAACCTAGACTTGAGACTTGGATTGATAGATAGCAAATCTAAGGGTTACATGAAGTTACCAAACACTCTAATTTTACCATCATTCAAGTCCAACAGTGCAAAAACCATCAACCAAACTACACCTAAGTTTTTCTTATTCCGGTTTAAGCTAATTCGACCTGATTTGGTTCGGTTGTAGTTGGTTTCTGCCCAATTCAATGAGCTCTAGTTAAGTCGTTGTTAAAAAACTGGTTAACCAACGGGTTTGTGGTTAAACCGGCCAGTCCAATCCGATTTTCGAAAAAATAAAGTTAACTTTAATAGTTGACAAGGATGCAGCTCCTTTAACTATATCAATCATTTTCTTAAAGCTATAATTAAGATATTTATTCAACATACAAACAATTAAAAGTTATTTATCTACAACGAGCCGTTCATAACGACATTCTAAGTAGACATAAAAGGTCTTAGAGTTAATTTCTTAAAACAGACGCACATCTTTTTTGATAGATCATGATAGTAATTAAATTGATTGAATGGACCGTTTTAGCTATTAACGGACTTTGATCGACCTAAATGGTTATTATGCTTTCGGTTTTTCAACCGGTAATCGACATATCTTGTCAAGTTGTAATTAAACTAATTTAATGGACCGTTTTAGCTATTGACGGATTTTTTATCGACCAAAATGGTTATTATGCTTTCGGTTTTTCAACCGGTAACAGACATATCTTGTCAAGTTGTCTTATTTTATTGTATCTTGAAAATAAACTTTCACACTTTACAAATAAATGTACAACCATTTTGTCCTATTTTGATTTCTTAAATAACTACCTCCGACCACCTTAATGTACAACCATTTATGTAACAAAAATGGGAAAAATCTTGTATTCTCATTACTAGTTATAATACCCGTGCACGCACGGGGTTTTTTCATAAATTTTTAATTAATTAACTTGTCTTAAATTGTTTTGTTACGTGTTCTATTAAATATAAGAATATGTTTCTATTACGATTACAAATGTTTCTTTTTTATTTATTTATTTTTTCTTTTTTTATGTATATTCCATAGAACATCTTAAAATCATAAATTCTTCATTAAATATTCCACAAAACAGTTTTAGTATTAGCAAATTGTCAAAAGTTAAGGTACGTTTTAAAAAACTTAGAAAACTAATTTGGATGCTTAAAACCTACACTTAAAAATAGATTTAAAAATGTGATTGATGCATTGAAAAAATTAATTGGTGAGAAATGATGAAAGAAAAAAAATGTATAACACTTGTTAAAAGATGAACTATTATTATGTCTCGTTGTTATACCTATAATATCACCATTCTAACATTTATGGTTAGATGGAGTAGACTTGGTAAGGTGACGTTATTGTGCCACACGTAACATTAACTCTACATCTTGTGTCATGCAAGAACTTTAATGCCTAAATTACATGATATTCGCATTCACATGACTATCAAACATATAGAAAACTCAAAATATGTTCAAGTGTTTATTTATGCATGATCTATAAACTCTCAATATTAAGCACTTGGTTAAATGACACTCACTTACCATAATTTAACGTTGACCCTCTTCTGTCTCATGCTTGCAATTGAATAGTAGATTGTCTCGCGGAATATAAAATGCAAACATACCAAAACTCAACACATGCCTTTATATTATCATTTACAGAGATAGAATATATGTATCAATATTAGCATCTCAGTCTTAGGCACATTTTATAAATACCTACAAATACATAATGCATTGAGTCACCAGTTAATTTTAAGTAGCCAAATATGCTGTTGCCCAAGAAATTGTAAAAAGATGTCAAATTTTATGATTTTCTGAGCATAGGACACCAATACCCATCTTCATGTTTAGGATGTTGTGGGGTGTGGTATAAAATTATAAATTACACCTTGAAGAAGAAAACTAATTCAAAGTTCTTTTTGTATTATAGATTATGGAACTACCTAATTGATTTTGGTTATTTATATACACGTACAGTACACTTAAACAGCCCAAACGAAACCTAATTTACTCTTGCAGATAACAATTTGTAAACGAAAACCTTTACGATGTCTATGAGCTAAAAATAGCATCTTGTACTAAAACATAAACATTACCAATTTTCCCTCAACAGCCTTAACCAAGCCTCTCATATGGAGGGAGCACATCGTACCAAAGTCTCGGTGTACTTAGTCACAAATCCATCCTCATTCTTATAATTAACCTTCAGTTTTCGAAACACGTTCTCAACTTGAATTATCAACCTTCCGCCTATCTTCAACTAATCGATAAGTGATGGCTTTATTTCTAGTGCAGCTGCCCCAACATGAATAATATCATATGGTGCAAACTCCGTCCAACCTTCTATGTTATATGTCATCATATGTGTAAATAGCTGGTTTACTATAGATAATTATTATCTGTAAATAGCAAGTGATGTCCAATAAGTATATGGATGTTCAAAACGTCGTTGAAACTTGTAGAAAACATCATTAAGATATGCCACACATTATGTACTAAATACAAATCTTTTGATTCAGTACACAAATATACTAACAATATTTATTCACATATTATTTACTAAGGGTAATCTTTTGATTCAGTAACATGTAACTATAAAAGGGTCAATGAAATAACATTCAACATACCAGAGATGTACAGTGGCACATGCCACATCATCATTCAGGTCCACAAATGCAAGCCCGGGCATAATCATCTTCAAAGAGATAGAAATCAAATATTCAAATCTATATGTTTTCTACTTCTGTAATGCAGTACAAACTTTCTGCCTAGAATGCACGACCAAATGTATACACTTGAAATGGTAATATTACTCAAGTTAAAAAAAATGTCATACACTAACTGATTGTACAAATATTAAAATGAAAACGTAAGGAATAAGATGTACATAGATAAGAGCAGTTGTGTATGTTTCACCGTTGAGTTGACTGGAGACCGTCAAGAATGCTGGTTTCTCAAAATAATCGTGTAAAATTAAAGAGAATTTCTTGAGATATAATTTCATGTTTTGCAACTGATGTGAAATTAATAGACATTAATTTTTATAAAGATCACAAGAAACAGTGGCTAGCATCAAAATTATATCCATGATAAAAGTTAGTTTTCAGTTGTCATAAGATAGAAAAAAGATAATACATGTAGGTTGGTATAGTACATGTTAAAAATTTGAAGAAAGAAAAGCCTTCCTTGCGACCAATCGATTTAACCATTTGTTGTTTTTGGAATGGCGTAGCTGGAGTATCTATAGCTTCTTTGGACCTCGTTATATGTTAACATGATAATCTAGATTAACAAAAAAAGTTGGAATATGAG
This sequence comes from Chrysanthemum makinoi, assembly GCA_910596185.1. NCBI lineage: Eukaryota > Viridiplantae > Streptophyta > Magnoliopsida > Asterales > Asteraceae > Chrysanthemum > Chrysanthemum makinoi. The sequence goes on along the minus strand of OU343223.1, from coordinate 90,625,960 downwards.
TAATAATAATGAACAAAATACTAATCTAATATGAGCTCTCTTGTTGTATATACATGATAAAGGAACCTCACAAAAAAATTGATATGAAATTAATGGATAAATAGTTATTAAATATAATAAAGCTATATGACTAAGGGTTCACATAGCCAAAATTGGGGCCTTCATAAAAGAAAAGCATACTAATGTGGTTACACAAAATTGATCGCTAAAGCATAAGCCAAAGCATTCCTAAGTCCTAACCCTTGCAACCTGAATCCCAAATAGCCCGCATAAGTAATTTCAATAATCGATTCCAAGCAGCTTCTATAAGCATTTTCAATAAGCAATCCAAACAACCCTTATTAGTAGTTACTCTAATAAGCAATCCCACACACCCACTATTAGCAATTTCGATAAGCAATCTAAAACTAATCTAATAAAAAATCCCTGAAAGCAATTTATCAGTAATCCCAAACAACCCCTAAAGTAGTTCAACTAATAACTAATCCGAAAAGGTCGTTATACGAACTTTTAATAAAAATTCCAAACAGACCCTAAAAGTAGTTACCATCAGCACAAATTGCTAAATGTAGCCAAATTAATGAGATGCAAAGTAATGGTAACATGGAAAATGAAACAGAAAAGTAAGAGGGTAAAGTGACACCTATTGGAACTGAAGCAACAACCACTCATTTACACCCATCAGATCAGCAACTGCATACCTTGAAAATTTACAAATAAGTTCATGTTGGGCGGTTGGGCCATATATTAGTCATAAGTCTGAGAGATGATAAGACTATAGATGCAAAAACTGAAACGATTACTCTGTTGAGAAGCACTCCAATATTTTTTCACTTAAAGATGATCATTTTTCCTGTTAGAAATAAAGCATAACCTAAATCAGGCCATTCACAAGATATGGGTACAAATTACCATTTAAACACTTTTTTTTTAAACTATGTGAGATACACTTCAATACTCAGTCTAAGTAATTACTAATACATAAGACACAAAAAAAAAACATGATAACTACATGAATATGGTGTGAGCCGTGTTCTAATATGAATTTCACCAAGTTTGGCAGTAAAAAAAAGTAATTTTATTTTGAAAAAATGTGCTTGTTTGTGCAGACTTGAGGTGGGAATTTCATCCCATTACTTATCAATAGGCATATATAGGTTGTGTTTTATCTCAAACCGGTTCACATGAAGACCAACATTTTACTCTCATCTCACAAAGATATCTTCTTTTCTTTAGTCTTTTTTGGTCGGCTAATTTGTTAATTCCGTAAAAAATTATAAAATAGTTACAACATCAAACAAAGATACGCATAACCAAACACTAACTACTATAACCCATTTATTATTTGTTTTTTTATAAATATAATTAATTGTTAACTTGGGAACGGCTGGATACAGCATCGGAGACCCTGAAGGTACACAAAACGATTAATAGAGACAGGTGCAAAACTTAACCTATACATAAATTATTCACAAGTTAAAATACATAAAGTTAAAAGCAAGATAACAAAATAATTCATATGTACCTAAAAGAATAGTAATGGTTCAAGGCAGAAAGATGAAAATACCTTGGAAAATTCCATTTCCAAAATCTGTAGTTTTTTTGTATCGGTATATGAAATTCAACTAATGGTTCACCCTCTTGATTTTTTTATAGCAAGTGTATAGGAATTGTTTTTTGTTAGCCACAAGGGTTAGGTTCTGTTCGTCAAGCCTCAACAAATAAAAATCCAACTTTTTTCTATAATAAGAAATTTGAGGCAAGTTGGATTTTTATAGCAAAACTCGACACAGAAGGAAGTTGAGCATGAAAATACCTGATTATAGCAAGTTGGATTTTTATTACTGATAAAAGTTGAGCAAGAAAATATCAAGCCTCAACTTTTTTCTATAATCAGAAATTTGTGGCTTCATATTTTCATGCTCAACTTTTTTCAACTAAAAACACCTTCATCATTCGCGTATGCATCATTTGGAACTCCATCCACATCTGACATGATATCACATTCTAGTCATTTAATTATAGGTAATCTTTTTTAACCCATTAGTACAAACAATCATGGTTCCAAACAGCCCTTTATTATGCCAAAAGCAATAAAACACCAAACTTTAACATAATCTACAATCAATTTTGACTAATTGCCTAAAAAAATGATACCTTGATTATAATCAAAATCGAAACCATCTTCATCATCTTGTGTAATGGAAACCGAGTATGGCTATTAGTCTATTACCATGTCTTAATCAAGCGTTAATAGGTTGATTTAGGGTTCTGGGAAGGAATCAATGAGTTAATGTAGAGCTGCGGTTTTTTCTTCTAATTTTACAATTTGGTCCGTAACTATGAGAAAATAGCCCGTTGGTATATGCGTATTTTTTATATTTTTCTAAATTCGAGTATAAAAATGAATTTTGTAATTTTTTTGAACATATATAGAAATAATTATATTTTTTTAATTCAGAATCAATTTAATTTTAAAAAAATAATACTAAATAAAGTATGAATTGATTTTTTTGAAATGAAAAATTTCCAATAGGGGTTTTGTTTTATTATATAATATAAAAGATTCCTTCGTTTTGCCCCCTCCCGTAGCACTTCAACTAAATTTTGAAAAAGACATTAACAGTGTGTAACTTATATCACGTTATACAATTTGACCGATTTGCGGATTCCTAGTTGAAAATAATAATAGTATAGCTATTTTGGTCAATTGAAAGTACTTTGATAATAAAATAAGTTACTAAAACCGTACCTAACCCTGAAACTTGAGTTTTTTCATGACTATTGCAAAGTGAGTCTTTGTTAACATAGTTTTACTTTTTACCCTTAGCATCATCTATTTTTTTTTTTTTTAAACTTTGTATATCAAATACAATCACTTTATACTTTCATATTTGCGAAGATGATGACTTTGAATTGTTAAATGTCAAAAATAAGTTGTTAAAACTTGTAATGAGCATAAATTATGGGTCTATATCAATGAGAATAAAGTCTTAATTTAAACATCTTACTCATTCTACACTATAATATCCATTTAATACACACTAATGACACATTTTAGTATTATATAACTTAAAATAATACAAATTTATAGTTGTAAATAAACATTCAAATACAAAGTCAAAAGTATAAGTATGGAAATTTGTAGACTTGAAATTCAAATACATCTACTTTTTCAAACAATTAGTGGACAAGATCAATGAGAAAAACGGACGGAGTAATAGTAGTCTTGATTTTGGTCAATCTCTTTGGTTTGACAATAACAAAATCTTTTGTACTTGAAGCTGATAAAAATTCTATAATTAATGGTCCAAAAAAGTTACTAAACCTGGTCTACTTTGTTTACAAACGTGCTCGAAAAGTAGATCGTAAGCATATTTTCTTAAATATTTTTGAAAGTACTCGTTTTGTTAATTTTTTTATAAAACTACAATGGTCACTGAAACTTTTTTCTAAGATATTTTTTGTGTCTTATTTTCAAAAAGTGTCTTTTTATTCATACATATCGACACAACATACATCATTGTCCGTAGCTTAATTTTTGCAAACTTCTTTATTTTCAATTCTATTAAATTTTATCGCATATGCTTCTTAGAAATATATTATATTTTATAGTTGATTTACATAAACTTTGAGCCTTGAGGATCGATAAAATTTTAGCATTTTAATAGCAAGCAAGCCATTAGAAGGTTTTGTACATGCTTTGAAAGTACTCATTCGAGAATTAAAACTCATCTTACTGAATATAATTCCAAATCAATATACGGAGTATTTCATATTATGTTACTAAAGAATTATAAGATGGAAGGTGGAAGAAAAATAGAAAACCTTAGTTGACAATGGCATAAACTGGAAAAAGGTGAAATTGCAAGTATGAAACCATTGTATTTCTTTAAAATTAAAATTACCAAATATTCTTAAGGGCGGTAACATACAAAAATAAAAGTATCAATTTACCCTTCGGGTGTCTGGAGCAAGTTCTTTTTCGGTAATCTCTTTAGCATGACTTTGTGACCCTCTTAAAGATTTGGGATAAGTGTTTTTAAATGTATCCAAGTTACCCTGTTTTACTAAGTTGTGTATCAAAAAATTAATCCTCCTAAACAATGTAAACAACTTACTAATCATACTATTATATACATATTTTAACATTTGTTAAGAGATATTTACATAAATCGTCCTTGTGGTTAGGAACAAATTGCAACGAAGGTCCTTACTTTCAGTTAAAATTATTTGCATGAATCGTCCTTGTGATTAGCATCTTACTGTCACCACCTCAGTGGTGCCACGTGTCAATTTTCCGGTGAGTAACGGGTCGGGTTGCCACGCGGACCATCAGGTGGTGACACGGCACCGAGTATAAATATTGTTGGCTCGCCGGGATTCAACCCATATTTGAGTCAAGCGGACCCATCTGCGCTGGTGCATACCTTCATTAATATTGTTCTCTTTCCTTTATTTAACCAAGTTTAAGGGGATATGGACTGAACATATAAAAGATCAATGTCAACTTTGGCCATTTTAAGGGAATATTGACTATCAAAAATAAATAAATATACCTTCGACTCGTTTTCGTGCTCTTCCAATGGTATCGGGAATTTTCGACTAAGTTTGAGCCTAGAAAAATGCGAAAATCACCATTTTTCTTTGTTTTACATTTTTAGAGGTCCAAACCAAGTCGAAAAAATTGCATACCGTCGGACTCTTTTTTCGCTCTTCCAATGGTATTCTCGGGAATTTTTTCGGAACCTCGGAAAAGGACGTTTTCACATTTTCATGACGCTTGCATTTTTCGAGGTTGTAACGAAGTCATTCCCGAGCATACCATTAGAAAGAACAAAAACGATTCCGACGGTATATTTATTTATTTTTTACAGTCCATATAAAAATTGATAGGCCAAAACTAAATTGAACCTTTACAATATTGAATTGGGCTTTTAAATGTTAGAAAGGGTTATGTAATTATTTAGAAATATAAATGAAGCTATGCTTAGCTTGGGCAAGGCTATCACAAACGCCAGGGTTCAATCCCACTCGAGCCAAAATGAGGTATATTTTACCAATGCCACGTGGCACCACCTCATTGGTCCACGTGGCAACCCGACCCGACCCGAACCATTGACCGACCCGATATGACGTGGCACCACTCATGCGGCGACACGTGGCATTGACCTCCGTTGACCATGCTAACCACAAGGATGATTTATGCAAATAAATTTAAGGACTGTCTTTGCAATTTGTTCCTAGCCACAAGGACGATTTATGTAAATATCTCTAAACAAATGATAAAATATGTATATAATAGTATGATTAGTAAGTTGTTTGCATTGTTTAGGAGGATTAATTTTTTGATACACAACTTAGTAAAACAGGGTAACTTGGATACATTTAGAAACACTTATCCCTAAAGATTTCCAAGTTAAGTCGTTCCAAATATTCTAAAATAAAAAAATTGAAAACAGAATGTCAGTAGCTAAATAATGATTTTATCTTTCTTATAGATACAAAATTTTATATAATACATGCAAGTAAAATTTACCAATATGTGTCAAAACACAACTTTAATACAATACAAACTATAAGTCAATTAAAATTAGAGCAGGATAATGTAACAAACTTGAATACATTCGGCTGAAAACAAAACCTAAAAGGGTTTGTTTATTCGTTTCACGCAAGAGCAAAAGACAGCCAAGATTGCCACGTTTTGTTCATTCGCATGTTAAGCTCTAGCAATCTAGTGTTGTTGTTTAACGTACAGTGTGTGCATTCGATAGAGATTAACTCACTATAGTTGATTGGTTCGCGTTTGAGGATCAAGATCAAGATTTGGTGTTTATCTATTTTTCAATAGATTCGTGGTTAGTATTTTATGTGTTTTAATTCATAGCAATAAATATAGATTTATTCGCTACGTACTCGTGGTATTGATGGTTTAATCAATATGGAATCCGAACAGCCACTCATCGAATGCTCTAAGAACATCAAGTGTGGCATCTTGTCACTTTCACCATTTCAGTGTCCCTTAAGCGTCACTTTGGCATCCCCACTTACAACACTCACACTCAAAAACACACCTGAGAGACTACCGCTCAAATACAATTGTGTAACCAAAAGACCTATTTTGTGTAAACGTTTTAGATAAATTTTTTGAAACCATCAGTAACATCTTTTAAATCTGTTGTATTTTGTGCCTTTTATAAATAATTTTGATCATGGTTGGCAAAGCCGAAAACTCCTTAAAATGAAGTTTCTTGTAATTTGCACTTTATCTTAGGGCAAGATGAAAGTTTGTCAAGAATTTTTAATAATTTATTTCATTTTAGTCCATGTGAATTAAAACCGAGTTAAGAAAGTTGTTGATTCTCAAAATATGGGACATAAATGTTCTTATTCTCAAGTGAAAACCAAAGAGCTAAGAGCATCTTCCATGAAAGTTGAAAATGCTTTTCATTATTTGAAAAAAAAAAACTTATTACATTCGGGGCTGTCTTTTTATAGATGAGTATCCGCGTTTAACGGCAGCGATGTCTAATTTTTTGCAAAATTCCGACGACCCATAAGTTTCTTTCAACAAAATGTATTTATAGCGTTAGAGAATCATTTTCGAATAACTATAATTCTGAAGCGGAAATATACCGTTTTCAAGAAAATTATGTGGAGTCGATCTAAGTATGGGAGTATATTTTCTAATAGGATTGTTTTAAGTTATTAAGATTTTAGTAATAATGGATTCAAGCATTACAAAAAGCAACGGTATTATGTAGTTGGCAATATTATATTGTAGTTTAGAGGTATAGCCAACGTGTGTGACCGTCTTTTCTTGCTTTGTCGATAATTTAGGCAGTGATAACTATTTTTTTTACATGTGTAGCGTTTATCATTTGGTGTGTGGCTTTTAAACTTGTAACCTTATAAATTATCACCATAATAAGATTATTTTGTACTATCAATTTGCATAGATATTTAAGCATTGTTCAAAGCTATTTGTTTGGGGTACACATAATTATCGCTAAAGATAACAATACTATTTAATTTTTGTGATTATAATAAACTTACATAACATTATTGATATACTGGACAAATGGCTATACAATATATATTAACTTTTAAAAGACGATTCATATATGCTAGTCCCTTAAGTGGTGCAAGACCAGCCTTTTTTCAAAATAACATTATACAAATGACAAATGACAAAGTACATGTGTCAAAGTAAAATAAACAACTATAATTACTTGGTCTCTCTTTTTTCCAAATTTGTCACGGGTTCCACAACTACTTAATCATTTCTCATATAATTTTGTCAAATTTGAACCCAGTTCGACCCGGGTGGTACAACCGGTTGAACCACTCCGGTCAAAAAAACAGGTTGATTAAACTGAGTTAACCCGACAGGTTGGGTCGAAAATAGGTCAAATTAAACCGTGTCAACCTGCATGGTTTGAAGCATCTAGGGTCAACCCGGTTTTCTATGTGTATTAATAGTTTCCTTCTGAAATATATGTCTTCAACATTTCCTCTTTTAGTTTCAACTTTTCACTTTTATTTTTTTGTTTTTCTTTTATATATAGTATATAGCAGGGTACCCCGCGCGTTTTAGCGGGCGGGTACCCTGTGACGATTAACCGGAGAAATAGATCTCGATGAGACTTGATTCACCAATTTGTGTCGGTTTCAACGGGTCCTCTCTGGTTCATTTCAGGATGGCTTTAATTGGTCAGCCAAACCGGTGGCGACACCGATTCCCGGTTGAACACGTTGGTCCGGTTATGTCCGGTTTCAAAAGTATATGTACCATCAACTTATTAGCTTGTATGAAGTTTTGTGTGTTTTATTAATTTGTATGATGTGTATAATAACATGTACTTTTCATTTTAGGGTATTTTAAAAATAACATTAATTAATCTATTTAATTATTTTACATTTTGGATTATGTTGTAGCTTGTTTAAATTGTACATTGTGAAAATTTTATTGTATTTTTTTATTAATGGGTGTTTTAATTGGTTGTTTTTAATTTGATATATATGTTTTTAATTGGTTGTACAATGTGAACAAATTATTGTACTTTTAAGTAATTGGGTGTTTTAATAAGAGTATTAATTACACCATACATTTCTCTTATCTTTGACTTTCAACATTTCACTTTTTAAAGTTTGACCGTTTTTCTTTTATATGTAGTATAAGTCGGCAAGCCGATGTGAGTTAAAACTGAATTGAGAAAGTTGTTGATTCTCGAATTATGGGACAAAAATGTTCTTATTCTCAAGTGAAAACCAAAGAGCTAAGAGCATCTTCCATGAAAGTTTTGAAAATGATTTTCATTATTTGAAAAAAACTTATTACATTCGGGGCTGTCTCTTTTACTGGAAGCTTGAAAAATACCAAGTGTATGATGAACAGCTTTTTCAGGCTTGTTTTGTTTCCCAGGATGCTGGGAAAATTGAATCGTTAGAAATTAACCTCCACTGAAGCGTTAAGGATACCGAAGACTATTGGAGTAATTTTCCTGACTTAGGGATTATTATGCATTAAACTTGTATGCCGTGGACAAACAGTGTAATCTACTCTTATATTATGGTGATGATAATGTTTTTTAGGATGACATAATTGCTTTCCAAACGCACACCTGAGAACACCCACCAAAAATCTGTCTTTCCAAACGCACACCCGAACACCCACCAAAAATCTTTATATTTTCTTCGCTTTTTAAGACTCGTCGATGTGATATTTGAAGCAAGGCATGAGAAACATAGAAGTTTGCCTTAACGTTCTACACATACACACTTTTTTGGGAATTGAAACTCATCTTAGCGAATATCATTCCAAATCAACATATTTGGTATCATGTTACTAAAGAATTATAAGCAAGGTGGGAAAAAAAAACTTAGTAGGCAGAAACTAGCAAAAGGTGAAAGAAATCTATATTAGGACCTCCAAAACTACAGTGTCGCAACTGGCAACTCTGCAAGTGATTCTACGTCTTTAGTCTAAAAAATTAGAGGGCTTTACCCGGTTTATGTATGTGTGGTGGTAGGCTCAAACCCCATTGATTAGTCGGACAAAAAGTCGAAAACCATGGTTACCCAAAAAGAAAAGAAAATAATCAACCAATCATGCATCATTCTTGATCTATTAACATTACAAAATATGGTTAACACCACATGCTATGATTGTTGCATCACCAAAAAGGCTAGCAGAAGTAATTACATTATAATACTCTTTGGAGCAGTAAGTTACAAAAATAAAAGTACCAAATTCCCCGAGCAAGTTCTTCCTTAGAAAACTCTTTAGCGTTACTCTGTGGCCCTCTTAAAGATTTCCCAGCTGAGTAGTTCCAAATCTTCCAAAATCAGAAAACAGAATGTCAGTAGCTAAATAACAATTTTATCTTTGTCTGTCTTAGGCTTCTCTTTATTGCTAGTTTGATCCTATACTTTCTGTTATACTGGAAATCAGCAAACAAGCGGAAAAATTATAACAAATATATATATATGCAATTATGTTTCTAAACAAATAAAAACTCATCATGCAATAAATGATAGTATATAAAATAATATGGTGGCTTTGGAGTTAATTTTTTCTTTTTGGTTGTTCAAAAATAGAACATAAACATGAAAATTACCTTACATGTGTCAAAAGTCCAAACAAAAATTCAAATATAAATGTAACTTTTATGTAATAGATACTAAATTTTAAACTCCAAGTAGATCCAACATCAGACAGAAGTGCGAGATTTAGAGGAAATGTTCCTAAGGATTTAACACAACGAGGGATGGGAAAGACAGGAGAAAATACCAACTCATTGCTTCTTGGTAAGATTCAGACAGGGTGATGATCAACATCATCTGAACTTTCGTCACTACCATTATCCTGATCACTAATGTAACTGCTATCTGATGTGCTCGTGTAGGGTGAACCATCAGATGTGCTCGTGTAGGATGAACCATCAGATGTATCGCTGCCTGATTGTGAGGAGAAACTCCCATCACTTCTAATCACTTCACTTTCACTGTGACTGCAAATTCAACCAAAAGCAACATAAGGCCAAATTGTTAAGTTTGGATTCAGATAACCATCTATCTATTTTGATTCAGATTACCGTCTATGGTATGATTAATAATTACCATGTACCTTTTACCAAATTCAGCTAGCAAACGGAAATTAGGCCTTTGTTGTAACAGTTGGTTTATAGGAATGAAGCTGCATAAGACAGTTGGTATATAATTTCCATAGGCGTTCTAATGACAGCAAGTAGAGGTGATCAAAAGGCAGGTTGGCTGAAACGGCAATATTTCAGTAAAAAGGGCAGGTCGGTGCATTATATGTAAAACTAAAGATCAGTGACCCTTCCCTTCAAAAAATTATATTCTTCTGATAGTATTCGTCTTAATAGAACGATTTAGAAGCTTGTATGAATTAAAAATAAAGTTCGCAAGACTATTTCCCCTTTAGACATGATTCATTTTTTAACTAGAACTTTACTCCACCAATTTGACCTGTTCAAGGTAAAAGGTAACCCATTTATAAGTAAACGGGTCGATATTTGCCACATCAAGACCTATTTATAAGCAAAGAATGAACCATCACACCTTGTACTATAAACTCTAATCGACCAATCATGTTTAGATGCCGGACCATCCGTGTGCGATATGTCCTGTTGAAGGGACAGATCATAATTTCAGAATTGATTAATATTAAATATTAAGGAAACGAGCTGGAGCTGTTATAACTTTTAGAGGAAAAAAAAAAAAAAAAACTTGAGGGAAGAACAATACAAATAAGAGAGAAGAAAATATAGAAGTGGGATGTGTATATTACGCACAAGATGTCTTAGGGACTTCCATGCTCCTGCAAGAAGAGCTTTAAAAAATTGCTTAACCCTCACCTGCCAGCTACGTGTGTTAGAAAATAGGGTTGGAGGGAGGCATGGAGGATAAAGAAATAGAGGTGGCAATTTCTACCCATTTAGGTTCTGTTCTATGATTTCTATCTCAAACAAGCTGGATAAAAAACTCAGCTAAAAGGGAAAAATATTGGAAGTCACCGAAAGTCTAGTTTTCATGCATAACTTATTAAATCAAAATTAGATTATTACCGTCATAATAATAAATTAATAAATAACACATTAACTAGTTACACAAATCGAGAAAATGTGTCGGTTGCCTATTATGACCCGTACTAACAAGTGATCAGTTACCCAACCCGCCCATCTTCACACCTTTAGAGAAGAGAGAACAAAACTAGGGCAATTTTACACACTTGTTTTAGATGCCTAGTGTCACGTAATATCATGACCTCCAAATTTTCACCACCATCATTGGTGCCGAGGGTCCTGTAATGTGAAACTTATTTTTATTAGGTGTCAAGCATCAGAGGGAATCATGGATATAACACACTATGAGTACGGTTACTACTTATAGGCTACTTACTTTAGAAAGGAACCGAAGAGATGGTAAGTGTTTGAGAAGTCGACATATTTCAATTTGCGAAACCCCTGCAACATAGATTTAACACATCACAGAAAGCAAGATATGGGCACATAATTTATCAACAGAGTAACTTAACATGCTAAACTAATACTGGTGAACAACAATTCATGTAAGATGGTGACAACTATGACTCGTTTATTTATGAATCTGTCAATATAGGTTATGTTTGATCTTTAACGTGTGAAATAATAAAAAATTCAAGTTAAAAGAAAATGGGTCAAAATTTTCTTGAAGTGTAATTTTGAGGCATAGAAGGTATTAATCACTGTATCAAAAAACTATATTAGTATTTTAAGTGCATTAAATGTAACAAGAGTACAAAATGGCTAGTTGTTTTAACAAGAGTACAAAATGGCTCTAATGTAAAAGGTTAATTCAAAGAAGTTATTTGCGGCACAAAAAGAAACTAGAGCATCATGAGCCATAGACAGTTCTAGATGAATACCTTTACCAGCTTACGAGCCATGAAATCCGGCATTTCAAATCCTTTCAGTGCCAAAGTGGTTATGTTAGGGCAGCTTGGTTTAAAATTGCGTGCATCGTTGCGCTCGCATCGCGCATCAGAGTGATGCGTTTAAAAAAACGCAACGCAAAACCTGATGCGAGGTTGTTCCAGGATGCGGCCTAATGCGAACGCATCACATCGCAATAGTGTATTGCTCGCATCGGACGCAATGGACGCATCACTTTGCAACAGTTTTAATTTTGACTTTTATAGTTCAAGTTGACTTTCTGTTTTTGGTCAAACCATTAAGTTGACATATTTGATGTTATAACATTAAGTAATATCATTATGCACGTAGCTTATTCCATATTTAATCATTTACTTGTAGAGTAATTTAAGTAGAAATATTATATATTTTTATTTATTACCTATCGCCGCGCGTCCGTGATGCGCTCGCAACCGCATCGCGCATCACGCATCGGTCTTTCGGACCTCGAGCGCAACAGATCGCCACACGCAATTTAAAACCAAGTAGGGCAGTTAAGTATAAAATTTCTGCAGGTTGCATACTTTAAACCAGCATGTTTATCTGCGTGTGAGAGATGATATGATCCTACAGTATTTCCAAGTACAGGTAAAATTAAAAAATAAGCAATTTTAAACATACCTCCCGAGGATGATTCACAGATTAAACGCTCTATCAAGGGAATATGTTTACTCACAGACTCCAATGTAAGCTTCCAATCAACATATCTATCATCAGGGAACATTTTTTAAACTTGGGAATTAAGGGTGTGCATTGCAGGAAGCAGAGATTGAATAACAGGTATATGAAGTAGGTGTCAGCTTCTGATATATGGATGACGGTATGCAACAATGAAACTTTGGTCTGTTCGTTAAAGAAGATAACCACGGTTTAATTGGTGATTCAATATTATTGTGTGGATGAATGGATCTTATTATTGTTAGATTGTAAGAAAGTCATGTTATGGCCTGAAATAATTACTTCAGACTGTTTACATACTTTTGAGTATAGACAGTTCGTTTGCTAAAAGAGTAAAGACCATGTTTTAAGTATCTTTCAATTTCCCTTTCTTTATAGAGTAGCAAACTACAATGCAGTCTATAGTTATTCTATTGTCGTGGATTATGATTGGCCAGAGTTAGAGGTTAGTCGTTACATCTTTCTTGCTATTGGGTTAAACAGATCACTTCGACGTGAACGTGACAACTGAAAAAGCTACATAACAAGGTGAAAATTTTAACACGCGTATATTCAATTCATACTATAATGTCTAACACCCACAGATTAAGAGAGAAGCAAACTTAGGTGAGCATGTATCAACAGAGAAGAACAAAACAAAAGGGACTTACAAGCACACAATTTCGAGATCTATGAGAGACGGACAAACTGATAATGATGCCAAAAGTGCGGTGTTATCCATCCCTTTAATATTGTAAAGGTGCAACCTTCTCAAACTAGAACATGCAAATACAAGAAAAGGTGTCAACACATACTGTATAGTTCAGCAGGGACAATTTCATTCAGTCCAGAAAAATCGCAGCATACCTAGGTGCGCCACCGTTCCCATTCAAAGAACTCAAGCAAGAGCGTGTTAAAAGAGATTGAGGCATTTTATATCCATATATAAACTTATCAAGCACTTCTCCAAGTTTGATAGACCTAAAGTTTGAAGAAGAAATCTGTATGTGTGAGCATAATTGTACCACATGATTGTACTAATGAAAGATAAGTCCAACAAGTATATGTTCACAAATAAAGCATTCATAAAATTCACGAGACCCATATATCAGACACGACAACCTCATAGTTTCAAAAAGTTACAACTCTCATTTGTAGGACAGCATATGATACAAATTTGTACATGTCATTTAGTTACAAGCGTAAAAACTAACGACACGCTCATGCTTCATATCACATCATTCTTTATAGACCAAACAATTCAATAGACTTATCGAGAAAACCATAAGGTGACAGATGACTTTACCAAACAATGAACATGTTTTTTTTTTGGGATAATGGGCAATAGATGTATCTTACTTGTCACCCTATCCTTTTATATGTATCGAATAAATATTTTTGCAAATTGAGGTAACAAACTTGCATTTCCGGTCACTTTGGTGTATTTTGTTACCATTTTTCCCTTCAATTTATTACCACTCCTATTACAAGGGAGGGGCAAAAAAATCACAAAATACACCAAAGTGACAGGAAATGCAAGTTTGTTACCTGAAACAGAAAAGAAAAAAAAATAATAATAAAAAAATAAAAAAAATTATTCAATACATATAAAAGGATGGGGTGACAAGTAAGATCCCTTTTTTTCAAAACATAACAAGTATAAGGGTAAAAACAGACACACTATACAATACAGCGGGCTTACTGAAGCGCATTTCCAGCTCGCTGAATCGTTGTAGACACCACAACATCGTTAACCTTAGGGACTAAAGTCCTTTCAAATCCTACCATAGGGACTACAGCAACCAAATCAATATCAGCATAACACAAAGGATCCATAGCACACTTGTGAAAAAACGAGCATGTAGCCGCAACATTGCAAACACTTTGCGTATCAATCATCGAAAAAACCTAGTAAATCATCATTCACATATCAGAAATACAAATAACACATCATCATCATCATCATCATCATCATCAACAACAACAACATTAGGACTGTAAACGAATAGAAAAGGCTTGTTTGTTCGCGTTCTTTAAGAGAACAACGAACAAACATCAACATTTAAATAACAAATTTATGAGTTTATCTCCGTTCATTAAGAAAATAAGCCTGTTCATTCTAGTTCATTAAGACGCTATTTAAGCGTGAACGAACAAGCATAAAACAGTTAGGAGTTCACATAATTTTGGTTCGGTAACGTTATTGCATACAAGGGTTTAGTGCACAAAAAGGTAACGAAGTACTCCATAAGTCAATAAACATTTATAGTAAGGGTCGCTACCAAAATAATCGAAAACTAGTACTCTCTCGGTCCCAAATTTAACTGTCCCAAAACAAGTGTCCACTTCCCAATTTCAACCAATCAAACTGTTTTTAAAAGGTAAGATTAAACTATATGTCTATATTACTAGTGCCGAGTTTGATGATTGCATTTGCTTGAATAAAACTGTGTGCATTTTGAAAGTGGATTTTTAAGTTGTGACAGCTGATGGAGTATGTAACTTCTGCATTTTGTGCAAATAGTAACTTTTACATCTGCATATTGGCACGTGTGAACATTTAATTGGATGATTTCACAAAAGTTACTTGTACAATCATTGCACAAAATTCAAAAGTTGATTGCTATCTTTGATACTTTGGTAGTGCATTACTATAATTAGGAATTGGCTTACAGGCTTACAGTTAGTTACTTCTTTATGCAAAAAACCCAGCATTTAATATTCAAACATAAACCAACAGACATAAACAAACATATATAAACGAACTTTTACTAACATAATTGAATGAACAAACGCTTTTGTTCATGCTCGTTAATTTAGATAAGCGAACATTAGATTTGTTCATGTTTGATCTATTTAAAAGAGCAAAAAAACTGGTTTCGTTAACGACATATATCGAAATAAACAAATACTCCCTTTGTCCCATTTTAATTGGCCATCTTTCCTATATAGGGTATGTTTGGCGAAATTAGCTAGAGCGTTGAAGCTTTTACTTTAAGATACGTTTGGCAAAAAATAAAAAGCTAGAGCCGAAGCTTATAATTATGAAATGACAAAAGACGGCAAACAAATCAAAGTAAAATTTAAACCATAAGGGTATTTATGTAAATTGTCTTTTTTATAAGCTTAGGGCCCTTTAAAAGTTACTTCCAAGAAGCTTCTATTATAAGCTCAAGCTTCTTTAATAAGCTTTTTAAGGGGGTGTTTGTTTAAGCTTATATGTGGCTTATGAGCTTATTTGATTTCGGCTTATATTTCATAAGCCCAAATTTCCGCCTTATTTTGAGACTTTATGAGCTTATATGAGTTTATCATATCATAATAATAAAATTACATAATCCCATAAGTCTCAAAATAAGCCGGAAAATGGAGGCTTATGAAATATAAGCCGAAAAACAAATAAGCTCGTAAGCCACATATAAGCTTAAACAAATACCCCTTAAAAGCTGGCGCGACAAACGAATCGCATTTTAAGCCCCTATAAGCCTCTCCCCAAACGCTTACTTAAATTACCACTACTTATAGATTATAAAGAATGCATTAATAAATTAGTTAAAGATAAAACAGTCATTTCACAAAAAGTAAGCAATAATGATTATGTAATAAAAATAGTGAGTACCTTAACAGTGAGGTCATAAGGAAAGGGCCAAAACGAAAGCATTATGAGCCGAGGCTCGTTCACAAAGGGACCGGTTAGCCGCTTCGAGTAAAGCGGAGCTAATGTCGATCGCGCGTTGAATGAAATCGTTTTGTTTGGATGGTGATTCGAGGATTTGGTTAAACGAGGTGGTGAGTGAAGCGGGATCAGTGTTATTGATCAATGATTCAAGGAGGTTATTGTTATGAGGGTTTGAAGAAATTGAATGATTGGAATAGCAGGGGCGTTTCGGAGTCTTCATTTGGGAGAAATGGTATGTCTTGTTGTTGATGGTGAAGTTTTGTAGAAAGGTATTTTAACATTTGTAAAATGTGTTTCCTCTTTTTTTTTAGTAGATGGTGCAAAGCAAAATGTTGGAAAATTCGAAGAAAGTTTTAAAGAATTATAAATATCAATGGATTTAATTATTTTTAAGATTTTGCAAATAGTCTTGTTATTAACAACTAGTTTTCGAAAATTAAGCTAAGATAATGCACCATGTTTAAATAAAATCATTCAAAATTACCAAATATCTTTTTAAATTTCTCATACACAAATTCAATTCACTTTTTTTATTGGTCATTTTAGCAAAAAAATGTGGAGCATGTTTCTAACTATGTTTTAATATTAGCGAATTTTGTGAAAAATGTGTTGTTATCAACGGCCTAAGGGATGTCGTTAGTATTTTCCTTATTTTTATAATACTCTTCGGCGTGTTCTTTTACTTGGTGGCTTGTGGCAGATATTAGTATTTCGGATATTGCATCGTCTTTGCCGATTCATACAAGAATGTTGTTCTGGCGCCTCATGTTGGTTATGATGCTTGTTCTCCGATCCACCAGCTAGCGGTTGGTTCCTTTCAAGATGCTAATGCCTCCGGAACTGATCAGGTTCTACATAAAATCGGTATCACCGGAGGCTGTTCCGGCATCCAGAAGGTTGTTGTTGTCACTGATTGATCGGGTTCGTGGCCGAACCATCAATACATCGTTATAAACCCCTAAAGTCATAAATATCTTTGAAAAGCCTTGCCTCTATTTCATCCTACTGTTCTAAGTTCAGATGAAGAAAGCCATAATTTTATTTCATCCTATTGTTGTCCTTTACAAGCCTGCTAAATCCTTAACTCCTTGAGACCCCTCCATTTTTATGAACTCTCCACTATTGGTGTGCTTTTGTCTTGATCTCCGTTTCATTTGCTTCAACGTGTGCTCTGTGATCATCTCATTCCATGCGTTGTTGTCTGTATGCCATTAGGAATTGAGTTATTGTCAGAGTTTCAAGCTCTTAATTCAACTTTCCTTATCATTCATAAAAGGAGAGATCCTTGCAAAACATGTATCATTTAAAGATCAAATAAGTCAATCTCAATCATTCATTCACCATTCATCTAATGGTTGAAATGAAGCCAAAAATAACAAAGAGATGGCAAAATTGGCATTTTAGCTCATTTAATATAAAAACTCACTTTCCACATTTTTTTAAAAAACAACGTATCTTGCAAACGGTAAATCTTCAAACTACGAAAAATACACCATCGCGATGAGAATTAAATCATCTTTCTATAGATATGCACTTTTATATACTTTCGACGAACCTTTTTTTCAAAATTTCCGTCCAGAAAAATCCCATGGGATTCGTAAAAAAATCCCACGGGATTCGTAAAAAGACGAACTTTTTTTTTTTCAAAATTTCCGTCCCGAAAAATCCCACAGGATTCGTAAAAAAAGACGAATTTTTTTTTTCAAAATTTCCGTCCAAAAAAATCCCACGGGATTCGTAAAAAATTCACTTGTGATTTGTATAAATCCCATGAGATTCTGTATAAATCCCATGAGATTCTGTATAATTCTCATGGGATTCTGTATAAATCACATGGATTCTGTATGAATCACAAAAGATTCGTCAAAAGAATCACTTGACTAAATACACAACTATTATATAACTACATATCAGATTCATGATTGTTAGTTTAGTTATTATTTTTCATATACAAACGCTATTTTTCATGTAATAACTTTTTTTTCCTGCAACAATGGCTTAGTCACATTCACAAAATGCTAAACTTTGTCTAAACATGCTCAAAGTGTACTGGTCTTTTCCTCGTTTCATTCACTCTACACCTCGAAAGTATCAAATATACCTTTAAACCACCATTGGTAATAAGTGTATGTTACAAAAAAACTATCAGAAAATGAAATGCAAATCTGCTAATGGCCAACGAGAACCATTGACGATAATTATACGAACGCCGTCGCATATTAAGCACTCTTAATATGTACAAGTTCGTCTCTATCTCAAATTAAATTCATCAATAGTTAGTAGCAGATATTTTAAGCTAATCGGATCTACAATAACACTTTACGCGATTTAACCGAAATCAAAGTCACAATTTCATCAAATAAGCCACCAAATCTCGTAAAAATCAACGCAATCACACACATAAACTCTAACAACAAAACAAAAGAAAAACAACCTCTTGATCTCCAATGACCGTAAACGCTTTAACAAAAAAGTAGACAACCAGCAACTTCTCCTCGACCGTTTTCTCAACAACTTCACGAATAACGTTCATAGATTCACGTCTCATGAGCTCAACCAAAGTATTCCGTACATCTAACATCGATTCACATCACGGGATCAAAACTGATTCGAGTAGACGCAACATTCCTTCATCAAATCTGATAACAATTTAATCAACAATAGAAACTAAATCTATTCGAGTAAAATTAGGGTTTGGTTAACATATATTCCATTGTATTGCGTTATTTTTTATCAATTTGATATGAAAAGCAGTTAAGGTTTCAATATGGTGGTTAGTGTGTGAAAGGAGTATGTGTATGTAACCGGTGAATTATGAGAGTGATGAATGATGATGTGTGTGGTTTGGGGATAGTGAGTAAAGGTAGGGAAATGACATAAATGACCCTGAGTAAAAATTAAATTGAAAATGCCAATTAATATTAGTCATTGGATTGAAGTTAGATGGATGGTTGAGATCAACCAGTTTGATCTTTAGCAAAAAATGGTTCTGCATTTAACTTTTCTAATCATTGATAGCTTATTTTACGTGGTTCAGTTTCTTGTTTTGATGCAAGTTTCATTAATCTGTTAAGCTTCCCAATTTGCTTTGTGAGATGCACTCTTTGATAAATTTTGTTTGCTTACAATTTTTTATTTGGGTATACTCATTGAAGCGCTAAACAGTATGGTAGTATCGCGGGTTTTAATTTTGCATAATTGTAGTCAGGAATCTAGGATGGACAGGGTTTAATCTACACTAGTATATAAAGCTAAATAGAAAGGTTTAAAATCCAGCCTACGCATTTGTCAATTATGAAAATTTCAATAGCTTGTTGCATGTACACAAATAAATGTTACATCTAGAAAATTAAATTTATTAAATTCGTAAACTTGTAACAGCCCTCTAAATTAATACAGCCCATTTAAACCATCTATAAACTTGTAACAACCCATTTAAAAAGTCATCTATAGACCACATAAATATCAAATGAAAAACTAAAACAGATATTTATATTTCATCTCATCTCACATAACTTCCCCAACACACCATCAAACCACCAGCTAGCCACCATCCGACCGACACAATGAGCCGAGCACCACCAAAAGCCAACCACTCACCATGCACACCATCCAACCACCGCAACCACTAATCGAGCACCACCACGAGCCAACCACCACGGTTTTTGAGGTTTTATGTAAAGTTATTGCTAGAAAAAAACATATAAATGAAAAACATTTACTCGCCACAAAATTAAGTCATAAAGCATCTGCCGTCGCATTGTGCGAATACCTTGCTAGTTTGTCTTTAAGTATAGGATGGTGGTTGTTAATAATTGTCAAATGGATAGTCACAAGTGAATTATTGTTGTTCATACCCATCATACTCGAACACACAATGTCCATGTTCTATGGTTAGTTATTACTAAATAATGTAATTAACGTATTAATATGCTTTAATCATCATGTCCTATACTTGTTAATCTTATGATGGCATTCTGTCTATAGCTTTGTATGTTTGTTATTCACACGTTCACATGGTATACAAGATGTTGTTAATAAGCTTTAATAGTTACTGGCTAAAGTATACTAGTTTTTGTGATAGCTGCAGCATAAGGCAAGTACTATTATAAAATGGGATCATATGAATCTGGGTTACGTACTTACGTAGCCCCCTATGCTAATAGGCTATATAAGCCAAGTGATGTTAGTGTTTATCTTCTCTTTTACAAGTTCTGGTCATTATTACTTGCTAGTTTCTAGTTGACCAATTGCTTCAAGGGAGGTTCATATGTCATATGTGACATTGTTGTCACCAACATCGATATGTAACCTGGTATGATTCTGTAGCTCACTAAACAATAACAAATGCCAATATAACTAGGGGTGTTCATCGGTTCAGTTTTTGGGTTTGTGGGATGCATGGCTCGGGTTCATCAGTTTGAAAATTTTCAAGGTCAAAAACAAAACCAAACCAAACCAATTCTAACATGGATAAAACCAAACCATACACCAAAGTTAGAATTCAGTTTGGTTTAAAACCAAGAAATCCAAATTCAAGCAAACTTCAATATATAATCTAGAAGTCGAAATTAAAAACCTAAAAGTTTAAATAAAATTAACAAATCAAAAGTTCTCACAAAGTACTCTGGAAATCAACAAAACATAAGTTAAGAAACCAAAAGTTTTCAGAACGCAAGTAATGATGATTTGCAACACCAAAAACCAGTATAAAAGAAACAGATGATAGTATATTTATCAAAAACTTCAAACGAACAAATATTGTTCAAGTACATCATAGCAAAATGTAACATTAATAGCTTTGACATTACATTAAGCAGGTTACAAATAACTTGCAAAAGGGATAACATCCCTGCATAAGTAAAACCCTATAGATGATTATCTAATATATGCTTTAAACCGGTAATGAGAAGATCCTTGTATATGAGCATGTGGTTAACGATATCTATTATAAAATCATATGTTAGTAATTTTAATCCAACAAGGTAAGAGCTATTTATATCCCTATGTATGACTATAAGTTGCGACTACAAAGGATTATGAAGGCAAGCTAGTCCACCTGCAACACCAATGAGTATCTAGAGTCATTGGATTCTCCCGTGAGACAGGTGCAACACAAGCTTTTGGAAGCACAAGTCTCATGTGAACTAATGACTCAAGATATGCATTGATGTTGCAAGTGGGCTAGACTACCTTCATAATCCTTTGTAGTCAATGACAAAGAGTCATACATCGTGACATAAAGAGCCCCTTGCAATACCAAATTAGAACTCAAAAACTAATTGGATGACTAGTATAGATATGCCAAATACATGCTCAAAAACAATGATGTTCTCATTAACTATCATAAACTAAAGATAACCATAATTTGGTATCACAATGACTGTGATCACTAGTGCATCCTCATTTGAATAACCGCCGATGTGTCCTTTGAAGGACAATCACATGCCCATATAGCAATAATCAGGCAAAGCAACTGTAAACCAAAAAAAATACCAATATTAGAACACAAATTAAGATACCCGTTAATGTTTATGGTAACATTAAACTATCTTTTAAGCAAAAGTTAACCTACAAACTTTCACATAAATGCATTATGTTAGCAGATCTACAGTTGAACCAACATAAAACAGCAATCTAAACTACTTCGCATGTCTTAAAATGTCACATACTCAAAGTACATGTTTTAAAAAGTCAACCAACAGCTCATCACTACCATAACTTTTGACCTCAGTGTCACGATCTAAAAACATTAATCTAAGAAAAAAAGTTCATACAAGATCTAAAACTTAAAACTTAAATTAAAAACAACTAAAAGCAACATAAACTATATCATGCTCATAAATTTATCAAAAATACCAGACATACAAAATAGCATAATAGTAAAAAGACTGATGTGTATACCTATGCTTGCAAAAGTGACAAAGATCATGAGATACTCAGATTTAGGGTTGGTGATCATGAACCGCATAGCGGCTCTTTCTTTGATGTTGAGACCAGCTTAGGGTTAGGGTTTGTGAAAATGGGAATGTGGGGGTATAAATAGATGGAAAATGAAGGTGGTGAGATGGGCTAGGGTTAGGTTTGGTTTGGTTGGGCCTAAGTGGAAGAATCTATTTGATCATTATGAATTTAATTGGAATAAACTAATTCAACTAAAGCTACCCCAACGGTAGAAAATTGAGCAAACGAGATGAAACCCTCGTCTGCGGCGGGTTTTTTTTTATTTTGTTTTTTTATTTTATTTTTTTATTATTGTTTTTTTAAACGTAAAGTATGTCGTAATAGGTTTGAATCATTTTTGTCATCCTTATATAGTGTCGTATCGAGCCAAACGGCAAAAAGGGTAACTTCATCAAACGGTTCCACGTTTTCAAACCGTTATGCACGTTCATTACATTAGCAGTCAATTGAGTCCCATTACCAAAAGCAAACATGTTTATACAGATCTTCGAATCACACTATAGATGCAAACGTATAATAAATTTTTCTAATTTGAATGAATACATGAATCAGATTCTATTGTATAACATATGTTGGCCATACACTTTTAAACATCTAGAATTATGATTCCAACGTTGTCTACAACGCGACCCAAACTATATTAATAGTTTACAACATTATCACCTTCTAAGTTTCTACATATACAATAAATCAAAAGTATTGATTGTGAAAATGACAATTATAGCATAATTATTAGTACCTATCAAGTCTCCCAAAACATACTGAATGAAATCTGTAGACGGTTATGTAACAAATTCATTACGAAATAGCAATTAGAGGTGTATCAAACTATTACTACAATCGTTACTGAAAATCTAATAAGTTGGGATATATATCTGACGTTGGACAACGTCATTACAAATTTATCATATGTACATTTCAATCATTTTAAAAACGCACAACATCATTGTACACGTACCATCTTGATGATGTTAATGTTTTTGCACTTGCCTTATAGTTTGACAGGCATATAACTTGCCTTATAGCTTACCAAATGTTGTTGATGTCTTACAGTTGCAACCTTGTTTCCACTTCAGGTTTCAGGGTCTTGTTGCCTTCATAATGGTTGACAATTTTGATACGCATTAGGTGAATAGTTTTTATGAAGATCCCAAGCTATGCCTGAAGTGAAGTCCCATAAGTTTAGGTCGCCCTCATTGCCTACATATGAACAACAATTAATATAGCTTTTAAACTTTTGTCCAACTAAAGTTGCGACTGCACATATCATTTATAATATATGTTGAAAGTATTACTTACTTAAACCTTGGGTAGTCATTATATGAGTCAACATGCTACTTTCCATTGCTATTGACACGCTGTGAGATGCAGTTACAATATCACAAACTTGATGCTATATATCATACAATAGGAAGGATTAATGAACTCACAAAAATAATAAGCATACCTGAATGAGATGTGTATGAAAATGGGTTCCTCTAGCATGTATGTAACAGTCTCAAATCCTGCACAGCATATACAATCATTTGACTTTGAATTATATGATAAACATACAATATTTGATATTTTTTGTTTAAGTATATGAAAATGTCTCATAAGCATAACAACGAATAAAGCAAATTGCAATCAGCGTCAAGGGATATTTTATACCTCTATAAAGATGGTCTGAGAATCCAGCTGATGGAGAAACTTCACAATCAAATGCAAATTGTTAGTTTTATTTCTAAATTTTTTACTTGATAAATGCAATCATAAAAATTATCTTATTCTATTTGCCATTTTTGACAAGTTTACCATTATAAAAAAATTTGCAAATTTTTATTTAAATAATCAAAAATGGCATGTCTTAACTTATCATTAAATGGTGATATGCTAATAAGCTAAGTTTGGTAAGTACATTAGATGGAGATAAAGTAGGCAGTTGCATAAAAGGTTCTATACATATCGTTTACTTGAAGCAACGTCTAAAACAGAGAGCATACCAGAAAATTCATCTAACATAAGAAAAGGATCCAAAGATTTCAACTCTGGCTTGCGAAACAAATACACAAATCAGAAACCAAATCGACGCGAAAATACAAAAACTTAATTGTTGCTAAAAAAATAAAACTAAAAAATAAAAATGGTTACATTCCAATACTTCTTCGAACTACAGTCCCGTCGCCTTCGCCCTCGCTCTACGCCAACACCTTCTTAGCGACCAATCTTGGTGTACTGACGTAGCGTTATAATAAATATATATAAGATAATAAGAACTATAAGGCTCAGATATGGAACAAATTGGGCAAAAGAGGATGCACACGCCATGGCTGCGAACCTCACAGTTCGCCGCGCCAAGATACGAACCATCTCTACTTTCACCGAACCCATTTAGACTCATCATAGCCTTTTTAGTATCCATTTAATAGCGTCACATGTAGACCACATAAACATGAAAGGCAATGAATCAGATGATTGTAAGGCGTTGGAACAATAATAGCAACTGAAGCAGACACCATGGGCTACTGATGGGCACCCATTATATATCTATACTAAAGCACCAGGTCGGTGAACAATAGAAAAAACGCGTCAGTTACTTTTAATGTTAAAGCAAAACTATAATATAATAGTGGGATTAAAATATTGCAACAAATATTAGCCCGATTGTGGCCTCATTTTGGTCCAATAGAGGGTCTCATGTCCGTACTGAGGATTAGCATACGTGTTGTGTAGAATCCTCTACACACTCACCACCGCCTTTCTTTCCCAGACCTAAATTGATCATTCTTGATAAAGTACATCATTATATTGTCACCGCCATTTAATAGCGTCAGATGTAGACCACAGAAACATGAAAGGCAATGAATCAGATGATTGTAAAGCGGTGGAACAATAATACCAACTGAAGCAGACACCATGGGCTACTGATGGGGACCCATTTGGATATATTACCCCAACAGTTAAATATAATTTTATGCCAAACTGTGGAAAACTAGAAGGGGGGTTGAATAGTTTTGCCGATTTTAAGTTAGTTTCAAAATCTTTTAGATTCGATGTTATGTGAAATCGTATGGATGAAGAGAAAGTATAGATCTAAGAGTAATGCAAGTAAAGTAAGTAAAGCAAAGGATAGAAATGACACAACTGATTTATATTGGTTCGGCTACAAGGACACTTTCCTTGCCCTACTCCACTCCCCGAGTCACCTACTCGAGAGTTCAAGCACTATGTCAACAAACTCCTTCAACTTGGTGGAGAAGCCTTCACAACGTTGCTTACACATTTTTCCGGTACAAAGCTAAATACCGATTCCGTAACACAGAGGACCAAACCAACACTACTATAACACAACAAATATGTGAAATATGAAATACAAGATCTTCGCTACAGAAATCTTGTGGATGAACAAATCAATCAAGGACCCCTTGCTTGGATGACTTGTAGAATGCTTGTGATCTCGCCTTAGAGAATGACCTATATGAGAATCACAATAGAAGAAAGAAGAACAACTCTCTAGATCAAGTGATCGTTTGTTAGAAGAGTGTAAGAATATATGAGAGAGTTTGTAAGAAGAGGGGTGAGTAAAAATGAAGAAATGGCTCTCTATTTATAGGCAAATTCTTGACATTGTTGCATGGATCTCACGGATCCCTCACTTGAGGGATCCGTCCAGTGTATTCCTGGGGATCCGTGGGACGCTCCTCTTTGCCCATGGGTTTTTGGGTTATGGGTCATGGGTCCTAGATTATGAACCATGGGTATCTAAATAGATACAATGTATCTAATAGATGCAATGCATCTAGACAATGGGTATGGATTAACTCCATGGGTTATGGATATGATCCATGGGTATGGGTCATGGGTTGTGGCTTTTACCCATCATAATAAACTATTACAACAAATGAATTATTACAATAATTTGTATTAAATGACTATGTGTAGATGCTTTACAAAAGATAACATGTATCCTTATAATTTTACTTATGATAACATTATATTTGTTATCAACAAAACACAAAGAGATCGCTAAATATAAATAAACGTTTTTTACGGTTTATTTGTATTAACAATCTCCCCCTTTTTGTTGATGACAAAACATAATGTTATGATGAGTAAAACTTAAGATTGGATGTATGTTTTGAAAGCATAAGTTTTACTTCTTCTCCCCCTTTTTGTCGAAACAAAAAGTGACAAAAATGAAGAAATAAAGTGTGGAAAAATAGTCCACGTATCTCTAACTCCCCCTTGACGGTAGCCTCCCATAGAATGGGGCGTCAAGTGAGAAAAAATATAAAAACCTACAAAGAAAGAGGTTAGTAGTAACATGCATAAATAATCTTGTGATTGACGAGAATCAAGATTGGGAGCCAAGGTATGTAAACAAAGCCTTGTAATAAAATAACAAAATGTAGTGGTATTGATGCCACATACAAGCATGTAATACTAAGAACAAGACTTGTTCTAAAAATGACTCAAAAAGAAAATACTAGAGAAAATAGTAAAATGATTCCTTCTATGCTTGCACAAGGTTATGGATGGAAGTTTTGGTGGGTGATGATGTTGATGCGATCAAGGATGAGGTTAAGTATAACTCGCATTTATTCCCTAATTTCTATTGCAAGATCCCTAGTGGATTGGTAATGTTCACAATGTAAATGATGTGGGTAATGTGTGCGGAAGTTTTTCGGGTTAGTTTGATTTGTGAGATGCGGAAGTTGTGGTGGAATAGTTGGAAAATATTGATCAAAGTCTGGAATGTTTGGAAGTGGTGGTGGAAAAGAACCTAGATGTTCTTGTAAGATAATGGGAGCTAAAGGTGGTGAGGTTTCAAGGTCTTTGAAGATTGTGTTTGGAGATGTGGGTGGTGTTAAAAAGACTAATTCTTTTTTGTTGGTTTGTTGGGATCTTGTTGGAGTCTAAAGGAGTTCTAAAAGAGTGACTTTAGGTGGAGATTTGATGGGTGATGATGTTGGTGTGCTTGTTGGAGATGAGGGAGGTGCTACTATGGAAGCATTTTGTGGTGAATGAGTGGTTGGTGATGAACCATTTGATAATGGTTTTGCTAAACAACAAGGCCGAATGCTAATCCGTGCAGTTTTTCTAGATTTGGGTGATGGTACTATGGAAGGTGGTAGGACAAAATTTTGGATTTCTTGAAAAGGTTTGTTTGCACTAGGTGATTCATCTATGCTGGAAGATCTTTTGGATGACATGATGATGGTTGTTTGAGAGGTTGAGAGTGATGAATATGCAAGCATTTTGGGAATCCTATTTATAGAAAAATAATGCATTGTAAGAATGCCTGACCCAAAATGTGGACTAAAATCTAATGATTATATATGAATTTAAGGCATGTGATCATGAGAACACAAGCATTAAGTAACATATTCATTAAAACAAAATGATAAAATGATGAAAATATAGAAGCTTTCATCCAAAGTGAGAAAAAATAGAAGATAATTTTAGCTTCTGTCTCACGGATCCTTCCCTTGAGGGAACCGTCCAGCGTTAATGCTGGGATCCGTGGTACTGGTGACCCAGGCAGCTCAAAAATTTTCTTTTGGAAACATTTGTGCCTATATACAAACCATTTGGAGTTGCGGTTATCTCGACTTCTAAAAGAAAAAGAAAAATAAACTAGAAGTGAAAAAACACACTATTATGTGAGATAACCCGAGTGCTCATAATTCATTGTTGCTTAAATGAATGTACCCGAAAACACATATTAGTTATGTGTTCTCTTCAGCATTCAAAAGCCATGAGATGCAATGAAAACGTGTTTTTACTTTATATTAATAAATAAATAAATTTGTCCTAGACGTGAGAAATAGCTTTTATGAAAGTGATACGGGAAGAAGTATCCTTTTAAAAAGCATTTTGAAAAAGTTTCTTTGTTTGAAGAAAACGTTTAAGAAAACTAGGTATGAGCTTACGTGTTGTAAGAGAAACTTACTTTAAGAAGTAAGGAAAAATTATGAAAGTACGAGTTGTAAATAAAACATATATTGGGTTTTGAAAATTCTCGTATTTGCTTGTAAGTTGTGTGTGAAATAGAGATCCTAGACTCCGAAAGAAGGAGGCTAGTGTTTACATACCTTGTAGATTTTAAAAACTAATTACGACGATTGTTCCATGAGACCAAGACCAAGACGAAGTAGGTTGAATTGTTCCCGCTTCAACGGTTTGGTGAGGTCGTCGGCTATGTTGTCTTCGGATGCTACCTTCTCAATAAAGATGTTCCCCTTTTGAATATTGTCTCTTAAGAAGTGCTGACGAATCTCTATATGCTTGGTGCGAGAGTGCAATACCGGATTTTTGCTTAAGTCGATGGCACCTTTGTTGTCACATAGAATAGCTATGTCACTTAGATGAACGTCGTAGTCAACTAACGCTTGTTTCATCCATAGTGCTTGTTGGCATGCTTTGCCGGCGGAGACATATTCGGCTTCGGTTGTTGATATGGCCAATGTCGTTTGCTTCTTTGAGAACCAAGATGTTAAACAACATCCCATGAAAGTACATACAATACTTGTACTCTTTCGATCAACATAATCACCTGCATAGTCAGAATCTGCATATACAATTGTTTCTACCCCCGTATCCTTAGGATACCATAATCCTAATTGAGTTGTACCCTTGATGTATCTAAATATTCTTTTGACGGCTTCTAGATGTGATGTTTTAGGATCTTCTGGAAACCTAGCATATAGACAAACACTAAACATGATATCCGGCCGACTAGCCGTGAGGTAGAGAAGACTACCAATCATGCCACGATATTTTGTGTTATCGACGGATTCGCCGTCTTCATCTTTTGTGAGTTTAGTGTCGGATGACATTGGTGTTCTTATGGGTTTTGACTCTTTTAAACCAAATTTCTTTAACATCTCCTTTATGTATTTAGATTGATTAAAGAAGATATCATCTTCTACTTGTTTGATTTATATACCAAGAAAGAAACTTAGTTCTCCCATCATACTCATCTCGAACTCGTCATGCATGATTTTAGAGAAATCATCACACATGTCTTGACAAGTAGATCCGAATATAATATCATCTACGTATATTTGAAAAATGATTATATGTGATTCCTTTTTCTTAGTAAAAAGTGTATTATCAACTAACCCCATGATGTAGCTGTTTTTGATTAAAAATGACTTGAGTCTATCATACCAAGCTTTTGGGGCTTGTTTAAGACCGTAAAGAGTTTTCTTTAACTTATACACATGTTTAGGTTTTTCGAAATCGATAAAGCCCGGGGGTTGAGCTACATATACTTCTTCATTAATAAAACCATTTAGAAAAGACTTTTGACATCCATTTGATAAAGCTTAAGATCATTAGCACAAGCATAAGCAAGAAGTATTCTTATAGAATCTAATCTAGCCACGGGGGCATAGGTCTCATCAAAGTCTATTCCTTCATGTTGATTATACCCTTGGGCAACGAGTATAGCTTTGTTTCTAGACACTACACCGTTTGCATCTAACTTGTTTTTATATACCCATTTGGTTCCTATTATGGTTTGATTACTAGGTGGAGGGACGAGTGTCCAAACATCGTTAGAAACAAATTGATTTAACTCTTCTTGCATAGCCATTAACCAACTTTCATCTTTTATGGCTTCTTGTGTATTCTTAGGTTCTATGGTTGAGACAAAATAAAATAAGCTACTTTGGTTTTGGACTTGAGACCTTAAGGTTCTTTCCTTAATTTTCCTATGACCTTATCTATGGGGTGATCTTTAGACTCTTTAATATTGATGATTTCATTATTTAAAGGTTCTTCTTCTTCGTTTGTCTTTTCTTTATTTCAATAGCTTCACTATCGACAATCTCGTCATCGACAAGAGGTAGAGTAGGTTTGGGTGGACTCTCATCAAATTTTACGTTTAATGACTCTTCAACCTTCATTGTTTCTTTATTTAATATGACGTAAGCTTTGCTATTAGGAGAGTAACCTAAAAAGATACCTTCGGTTGATTTAGGATCAAATTTTGTAAGGTAATCTTTAGTGTTAAGTAAAAAACATTTTCTACCAAAGACTCTAAAATGATCTAACGTAGGCTTTTTGCCTCGAAGTAACTCGTATGGAGTTTTACCTAAAAATGGTCTAATTAAGACTCGATTAAGTATGTACGTTGATGTATCAACGGCATTACACCAAAAATTTTGAGGAATGGATTGCTCATTTAACATGGTGCGACTCATTTCTTGTAGGGTTCTATTTTTTCTTTCAACTACCCCATTCGATTGTGGAGTGCGAGGAGCCGAGAAGTTGTGAGTAATACCATTAGCGTCACAAAAGGCTCCAAATTACACTTCATTATCGAATTCCCTGCCATGATCCGTTCTGATAGACACTATAGGACTTCATAATTGTCTTTGGATTTTCTTACTTAATATTTCAAAGTAATCGAACGTTTCAGTTTTGTTCTTTAAAAATTTAGTCTATGTGTACCTAGAGTAATCATCCCTTATAACCAAAGTGTAGTAGTTGCCTCCATAACTTTGGATAGCGGATGGACCAAATAAATCCATGTGTAGTAATTATAGACACTTAGTTGTAGAGACCATGTTTTTAGTTTTGTGACTAGCATGGACTTGTTTTCCTACATTACAAGCATCACAAAAGTGATGTTCATATTTAATTTTGGTAGATCTCTTACTAGATCTTTGGATGATAGCGATTGAAGAAGTCGCATATTGACATGACCCAATCTTCAATTCCATAAGGTCGAAGTATCATCCATAGAAGTAAGACAAAGTTTGTCTTTAGGTTCATTAGCGATTTTAATGACATAGACTCCATGTTTCCTAATTCCTCTACCTATAGTGATACCATTTTTCAATATCTTACTACCGGTTTCGTTAAAAAGTACGTTGCACTTCTTATCACATATTTGACCTATACTTAAGAGATTAAAGTTTAGGTTTTCTACGTGACACACATCATTAATGGCTAGAAATTTGTTAGAAATCGTACCTTTACCGATGATTTTGCTTTTGCTATTTCCAAATACCACATTTCCTCCATTGAAGGATTCATATGTGAAAAATAAATCTTTATTGCCGGTCATGTGCCTCGTGCACCCGCTATCCTTGATCCACTCATTCGGATCTATGTCGACCTTTAAGCACACCTAAGAAAACAATTAACTCAAAAGTTTGGTCCCCATTTGTTCATGGGTCCATTATTGTTAAACATTCCATTCATGTTAGGCATATATGGAAAAGGTGAGTATGCGTTCCATGGTGCAAAGTTTTGAAATTGAAAACCGTTTTGCATATATGGATTCCATCCCATTTGATGGTTACTTCTCGGATAGACATTATTAGGTCTCCTAGATGTGTTCGGTTTTGAAAATGATGGACCTTTGTTTCTTGTAAAACTTTGATTTTGTCTTGGAGGTGGTTGTTTAATGGTAACATGGGTTGGTTTATTCTTATTAACATTAACAAAATCGGTTCTAGATGAGGAAGCTATATTATTCCTACTGTTTGCTTCAACAGACCCACGGATCCCTAGTTGTACACTAGCGGTCCCTTTTGTGGGATCCGTGGATCGTGACTACAGTGGTTTGTTTTTCTATTGCTTTTATGAATTGTGTTTCTTTGTTTTCACTAGTTGACGCATCAAGTTGCTGAAAACCTAAACCTTTTTGGTTGTTTTCTGTTTTAACACTATCTAATATCATATCTAGAGAATTAGTATTTATTCTAGCAATCTTAGAGTCTAGATGATCAACAAGTGTTTGAAGTTGAACGCAAAGTTCACATTCCCCACTTGCTATCTTCCCCTTTTCTAGACGTTTTAATTTTGCTTTTAACTCAATGACTTCCTTTTCTAAACGTTGATTTTGGTTTTCAAAAACTTGTTTTTGTTGATTACTTTTAAACTAATTTTGCAAAGTTTTTCATATTCATTATGCAATGAGTCATCATCTAATGATGAGCTACTATAGTATTTGTGACATACCTCGTCATTTGCCATGAGACAAATTTCTTCGTCCTCTTCCTCGCTCATTCCCTATGAACCGCCACCTAATGCTTTTTGTTCATCACGTTTGGGACACTTACTAATAAAGTGGTTTGGGTCCCCACATTTAAAGCAAGCACGATCATCCCTTGCCTTCTCGTTCTTTTCTTTTCGAACCCTTTCTTGTCGCCATATGGTTGCTTGACGTATCTTCCCTTTTTCTAAAGAACTCTTGAAGTCCTTACGCCATGGCATACTCCTCGTCATCACTATCCGAAGAGGAGTTTTCTTCATCGCTTGAGACCTTCTTGGCTTTAAGGGTAAGAGATTTGTGATTCTCTTTCACTTTTGAGGCTTCGGAATCTTTAGCGAGGACAAGCTCATAGACTTTTAAATTGCCTATGAGTTCATCAAGGGTGAGGATTGACAAGTCTTTTGATTCTTCTATTGCCGTCACCTTAGATCTCCACTTGGATGGAAGTGCTCTTAGATATCTCCTAACATGATTACGACTAGAGAAAGATTCATCAAGTGCTTGTAAAGATGTAATTATAGTATTAAAGTTAGCAAAAGAATGATCTATAGTATCCTCATCCGATATTGAAAATTGTTCATATTGTTGAAAAAATAAATCTATCTTATTGTTTTAACTTGTTGATTACCTTGATGAGTTACAACTAAAGAATTCCAAATTTCTTTAGAGGTTTTAAGCATTAAAATTCTTTCGAATTCCTTTTTGGGTAAAGCATTATATAAAACCATTTTAGCTTCACTATTTTTGGAAAGCTTTTTCTTAATATCGTCGGTGAGTTTATCATGAGGTGTGTTAACTAAGTTTCCATTTTCATCTTTTGTAGTGGCTTCAAAATCGCCTTCAACAATGATGTACCAAAGATCAATATCTTTTGACTTCACATACGTTTCGAATCTATTTTTACAATATATAAAACCATTAGTTTCAAGTAGTGGAGGTCGTTGCATGCATTATCCTTCCTTGTAATTTTCAGAACCCATAGTGATCGAATTTTTTTTAAAATACCGTTTACTTTAAAACTTTTATAAACTTAGCTCTTGATGCCAATTGTGAAAAACTATAAGGGGGGGTTGAATAGTTTTCCCGATTTTAAGTTAGTTTCAAAATCTTTTAGATTCGATTTTATGTGAAATCGTATGGATGAAGAGAAAGTATAGATCTAAGAGTAATGCAAGTAAAGTAAGTAAAGCAAAGGATAGAAATGACACAACCGATTTATAGTGGTTCGGCTACAAGTACACCTTCCTTGCCCTACTCCACTCCCAGAGTCACCTACTCGAGAGTTCAAGCATTATGTTAACAAACTCCTTTAACTTGGCGGAGAAGCCTTCACAACGTTGCTTACACATTTTTCCGGTACAAAGCTAAATACCGAGTCCGTAACACGAAGGAGCAAACCAACACTACTATAACACAACAAATATGTGAAATATGAAATACAAGATCTTCGCTACAGAAATCTTGTGGAGGACCAAATCAATCAAGGACCCCTTGCTTGGATGACTTGTATAATGCTCGTGATCTCGCCTTAGAGAATGACTTATATGAGAATTACAATAGAAGAAAAAAGAACAACTCTCTAGATCAAGTGATATTTTGTTAGAAGAGTGTAAGAATATATGAGAGAGTTTGTAAGAAGAGGGGTGAGTAAAAATGAAGAAATGACTCTCTATTTATAGGTAAATTCTTGCCACTGTTGCACGGATCCCACGGATCCCTCACTTGAGGAATCCGTCCAGTGTATTCCTAGGGATCCGTGGGACGCTCCTCTTTGCCCATGGGTTTTTGGGTTATGGGTCATGGGTCATGGGTCCTAGATTATGAACCATGGGTATCTAAACAGATACAATGTATCTAATAGATGCAATGCATCTAGACAATGGGTATGGGTTAACTCCATGGGTTATGGATATGATCCATGGGTATGGATCATGGGTTGTGGTTTTTACCCATCCTAATAAACTATTACAACAAATGAATTATTACAACAATTTGTATTAAATGACTATGTGTAGATGCTTTACAAAAGATAACATGTATCCTTATAACTTTACTTATGATAACATTATATTTGTTATCAACAAAACACAAAGAGATCGCTAAATATTAATAAACGTTTTTATGATTTATTTGTATTAACAACGTTATTAAAATATGTAACCGACATAGCGCTTTAGTACATATATATATATATATATAAGACGCAGCGTTATAATACATATATATAAGATAATAAGAACTATAAGGCTCATATATGGAACGAACTGGGCAAAAGAGGTTGCGCTCGCCATGGTTGCGAACCTAACAGTTTGCTCCGCCAAGATACGAGCTATCTCTACATTCATCGAACCCATTTAGACTCTTCATAGCCTTTTTAGTATCCATTTAATAGCATAACATGTAGACCACAGAAACATGGAAGCCAATGAATCAGATTACCATAAAAGGCAATGAGCACGTTTTATAGCAACCCATAAAACCAAATTTCGACACCCAATATCCACCATCGCTACAACGGAAACCCAAGTACTCACGCATTTGTACTAACAAACTTCTAATTAGTGATGCACTCTAGTGTCAGGTTAACTCACTTATTGATTAACCTCACTATGCTTAAATTGTTAGCTATGAGTAGTCCGAAACATTCCTAATAGTAATCAAAACATTTTTACCATAATTATCATAAAATATCTAGAAGGATGTCTTTGGCAAGGAACATGGAGCTATAATTTCCTCCCATTAAATTTGCTTTAATTAAGAAAGACTTAACTTACCAACAACGATCCTTATAACACTTTTTTGCTTGCTCGTAATCGCGAGCGTCAAGGTACATAGTCATCGCACAAAGATAAGCCTACACCGAATATGAACAAAGTCAAATACTATTGTATTCTTAAAATAAACCGTTGCGTTGACAAAAAAATATAACCAGACATCAAAGAGTGAAATAAAGTACCCAAAACACATGAAATGTGAGAATGGAAAAAATTTGTACCTTGCAACGGCTATGAAGCGCATCGCAATCGTTAGCTGCCACTGCCCATCGTAATAGGAAAGCTACAACATCCGTGTACCTTCAAGTAACTCACCAAAATCATTTTAACTAAAACACAATTCTATTACATGGCAATATTTTTCGTAGCGTTAACATGAAGACATTCTTACTTGTCAAGTTTTATGTAAACATTGGTAATGGCATGACATAACATAGAGCAACCGTAATATCCCCAGCAAACGCATAATATAGACAATAAGCATATGACCCGTCATGGCTGTAAACACGATGTCGTGATGCCCCGCCAAGACACGGGTAGATTCCATCCATCATGATCTACCAACTTACCAACTACCATAAACAAAACGGTATCTGATACGCGTCGGCAAATCCAAATCCTAATTTTATATATATATATATATATATATATATATATATACTAGAACGCCACGTCAATTGACATATAATATTACAGTAGGATTAAAGTATTGCAAATCCGAAATTGCAAATATAATGATTTGCCCCGCCATGGCGAAAAACGGAAAAAAAAAGGCATCTGACCTGTCGTGGCTGCAAACACGATGTCGTGATGCCCCGCCAAGACACGAGTAGATTCCACCCGTCATGATCTGCCAACGTACCAGCTACCACCAACAAAACGGTATCTGACCCCAAGGTCAACAAATCCAAACCCTAATTGTAACAAAAACCATAGATTATAACCAAAAACTAATATTAAAAAGAAAACAAATTTAACAATTCATGAATAAAAAAAACGCCTAAAGTTGACAAATATCTCCTATACAACCAATAGAACTCAACTAAAAACTACGCTAGTATCACCATACAACCGCACAAATCTTGAAATATGATACTTACATTCCACCCTGAGCAGATTTAGAATTAACATCTTGCATACTAGGCATATGCATCTATATAAACAACAGCTCAATCAAACAAACCTTAGGACTAGCACATAGACATAAAAAGGGATGATCTACAGTTAAAATATCACACCACATACCTGAATAAGCAAATCTGACGAACGAACATATCTAAATTAAAAACTTAGATGAACACAAACACAAACTCCTGGAAAAAAATTAAGCATAATCAAAATAAAAATATTCTTCCAAAATTATAGACACATACCTCCAATTATCGCACGTTCGTAGCCTCAAACCGCAAATCAAATTATTACCACTTCTTCTTTGAGATATATCATGAGAGGCGGTGACAATATAATGATGTACTTTATCAAAAGAATTATCAGTTTGGATCTGGGAAAGAAAGGCGGTGGTGAGTGTGTAGAGGATTCTACACATCACGTATGGACCAAAATGAGGCCACAAACGGGCTAAATATTTGTTGCAATATTTTAATCCCAACGTTATGTTATATTTGCTGCCTTAATATTAAAAACCACCGACATGTTTTTTTAATTTCCATCGACCTGATGCTTTAGTATAGATAGATAATGACAAGCATGTTCACGCAACAAATCTCATTGGGAGTGTGGAGTGAGGTATTTGCAAGGAGAGAGAAATTTTTTAGCAAGGTAAACACTTCGCCTTTCGACGTTTGTGCTAGTTTTTTTTTTTTTGTTTTTTTTTTTTTTTTTTTTCATTAGTTTGTGAGTGTGTGAGAAATATATAGTGGGGTATTTTAATAAATAAAAAAATGTGTTGAAAGGTGAAGTGATGTAAGATGGTGGAGAGTGAAAAGTGAGATAGTAATGAAGGAGAGAAAAAATTGATGTGACGATGAGGTGGAAAATGAAGTAGTGTGAGGGTTGGGGGTAGTCTAACGAGACTCATTCAAATCAAAAATCATGTTCACTTCTCACCTTAAAAAGCTATAGGTACACAACTTAACACGTAGAAATATCAGTTTAAAACATATTTTTTACTTAGTTGAGTTGAGATTAAAAAAATAAAAGGTTAATTGAGTCGTAATAAAAAGCATTCAATTTGGGTCGTAAATAACTTTGTATCAAATAATATATTTACACATAGTTTTCTAGAAGTGATCCATTACATCTCTACTACTTTATAATGCATTTAAGATATTTCCTTAAATGACAAAGCTTAAAATTCACAGACTTTTTAAATTGCATATTATAAAAACTAGCAGGGTACCCGTGCGTTGCAGCGGCGGGTACCCTGAAATAAAATTGTTCGATGAATAATGTATTTTAGTTTATTATGTTCTTTTTAACAATAAATTTACGGATATCAAGAATTTTGTATAGCCCGTGCCCGTTCGGGCTCGAACCCGTTGGCCCGTGTCTGCTCAGGCTCGAGCCCGTTTGGTCCGCGCCGTTTCGGGCTCAAGCCCATTTGGCCCGTTGCCCGTTCGGTCTTGAATAATGTATAATGTGCTTTATTATTTGCAGTAGTGAAATTTAATGCAGGAATTGTTTAATTTGGTTGTACAATATGCTTGATAATTTGTATTTCTTATGTAAGGGGTGTTTAACAACTATACTAATTGTATTTATTAACCAGTTAAATAATTGACTACATTAAATAGCATTAATGTGGTGTTTTGTTGTACACTATGCTTATTGTTTTGTACGTCTGAAAATTATGTGCATTAAAGTGTTGTACACTATGTTTCTTTTCTTGTAAGTAGTAGTCATTATAGTCATTAATAATATTGACCACTTTAATAGCATTAATGTTGTAAGTCTGAAAATAAGTCTGAAAATTACATCATGCTTATTTTTTGTACATTATGCTTATTTTGTTGTAAATCTGAAAATTGGTTGCAGCTATTGTACATTGTGCTTAAATGGTTGTAATTTTTGGTGAATGGGTGTTTTTAATAGCATTAATGTTGTTTGATAGAATTTTGGTCTTAAAATGACACCACGCTTTATTTTGTTGTACAATATGCTTACTTTGTTATAATTCTGAAAAATTGGGTGCATTACAGTGTTGTAAACCATGCTTAACTTTTTGTACGTTTTAAAATTAAGAGTGAGGTGCCTTCGTGCATTATAAGTAGTATAGATATAGATAAATGTTAAATTAAATACAAAAACTTATAATATCCCAAGACTTATAACAACCCATTTACACCATCTTTACTCCCTCCCTATCTAGTTTTGATACAAATAATAAAGGTTAATTCACACGTTATAAAGTATTTAAGACATGCTAAATAATAGGGGTTTAAAATGAAAAACATTTGTTCGCCACAAAAAATAGTCACCGAGTACCCGCCGCCGCATTACACAGGTACCCTTCTAGTTATGTACCAATGAATTTATATTACCCCGTAACTTTTAAAACCTGTTCTAATTGATTGAAATTTGAATATGAAAATTTATTTTGAGACAAAAACACTTAACTTGTAGAATAAAGTCACAGTTTAGATAGCCACACAATGAATAATCAATAGGTAATTGGTTAGTGTTGTACTGCTAATATGTGAAATGTTTATCTACATGACTTGTATTAAGTTATGTATTTTTTAGAGACAATTTTTAATATGACCCATTTATATTAGGCTGGCTCCAATAGATAGTCTCGATCGACAAAGGAGATCGATCACCAATCGATCCTCCTATTGTGGAGGCAATCGATCGTCCAACATTCGGTCCAAATGAGTCCTCTGCTCGATCGAGTATCGTGTGAGATTGTTGTTGAGTTTGAGATATATGATATACAAATAATAACATATAGACATCACAGAGTACACAGCGGAAGACTTAGAATCATAACAATAATTAATTAACTGAAAGAATGCGTAACGTACCCTTTGCAATTTGCTAGATCTCTTAAACAAAGAAGATGAAGTGGTTTAAAGAGTTGTCCCTTACCGTTTTACAACTCAAACCAATTGGTGTAAGAATAATGTCTTACCACCACAGTTTTGTACACACGTACTATTAGCGATTCGATGCGAATGCTAGTTCTTGATCACAATAGATTAGCCAAACACCTTTGTTATGCTCAAGGTCACTCGCAAATCCCTTACATGGGGTTTTACTCGTCGACCTAATAACAAGAGGGAAGAAATAAGAAGTTTGGCCTTCTATTAAAATCTAGTGTACCAAATGATGAATACATGGGGATGTATTTATAGCCTTATGGTAGATGTCAAGATTACTATGGTTTCCGATGTAGTTTCGGCCAAAAACAAGCCCAAAAGAGTGTTCCTTAAACCTTCTCTTGGCTCGTTAACTTTTCTTCATATCCCGTTGACATTTAACGACCGATAGTCACTACCGATAAGTACATATCGCTCGTTAAGACGTTTATTATGAATTTAATAATTAAACATAATAATTTATATATTAATTATTTAAACATCGAGTCTCATACGTAAAGTGTGCAATCCCCGTGGTCTCGAGTTCGAATCCGGTCACACACATATTAAATATATTCATAAACCAACATCTCCCACTTGGAGATATCTTAGTATGTGTAATGACATTGGTTAGCATCTAGCAACACGCCAATGAATCCAGAACAACTCGAGTATGGTTTCCTGGAAAAACCTTTTGATGATTCATCATCATACTTATCATTTTGTTTCTAATACCATGTTAATAAAAATATGGATCTCACTCATTTCTTAATTAACTATTATGTTTCTCGCTTTATATGATTGATCAAGATTACCAATTCTTCTGAACATATTCCAGAAGACCTTGGGCATGGCCATGCAAACATCTTAATAACCCTACGAGAGGCCCGCAGAAGTATTATACTTCAAAATAAATTTGAAGGAAATAAATCCCGTTTTGACTACGAGCAGAATTCATAAATTTCGCAACACTTCTGAAAACAACCCTTATAACTACCAGTTACATATAGCATTAGATTGCTTCACAGAAATGCACTACATCCATGAAATTTCCCTGGTATCTCAAGTCAGAGGATAAATATTCATGATGTACTTAATGACTAAGATCCATAAAGTATCATCATGTGGTTGGGATAAGTCCTATACTCAATCCATTGAATATCATCCGAAATTAGTCATGCTACGCATCAATATACTTTCAAGTATATTCTAACTAATACTCAGATTTGTCTTAATTCAATATCATTCCCGTGTTATTGATCGACAATGGACTATTTGGAATAACTTAAGTTATTCACGGATTAAACATGCAAATATAGGACACAATATTATAAATGAAATTAAACGTTTAAAGTACTTTAATTCATTATAAATAATAAGTGTTTAACATCCTTTATCCAAATACTAAATAGATCAATGCATGATAATACTTAGTTAATGAATTTTTGCCTCAAGTCATGATAATCATACTTGTTGACAAGGCATAATTTCAACTAACTTTGATCTATAGGAATTTTGAGAATACTTATTTCAAGAATTCAATAAGTGAATTTCTTGTATGTGTTCACATATCTTGATATTGTCATATCATTCCATAAGATGCGTGACAACTTGAACCACCTTTTATGACAATCATCTTTCAAAACCTTTAAAGTTTAAACTATTTTTTTTTATTCTTTAATATATAATGCATCTATGCTCTTAGTTGAGCATAACTAGTCAACATGGTCATTATCTAGGATACCATGACTAGAATTGAGTGTCATCTCAATTATACCAGCATCATTGTGTACAACAGTATGCTCTTTAAACATCCGTAAACTTTGAATATTATTTGTTTGGTGTCATTCAAACTTCAAATTTGTTGACTATAACAATTACATAACAATTGTTGTATAGAATCTGGGAGCAACTCCAGGCCGATGAATGCAATTCTAAATCCAAACATAAATATTACAATGTTGTTAAATCATCTTGTAATCAAGCATGATACAACAACCTTATACATAACATGATGTACAAAATGAATCTTCAAGTTAGACTTTAAGATCTCATTCATATTCTATCTCGTTAAAGATATGTATTCATCATATTCTATTAGACTCATTTATTTACCGCATATATTTATAACAATAAACATATATTCCAAGGTTGTATGTCTTATTTCCAAATCTTACAAAAGAAGTTTCATTCCCAACTAAAACTTAATTTAAGTGGAATGTAGTTGCCCATACAACATATAAGATTTAAGAAAATAAAAATAATACTCCCACTAGCTTTTAGGAATACTTATGAGCTATCTTATTTTAATTATTAAATCAAACATGGATTTAATATTAAACATAAGAATCATCTCCTAGATGCATGCATATATCCATTCATGGATTCTTGCAGTTTGTACATATTCAAAGATTATTTGAATTCATAAAAAACTCCTTTGC
Source organism: Chrysanthemum makinoi (assembly GCA_910596185.1). Taxonomy (NCBI): domain Eukaryota; kingdom Viridiplantae; phylum Streptophyta; class Magnoliopsida; order Asterales; family Asteraceae; genus Chrysanthemum; species Chrysanthemum makinoi. Next base: position 90,584,439 of record OU343223.1, on the reverse strand, counting down.
CTTACTTATCGTCCTCACAAAAGTAATTCCAAAACAAAGAGTTTTGATATTCATTGTCAAAATTTCATATCAATGAAACTAAGTATGACAATTGTAATCTTTATACTTCTATTTAATGTATATAAGAAAGAATATTCAATCATAGTTAATTGCTTAAGTATGATTAATATTATTATCACTAGACATACATTAAATACGTGTACAATATTGTCCATATGATTTCTACACAAAGATTTAAACCACTAGGGTTTTCATCATTTGAAGAAAATCATCTTCATTAAGATAAACCAAGTATCTAAAGTTGATTATCTTTATGGACAGCATCTCTACATTCATAGTATGATTGATTTACCACAATTCAACATTTGGTAAATTCATCATTATGATTAACAGGCTTACCATGATCCTGTAACTCATATCCCTCAGCATATTAAATATATGAGATATCCTTATGGATCTATGAATGACAATTCCATCATATTGAGGTCTATCATTTACATGTTTAGCATCATCATGATATTTGCTAGTGTATTTTAGAAGATTATGTATTTTGTAATTTAATCTTTCAAGATCTAAACAAAACTCTCACTTGCCTTTAACAATTTAAAGATTAACTTTAAACAATTTAGCAAGTAGAGCAACAATACATTGTTCTCTTTTGGGATATTACAAAACACATTGACAGTTCCTGACATTGGTTTGTTACAACCCATTTTACAAGTAGTTTAACAAATTCCGAACTTCATTATAAGACTTAATGTGATTCATCACTTTCCATAAAAATGGTGTCTTATTAATCTTCTAGGTTGGAGTCTTATTGAGTATATCCAATCTATACTCAATCTATTAACCTTGATAACGTTTGGAAGAAACTATAGTTGTCTTGAATCAAACAGTGCCAATACATTTTGATTCTTCTAACTGAACATACCATAAGACTATGGTATTTCATTAGAATGAATCTTGTAAGATAATCTAACAATATTTAAGATAACCATCTACTCTTTGGCTTATCTATTTACCAACCAAGTAAAACTTAATGGTATAATAGAATTACCAAGCCAATTGCATGTATTATAACACAAATACTCTTTGACTAAGTCAAAAGACATAATAGTTATAATCCCACTATATGTTATAAGTCATTGATCAACTCATTGACTTCATGCATATGTCTTAAAACATAGCAAGTTAACGTCTTACTTTATATTGTAAGTCTTGTATTAAAAGACTCCATGTTTGTGACTTTACAAAGAAGTCATAAACATGTATAATTAAAGTAATTATGAACACCACCTCAGGTTTCAATTATTAATTTCAAGTTAATATTTACTACATATATTTAAGTCATTCAACGAATACTTAAAATCAAAGTAGTATTAGATTACTTCTTTAATTATGTCATTCCATGAAATGTTCAACGTGAGAAACTGCAAAATCATCCATGCTCGTTCTCACGACACGTGGATATTTTACCTTGAGCTACAATCTAGTTCACGTTCTCACGTAACATAAATTGTAACTACAAGTGTTTCTTAAATATTGAATGACATAAATATTTAAAATAAAGTAGTCTTTGTTATCATATTGACACATGTTCTTAATAGCGCAATCATACATATTTAAATGTATAATTCCTATTAGAATGTTACTCTCTTACCTTGCGGTCAATAGAATCCATTTAAATCATATTTATATGTGTTGTACCTTGCACACAATAAAGATTTCTCCCACTTGTGCATGGAACAACATCATGTAGCAGATAAACAACACGATACACGTTCATTTATTTGATTAATATGATTTGTGTCATAGATATAACAAGTAGATGTAGGACTATATTGTTTAGTAAGGAAACGTACACGACTATCCCTAAAAACATAAGTGTCTACAATTGGAAAGTAATTATCTTTGAAGATAATCTGGGTTACTACACAGGAAACAAAGCTTGTAGCTCCCACTGAATTTAGAAATCATTATAACAACTTCTTATTCAGTAATGCAACACAAATGCTCCCACTGAATTTGACAACATTGTAAGTGTTTCATAACCAGTGAAAACAACTTGCTTGCTTTTAACTTTCCTACACCTTTAAGAACCATACATAATCATTACTAAGGTACTAAAAGGTGTATTCTACTTTATGAATGATAGATTATCCATCAATGTTATTAACTCGAAAAATTGGGTATGCAATTTCTTCCTTAACAGGCCTACCATCCCCATACTGGTATGTAGTACCTTTAAAGGCTAAAGCAAAACAACTAGATAAAATATGCTAGTTTGCCTCTTACCAATTTTCGTGGTAATTAGTCTAGCTTCTAATTTAGTAACTCATATACATGTTTTCCAGTTAACCAACATTTATGTTTGTCACAAAAGGATTCATTCACCAAATTAGGGTAATGAAATCTTTATGGAAAATATGATGTGCAATTCATTGCCATGAGTTACATCAGAATTTAGACAATTCAAATGTTCCTATTATATCTTTCTCATTCATGAAAAGGAATAGGATTGAGTCACATGCTTCTCCCATGGAAAAGAGACTTCGTTTGTCTTTTCGGCAAATTATTCTCGATCAAACATTTGTTTGAAAGCAGAATGGATCAATTTACTAATCAAAGACTAAACCACGTTTACGGTTAAATGTTGCATTTATACATTCAAAAGAATTACAAAATTCAATTTTAGTATTTTCGATAATTAACCTTTTCAAGAAAATTAAATACCCATGGTTCATAAACATATAACCATTTAATTTTCACTGAAAACTAGGATCCAAATTGACATAGTTTCATCACATCAGTTGATCTGCTAGTAATGAAATTATTCAAAATGGTACGAGTCGAACCTCAATTGCCAATTTTCAAATTGCAACTCCAAGAAATATGGGATTTACATTTAACCAATTTCAATTGCCATGTAAACATGTTTTATCCCCATCTTATGCCTTGAGTTGTCAGTTCTCACTACAAAGCTCAATTAAGTTATCCAACTTAAGAAACTGCAAAATCATCCATGCCCGTTCTCACGTCACGTGGATATTTTACCCTTTGATTACGATCTAAATCACGTTCTCACGCAAATAAAAGGTAATCTCAGGTGTTTCCGTTTTGTTGGATGTCATATAACTTAAATTAAGGGTAATAATTTTGATGTCAAATCAAATATGTACAAAGATGTCATGCATTCATCTTCGTAGCATAAGGTTTTATTAAAACAGTCACATCCTTGTTTTAATGTTTAAGCTTTTCATCATCAAACTTTAATCCAGGTATTGGTTACACCAATTAAAGAATTACCTTTAATTACCACTATATCCTACTGCTGCATGAGTCATAAGACCCAAGTTATTCGGATAATTACCACAAAAGTGGCGCGTAGAATTTAGGTCAATTCACCCTTAAGATTTTATGCACATATATAGGAATACTTGGTAGCTCCATTAAGACGCACAAACGAGTTTGTCAATAATGGGTGAGCCGTTCTAACTATTTTGTGCATAAGATCAATCAATTAAACGATTACGATTACTATGCTTAAAAAACACATGTTTCACAATTGTTTAGGTCAGTTTATTTTTCTTATAAAATACCCTAGTTACACATAACAAACAAGCAAGTATTTAAAAATAAACAAATAAATAATGAATGCATAACATAATAATAAGTCATGCATATCAAATAGCCACATGCAAACCTTTTGATAAATCCTATTAATAATCAATTCTAGATCTGTCAATATGTATATATTTAATTAAGACTTTCACCCGTTTTCAGCTATGTACAAGGTGAGCCACATGCATCGATTCATCGATTGCGTAAGTCAAAATTAAAACATATACCACATAGCACATAATTGATTAAATAATAATGATTGAGGTCTTTCCCAATTTTAGATCTATCATAATATTTAGTGTATATCACTTAACCAAGTAAAACATACAATAAAAGCAGATCCATGATAAAACATGCATGAAATTATTATGGATATAAATCACACTTAACAATTAATGCAATTAAACAGAGTTACGCAATACACATAAAATTGCATGCAACCTAGGGTTTCTAATCCAATTAAAGCTGAAGTTTACAAAACCCTAATTAGGGCACCAAAAAATGCCCCCCCAAAAAATTAGGGTTTAGGTTTTGCAAACCCTAGATCTACGCATACAATTAATAACACAATCATGTTTATTTATTTTATGTGTTTCAGTAATTAATTACTTGTTATACAAGGCTCGTGATGCCACTGTTGAGTTTGAGATATATGATATACAAATAATAACATATAGACATCACAGAGTACACAACGGAAGACTTAGAATCATAACAATAATTAATTAACTGAAAGAATGCGTAACGTACCTCTTGCAATCTGCTAGATCTCTTGAACAAAGAAGATGAAGTCGTTTAAAGAGTTGTCCCTTACCGTTTTACAACTCAAACCAATTGGTGTAAGAATAATGTCTTACCACCACAGTTTTGTACACACGTACTATTAGCGATTCGATGCGAATGCTAGTTCTTGATCACAATAGATTAGCCAAACACCTTTGTTATGCTCAAGGTCACTCGCAAATCCCTTACATGGGGTTTTACTCGTCGACCTAATAACAAGAGGGAAGAAATAAGAAGTTTGGCCTTCTATTGAAATCTAGTGTACCAAAGGATGAATACATGGGGATGTATTTATAGCCTTATGGTAGATGTCAAGATTACTATGGTTTCCGATGTGGGATTCCATAGTTTTGGCCAAAAACAAGCCCAAAAGAGAGTTCCTAAAACCTTCTTTTGGCTTGTTAACTTTTCTTCATATCCCGTTGACATTTAACGACGATAGTCACTCCGATAAGTACATATCGCTCGTTAAGACGTTTATTGTGAATTTAATAATTAAACATAATAATTTATATATTAATTATTTAAACATCGAGTCTCATACGTAAAGTGTGCAATCCCCGTGGTCTCGAGTTCGAATCCGGTCATACACATATTAAATATATCCATAAACCAACAATTGTGTGTGTGTTTAATTAATATAAAAGGTATTTTTGTGGGGTATATTTTTTGTAGTGTAGGTCGTGTTATTGGGGCACCTAATCGTCTGAAGGTCCATTTGGAGGCGTGGCAGGTGAAAGTAAGGGGATTGAATCCCCTCTTGGAACCAACCTTACTAGTTTATTGAAATGAACGTCGCGTAACATTTTTTCCAAAATGAACCTCCTTCGGGCGACTAGAATTAATTGGGGTGGTTTTAGAAATTGATGTGGTGTCGATATTAGATTAAATAATGTGTGTTTTTTTATATCGTTTGGTAAATGTGTGTTTATATAAAGTGAACTTTATAAATGTGTTAGAATGTTGGTGACATTTTTAACATTGTGATTGAAGATTATGGTGAAAATGGAGATTGAAGATGGGTAGGTGGGCACAATTGTTTAGATCTAAAGGGATGAGGCAGGGTGGTGTGTCGGGGAATAGGTGAGTTAATTTTGTACGTGACAAATACAACAAATAAGAAGAAAATGGTTTTGGAGCGGTGTCCGCTTAGACCTAGTTCATTTTTGTGATATGAAGAAAAATGGTTTGAATTGGTAAAATTAGTCTATTACTATTTTATTTTTTTGATAATTTGTTTAGTCTAAAACTATGTCATTACATAAAATTGAATACCATACTTGAAACCAATGTGAAATATGTAGTGTTAACTTACTTATGAGTGATAAAAAAATGGCCTTGCAACCATTATTAAACAACCATAAAACAAGAAAGATGAAACAACTTATATCTTCATACCTACGTACCTTAAAAATCGTAAAAAAAATGAGGAATGGTGTAAGCTTAGTGTTTGATAATTGGTTGGTGAGGAGATGGTGTGTTATTATAGAGATATTGTAATAAGTTTTAAAATAACAACATTAAAAAGCAAAATACGCATTGAGGGTGCGTTTGGTTTATAAGCGGTATTAGATTTAAATTTGGATTGAGATTTGAATTTAGATTTGGAGTAGATTTAGGAGAGAAATTTGTTTATTTTTTTTAATATAGAATAAAATGCGATGTAAAATAATTATTCGGAAATTAAAAAAAAAATCATGTGAGAAAGAGAAAGACTCAATATTAAAAGAAAAAAGTGTGTATTTCAGAGGTTTTGTCAAAAACCCAGCAACCTCCTCGACCTTTACTATTTGTGTGCACATTTCACTATTCTCATCCTAAACTCACAAACCAAATGACAAGATATGGCATCCAACCCAAACCTGTGTTCAAATGTAGGCAAACAAACGGGCCCTGAGATTATGTGTAAGGTAACTTGTTCCACGTAGACATCTGCAAGTGGGTCGATCACCGAGTGCATGGAACAAACATAATTCAAATTAAGGCACACGAAATTACAAATAAATAAAAAGTAAGCTACACAGAACTATATAAAATGACAAATTAAATACATTTTTTATTTCTAAGTAATTAACCTTATTTTTAATTAGGGCTAATACATTTAAAATGTATCTTACTTGTCATAAATTCCAGGTCTGTGTAACAAACATTTATTTTTGCAAATTTATGTACTAAACTTTCAAATTTTGTCACTATGGTGTATTTTCGGACCATTTTACCCTTCAATTTGTTAAGACTTCTTTTATCGGGGAGGGGTAAAATGGTTCGAAAATACACCATAGTGACAAAATTTGAAAATTTAGTACATAAATTTGCAAAAATAAAAATTTATTACACAAACCTGAAATTTGTGATAAATAAGATACATTTTAAATACATTAACCCTTTTGATTAATCCGAATTTTTACCCATGATTAATAAATGTCAAATTATAGAATTTTAGGGTCCGTTTGGTATCCCACTTTGGAGTGGGTTTTAGTTTGATTTGACAGTTATATATTGTTTGGTAACCACATATGAGTTTTGAAATTAGGAACGATGCCCACATATTAGGGTTTTCAAAATCCCCATTATATGTCCATGATTTGCTTATTATTTACAGCTTTTCTTATTTTTTGTGGGCCAAATTGTTCCATCTTCCTTTCTCTCTCTCTTTATTTCTTTTATTTTTTTATTATAAAATTATTTTTTAGTAATATCCATGTTATTAATAAATTATAAACAAATATTATATTCATTATATTTATTTTACAAAACCTATCCCAAATCCAAATCATAAACCAAATCCAAATCCTAATCCTAAACCCAACCACAAACCAAACGGGCCCTTAAGATTTAAGGTTTGAGTCGAAACTTTATGCCCCCACTTCCCCTCAAACCTAACATTACCATCATCCACTGACCCAACCCATCAACCAAACGCACATGTCAAATCTATTCGACCACCAACACAAACACAAACACAACACAAAAACCAGTTTCGTTTCATCAAAACAACCAAGAAGCATGACCACAATTCGTAGGTTTTGCTGTGAATCACAATGGGTATAGATATTGGTATATAGTGTAATGGTAATGAAAGGTATGATGAAATCACCCACTCACATAAGATATGAGAAACCTTCACATTTGGGTATCGTTGTTCCATTGTGGTAGGCCCAATAACCAACCAAACAACCTTTCAAAGTTATAGACTTATACCCATACACCACGTACGGCTTGGCGCCAATCCGAATCTTATCCTAAACCCAAATACAACAAACAAAAAACGGACCCTGAATTTTAAGATTTAAGGTTTGAGTCCAAACTTTATGCCCCACTACCCCCTCAAACCAAACATTACCCATCAACCAAACGCACCTGTCAAATCTATCCGACCACCGACACAAACACAACACAGAATCCAGTTTCGTTTCATCAAAACAACCAACAAACATGACCACAATCCGTAGATTCTGCTGTGACGATCTCTTGAGATTCTCTTCTGTTAATCTCGATCACCTCACAGAAACTGTAAGCACATTCTTTATAACCTTTATAATAACTTTTTCAATCTTAATTAATAAAATCAAAGATTAATATTTATTTTGCAGTTTAATATGTCGTTTTATATGACATATTTGGCACGGTGGCCTGATTATTTTCATGTGGCTGAAGCTCCAGGCAATAGAGTTATGGGATACAGTAAGTTTTACATTTTTATTAATTTAATTATTATTTTATTTTTTTAAATTGAGTGGTTACTTGAAATCAGTTATGGGGGTATTTGTTTCGGCTTATATAGCTGGCTCATGGCTTATTTAGTTTTGGGCTTATGTTTTGTGAGCTTACTTTTTGTGGCTTATTTGAATATTTTCGGCTTATATAAGCTTATTATAACACAAGAAGCATATATAAGCCGAAAATATTAAAAATAAGCCACAAAGGGGAACTTATGAAAATAAGCCCAAATTTGAATAAGCCATAAGCCGGCTTTATATGCCGAAACAAACATCCCCTATATACTAGGGTTTTGTTTTTATGTATTTGGATTCAAGAACTTAAAATCGATACATTTTGTGGTTTGTGTTATATTGATACATTTTTTCAAAAAGGCCTAACTAGTGTTGTAGATAAACTATAGGCCGTATGAAAAATATTCCCTTAAAGTAAAAACTGTTAGTGTGACCAAAAAATTTGAGGCATTTTCGATATCCTGCGGATTTGGGTGGTGTAAAGTGTAAACTAGTATCGATATATGGGTGCATTTGATGAAAGAAGTTGAGTGTTTGAAACTTTGAATAGCCATTAGATACATTTATCCGTAAACAGAACAATGTTTGTGCTTGTATAGATGTTGTATGGTATATAGTATAGATTAGATACTGTCGGCCACCAAGTATGTATTGAGTTTCATAAACCAAATCCGGCTGAAAACACGATGGGTGACGAATATGCCCTTAGTCTAAAAGCTCTTAATGAGTAAAAAAATTGCGTTATTTACGTATATTGGTGGTATGAAGTAGTTTTGATATATGGGTGAATCTGATGAAAGAAGTTGAATGTCTGGATTAGCCACTAGATACATTTCCCTATACAGAACAATGTTTCTGTTTGTAACTTTGTATAGATGTTGTAAGGTCTATAGTATATACTCCTTTTATATTTATTTTGGATATCTGTTTTATAACTGTGTGACATTGCAAGGATATGTGGACTTAAATGTGTTTATTTCGCTTGCAGTTATGGGTAAAGTTGAAGGGCAAGGTGAGTCATGGCACGGTCATGTCACAGCTGTTACAGTAGCTCCTGAATTTCGCAGGCAGCAGCTAGCAAAGAAACTGATGAACCTTCTTGAAGACATTAGTGACAAGATGTGAGTTGATATTTATGTAGTACGGCATAGATGTGTATCTTAAGCTCATTTAACTGGTCCATTGGAACTTAAATTCAACGAATACTGAATTAATTATGACATAGAGGGATACATCTTAGATCTGTTACTAGGTTGACAGTCACAAAAACTATAGGATTCTAAGTGAGTTTAGAAGTATTACACTGTCATAATGACAGCAAACTAGTCTGATAGTTTCATTAACAATAACTGTATAGGGTAAGAATGTCACTGTAAGGGCATTTTGCTGTATAGTCCGAGTAGCCTGTCAATAAGTTTTAGCAAGCAATGGTGGGCATATGAATATAAGCTATATTGTTTAACATTTCCAGAAATTTGGAATATAAAGTACTAAGATAAAAGGTGAATATACTGGTAAGATGCAAACCATGAATTGCCCTGTAGATTTGTTGTACTGCCGTTTCTTGTGTTCCGGTCGTTTTGGGTTGTGCTGAAGGAGTTAAATTTAGATGATTGTTGATCCCGTATTTTGAAAGTAGCTATTTTTCTTACCAATGTCCTTAGTATTTTTTTTTTCGGTTTGTGCTTTTTATCTTGGCAGTGACAAGGCATACTTTGTGGACCTCTTTGTAAGAGCATCAAATACACCAGCAATAAAGATGTATGAAAAGGTAATGCTTGATGGCCCTTTATCCTCATTATGTCCCTCACACACATACGTTTTGTATGTCGCACTTTTGTCTCAGTTGTTAATCATTGTATGATTGGTGGTGGCACAGTGGGTGGGTTGGATTATCCGTTACAATGGGTCATTTTTAACGGGTTGTAACAGTTCAAGTTGGCCCAAAAACACTTATTGTCCCTTTTGTAAGTTTGATATTTATTTATAGAATACCGGTGTTTTGAAAGTGATTGCAAAACTAGATTAGTACAATACTAGTCCAGTGTTTCAAATAAAGTGTTTTTGAATGTTTTATGTATCAAATATACACTTTGTTTGATGTTGCCAACTCTATCATAGTCAACAGTCGCCCCCTTAGCTTAAAGATGATTTATAAACCGGTCCTTAAAAACTAAATAACATTAGTAGCATAATGAGCTTAAAATTCTTATTGGTTTTGACTTCTTTCTTACAGCTTGGGTATGTGATATATAGACGTGTATTACGGTATTATTCTGGGGAAGAAGATGGTTTAGGTGAGCCTCTTGAATCCACTCTCTCTCTGCCTCTTTAACTCGCGCACACAACACATTATTTATATGTTTTTTAAATATGCAGATATGAGGAAAGCGTTATCTCGGGATGTAGAAAAGAAGTCTGTAATTCCACTCAAGAGGCCAGTTACACCTGATGAACTGGAGTACGACTAGTTCCTGCACATCAGTTCATGATTGTCTTTGAATTTTGGAACACATCTTTTCATGTTTGTAAACTAGAACATGAGAAGACTTTGATTTTCTATCTTCACCGACTGTATGTCAAGTGCTCAAATTCTTGCAATAGCTCTCATTTTTTCATATAAGTAACACTATTCGATAGTGTTAACACTCGGTCTTTGATAGAAGTTCTTGAATCTTGATCAATTCAAATGCATTTTTAATATCCTATGTCCGTGGGACTGAGATATGGTTTACTTGCTTCATGTATGTGCAAGTGTGCAACTGAACCTGGTTTACATACAAAAACCACTTGTGATTCAGTTATCATAAATTCACATACGATATTGACACTTTGTACCTTAATATTTTGTAAATTGTGGGTATCACAATTACCAACTCCTATAATCTTCTTGAAATTAACAAAAATGTTTTGAGTCTGTCTGAGAGTTAAATCATTATCTTTTATACAAACTTAAATGCTACTAGACGATTATTCGTGCATCACGGTGACGTCATATAGTAGCGTTAATTTGACCAAATCATATTTTTACTTTTACCTGCTAATCAAATGACCCTATTTTGTTACGTGACAAAACCGAGCTTTTTGATTCATCAAATCTGATTTTTTATCACTAAAATCTGTTTAATTTTTTATGTTATTACAGTATGATACACTCCATAAATAAAGCCTTGCTGTAGGGCAAAGTAGGGGATGAGAAAGTGGTTATTTATTTTTGTGTTTTTGAGTTTTTTTGTTAAAAAGGAAAGGAAGCTACACAAATTATCAATATACCCTTTTTCATTTCATTGACTTTACATCAAAAAGGAAGCCAGTAAAGTGAGACTTCTTGTTATCAACTGGATTCTGTAGCTGCTACCTTCTTTTTCAGTATATGGTGGTGACTCCACTTTAGTAGAAGGTCTACCTCCGGATCTGTTATTGTCCATGCCCTAGCCGTTGCTTCCGCAGGATGATTTTACCTTTGGCAATAGTGCTCACATATGGATCTATTTTGTCTGCACCAAAGTAAATTAAGAACAAACGTTATTTGGTGTTTGTAAATATATCAAATACATGGTAATTAATTGCTAAAATCATTAGGGTACTGGCAACGCCTTCGGCATGACCATCGGTAACACCGATGCCCATCAATCGGTATCAATCGGTGTGGTGTGGATTTGGTTGAAATCGGCGAACTTTACCGATTCGGTGTGGGTTTGGTTGAAATCAAGCCATTCAATTTTAAGAGTACATACAAAGCCACATGGTACTTCACTCATGCAATAATAACTCATTAGACAAAGATATATTAAATATTAGGTAGTATAAAAAAAACCCAAGAAATGGTAACTGTTTTGTATCTCATTTTTCCGAATATATGGGTAAAATGTGGTGAAAATTTTGCAAATTTGTACTAGTTATTATTGAATTCTTTTAGTTGCGAAAACTTTGCAAATCGGTAACGCTCAAGACTTACCATACCTTAATGATTAGTGTTTTTTTTTAATAAGTATTATGTAATTTTCTTTTAAGTATTAATAAAATATTATGTTTTTATTAAATTGTTTAATATAATTATAAAAAAAAAAATAAAAAAAAAATAGATGAAGTGTGAGTTAGGCATGGTTGTCACTAAAAATCTATTGTTAGGTATAAGATTGGTATGAGATGAGATGGAGGGATATTATTAGTGGATGATTAGGCATGAAAAAATGTCTTAGGCATGCCACCACCCTTATCATATTGTAGATAAATAACATACTGAGGAAATCGGTTTACTTAAGACCACGGGCATCGACTAAATTAACCTCCATTATTCCAGCTGTCATCTTTTGTAACCTTAAAAATTCACTTGCTAAATCACTTTGAAGAATAAAATGAATATCATCTTACAAATCACAAGCAGACGATGAAATTTTGAAGGATGAGAATAATATTGTAATTTTACAAGGGCTTGTAATGTTTACAACTTGTTTCCCTTCCCAATCCGCCCAAAATTGGACGGAACAAAATAACACTCAAAAGCCCATCTCTTTCCTCCCTCCCACCTTCCGGTCTCCTACCTTTCCATCTTAAAAAAACTCAAAAACGCCTTTTTTCTTTATTTCCCTTCCCCTCCCATTCCATTACTTTAAAAAAAAAACTCGAGAACAGAGCGTAACTTAACCATCCTTTATTCATCGATCATAAACCCTAACTTGAAGTTCTACCCATTCAATGGCTGAAGAACGAGGTCGTAAGATATCTGCCAACAAGACCACCACCGCCGTAAGTTCTTTTCAATCTACTATTTCATATAACTTATTTTATAGTGTTTCATATGTAGTAGGGTTAGTTTACAATGAATAAATTTCATAACAGGTTATCACAACTTTACTTAATGACACACGCAATGGTTTCAAGAACGGAAACTTCGTTTCTTCACCGTTTTCACTGGATGTCGTATTGGGAATGCTGACTGTGGGAGCAGAAGGTGAAACTTTTAAACAGTTATTAGGGTTTCTTAGACATGGAAGCATCCAGTGTCTTTCGGAATCACCAAGTTTCAAACTATTAGCAAAGAGTTTATTGAACCAAAACAATCTTGAATTCAGTTTAGTGAATCGTGTTTGGGTAGGCGAATGTGTTAAACTTCAATTTTATTACTGTTGGTTTGTGGGAGTTATAAACACACGTAAACGGCTAGAAGTGTGTGAACCGATGGGGGCACACACGATAAACACGAGTATACGTGTAGAACGTTTATTATACTTGAATTATACATACCCGTTATGAATGTATTTGACCCGATCAATTAGACGACCCATGGGCTTGTTATGAGTTCTGAATTGGGTCGAAGTTGGAGCAACTTTGGGCTTGGTATACCAACTGATCGGGCAGTGAGGAGAGCTTGGGCTAGAAGCTTGTCGACCAAGCAATAAACCCAAGCTAGGTTGGTTTGGTTTAGTATATAAACAAACACACCTGTTCTAAAACTCACGACAAAATTATATTCATATACTTATCCCTAAATCGATCATGAAGTTCCAGCTAACAAGTTCCAGTCGATCCTTTACAAGATTGATTAGGGTTTGTTTGTTACTTTAAGTTCTAAACTTGCGTCATACTTTGATCCAAGTGTTTAGAGTCACGTTTGATGTTTACTGCTGGTTCCCTGTATTCGAATAGCAAGCAGAAAAGGGTTGCAATGTTCCTGTTTGTGGGTTATTTCTCGGACAGCAAACAAGGCATATATCGAACAACTCCTTGTCCGATATCGGGTAAAGCTGATAGTAGCTTCTATGGCTGTTTGGTTCTGTTCTCGGATAGGTGTGATAGGGCAGGAAGGAGACTAGATTCTTGGAGGTTTCCTGCTTGTGGCTTTATTCAAGTGGTCAATTGTTGATTGGTTTTAAATACGTTCTCGACTAGCTTCTATATCGAACGTATACATTATCGGGTTTGTGTGTGATACTCATTGAGGCATCTATTTTAGGTGCTTAGTTTCGTATTGGTTTTATTGTCCGTTACTAAAGATCAATTGCCAAGCAAGGTTAGAGTTCCTTTTATCCCTTTTATTAATTAATTGTTTATTAATTACGTGCTTAACCTAATTGCAAATACTATATCTTTATCCGCTGCGTACTCGTAGAGGTTAATGGTTAACTGAGTTCTAAAATCACAACAGTGGCATCACGAGTCAACTCGTTTTTGCGATTATGGGTTACACGTTTCTCATTAATAAACATGTTTAAAAGGCTGCATGAAACCTAATTTAGTTATTCGTTTTATTTTGTTTTGACAACTATATGCAATACTTGTTAATTTTTAATAAAAAATAACTAGTCACACACAAATTAAGTTATATTGATAATTAGAATTAATTTGTTAATTTAAATTACATGTTAATTAGAATTACTTTTTTAATTGGAATTAAATTGTTAATTAGAATTACATGTTAATTAGAATTACTTGCTAATTAGAATTATAATGATAATTAGAATTACATATTGTTTATTAAATACATAAAATTGCGTAATTACTTGTTAATTGAGATTGCCATGCGTTTTTATGTGTTTTCCGGCCACAAGACTTACTCAATTGCTTTTGCGATGTATGGGGCGATCTAGGTATTGTATCCTAGTGACGGTCTTATGGTTCTCCGTTTTGGGGAAGACTCGCAAGAGAACTCGGAACAATATGTGGTTATATATTGATGTTTATGTTTATATGTTTGTGATTCCATTATGTGCATTATTGTTACTTGCTTTGACACCTAATTGTATGCAATATAGAATAATACATATCGTAACCATAACATTAATATGGGTCTTTATTTACACGCCTAAATATCATGCTCATTGTGATCTGCTATTTGATTCGTGGAAAATCATTTTTGTTAAATAAATTGACCTAATATATGAAACACGTTTTCAAGAATTTAAAAACTAGACGCTATGGACACTTGGGATGTACGGCTCACCCACTAGAACAAACTCAAAAGGGGTTCAAAGAGGTGCGCACAGTCGCACCGAAAGGATGTCTAAGGTTATGCTTCAGCTTACACGGTCCTCTGCCTCCTGTGCGTTCGATTGGAGCTACCGTGAACCATGATGATCACCTAAAGTGTCATTATAAAAGTTTTAAAATTAGTGTTACAAAGTTGTTTTGCATGCTTCTTTGTACACGACTTTTACCACATTTACATGTGCATACCTATTTGTTAATTTTAAGTCTATGCCATCCAACTATGAATACGTGCATTTGGATTGACTTCTCTGGTCAGACCTAAGGGCCTTTCCAACCCATGGTAATTATTTCTCATTGGTCAGACCTATGGTTATTTTTACACGTTCATACTTGGTCGACTTATCTCGAGTTAGCTTGGTCAGACCTTGAACCCGAGGCATAAGATGAGAACTAAACATGCTTTTGACATTATTACTTGATACTAATGCCTTAAACAGCTTCATAAATCTAAGAGTTGCATTTTGCAATTAACACTCGTCGCTTACCTCTTGTCCTATTTTTTTATGCACTGGTCAGACCTATGGTAATTAAGTGGGGTTGCAAGATGGATCTTAGTCTTAATTAGTAATTAATTGGATAGTTAATTCTTTTAAGAATGTAATTATCGAAAATACTAGAATTGAACTTTTTATGTTCTGATTAATTGTGTTATTGCAACATAATTCGTAAACAAAGGTGTTTTTCTTCGAAAGACAAACTTAGTCTCTTTTCCTAGTAAGAAGAGTGAGACTTATTCCTATCATTTCTCCTTAGTTGACTAACTGAGATAGGATTCCAAAATTGATAAACTCGTTTATGATCTTTCATTACCCTTTCGTAGTCTAGAGTTAATTGAAAGATAGAATATTTTGTGTAACTGGAAACATTGTGTTTAGAGCTACCAAAATAAATAACATCCTGTACTTGTCACGATGTATGAGTTTAAACCGCAAAGAGTAAAGGAATTACTAGCATATTTGCTGGGTAATCTTCTTGGACTCTTACTATTCCTAAAGTGCTAATTACCATTGGGGCTATGTAGACGATAAAGGAGGAATTGCATGCTAAAAAATTCAAGTTAATTGAATGAAAGAATGGCTAGTCCATTGTCTACATAAGTAGAACTTCATATACTCTGCTCAATAACTAAGTACATGCTACTCGTAGGCAATTGATGAGAATAGGAAAGTATATAAAACTGCTATATGCTTTCTACTGGAAATGTAACACTTACAATGTTGAAAAATCCAATGGGGAGCAGTTGCATTTTGTTAATACAAATATCGTCATTAAACGTTATTTATATTTTTGATCTTTACCTAAGTTTTGTTAACGACAAAAGTAAATTTAATTTGTATAAAAGCTTAAAGCTTGTCAAGTTTAATAGATATTAAAACAAGCTTTTTCAAACAATATATTCATCATTCAAGCATTTACATTTATGATTAGTAACATCTTGATATAACTCTAATCATTATGTATGATAGTAGTTTTTAGAATGTGTTAGGTTCTTAAAACCAAACACTACTTAAGTACTTGCATATTTCTAAAATAGAAATACAACATATGACATCATGTGATGCATCATGGAAATCATTGGAAGATTTCATTAGATATTTTGTGTGGATTTGTACTCTTCATATCTTGCACAATCTCACTTAGATAGAGTTGACTTTAGCATAGATTTGATATCTTGATGTCGACCGGCGGTACAAATTGGTACACGGGCGGAACCCTTTTAAGGGTTCCGCGGTCCGTTGACGCTCCTGTCCATTTTGGCTATAAATAGCAATGCCAAGCCAAGTAGTTTTTCATCCCTTTCTAACATACTCTCATACATATCTTCTCTCTAACCTTTCTAACTCGGTTTCATATCATATTAGTGATCTCTTTTGTAGCAAAGAAGATCAAGTCACATTCAAGCTTCAAACGAGAAGTTGGAAGTCTTGTTTGTTTAGTGTTGTATGATCTTGTGTTGATTCATACTTCATTGTTGTATTAAACCATCATAATCTTGTGAGTGTGAGTGGTTAGTATTTTAGTCCTCAAAATACATTGTGTGTGGGAGTGGTTGTACCCTTGGAAAAAACTCGACATCTAGCTTAGTGTCGGAAATAGTGTAAGCGAAGTGTAAAGGTTTTCTCCGCGGTGAAAGGAGCTTGTTGACTAGTGAAGTTAAACTCTCGAGTGTGAGACTCGAGGAGTGGAGTAGGGCAAGGAAAAGAGTCCTTGTAGACCGAACCACTATAAACAACTTGTTGTGGTTTGATCATTTCTTTCCTTATTTACTCCTTACATATTGCTTGCATATTTCATTAACATATCTAAGATCAATATCAATTGATCTTTACAATAAGTTTCAAAACAAAGTTTTTAATTGGTAAACTATTCAACCCCCCTTCTAGTTTTCTACAATTGGTACCAGAGCCTCGTTGCTCAAGAATTTCTAAAATAACTTGTATTTTATAAACTTGAAACGATCCATGGATTCTGAAAACTTTAAAGAAGGGCAATCTATGCAAAGACCACCACTCTTTGAAACCAATGGATTTATCTATTGGAAAAACCGTTTTGAAACATATGTAAAATCAAAAGATATAGATCTTTGGTTTATTATTGTTAAAGGGATTTTAGTTCTACAACAAAGGATATTTCCGTTGATGAACAAAAGAAACTAGTTGCTAAAAATAATGAAGCTAAAATGATGCTTTATAATGCTTTACCTAGAAAAGAATATGAAAGAATTTTTATGTGTGAAACCGCCAAAGATATTTGGGAATCTTTAATTGTTACACATCAAGGTAATTCACAAGTCAAGGATAACAAAATTGATCTTCTTGTTCAACAATATGAACAATTTGTTATTCCTGAAGATGAAACCATTGATTGTGGCTTTGCTCGCTTTAACACTATTATTACATCACTTAAAGCACTTGATGAATCTTTTCGTAGTAAGAACTTTGTCCGGAAATTTCTTAGAGCACTCCATCCCAAATGGAGAGCTAAAGTGACCGCCATTGAGGAATCAAAAGATCTCTCAATAATGTCACTAGACGAGTTGATCGGTAACCTCAAAGTACACGAAATGGTGATGGAGAAAGATTCTGAGATCATCAAAGGAAAAAGGGAGAAGATCAAATCCGTTGCTCTAAAAGCAAAAGCGGAATCAAGTGATGATGACGAATCTTGCTCCGGTAGTGAAGATGAGGAATATGCCATGGCCGTTAGAGATTTTAAGAAGTTCTTTAGAAGAAGAGGAAAGTTCGTAAGACAACCTCGAGAAGAAAAGAAGCCATTCCGAAAAGATCGGGATGACAAGAAGGGTAAAGGTGAAAGAAAATGTTTTAGATGTGGTGATGCAAGTCACCTCATAGGAGAATGTCCCAAGCCCCCTAAAAGCAAAACTCAACGAGCTTTTGTAAGTGGTGCTTGGAGTGATAGTGAAGACGATGAAGAATCAAGCAAGGAAGAGATCGCTCTAATGGCACATGAGTCCAATGAGGTACTTTCCGACTCTTCTTATTCTTCTATTGATGATGACACTTTGCAAAAACAATATAATAAATTGTGTGAGCTAAGTCTAAAAATCATAACTAAAAATAAATTTTTAAAAACCAAAAGGAATTTTTGGAAAATGAAGTTTATGAGTTAAAAGAAAAAGCAAAACGACTAGAAAAAAGAAAAGCAAATGACGATGATTGTAAATCATGTCAAGAGCTTAAACTTGAAATAGAAAAACTAAAACTCACACAAGATGTTTTAATCGAAAACAATTCTAAATTTAAAAGGTTTAACAAGAACATCGCTCTTGCCGATGAAATAGTTAAAATTCATAAAACACCAGGAGACATGAATGGGCTAGGTTTTAATGAAGTATTAATTCCAAAGAGTCAAAATAAAACGGCCGAAAAGGACGAACATTCTGTCAAAATTGCTGCAGTACAGCACGGACCAGACGGAACCAAAATAAGGGTTCCGTCCGTTGTGCAAAATGGTGCCGTGGGTACCTCAGCAGAACAGAATGTTCGCAATACGGACCGCATGAATTTGTTAAAATAACAAAGAAAACCAATAATAGTATTAAACTAAAACCAGCTGTTACTTCAGGAGTAGGACTTGTCAAAAATGAATTTAGATCAAAAACTACTCAACAACGATATAAAAATCCTTTTGCCAAACGCCCCTTTCCTAAGAGCAACCACAACGTACAACCCAACTACCAACACAATGGTTGGAATCAAAACTTTCCTAGACCATATCAAACTCCAGATTACATGCCATGGAACTCTTACCCATCGTTTCCATACATGAATCAAATAAATGGTATGTGTAACCCAAATGGACCCATGAGATATTGGGGACCAAATGCTTGAGTTATTTGCTTCTTAGGTATGCTTGAAAGTTGGATTGGAAACTGATGAATGGATAAAAGATAGTGGTTGCTCACGACACATGACGGGCAACAAAAGTCTCTTCTCATCATACCAAGAGTATGACGGAGGTAATGTCACCTTTGGTAGCAATCTCAAAAGCAAAATTATTGGCAAATGTACGATTGCTCATAACTCCCTAACTATTGAAAATGTTGCTCATGTGGATAGGTTAGGATTTAATCTACTTAGTATTAGCCAACTATGTGATAAAAAGTATAAAGTACTATTTGATGAAAATGGTAGTAAAATACTAAAAGATGGTATCACCATAGCTAAAGGAGTTAGGAAAAATAACATATACGTCATGAAAATAGATAAAACATATAATGACAAACTTTGCCTAACAACATTAGACGATAGCTCATCTCTTTGGCATAGACGTTTAGGTCACGCTAATATGAGACTTATACAAAACCTATCTTCAAAAGAATTGGTTAGGAATTGACCAAAACTTAAATATGACCAACATTTTTGCGACGCTTGCAAAATTGGTAAACAAACACATAGTAGTCACAAATCTAAAAATATGGTGTCCACATCTAAGTGTCTAGAATTATTACATATGGACTTGTTTGGACCATCCGCTATAAGAAGCTATGGAGGCAACTTATACACTTTGGTCATAGTAGATGATTACTCAAGGTTTACTTGGACGTTGTTTTTGAAAACCAAAATGAAGCTTTTGATAAATTTGAAATACTTAGCAAGAAAATTCAAAATCTTCTAGGTGTCAAAAATGTGTCGATCCGAACGGATCATGGTCGTGAATTTGACAACGAAACTCAATTTGGAAACTTTTGTGATACAAATGGTATAACACATAACTTTTCCGCTCCACGAACACCTCAATCTAATGGAGTAGTAGAACGTAAAAATAGAACAATTCAAGAAATGAGTAGAACAATGCTTAATGAACAAAACATTCCTCAAAAGTTTTGGTGTAACGGCGTTGACACTTCTACATATATTTTGAATAGAGTCTTAATACGTCCTTTCTTAAACAAAACACCATATGAACTCTATAAAGGTAAAAGCCAACGTTAGGATATTTTAGAGTCTTTGGTTGTAAATGCTTTATTCTTAATACTAAGGATTATCTCACCAAGTTTGACCCAAAGTCTTATGAAGGTGTATTTCTTGGTTACTCTCAAACTAGTAAAGCTTACATTGTCCTAAACAAAGAAACAATGATAGTCGAGGAATCGTTGAACATAACATTCGACGAAAGTCCACCTCCCTCTAAGACATCACCTTTGGTAGATGATGACTTAGTTGAAAGTCAAATGATAGAAGGTCAAGAAATAATTAATAATAACAAGGAAGATGAACCATTAAATAAAGAAATTGTCAACATCAAAGAATCTAAAAGTCATCCTTTAGAAAAAGTCATAGGACAACATAATCAAAGAACCTTACCACAAGCCCAAAATCAAAGTAATTATTTTTGTTTTGTATCCACCATTGAACCGAAAACCATAAATGAAGCAATAAAAGATGAATAATGGGTTATTGCCATGCAAGAAGAATTAAATCAATTGTTAGAAATGATGTTTGGAAATTAGTTCCAAAACCTAAAGATCAAACTATAATTGGAACAAAATGGGTTTTCTGAAATAAAATGGATGAAAATGGGATAGTATCTAGAAACAAAGCTAGGCTTGTAGCGCAAGGTTATAATCAACAAGAGGGATTGATTATGATGAAACTTATGCACCGGTAGCTAGGCTTGAGTCTATTAGAATATTGCTTGCTTATGCATGTGCCTATGATTTTAAATTATTTCAAATGGATGTTAAAAGTGCCTTTCTTAATGGGTTTATTAACGAAGAAGTGTATGTTGCTCAACCTCCCGGTTTCACCGACTTTGAGAAACCACATCATGTCTTCAAACTAAAGAAAGCATTGTATGGTCTTAAGCAAGCACCAAAATCTTGGTATGACCGACTTAAGACTTTCCTTATTGATAACAAATATACTATGGGATTAGTAGATAATACTCTTTTTACCAAGAAAAAGGAATCACATATTATCATTGTTCAAATATACGTTGATGACATTATATTCGGATCAACTTGTCAAGAATTATGTGATGATTTCTCTAAAATCATGCACGACGAGTTTGAAATGAGTATGATGGGTGAGTTAAATTTCTTTCTATGACTTCAAATAAAACAACTAGAAGATGGCATATTCTTTAACCAATCTAAATATATAAAAGACATGCTTAGGAAATTTGGTCTTGAAGATTCCAAACCAACTAAGACACCCATGTCCTTGGACACTAAACTCACCAAGGACGAAGAAGGTGAATCCGTAGATAACACTAAATATAGAGGAATGATTGGTAGTCTACTCTATCTTACGGATAGTAGAACCGACATTATGTTTAGTGTTTGTCTATGTGCTCGCTTTCAAGAAAACCCAAAGGCATCACACTTAGAAGCCTTAAAAAGGATTTTTAGATACATTAAGGGAACAACGTGTTTAGGATTATGGTATCCCAAAGGAACGGGTATAGAAACCATAGTGTATGCCGACTCGGATCATGCCGGTGATTATGTTGATAGAAAAAGTACAAGTGGTATTTGCACTTTTGTTGGACATTGTCTCACCTCATGGTTTGCAAAGAAACAAACGGTCTTAGCCATCTCAACCACGAAGCCGATGCGTCTCAGCCGAAAAGCATGTCAACAAGCTCTTTGGATGAAGCAAGCTCTAGTAGATTACGGAATTCATCTCAACGACATTGTGATACTTTGCGACAACAAAGGAGCCATCGATCTCAGCAAGAATCCCGTTCAACATGCTCGTACAAAGCATATTGAAATCCGCCATCACTTTCTTCGCGACAATGTTCAAAAAGGAAACATTTCAATCGAGAAAGTATCCTCCGAAGACAACATTGCCGAAATCTTAACTAAGCCTCTTAAACGAGAACCTTTTAATCTTCTTAGACTTGGTTTAGGGTTAATGGAACCAAACATGTAGGATAAACATAGCCAAAAACATTAGAATAGTCAAAACTAAACAAATTTGTCTTGTACCTGCTACTGTAGCCACGGCACCAAACGACAACAAAGACGGAACCAAATTTTTGGTGCCGTCTGGTCCGTGGTGTCTACTGATGAGTGCTCAAATACTCATCATTTTTGTACAAAATAAACTGCAAAATCATCTGAAAACACTCAGAAACACATCAAAATGATCAAAATATCACAAATCAGTGTTTTATGTGTTTTAAATACAAAAATATCAAAATCAGATGAAAAACATATCAAATTTGCAAAAATTGCAGTTTTAGTCCCCCAAGTTTCTTAAATTGTCAAAAATAGTCCCTGAGCCATAATTTCAAAAGCAAAAGTCACCAAAGGTCCTTTTAAAATCATAAGTTGTCAAAATAAGTCCTTTGGTGAAAAATATACAAAGTTTGAGAAATTTACAAAAATGGTCCTCCAAGTTTGAAATTTGGCAAGATTGGCCCCTGGAATTTTGAAATTGGCAAGTCTAGTCCTTATACTTTTTGAAAGTGTCATTTTCAGTCCTTGGATAAACTTTGATGAATTGGCAGATTAGGTCCTTGCATTTTCAGATTTGACAACTAAGGTCCTTGTGATTTAAACCCTTCATAACCCCATTTGGCCTGGTCAAAACAACCTTTGGACCCCCTGTCAATATGAATTTGACCCCCTTCATAATATAATATCTGGTCAAACTTCTCAGTCAAACAAACACACCCTTCTCCCCGTTTTCCCTCTCCTTTGTCTGCCCACCATATCCAGCCACCATTTCTCCACCAACTCACCTTATCACCTCACCATGTCCCCCCAGCCTCCACCAAACTCCAAAGGCAATAAATGCCTCTCCCCCATTTCACTCAATCTCTCCTATCTGTCACAAAGAATTTGCGCCAAAACCATTTTGAATGGTTGAGATCATTTCAAAGCCATCCAATGGCTTAGATTGTTGGGAAATGTTCAGAAGTGAGAGAAAAGAGCATTGGGATATAAAGAGAAGCAAAAGGAAGCAAGAGGAGTAGTCTACTAGTTTTTAATTTCATCTTAATGTCGTTTTTATCTTAATTTCCTTAATTTAGTATAAAACTTGTAACATCTTGTTAAATTGTATCAGTTTAAAGTGTTTAAGAGTTTTGAGACTTAATGCAAGCAAGAATTTCAGTTATGTTTACAAATGCAACTTTCTAGCTCACTGTCTCAATTTGCAATTTCAAAAACCTAAATAAAAGTGTTTAGAAGTTTAATTTAAAGTTCATATCAGCTTATATAAGCTTATTACAGCTTTTGACAAGCTCCCATTCAAGTTTCCAATCATTTTGATTATTGGTCAACAGAAGTCAAACAGGGTCAAAAAGGATGTTAGAAATGGAGATGGGTTGATGCAGGCTTGGATTTGGGTTAAAAATGGTTTAGTATAGTGGTCCCTTGTTCTGGTTTTAGCTTTCATAACAGTTGGACAAGTGGTTAGTTATTTCTCAATTTTCACTTTTCATGCTATTTTTGTTTTTCATGCTTGTTTAAGTAATTGTTGTCACCAATGGGTAAAACCTGTTTAGATAGTTATATTTAGGTCATTTGGACTCAGTTGGATCATTATTACAAAGATGGTTAAGAGTTTTGGTCTGTTTGAGGTCATGACAAGTAGAGTAAAGGGTGTTTGGATTTATAGTCTAAAGGGTGTTAGAGGTGTATTCAGTGTTAGGTTTCTGTTGTTTGAAGTTTGTTTAGTCATTATAGACTCATATCTGTTTTGCTTGTGTGCCTGCAATCCAAGAAAGTCAACATCTATATCACTTGAATCCAACAGGTCCACTGTTGGATTTTTGAAGAGCAAGTCACTTGATTTGTGTTTAAAAGTCAATAACAAAGGTTGTAATAGCTTCATTACATCATAACAAATCATAATCAATCATAAAATTGGATCTAAAGTTCAGTTTAGTCAACTGTTCAAGTTTCTTCAAAAGTCAAAAATTGGCAAAAATCTGTTTTGAGCCTAATTACAAGGAATTTTCATGAGCTTATTTTTTGGACTTATCAAGTGAATCTTGGCATTTTAGAAACTTGACCTGGTCTTGTTACTCAGTAGCATTTTAGTATAATTTTACAATTTTTTAGAAGCTTAAACAAGCTTCTCCTTTTTAGCAAAACCGCCTGCACCTGTACTTTCAGTGGTCTGAGCTTTCACCAATATTGAAGCTTGTGCACAGGGCTTATTAGAGCTTCTCATGGCATGATTTTTGGTACACTTGGTCTCACCCAGGTCTTTTCCAATTTCCAACCAGTAGTTTTCATTTTGAGCTTATTTCTAAGCTTGTGCTAGTGTCTAAAGTTAGTACCCAGAAACTGTTTTAGCTTTTAAAAGCTCAATCATCAAATCTGATCAAACCTGTGAATCTGTAGTATTAGCTTGTTAAAACTTGTTCTATTTTAGTTATTTTAGCTTATTATAACTTCTTTTAACAGTTGGTAGCTTGTTTGGCTCATTTAGCTTATTTTAGTGCTTATTCATAAGCACTTGAATCATCAGTTGCATTTTTCTCCACATAACATACTGTTTTTCCAATTTTCATAGCTTCTCAATATCATTTTAGAGTTTTCCTGAAATTTTCAGATTTTTATAAGCTGTTTTGCTATTTTTCTTGATTTTAATTAGTTTTTAGCACTTTTTAAATAGCATTAAATACAAAAAATTCAGAAAAGGTCCAAAAAAATAATTTTTCATTTTTCTTAGGTTTAGATAAATATAAAAAGTAGAAAAAGTAATTTTCCAGATTTTTCATAGTTTATTTGGTAATTTTTAGTAATTTAATTAGTTTTTAATAGTTTAAAATTCATAATAAATAGAAAAATAATCAGAAAATTACAAAAATAGTTTTGAAAATTCTATTTTGATATTTTAGACTTTTCCATTTCATAATTTTATTTTTCTAGCTTTATTTTCTATTTTCTTTCATTTTAGGTTATTATTAATTAGTTAAAAATAGTTTTTAATTAATAATAATTAATTAAGTAGTTATAAAAATAATTTTCTTTTTCTATAAAGTTTCTTATATCATTAGGTTTGTAAAAATGTATTTTTCATATTTTTAGGACTTTTATTTCTTAGATTTCACTTTTTATTTTTGTACGTTTACGTATTTTTATTTTAAACGTAAGTTTTAATTTTTAAACGTTCATCACTTTAAATATAGTGATAGCGTTTATTTAATAGATTTTATCTTTTTAATTTCCTTTTATTTTCATTTAAGCCTCTGCAGTTTATGGGCTTTTCCTTAGTTGTAATCATATTCACAATATCCTTTTTCCGTTCAAATCTCCCGATCACTATACGTTGGGTGATCCATTGCACAGCTCGCTGGGACATAACGACCCGGGAGACCCACTCTCCGGATCTTCATTGATTTCGCTTAAGCAGTTTTAATCTGGTTACGGTCCGCCATTCACAAGTGGCGGGCTTGTGTGATTTAGCTTGACGTTTGCACGCATCAAATTTTTGGCCCATTGTTGATTATCCTACGTCTAGCAGATTAGTGATTTGGATATTCACTCTTTGTTCATACCATCCATCTGTATATGTTTATATTTTTCTTATCCAAAACCCCAAAACACTCTTCTCATTCCTCTTATTCGTTGATTCTATTTCTCTTACCCTCTTTTGCCGTTTAATTCTATTCTTCGTATCCTCTCAAACATTTGATTCTCTTCTTAATCCTCTAAATGTTTAATTCTCATGGCGACGATCGATTATCCTCGTTGTTTAACTGCAAAGCCGTATGGAAAAGGATCACCGATTGTCGAATCCGGATTGTTTATGCAAGCGATGTGGACGGATGGGTGCAAGCAAATATTGTTATTGGTGCGGGTATCCGATAACTCTCGATGATTCTCCAGTTTTTCCGACCATCCTGCTACAACCCGATGAACCCATTCAAGACCGGAGACCATAACGGAAGTGGTGGAAATTGCTAGCTCTCAGAGCACACCACTTGTCCCACCTCCTGATTTTTCTGAATGTTCTTCGAGACTTGATAGTCATCCGGATCACCATGTTGGTTTTGTTGATTCTTTGAATAAACCGATTCCTCTTCATAACTTTCAAATGCAATCGCTATTCCTTGTGTCGGTTGTGGTGAGCTCTCTTTGGTTCACCCGTCAAGCAGTGTACGTGTACAATGTGGTAATGATATTCATAACGGGAGTTGTTTGTTTTGTGGTTCGAGGAATTCATTTGATTATGATCCTAATCTGAACTCATTTAACGACCCCTCAAACTTTTCCAATTACCCACCACAACCCGACTTATCATCATATGACCAACATATCTGTTGTGAATTTTGTGGAGGTCCTCACCAAGGATTTGAGTGTCAATCCGGAAACACGTTTGTCTATGAAGCAGTTTTCCAGTTGATGTCGAACTTTGGTTATGACCAAAATCCATATGATTCACATATCCGAGACTCAACAGTTTTACGTTGTGAGTACTGTGGAGGTCCCCATTTCAAATTTCTCGATTGTCAAATAGGAACCCAGTTCCTTGTTGCAATCATGACTCTTACATGTTTGACAATTTCCAACCTCCACAGACTATATCCGCTTCAAACTCCACCTGAGCCGTTGTCTCAAGAAATCTCCCAAGATTTTGAAACCGCTATGAAAACACTTGAGGATATGATGAGTAACTTTAAGAATCAAGTGAGTGGTGAGAAAACCATTGGAGAATTGCTAGCCGAAGAGCGAGAGGCCCGCCAATCAAAGGAAGAATTATTAGCCCTAGAGCATGAAGCTCTAAGGCATTCCCAATTTCTTAAGGCAGCTCTATATGATGATGACGAAGAGGGTTTTTATCCTTTTAAAGATAATATTTCTCAACCCCTCAGCCAGTTGATATTCTGTTAGGTTGAGATTCCATCTCAAATAATCGCTATCACACCCGAGATTCCCACTCACTCTCTGGACATGGGGGACGAGCATCTTGACACTGTTCCTGAAAAGGAATCGGACGAACTCATAAAGTCTAGTGTTGAGAACCTTGTTCCAATCCCAAGAGAGTCACAAGGAATTCTTGATCATGTGTGTGACATCCCTCCTCCTCTTGTCTTCCAAAATGATCATGTTGAGATGTTCTCCGATTCTGATGATGATTCGTTATCTTGTGGAGACATCACTTATGCGGAAGATTTACCTTCTGAGCTTGTTAGCTTAGAAGAAGAGAATGATGAAGTTATGACACGAAATCAAAGATGAAGCTCTTTGAGCAACATTATTGAATGTCAGTCTTCTCATTTCTAAAATCGAGGCTTTCAAAGAGAAACCTATTTCATCTCCTACCCCCATTAAGGGTAGTGACATTCTTTCCGATGATTCTATTCCGAAAATGAAAGCCTCCTGTTTTGATAATATGGGAGAGAAGATTAGTGGCGTATTCACTTTTTATTCTCATAATTCTCTCCTCGATCATGAATCATTTACCTTTGAGGAGTTCGCCAGTGAACCCACTCATATCAATTCTGAATATGATTCATTCACCTTCATGGAGTTCTCAGATGAACTCACTCATATCATATCTCCGACGGAGTATGATAACTTCTACTTTGATCTAGACACACCCGAGATATGTCTAGACCAATTGACCTTAAATGATGAGATTCATGCTACTATGAATTCTCCTATTGAGGATGAAGAGTTAGTCATGATTTCTATCATGATTTTCTTTCTTTTCTTCATATATTCTGTCGCTTCTCCTGTTCTTCACTCCTTCGGGAATGAAGACATTATCTTTGATCCCGGCATTTTCATGTACCATTATCTTGAGCCGGTTCTATGTATATCTCATCGGTGTGGAACTTTCACGTGCTTCAAATGTTGGTCCAAACATCTTGAATGAAAGTCCGATGGAGATTGTTTCTTCCACTTTGCTTCCCCATGAACCAATGAATTCGGGGTCGAGTCAAGCTAGCGACTCGGTAATAAAAAACAGTAGCATGCCATATGGGTTTTCACCCATATTTCTGACTTCTTTCTATTTTCTACCACCCTAGTGTGGGGGGGTTGCCCACATGTTCAAAAAAAATTCAAAAAAAAAAAAAAAAATCTTCTTTCTAAATAATGGCCGTAGTATTTCCCTTTCACGTTATTTGTTTCGGCATAACCGCCGGTACTCTGAATATTGAGGGCAATATTCATTTCTAAGTGTGGGGGGGAATTCTCACGAATTTTATCATGTCATTATCCATCCAATTCCCCCGTTTTTGGCCAAAATTTTTGGAGTAAGTGTTTTGCACTTACTCATTTGGTTATCTGTCCGCCATGTTTGATAAACAAAAGGATTGGCTAATCCAGGAGCAAACGGCTCTTGGTAAAGATTTCTCAAATCCGTTTATATGGCTTGCAATTTGCCCAAAATTGTATGGTTCTCAACTCACCATATCCTTAAAAGTGAAGAGTTGGCTAGCCCGCAAGATTATGGCTTGTGGTAAAGGCAGTGGAAAAACCATAATTGGTAATCAGCTCACCAAAGATAATGTTGATAATTTATCTAAGAGTTGGCTAGTCCAGAAGGGTACGGCTTCTCGTAAAGACACATCAAATCCGTTATATGGTTTATGATTTGCCAATAAATCAGATGGTTATCGGTGTACCGTGGTTCTTGCTTGAATCAAACATTTGGCTACTCGAGTAATGGCTTTTGGTAAAGAGTTTCAAATCCATTAAGTTTTTCTCAAAAGATTGCTAGGGACTAGCAATAGTTTAGTGTGGGAGATTGATGAGTGCTCAAATACTCATCATTTTTGTACAAAATAAATCAGAAATCATCTGAAAACACTCAGAAACACATCAAAATGATCAAAATATCACAAATCACTGTTTTATGTGTTTTAAATGCAAAAATATCAAAATCAGATGAAAAATGTACCAAATTTGCAAAATTGCAGCTTTTAGTCCCCCAGTTTCTTAAATTGTCAAAAATAGTCCCCAGCCATAATTTCAAAAGCAAAAGTCACCAAAGGTCCTTTTAAAATCAAAAGTTGTCAAAATAAGTCCTTTGGTGAAAAATATACAAAGTTTGAGAAATTTACAAAAATGGTCCTCCAAGTTTGAAATTTGGCAAGATTGGCCCCTGGAATTTTGAAATTGGCAAGTCTAGTCCTTATACTTTTTGAAAGTGTCATTTTCAGTCCTTGGATAAACTTTGATGAATTGGCAGATTAGGTCCTTGCATTTTCAGATTTGACAACTAAGGTCCTTGTGATTTAAACCCTTCATAACCCCATTTGGCCTGGTCAAAACAACCTTTGGACCCCCTGTCAATATGAATTTGACCCCCTTCATAATATAATATCTGGTCAAACTTCTCAGTCAAACAAACACACCCTTCTCCCCCGTTTTCCCTCTCCTTTGTCTGCCCACCATATCCAGCCACCATTTCTCCACCAACTCACCCTATCACCTCACCATGTCCCCCTAGCCTCCACCAAACTCCAAAGGCAATAAATGCCTCTCCCCCATTTCACTCAATCTCTCCTATCTGTCACAAAGAATTTGGCGCCAAAAACCATTTTGAATGGTTGAGATCATTTCAAAGCCATCCAATGGCTTAGATTGTTGGGAAATGTTCAGAAGTGAGAGAAAAGAGCATTGGGATATAAAGAGAAGCAAAAGGAAGCAAGAGGAGTAGTCTACTAGTTTTTAATTTCATCTTAATGTCGTTTTTATCTTAATTTCCTTAATTTAGTATAAAACTTGTAACATCTTGTTAAATTGTATCAGTTTAAAGTGTTTAAGAGTTTTGAGACTTAATGCAAGCAAGAATTTCAGTTATGTTTACAAATGCAACTTTCTAGCTCACTGTCTCAATTTGCAATTTCAAAAACCTAAATAAAAGTGTTTAGAAGTTTAATTTAAAGTTCATATCAGCTTATATAAGCTTATTACAGCTTTTGACAAGCTCCCATTCAAGTTTCCAATCATTTTGATTATTGGTCAACGTAAGTCAAACAGGTCAAAAGGATGTTAGAAATGGAGATGGGTTGATGCAGGCTTGGATTTGGGTTAAAAATGGTTTAGTATAGTGGTCCCTTGTTCTGGTTTTAGCTTTCATAACAGTTGGACAAGTGGTTAGTTATTTCTCAATTTTCACTTTTCATGCTATTTTTTTGTTTTCATGCTTGTTTAAGTAATTGTTGTCACCAATGGGTAAAACCTGTTTAGATAGTTATATTTAGGTCATTTGGACTCAGTTGGATCATTATTACAAAGATGGTTAAGAGTTTTGGTCAGTTTGAGGTCATGACAAGTAGAGTAAAGGGTGTTTGGATTTATAGTCTAAAGGGTGTTAGAGGTGTATTCAGTGTTAGGTTTCTGTTGTTTGAAGTTTGTTTAGTCATTATAGACTCATATCTGTTTTGCTTGTGTGCCTGCAATCCAAGAAAGTCAACATCTATATCACTTGAATCCAACAGTCCATCTGTTGGATTTTTGAAGAGCAAGTCACTTGATTTGTGTTTAAAAGTCAATAACAAAGGTTGTAATAGCTTCATTACATCATAAAAAATCATAATCAATCATAAAATTGGATCTAAAGTTCAGTTTAGTCAACTGTTCAAGTTTCTTCAAAAGTCAAAAATTGGCAAAATCTGTTTTGAGCCTAATTACAAGGAATTTTCATGAGCTTATTTTTTGGACTTATCAAGTGAATCTTGGCATTTTAGAAACTTGACCTGGTCTTGTTACTCAGTAGCATTTTAGTATAATTTTACAATTTTTTCAGAAGCTTCAAACAAGCTTCTCCTTTCAGCACAAACTGCCCTGCACTCATACTCAGTGGTGCTGAAGCTTTCACCAATATTGAAGCTTGTGCACAGGGCTTATTAGAGCTTCTCATGGCATGATTTTTGGTACACTTGGTCTCACCCAGGTCTTTTCCAATTTCCAACCAGTAGTTTTCATTTTGAGCTTATTTCTAAGCTTGTGCTAGTGTCTAAAGTTAGTACAGGAACCTGTTTTAGCTTTTAAAAGCTCAATCATCAAATCTGATCAAACCTGTGAATCTGTAGTATTAGCTTGTTAAAACTTGTTCTATTTTAGTTATTTTAGCTTATTATAACTTCTTTTAACAGTTGGTAGCTTGTTTGGCTCATTTAGCTTATTTTAGTGCTTATTCATAAGCACTTGAATCATCAGTTGCATTTTTCTCCACATAACATACTGTTTTTCCAATTTTCATAGCTTCTCAATATCATTTTAGAGTTTTCCTAAAATTTTCAGATTTTTATAAAAGTCGTTTTGCTATTTTTCTTGATTTTAATTAGTTTTAGCACTTTTTAAATAGCATTAAATACAAAAATTCAGAAAGGTCCAAAAAATAAGTTTTCATTTTTCTTAGGTTTAGATAAATATAAAAAGTAGAAAAAGTAATTTTCCAGATTTTTCATAGTTTATTTGGTAAATTTTAGTAATTTAATTAGTTTTTAATAGTTTAAAATTCATAGAAAATAGAAAATAATCAGAAAATTACAAAAATAGTTTTGAAAATTCTATTTTGATATTTTAGACTTTTCCATTTCATAATTTTATTTTTCTAGCTTTATTTTCTATTTTCTTTCATTTTAGGTTATTATTAATTAGTTAAAAATAGTTTTTAATTAATAATAATTAATTAAGTAGTTATAAAAATAATTTTCTTTTTCTATAAAGTTTCTTATATCATTAGGTTTGTAAAAATGTATTTTTCATATTTTTAGGACTTTTATTTCTTAGATTTCACTTTTTATTTTTGTACGTTTACGTATTTTTATTTTAAACGTAAGTTTTAATTTTAAACGTTCATCACTTTAAATATAGTGATAGCGTTTATTTAATAGATTTTATCTTTTTAATTTCCTTTTATTTTCATTTAAGCCTCTGCAGTTTATGGGCTTTTCCTTAGTTGTAATCATATTCAAAATATCCTTTTTCCGTTCAAATCTCCCGATCACTATACGTTGGGTGATCCATTGCACAGCTCGCTGGGACATAACGACCCGGGGAGACCCTGTACTCTCCAGATCTTCATTGATTTCGTGCTTAAGCAGTTTTAAGCTGGTTACGGTCCGCCATTCACAAGTGGCGGGCTTGTGTGATTTAGCTTGACTGTTTGGCACGCATCATCTACAGAAGCAAAAACTGCTATATACAAATCATCCTCTTCCTCAAAACCCACTTTACCAAAACGTGTAAAACTTAAACCAAGCTCATTATTGTCATCTTCCCACTCACTAATCACTGAAGATAACATCATTGTAAGTATCCTAACTACATTTCATCTCTTAATTCTGAGTCTAGGATTCTTATTTATGCACAAAACTATCACAAATCATTACATGGGGTTTTATGTATGCTTTTATACCAAATATGAATTCAATTGGCAAATTGCATAACTAGTCATTAAAATTAGGTACTACATTATCATATTCCATAAACAAATCATGCTTCCCACTAATTGATAGATAATGAATATAAGGCCCTATTCAAACAACCAAACACCCCATGTCAAAAGTTTTGAAAAGCTTCTCACTTGTAGGAAAACAATTTTTTTTCATTGCTAATACAAATAAAAACGTTAAATTTTCATCACTTGCATGCTCTTGAATACTAAAGGTATTGCATAACTAATATGCATTCCCGGGTATATTCAAATGAAGCAACATTGAATTAGGAGCATTTGGGTTATCTCATGGTATTTGCCAAACACCCCACTAAAACCATTTTTGTGCATAAAATGAGTCGAGATAACCGCAACTCCAAATTGTTCTCATATAGGCACACACTAGAACCAAAAACGTTAAAACTTATTCTCATTTTTTAACATATTAACTCTTGTCCTTAGGAATAACCATGGTAGCCGCAAGATTCTATGATCACAAAGACACCCTTAACTACATTCCCAAACACCACAAAACCAAAGGACTTACCAAGGAACAAGTAGAAATATTTAGGGGTCTAGAATCAAGGTATTTCCATGAGGGTAGAACCATTCACTCATCCTTCCTTGAAAACACCAACCTTCGTGAAGAACTAGCCGCCATTCAATTCGACTGTCTTCTTGACATCGATGAACCAATTTGTCCTAGGTTTGTGTTAGAATTCTATGCTAGTGTGACCGGCTTTAATGATGAAGACGATGATGAACTTTGTCTTAGGTTTAGAATCAATCAAAACGACTACACCATCACCTTAGGCAACTTTGCTCAAGTGTTAGGAATTCCCAAACGAGGAACTTGTGTCTACACAGATAAGTGGTCACTCACGCTCTTGATGCAATCAATGACCGCTCTCTACCCTACCAAACCCGTTTGGCCGACAAGGATGTCATCCGTGAACACCTTTTTAACCCAAAGGGTGATACAACCCGAAGTTACCCGAAGGGAAAGGAGGTAAACCGAGATCCATATGGAATGGAGCTAAATGAACTTAAGCCCGAATTTAAGAAATGGGAGGAGCTACTTAGAGCCAACGTCATTAGCACCATAGGAAATAGGGATCACATTAACGCTTGCCCTTGTCATATGCTCTACAACTTGTCCACACGTCAACCATTCAATTTAGCCTACTACATAGCTAGGAGAATGATTGATATTCCAACTCAAGGATCGGTTGCTCTTCCATACAGGATGCTTCTCACCCGTCTCTATAGAAACTTTGCACCAATTCCACCAACCCCAAGAGGAATGCACCTTCACTATGAACTCATCCCTCACATCTTTGTACCTTTGAGTGATGCACGAGTTGCTAAGACAAAAGGCAAGAGAGCAAAACCTCCAACTCCATCATCATCATCATCAAATAGCTCCGAGGATGGTCTTCCAAGCTCTCGTCTTCCGCCTCATGAGTATTATGCGTCTCTTCCCGAAATAGAGAATGAATCAGCGGAGTTCAAGCAAACTAAGGGAATGTTCAAGTGCCTTGGTAGGATGATGAACAAGATTTACAAGAAGTTGGACAAATAAGGGTAATTTTAAGGAGCGTTTGGAACAATGCATTCTCGTTAATGTTTGATACAATTTCGTCGTTTTTATTATGTAGGATGATAATATAAACTGAAACAATGGTGAATGCTAATAATTTCATGCAGGGGATAGCAAGTATGCTATCAAATTTTACCCATTTTCACTATAATGTGAAAATCAAAAAGCCTTGCTCAAAATACATGCTCCACTATGTTTATATATATATATATGTTATCGCTTTCCTAACTACAAATGTTTAGTATAACATGTTTTGAGAAGAATTTCGGGTTTCGGAAAAGTCCCCGACACCTAAAAACGAACTCTGTCCATTTTTCTCGCACTTCACGGATCGACGGCACCATAAATTTGGTACCGTCCGTTATGTAATTGGTACCGCCGTATTAATGCAGGCGAGACACCCTTTTTAGGGTTCCCGTGTAAGTTTTGGTGCCGTGGATCCTTCGTAACTTTCAATTTCGACTATTTCGTGATTCCAAACTACCATCCAATGCTTATAAATCAATCCTAAATTGCTTATACTCTTATTAGAACTAGTATAATTCACTTAGGAATATAAGAAATCCATTTCCCACCAAAATTCAAAAATTTGAAAAATCCACCCAAGGAGCCCTTTTGCATAAAGGAAGGAACCAAATTTTTGGTACCTTCAAATCCGTGGGTGATCTGAATATTAGGAAATTCCACTCACTAGAACACATTTATTGCAAATCTTTTCTTCTTCACTCCATCTCTCTTGAATGGCTTGACTTGGGTGATATGACTAGCATTCAACCCACTTCCAAATCATTAGGAACCTCATCTCTTCAACGGCTTAACATCAAATCAAACACATTTCTCCATGATTTTTCACTTCTATAAATTGAGAGGTTTTACCATGATCATCCTCACACCTTCTTCATTCTTACTATCATCTAGCAAAGAAAAACCAAAGTCAAAAATGACAAAATCATCTCCAAAACCTTGCAAGAAGACCGCTAGAATTAGTGTGAGGCCTTGTTGCTTCGTTAACCTTAGCTCCTCATCCGAGTCTTCTCCACTCACAATCTCATCTCCCATCCGAGATGATACAAACCTTACCTTAGCCACACCTACTCAATCACACATTGTGATCACCACTCAACCACCAACAAAAACACCAACTTCACCTCCACCGGCACCCATCCAAACATCCAAAACACCCTCACCACCTTCACCAAGGTCTCCAACTCTCATTCCTATGGAGTTATTTTCCACTCCACCTACTTCACCAAATCCTTTCTTAGAGGACTTGGATGACTTGCCTCCTAGGCCAAATCATCCACCACCATTGCCATCATTTGGCTCAATTGAGCGGATGGCTCATGAGTCACCTCGGTCATCCTATGACCCAAACGCCCCATTAGGGCCTAAACCTCTTCTCTTCCACCCCATTCACAAAGACATTCATGGTCCTTTGTATGGGGATCATTCACTCCCCACATCAATGTCCCCTCATCTTGAGGACATTGAGGAGTGTATGTGGGATGCCAATCCCACTAGAGAGGAGATTCAAACAGAACTCCACAACCTCCACCAATTCAAAGGCATGGTGGACTCTCACTTGAGTGAGACAATGCAAATGCAAAGTGCTTTGCTTGCTTCCATCATGACCACCCCAAACATTTCCACCAACACCAACACATCTACCATTCCACCACCACAACCTCCCCAAACATACTACCCCCCTAGGCATGGTTGCTCAACTTGTGAGCAAACGGCCTAAACCGTGATAGGACCCGGTTATGGTCCTTGACTTTCAAGAAGAAATGAGGTTCATCCTCAATCATATCCTTGAGAGCCTCAACGCTCTTTCTCATCCACCATCAAATTAGGATGGTCATAGTTTAGCATTTCTAGTTTTCTTTTCTTAGGATTATTTTCTTTTCTTTTCTTTCTTGTACTAAAACACATCATTGTGTTCCCATTTCATGATCTTTATTCATGAACATTTTAACTAATGAATGGTGTTTTTATTATAGTATTGGTGCTTTTACATAGTGTTTGGAAATGCTTGTGAATGATCATTATTACTAACATTTTTTGTAGCTTTTACTTTCACAATCCATGTATCTTCCCATTACGCACCCAATTTAGGGGGAGCTTTGATCAAGGGGGAGATAATGGCTCGCGCTCATTACATTCCGCATCGCCTCTACTTTTTGTTGAGACAAAAAGGGGGAGAAAATATAGAACTTGATTACATTTTGACTTTTCTTAAAAGTCAATCAGCATACTTTGACTTTCTGAAAAAGTCAACATCATACATTAACTAGTGAACACTTTGACTTTCATAAATAGTCAAACATCATACACTTGCATTATCTTTCTCTTTTCAAGTTCTAAAACTAATATTTTTATAACTCTTGTACAAACTTTGTATCTTTTATAAAAATAAAATTTATATTTTGTCCTCAACAAAAAGGGGGAGATTGTTAATACAAATATCGTCATTAAACGTTATTTATATTTTTGATCTTTACCTAAGTTTTGTTAACGACAAAAGTAAATTTAATTTGTATAAAAGCTTAAAGCTTGTCAAGTTTAATAGATATTAAAACAAGCTTTTTCAAACAATATATTCATTATTCAAGCATTTACATTTATGATTAGTAACATCTTGATATACCTCTAATCATTATGTATGATAGTAGTTTTTAGAATGTGTTAGGTTCTTAAAACCAAACACTACTTAAGTACTTGCATATTTCTAAAAATAGAAATACAACATATGACATCATGTGATGCATCATGGAAATCATTGGAAGATTTCATTAGATATTTTGTGTGGATTTGTACTCTTCATATCTTGCACAATCTCACTTAGATAGAGTTGACTTTAGCAAAGATTTGATATCTTGACTGTCGGACCGGCGGTACCAAATTGGTACACGGCGGAACCCTTTTAAGGGTTCCGTGTCCGTCGACGCTCTGTCCATTTTGGCTATAAATAGCAATGCCAAGCCAAGTAGTTTTTCATCCCTTTCTAACATACTCTCATACATATCTTCTCTCTAACCTTTCTAACTCAGTTTCATATCATATTAGTGATCTCTTTTGTAGCAAAGAAGATCAAGTCACATTCAAGCTTCAAACGAGAAGTTGGAAGTCTTGTTTGTTTAGTGTTGTATGATCTTGTGTTGATTCATACTTCATTGTTGTATTAAACCATCATAATCTTGTGAGTGTGAGTGGTTAGTATTTTAGTCCTCAAAATACGTTGTGTGTGGGAGTGGTTGTACCCTTGGAAAAACTCGACATCTAGCTTAGTGTCGGAAATAGTGTAAGCGAAGTGTAAAGGTTTTCTCCGCCGGTGAAAGGAGCTTGTTGACTAGTGAAGTTAAACTCTCGAGTGTGAGACTCGAGGAGTGGATTAGGGCAAGGAAAAAGAGTCCTTGTAGACCGAACCACTATAAACAACTTGTTGTGGTTTGATCATTTCTTTCCTTATTTACTCCTTACATATTGCTTGCATATTTCATTAACATATCTAAGATCAATATTAATTGATCTTTACAATAAGTTTCAAAACAAAGTTTTTAATTGGTAAACTATTCAACCCCCTTTCTAGTTTTCTACACATTTTATTACTGAAATATCATTCATGTAATGTTGTCAATTTCAGTGGGAGCTACGGGATTTATTTCTTGTTAGTCACCCATATCATTTCAAACTAGCTTTGAAATAATCCATTACTTTCCGAATATGAACAACCATTGCTTAAAGGAAATTGCATTTTATTTTATAAGATAACCCGTTGCCTTCCTGCTGTCACTTCCTGAAGTGTTATCTATAGAATAATAATCCACAATTCCTTATTAAAGGTTATGGTTCTAAAACTACTTATGATATTTATGACATTATCATATTGTTTGAACAATCAATCACGTGTTGTTTGTTTTCATAATATGATGTTGTACCTTTCACAAGTGGGAGAAATCTCAAAGTGTGTGCAAGGAACAACAATATTATTGGTATCTCTTGACCGCAAGGTAAAGAAAACTAATAAATCTACTAGGACTTAAATACGTTAGATGTTTAATGCCATACTACATGTAAATAAGAATGCAACTAGGACTTAAACACATGAGATGTTTATTGCCCTACTACATTCTAATAATGATTCTACTAGGACTTGAACACGCTAGATGTTTGTTGCCCTACTACATTCAAATGTCATGATATTGTGTATAGATACTTCAACATTAGACTACATGTTTTAGTCAAACATAATTATGGTTATAAGATAATGAGCATAATTCTAAAGTATAAAATTAACTTGAAATTACTATAGAACTCAATAGTTTGCGTTCATGATTACTTTTGTTAGTATAACTATGCTTACATGTTAAGACATAATTATAAAGTCGTTGAATTCATCAATGACTTATAACATAAAGTAGATATAGTAAAATTGTTATGTCTTCTAGTTAACACATAAACATAAGGGCTTTGAATTATTCAAAGACTTATAATGTATTATTGAAATGTTATGTTTTCTTGTTAACACATAAACATATAATCCTTGAACAGTTCTGTCTTTTTGTGAACACGTGAACATAAGGTTCTTGTATTATTCAATTGATATACATTAGAGCATGCACTTGGTTCGTAAATACTTTATATGCAATATGGCTTGACCCAATTGACAAGTATTTGGTCCAAAGAGAATTAAGTTATCTATAGAATTCTGATATAGTTTCACAATTCTAATAACTCATAGGATACCACTTCATTATAGTATGTCTAATGTGTTCAATCAAACCTTATTCATATTGTTTGGTTCATGATAGCTTTAATTGCTCTACCTCCAAAACATATCAAGGTTAGAAATTGCGTGTGTCATGGATACACTCAATATAGTTCAAACCTAGAAGGTATTCAAGACAACACATAACTGAAAACCCTAATTCATTAGGGATTTTAGGTTTTACACTAAAACCAATTGAATCATAAACCATTTTGGATTTTTGATTTTTCTACACTTCCTAGCTTGAAGATTGTAGTTTTGGTGTTCTTTATAGCTTGACGAAACACAAAACTATGGCTAGAACTTTTGGTTAAAGAGTGATACTAAATTAGAGCTTTTCTATAAACCATAATTTGAGTTGTTGGAAGGAATTCCATTATGTCTTGATTTAAGTTCTGAATTTGTTAAAATCTTATGAAGCATTTTATTAACAAATTTTGATATGAGAACTTAAAATGTATTTTGTGATTCTCCATAAAGAACAATTTATTGTTGCTTAAACACTTAGTATTTAGAGAATTGTCTCTACTTACAAAAGTAAGTGGGAGTATATACATATCTCAAACTTTTTGAGAACAAAATACTTAACCTTCTAAAATCCACTTATTAATGTCATACTGAGATTAAACATAAAAATGTCAACCGAAGTATAATGATTACTCTCATTCATAAATCCGAAAGGCTACCTCATCACTTGAGTGATATTTTATATCAATGTTGAAGAATATAAGTTAGAAGATTATTGTAAATCAGCTAACTACTAAAATACATTATCACATCTTGAATCTGATAAATATTTTAGAACTATGAATGATAAGATGCAGTCCTTAAAAGGCAAATCAAGTTTTGTGATTGATTGTTATTTCGCCTAACAGTTAACCTATGAGGTTGGAATGAGTTTCTTTTGAAGAAAGACTCACAAGGACAAAATTGTATACATATTAATGCATGACATTTTATAAGAAGTTTTTAATCATACTTAAGCAATTGACTGTGATTAAATTTTCTTATATAATACATGCATTAATTATATAAAGATATTTAATTGCCATACATGTGATTTGTATGTGGAATATGACAATTAAGATTTTATAACTCTTTCTTTTTGATTACCTTTTGCGAGGACGGTGTGTAATCAAAAGGGTTATGAATCTACATAATCTTTATGTAATATACAAATTTAAGCAATCCAAGTTTGGATTGTATCGTGCATCTAGGAGCTGAGGTCTTGAATTTAATTACAATATGATTCTGATTAAATTAAGACAACTCTTGAGTATATTTGACATTAAGTGGGAGCAATGTGTTTTTCCTTAAAATTACATGTTGAAGATATCATTCTATTCAGCTAGATATTGAACCTTAAGCTTGGAATGAAACTTCACTTGGAATTTAGGGAATAAAACAAACAACCTTGGAATAGATGTTTTTATGGAATAAACAAATGCGAAAAATTAAGTCTGACAAAAAAAATGCAATATATCATTCGAGCAAGTCTTAAATGATACATTTCACTTGGAATAATTTATTACATGGATGGAATCCTTATGTTGTTTTAACTAAGGATTCATCATATATATATATTATATTGTGTATAAGACTAGTTGTTATTTTTGTACAAGAACAAAATGAGCTGACAACAACAATATCTAATTGAGAGTGTTTAGATTATTGTTTTTATAAATGTTTACGAATTATAAAGCATAGTGTTGTATAAGTACAAAT
Source organism: Chrysanthemum makinoi (assembly GCA_910596185.1). Lineage (NCBI taxonomy): Eukaryota > Viridiplantae > Streptophyta > Magnoliopsida > Asterales > Asteraceae > Chrysanthemum > Chrysanthemum makinoi. Next base: position 90,543,390 of record OU343223.1, on the reverse strand, counting down.
GATGCTAGAGGATTATTAATACTAGTTGTAGTAGGATTTCATCTTTTATGTTAAATCGGCTAACTAGTTATGCTCAACATAGAGCATTGTTGCATTACACATTAAGGAATGAGAATACTTTACACTTTTAGAAACTGTAAAGATGACTGTCAGTATGTCGTTGATTTCTAATACCTCATGCAAGGTAAGACGACATCTCCATACTATAACTCTTGCAATAGTATGAGCATATGAGATAAGACACTCATCTTATATTTCAATTCCCTCACTATAAGTGAAATTTGAAAAAAGTATTCGGAAAGTTTACTCAGATGACTATTTAGTTTTTCTTGTAAAAGAAAGGTTGAGAATGTTGGAAACATTTGGCTTCGACTTACTAAATGAGTTTCATGCATATCTGTTTTAGTATTTGGATAATTGGGATTGAAAGACAATTTTTACTTTATGATGAATAAAGATACTTTGTATTTGTTATTCATTCATATAATAATTGTTATCCTATATTTGCATGTTTAATCCTTGAATAATTTTATTATTTTAAATATGTCCATTGTCGGTTAACAATATGGGAATATTGTTATGTAAGGCAAATGTGAGTGTTGGTTATATTCTAACGAGAACGTGGATTGTTCCCGCCAAACTCATATGTATTAACTAGAGATGCATATTGGATTCCCAAGCTTTCAAACATTTACTTTTGGATCCTTGTCATAAGTAAAATATTGAAAATGGTTTGTTATCTTCGTCCTTAGACTAGAGATGCAAGCAAGTTCTGTTATGCGTGGATATCATTTTTTGTAAGTATACGCAAAATGCTATCTGAACAAGGTAGTTATAAAAGCTATATTTCGGAGTGATGTGAAGCAGCATCCACAACACTTGTAGTCAATAAAGGATTTGTTACTCCACTTGATATGTGCAGAAAGATACCATGGAGCCTCTCCAGATTTAATCAGATAATTGTTTGGCCAAACCCAAAGGGTAATGCAAGATGATTCTTGATTACATTTGGTATATCTGAATTAAAATCTATAACGAGATTCTAAATGGTTAAACTATATGGAATGATATAAGATCCATAATCCATGGTTTAACGGTATCTATAACAAAGGATGATTAGAGCAAGACATTGAATGACCATGATACTGAGAAACTTTTTATTTAAACTATTCTCTCAGACACTTTTAGTTAAAAAGCGAGTGAGAGCGTTTGCTAGGCGTTTTCGTCGTTAGTTTTGTGTGCCATTCGACACACCAACTCCCAAGTGGGAGCTGTTGGTTTGTGGGAGTTATAAACACACGTAAACGACTAGAAGTGTGTGAGCCGATGGGGGCACACACGATAAACACGAGTATACGTGTAGAACGTTTATTATACTTGAATTATACATACCCGTTATGAATGTATTTGACCCGATCAATTAGACGACGCATGGGCTTGTTATGAGTTTTGAATTGGGTTGAAGTTGGAGCAACTTTGGGCTTGGTATACCAACTGATCGGGCAGTGAGGAGAGCTTGGGCTAGAAGCTTGTCGACCAAGCAATAAACCCAAGCTAGGTTGGTTTGGTTTAGTATATAAACAAACACACATGTTCTAAAACTCACGACAGAATTATATTCATATACTTATCCCTAAATCGATCATGAAGTTCCAGCTAACAAGTTCCAGTCGATCCTTTACAAGATTGATTAGGGTTTGTTTGTTACTTTAAGTTCTAAACTTGCGTCATACTTTGATCCAAGTGTTTAGAGTCACGTTTGATGTTTACTGCTGGTTCCCTGTATTCGAATAGCAAGCAGAAAAGGGTTGCAATGTTCCTGTTCGTGGGTTATTTCTCGGACAGCAAACAAGGCATATATCGGACAACTTCTTGTCCGATATCGGGTAAAGCTGATAGCAGCTTCTATGGCTGTTTGGTTCTGTTCTCGGACAGGTGTGATAGGGCAGGAAGGAGACTAGATTCTTGGAGGTTTCCTGCTCGTGGCTTTATTCAAGTGGTCAATTGTTGATTGGTTTTAAATACGTTCTCAACTAGCTTCTATATCGAACGTATACATTATCGGGTTTGTGTGTGATACTCATTGAGGCATCTATTTTAGGTGCTTAGTTTCGTATTGGTTTTATTGTCCGTTACTAAAGATCAATTGCCAAGCAAGGTTAGAGTTCCTTTTATCCCTTTTATTAATTAATTGTTTATTAATTAATTGTTTATATTACGTGCTTAACCTAATTGAAAATACTAGATCTTTATCCGCTGCGTACTCGTAGAGGTTAATGGTTAACTGAGTTCTAAAATCCCAACAATTACCAAAGGATTCTTGAAACTGTTTACAAAACACAAGCCACAAATGTGGACTTTATAGACAAGTTGAAGCTTAATGGAGCAGTTGAAGAAATTAATCTATGGGTAACGAAGGAAACTAAAGGTTTGATACCTTCTATTCTTGAAGCGAGTGATTTTAAGGAAGATGACTTTATGGTGTTGCTGAATGCCTTGTGTTTTAAAGGAGCTTGGTATAAACAATTTGCAGCACATATGACAAGGAACTTCGACTTTTGTCTCATCAATGGAGACACGGTTTCAGTCCCCTTCATGACTCTTAAAAAAACACGTTTTGAGTATGGTTCCTTTAATGGTTACCAGATGGTCAAATTTCCATATAAAAGTAGCGATGCATCGAACAATTTCTCCATGTATATCTTTCTCCCGGACAGGAGAGATGGATTGCAGCATCTGCTTGAACATTTTCATTCTAACGATGATTTATTTCATAGAGAGTTTGACCTTAAAAAGGAGACACTTCGTTCCCTTTGGATTCCGAAGTTTAAAATATCTACTAAATTTGAACCTGTAGATGTTATGAAAGAATTGGGATTAACATTGCCTTTTGAAAAAATGAATAAAGAGTTTAGGAGGATAATAGAGAAGACGGGTCCAGTTGACGATGAGATTTATGTTTCAAAGATACTTCAGAAATCTGTTATTGAAGTTGATGAAACAGGAACCGAAGTTGCTTCCTGCAGTATGGTGATCCTTGCTATAGGTTGTGTTCCAATAAAAACTTTTGTGGCAGATCATCCGTTCATGTTCATGATAAGAGAAGACACTTCTAAAGCTGTTTTGTTCGTTGGAGCTGTTTTCAACCCTCTTGTTAATTAGCTATTTTCCTTTATTTAGTTTTCTGAATGTATTTTATGTCATATAGACTATGTTATTCATTTTTGGATATTTTTGTTTCTCTTTTGAACGTCATGGAAGTCTTTTAAGAGAATGACGACTATGTTAATATGCACTTTGATTTGTCATTTACATGTTTATTCTTCAAGTATTGATTATTCTCAATATGTATTGCATCTTTCTAATTAAGATACAAAATCTTTCAAAATGACAGACAAGAGATAGCTCTTATATATCGGTTGTTTATATACGATCATGGGACACCCAAAGGGGGTTCCCATGAACCCCAAAGATTTTTGCCATGTATTTAGTCGGTATACTCTATTATTGTACAAAAACGTTTTGTAAACCCGGTTAATTATAGACTTGGATCTGCCATTGTATATACGATGATCAATCGTTGATATTGAATCAACATAAAGTTAAACTGATGATCAACATGATACACATATATAATGGACTAGACGATTACCTGCGCATAGCGGCGACATATATAGTAGTGTTAAGGGTGTTTCTTTTAAAAAAGTCTTTTAATGCCTCTTAGTCTTATCACTAAGAGCATCCACAATAGTGAACCTTTTTTAAGTTTAAAAATTTATTAAATCATTAATTTATAAAGCATTTAATTTTATAAACCTTGTTGCATTATGTATAAACATTTTCAAGTTTATAAAATGCTTAACAATTACACATGCATTAAATTATGAAAATATTCAAGATTTCAAACCTCTTCATTTCACATGGACATGAAACATCAACTAACTATGGTTAAAACAAATCATAAACCTTTTCATGTGTTTTAAACATTTCTTGAAATGACCATAGTGGATGCCCTAAGGGCATTTACTATGATGAAATTTCATAAAGCTTTATACATTTAATATTTCTTGCCTATTTCTCTTATGGTATAAATATTTCTCCTATGGTACCATTTATAAACTTTTTGACTTGATAAACCTATTTTTCCTATGGTATAAATATTTTAAAGTTTTACACTTGTTTCACATAACACATACATTAAATGATCTAAGATTATAAACTTTACACTTGTTTCACATAACATTAAATGAATTTTTATATTTCATAAACCTATTCTTAAACCTCCCATAGTGGATGCTTTAAGAGACTCTTGTTTGGTGGTTTGTTTTTTCCTTTTCGTTAAGAGGCGGTAAAATGTAGAATGTCTTACTCAATAAGAGGTGGAGGAAGTATCTTATTACCTCTCAATGTCTTATACTTTTGAGTCAGATTCAAACTCATTAACCACTCTTGACAGAAAGAGGTGGTAGTCAAATTCAGACTCTATACATCTTAATGAAACAAACAACACCTTAACTTGTGTGCACAATTTTTTTTATGTATAGTTTAGTCTTACAAGATTACTAGTTTTTTAAGTTTTCAAGTTTTAAGCAAATGTGTTTTCTTTTTATATGTAGTACAAATAAAAGATGAAAAGTGTTATTTCAGAGCTTAATTACAAAAGGTAAACAAGTTTGAACAATATGAGAACTTTGATTTAAGAAAAAATGAAAAAAATGGTCCATTTTACAATCACTTTTCACCAAATACCTAATTTTATCAAAAACTTATTATACCCATGAAATCCTTGCTAATTTCTGTAAAAGTTGCAAGGTTGACTAACAAGGTCAAATCTTGGGGATTTTAGAAAAATGCTACATTTTTCTTTTCTTTCAGTTTTCACACTTAGCTCAAAACACGAAAGTTCTGCCTTTTCACGTTAAGTGGTCTTTCGAATATCCTAAAAAGGAGTTTGTATGAGGAAGTTATGGCCAAAATACCACAACAACACTATCATACGTCACATTAGCATGAATTCTTCATTTGTGCTTCGTTTCATCATTTGATTCTTTCATGAGCCATCCTTTATCAACTTATAACTCTTATTCACCATTTCATAAGTATTCCTTCATCAAGAAATAACAATGGACTTGATTTCCTCAATTCATTTCGCCTTGATCTGCACTTGATATCTTTTAATTCATTTCACGTCATTTTCTAAACTTTTCTTCCATAATTTCAACGAAAGCATCCATGGAACCTAAATCAACAAATAAAATCTATTAAGTATGAAAAGTTCATATAAACAACCAATAAATAAGCATAAAAGTGGCAATAACGTGTGTACATATATATATGAAATGCGCATTTCATATATTTACATGTGTTATCGTCACTTTTGTGCTTCTTTATTAGTTGTTTATATGAACTTTTGGTACTTAGGGTGTGTTTCGGGAGGGGCTTATAGGGCTTGGGCTTCTAAAATAAGCCGACTTATAAAATAAGTCTCGTTTGTCATGCGGGCTTATGAAATCATAAGCCCCTAAAAGGGGCTTAAAACTTTAACCTCATGAAAGGGGCTAAAAACTTTAGCCTGGGGCTTATAAACCATAAATTACATATTTACCCACAAAATATCAAACATATACCATAAAACTCATTTAATTATATCTTTTTTAGTAATTTTGCAATAATAAGCCCCAGCCCCAGCCCATTTGCCAAACAAGTCTACAAAAATACAAATTTCAACTCCGGCTTATAATAAAAGCCCTAGCCCCAGCCCCATCCCTAGCCTCAGCCCATTGCGCCAAACATACCCTAATAGATTAGTGATTTTAGGTTCTATAGATGCATTGGAGGAAATTATAGAATAAAAATTAAGGAAATGATGAGAAGCGAAATCAAATATATCAAATGAAGATTAGGGCTTGGTTCTAGATGAAGAAATAAATCATATTGGTGAATTAAGAGTTATAAGTTGATAAACGATGGCTCATGAAAGAATTAAACGATGAAACAGAACACGAATGAAGAATTCATGTTAATGTGATGTATGATAAAGTTGTCATGGTATTTTTTCATAACTTACTCATACGAACTCCTTTTTGGGTGATTCAAAAATCCACTTAACGATAAAAGGGAGATATACGACTTTCGTGTTTTGAGCTAAGCGTGAAAACCGAAGGAAAAGGAAAATACTAGCATTTTAAAAAAAATCCGCAAGGTTTGACCTCGCTAGTCAATCTTGTGATTCTTTCAAAAATTAACAAGGCTTGACCTTGCTGGTAAAATCTTGCGAGTTTGTGGGTATAATGGTTTTCTTGTTAAAAATGTGCATTTGGTGAAAAATATTTGTAACATTTATTATTCATGTTATTTTTCCTTGATTCAATTACAAAAGTTACAAATTGTATCTTTGAAAAAACAAATTTGAACAATAAAAAAGTTTTATTTCAAAAACATAGTTTTCTAATTAACCAATAAAAGTCGAAACTGAGACCAAAACGTAGTTCTTATTAAAAAGAAAAACATTTTTTTTCTCTTAGGCTTAAATATAAAATAACAATATCTTTTAAATGATTATGAGAATTATCTATAAATCTTAATCCGCGTTGTCGGTGGGGTTTTAAAATGTTTTCCTATCCCATGGTCGGTGTCTTTGACACATTACCTGTTGGTTTTGGGCTATTTGGGTGCGGCCCATTTTACCTCATGGCCTTTTGTATTTGGTAGACGGTTCGGTGGTTATCTTAGAAACCTTTCTTCAACAGGGAGGAAAAATGGTCGGTGCTCAGATCTCATATGATCTTAGGGTTTTGGGGCATAATCTTGGCGAGGTACCCACATACGAATGGTGGTTGCAGCCATGGCGGGTGGTTAGTGTAAAGGGAGTGACGATCTTATTATCTGTAAACCTTAATCCACGTTGTTGGTGGGGTTTTAAAATTCTTTCCCGACCCATGATCGGTGGCTTCCACTAAGCCGGCCCTTTTTATCTCATGGCCTTTTGCCAATTTAATGGTGTTATTTGGTAGACGATTCAGTGCTTATCTCATTACACAATTTTTGAAACCTTTCTTCAGCCACGAGGAAAACTGGTACGTGCTTAGATCTTATATGTTCTTACGGTTTGGTTGCATTTTGTAGTTGTTTCTTAGATTGTTGGTGGTCTCGCATGCAATGTTTTAGTTGTGCTCTTCCTTACTTGTGTCTTAACTTGGTTGCATGTTTGTGTGTGGAGTACGGATGGTCGTTTTCGATTTAGTTACCTTGAAGGTTCTTTATGAAGTTGCGGTTGTTGCTGTTTCTTAGATTGATGGTAGTGTCGTACGTGATGTTTTAATTGTGCTCTTCCTTACTTGTGTCTTAACTTGGTTGCATGTTTGTGTGTGGAGTGCGGATGGTCGTTTTCGATTTAGTTACCTTCAAGGTTCTTTGTAAGGTTGCGGAGCCTGTTATTGTTTGATCGTTTACGTGTTAGTTTTATTTGGTGTGAACAAGGTTCTGTATAAGGTTGCTGACCCTGTTATTATTTCTTAGGTTGGGGTTTCGTTCGCACGGACCATGGCTTTTGGGTCATACTGTACGAAGGCCCGTATCTTGGCGAGGTACCCACATACGAATGGTGGTTGAGCCCATGGCGGGTGTTTAGTACTATGTGATTGTTTGCTGTCCTATTCATTTGTTATTTGTGAAGGCAGTGATGATCTTATTTTGTATTTATTTTCTTTCGGAAAAACAATGGAACGCGGCCTGTGATTTGGCGAGGTAACCAAACATGGGTTGTGGTTGCAGCCATGGGGGGTTCGTCGTTCTGTTTTTATGTTTGCAGCTCTTAGCCTTATTTTTGTTTGTCTCTCTACTAAGGCAATGATTTGTGCATTTATCTTTTTTCGGAAGACAGTTTACCGATACCCGTATGTTGGCGAGGTAGCCACACATGGATTGTGGTTGCAGCCATGACGGGTGCTTGGTACTGCTTGAATATTTGTTATTTGTTGCAAACTGTAGCTTCTCATGCCCGCGTTAGACAGCAAGACTATGATCAGTAAAGTTTTAAAATCATTTCCTATCCCATGGTCGGTGGCATTTGACGCTGGGATTTTACCTCTTGGTTTTGGGCTATTTGGGTTTTTTTTACGTGGGCGAGCCTTTTTACCTGGCTAGCTTCTTTTGTTGCTGCTCAACAAAGAGGGTCAGATACTGGTATTTGTGGTAGCGAGAATGTGAGTTTAGAAGGTGATATGTTGAGACGTGTTTGTTTGGGGTTGCGTGCGTTGGGTCGTTCGGAAAGCGTTAAGGATGGTGTGGGCAGTTCGAGGTGTGGTGTGCCAAATGTTCGGCGCCAGTGTCAATGGGATAGTGCCCTTAAGCGAAAGGCGGAAGATCGGTGTGACCTCATATTGGGCGGTTTGGAAGCCAAGGGATAGCTTAGGGCAGACTCGGGTATGCATTCTTCCGTATTCAATGGTGCTACTTTCTGTACAAACGAGGGATGTTGCGGTTCAGACGCCATGGAACCGCCACAAGATCCGTATGCTGCTTCACTTTTTTCATGGGTTAAGCATATGCCTCAGCCACAGGAAGGTACATGCTTATATATGTTGGTATTTTAAGATGTTATGTTGTGCATTTTTATTTACTGCCCCGTTTTTTATTCTGTTGTTATCTGCAGGGTATCAAGGCTTTCCAATCAACCTGGATTTTGCGTCGGGCATGGCGTTTTATGAAACACCTAAAGCTCTTGGTAGTGCTGATTCTTTTGTTGCCGGGGTGCATGCAGCTGATAGCCATAGAAGGGGAACTAGGAAAAGCTATACTGGGCGCTCACATTCTTTGGCTAGAGCCACGAAGAAGCAGAGGTTAATAGCGTTCGGTAGAGGTACATCATACAAGAAAAGGGGCTTTCATTTGTTTATTCTTAGGTTTTCCTTTTTGTGTTTACTAATTGGGCCTTTCTTTCTTGATAGATGTTGCTTTTCCTGTTGCTGAGAGTTCCAACAACCTTGACAATACATTCGGTAGTGTTCAAATTCAGTCGGCGGCAGGTGAATTTTTGATATATGTTATTGTTGACTGCTTTCGAGACCTTATGCTTGCCATGTAGTAAAATAATATGACGACTAGCGTGTTATTTTGTTGGTTGCCATAGGTGCCAGCACCTTGCAGACAGTAGTGGATTCCCTTTCCGGGATCATACTTGAAGCCATGGGAGGTTCGCCGATGAGAAACTCTAAAAGACGGCGGTTAACGATGGCTAATTCTGGTGAGCCTTTTTTATTGAGATATTTTCTAATCTCAGCTATGTATTCATTACCGTTGATGTGTTTACGCTATGATTAGTGCTTTATATGATAATATAATAACTCATGTGGCCTCGCGTTGGTTCTTATAGGCGTGTTAAATTGTCCAATAACCATGGATTGCACTTCTGGGAACACAGGAGAGGCCTCTGGCTGTGCGTTAGCACAAAACTCTAAAAGGCAAAGATTAACAGTGGTTGACGACATGCAGTCACCATCGTTACTGTTACACACGCAACGCCGACTTCTTTGGACAAGACATCCTTGATGCAACATGGTGATGCAACGCCGCCTCAACCTTTTAGTAGTACAAGTGCCACTTATTCCCTGATAGTTGATGATCTCATGTGTGTATTTATGTTATTCCTTTGTTGACGATTACGTTGTCTTTCGTTATAACTTTGGTGGGTCCATTTATTTGTCCAGATACTCGGTTTGCAACCTCTGATAATGCTCAATTAAATACCAATAGCTTTACTGCCCGACCTTCTAACAGGGCCAGACGTACGACTCCATGTGTTACCAATGTGGGCACCACGCATAATACCGCGGGTTCACCAGTGCCTAATCCTGGGTCTACCTCAAATAGACCAGGTATGGTATTTTCGCACAACATCTATAATCTTCTACTATATCGGTTTATGTGGTCATTTCGTACTTTTCATATAACAATAATATTTGCCAACAGGTGCGCCTATTGATTATAAACAGTTCGTTCCTTGCAATAGCTGAAGCCCCCAACCATGAGTTGGGAAAGAATTTTAAAACCCCACCGACAATGGGGATTAAGATTTATAGATAATTATGTATAGATAAAGCTGCTATTGGTAAGAATAGCAACGGCGGTGATGATAGTTTTTTCGGTTCTGGATGTGCGGACAAGGATGTTTTCCTTAGGTACATTGTTTCATCTTTTTGTGGAATTCGTAAACTTTGCTAGTGGTACTTGCACGGAAACCGAATATTATTGAAGGGTGCAGCTACCGTTTATGTCAGTTTTTTGATGTATTCGTTTGAAGTTATTCTTATTATATTTAAACATGGTACATAATGCAGGTTCCTTAAAAGACGTATGTTGTTAAGGGACCGACGTTTGACTACACTCTAGGCGATGATGGGATTTGTCAGCGTTTGCTGTTTTTGTAAGTGTTGTTTACCAGAACCCATATCTTGGCGTGGCGACCACACGGTTGCAGCCATGGGGTTTTGAGTACCACTTCAATAATTGCTGAGCTGGGCCTTTTTAGTTGTATGTCTGTGATCTGATCTCAGTCTTGCAATTCCTTGGTCTCAGCTTTTCCTGATCAGTATTCTGCGAATGGATGTTGCGACCAGTATTCGGCCAAGAAAAACTAATCCTACTACTCGGATTGCTTTTTCTTGGTTGAATATTGATCATTGCTTATGATTTCCATAATGCATCCACCACAAGGTTTGGTCTTTCATACGAGATTTCAATCTTTACGCATACAGGTATTAAGATCCAATTCAGATTTTACGTAATTAACTTAATAATATTACTTGGGGCTGTCTCGATTTCCTTATATGTATATCTTGGCTAGCACAAACTTCGCAACTGGTTGCAGTATTCGTAATTTAGTATTTCATTGATAGTTGACTTTTAAGAATACTATTATATCTTGATTATTTATAAGAAACTAGCTAAATCCCCCGACCATGAGTTGGGAAAGAATTTTGAAACCCCATCGATAACGGGGATTAAGATTTATAGATAATTATGTATAAATAAAGCTGCTATTGGTAAGAATAGCAGCGGCAATGGTGATAATTTTTTCGGTTATGGATGTGCAGACAAGGATATTCTCTTTAGGTACATTGTTTCATCTTTTTGTGGAATTTGGAAACTTCGTTAGCAGTAGTTGCACGAAAACCAAGTATTATTGAAGGGTGCAGTTACCGTTTATGTCAGTTTTAGGATGTATTCGTTTGAAGTTATTCTTATTATCTTTAAACATGCTACATAATGCAGGTTACGTAAAAGGAGTATGTTGTTAAAAGAGCGACGTTTTACTACATTGTAGGCAATGATGGGATTTGTCAGCGTCCGGTGTTTTTGTAAGTGTTGTTTACCAAAACCCATATCTTGGCGTGGCGACCTCACGGTTGCAGCCATGGGGTTTTGAGTACCACTTGAATAATTGCCGACCTGAGCCTTTTTAGTTGTATAACTGCCATCTGATCTCAGTCTTGCAATTCCTTGGTCTCAACTTTTCCTGATGAGTATTTGCCTAATGGATGTTGCGACCATTATTCGGCCAAGAAAAACTAATCCTACTACTGATGTACTCGGATTGCTTTTTCTTGGTCGAATACTGATCACCGCTTATGGTTTCCATAATGCATCCACCACAAAGTTTGGTCTTTCGTCCGAGATTTCTATCTTTACGGATACAGGTATTGAGATCCAATTCAGATTTTAGGTATTTAACTGAATAATATTAATTTGGGTTGTCTCGATTTCCTTATATGTATATCTTGGCTAGCACAAACTTTGCAACTGGCTCTGAGCTAAAATGGTAGTTGCCTAACAATTACATTAATGTTTTGCTATTTTAATGGAATAGCGTTACTTGGTATTGTTAATAGCTGATGTGAAAATTTTATGGTATCGTTGAATTTAGGTATTCTAATGGTTTTACAAAAAAAAAGGTAAAATAAAGGATGGTATATTATAATTTGTTTATGTAGCATCTTGCATTCATTAGTAGCGAAACTTATTACGAAATTATGTTTTTAGGTCGTGTTGATGCAAAAGTTTTGAACAGGTTTCGCAAGCAGATGCACAATCTATACAACAAGTTAGCGATATTGTGTGCACAAAAGCTATAATTGACGCGCAAAAGGTTTGTCTTCTTTGCGTATTGGGTGATAATTTAAGCCTTTACAATGGTTTTATCTTGCCGGCGCGTTTATTGTAACGTAGACACAGGTCTTGCAGGGCGCGTTTATAGGCAATGATGATAATATGCTGACCAACGCGTATACATTTCCTTGGCCCGCATCGTGGCAGGGCAGTCACATTAAATGTGTGACTGCAGCCATGTTGGTCGCCTGGTATCACTATTGTATACATATATCTGAGCCACATTCCTTTCTACTATTCATGTGGGTTGATTGGAATTGCCTATACGTTTGCAGTCGGTAGTACTAGATTCTTATCCAACTGAATTGTCGTGTCACTGATTGGGATCTTTCCACCCGGTAGAATATTCCAGGCTTCATTTCCTAATATTGATATGAGATATTTAAGATATTGCCATGTTCTAATTCACCCCTTGAAATCCTTTCGTTCTCACAACGGTCTAGCAATACGGCTGGTGCAACCCTTTGCACAACAATCGTTGAAATAGCAAAAGGAATTCAATGGGGCAGGTAGACGGGTCTCGCTATCCTAAACATCACGTCTCAACATTAGCGATTGACACTTGAAATGTACTCCCGAGTGGAAAGACTCTGCTCGGTGACGCAACACTATTCAGGTGTAACGTTATATGCACAGAAGTTATAATTGATGCACACAAGTTATAATTCATGCACAGAAGGTTTGTCTTTTTAGCACATTGATTGAACACAACTATCATGTATGTCTTCCTCTATCAGTACCTTGTAATTGTAATATTGTGATAATAGTACTTGGAACGCCACTATCCTCATATTGTATATGTGTTTGCATCACCTTTTAGAATCATAGATAGCTGCATATTTGTAACTAAGAGTTGTCTGGAATTGCCCATATGTACGCAGTCGGAATGAGTTACATCTTACGGAACTACATAGTCGTGTCATCGATTGGAATCTTTCCACTAGGTAGAATAGTGCAATCTTCATTTGCTAATATTGATACGGGATGTTTAAGATATTGCCCGGTTCTCATCTTCCCCTCGAATTCCTTTCGTTATGACAATGGTCTAGCAATACGTCTGGTGCAGACCTTTGCACAAAGACCCTTGACGCAACAAAAGGAATTTGAGGGGGCGATTAGACGGGTCTCACTATCTTGAACATCGCGTATCAACATCATCGACTGACGATTGAAGTATACTTCCGAGTGGAAAGAATCAACTCGATGACACAACGATATCCAAGTACGGAATAAAAGGATCCTTCACAGAGTACGATTTATTCGGGTACAAGCTTCGAGAACAGCGAAAGATTCTTTCACCAGGTCGATGGTGATAACCTCCTTGAACATGCACGTAAGAAAGGGTTGGTGATAGACCACGCGCATCATCGTTTAATAAAGGTATGTTAATCTATACAGTGGATTGTAATAAAAGTCTTTCTTTATAAATATCCATATGTTTTTTTCCATTTAGAGAAAAATGCCACTTGCTACTTGCCTCATACTGCCACAATCATCTTTACTGTTATTTAAGGTACAAATGGAGTAACAGAAGTACATTTTTAGCGTCTACATAAAAATGTTAGTTGACAGTCTTCAGTGTCATCAGGTAATTCAGTTATGTATTTTTTACTGATGCTAGGGTCTACCTTTTTCTGAAACCCACATGTCTTTCATTTATTGCAACCATGAAGAGCCTTTACTACCACCTCAAGATATACAAATATGAGATAGCAAATGGTGTAGCTCAAGCTAATGACCAAAATAACAAGGCGGTTGCAGGAAACAATAGAGCACATAATTCCGCTAATGTGGTTTGATGTAAAAACTAAAAACTCCATGATCTTTCAGCCCAACCGTCAGCTAACAGGTCGCACATATCCTTCTGTGATATTCTTTCACTGCCAGTTTTTTTAGCCTGCTTACGATATTCAGATTTGGAAGTTTTTTCTTTTGGTTTGGCTAGGTCGTACACATCTTTGAATTGCAGATGTAGCCAATGGTGGCGACCCCACTTTCCAGCTTAAACGTTTCAATCAAGTCGTCATCTTAGCGAAGGCGCTGAGTAAGCAAACCATGGCTTCTCAGGTTTTTAGACAATAAGATTATTTATTTACGATGTGTGTATGTTTAAAATATTGTTCCTACCGTTATTCAGGATCATACACTTTTCGTTTAGTTGTTTATTAAATCATATTCAAATGCTTTATGTAACCATTTGAATAGCGATGATTGTCATGTATTTGAATGTGGTTATGCAATTTTTGGTTGTCCTCTGAATCTTTGGTTTGCGGAATCTTATGCAACTGAATGGTTGTGTCATCGATTGGAATCTTTCCACCCGGTAGAATATTACAGACTTCATTTGCTTATATTGAAACGAGATGTTTAGGATACTGCCCCGTTCTGATATTCCGTTCGAATTCCTTTCGTTCTTACAGCGGTCTAGCAACACGTATGGTGCAGATGGTTGCACAAAGATTGTTGAAATAGCAAAAGGGATTCGAGCGGCCGATCAGACGGGTCTCGCTATCTTGAACATCGCGTCTTAACATTACCGACTGACGTTTGAAATGTACTCCCGAGTGGAAAGAATCCACTCGATGACGCAATAATATTCAGGTCCAAAAGCAAACAAACTTTTAGGCAGTACAGTCTGTGCGGGTTCAGGTTTCAAGAACTGTTTACACAACAAAATAGTCGTGTCATCGATTCGAATCTTTCCACTCGGTATGTTAGGATCGTATATGTGGATGATATGGTGAATCGGGAGGTCGGGGAAGATGGAAGAAACCCATCTTCAAGTTAGAGAGAGAAACTAGAGAGAAGGGAGAGAACTAGTGTGTGTTTTATTAATGAAAGGGAAAATTACACTAATGAGACTCACCCCTCCATGGAAGTATGGAGGGGTATATATAGCCAAGCACATACATAACTATTAAACTATGACATATCTAGTCCTTGTGTTTGGCTAAATAAGATAGATAATGTAATCCCGTAATGTCGTTCCATTTACGTGTTAGGAGCGATTCCAACAATCTTCCCCCAATGGGACGACATAAGGGATTACTTACAACATTTCCTACAAGTATAAAGAACAAATAAAGAACGATCTTCATAAGCTCTTCAAATGCTGAGGATGATGAAAGTTTACGCTCTTTGTGTTCTTCTTGTACCTCGACTTGAGAACTGTCTTCTTTACTTGTAGGCAAATGATGTAATATGCAAGAATTGGATTAACTTCCCCCTAATTCATGCCGCATGTCTTTAGCAGCTTCTCAGTACACTCCTTTTGGCGAAGTTTCGAATCAGCTTCCCCCCAAACCGACAACCGTCTTCAGCAGATTCGAAACTTTGATGTAGTGAACATTTCCTCTAACTTTTGAAATTTTCAGTACGCAGCCGAATTGTAGATGAGCAGTAAACCACACAAGGTAAATCTGACTTGTTGCGGAAAATCCGTTCGGGGGTAACATGCAAGAAATCAACAAGATATTCTCACATATATAGATGCTTCACACCAAATAAACACGAAAGAGGCGAAATGAAACGACTTCCCACGAATGTTGCGGTCTATCGGAATAATAGTTACCTGTGAATCTGCAATTACTTGATAAAATGACCGTGTGTGAGGCATCACAACATCATATTTAGGTAACTTCACACATGATAACTCTATGAAAGTGAGCGATAACACCAAAGTGAGACGTTTGAACCACAGATCGTCTCATTTCTTCCCCTGATTGAAGAAATTCATGAAAGGAGAGGGTTTTCGCAAAAAATACAAAAACAACAAAGGAAGCAGACACCACCTATACTCTCTTCCCCCTGATGTTTTCAATGAATGAATCATACACCACGTATGTTGATGATGAAATTGGAGACATCGAAACCATGTATGTTCAATTAATCGAACAAGTGTGAAGTACCATAAATATCTCGCGAGAATCAATTGCTGATAAAACTTTTCTACTCGTGTATACTCTTCTCAGCTAACTCTTTACCGACCCCATTATCATTCTGACGGATTTTTGTAGTGACTACCGATGGAGAAAACCCAATATGACGAACTTGAGACGGAAGTAGTATAACCGAACTTGTGACTTAAACTTGCACTATTGTCAGACGAAGAACCCTTTTCTTAACTCCATCGAAAAAAGGTAAAATTAAAGTTTCTCAAATTATCCACACCTTAGTGTGACACTTGAGCACAACAACGTAACTCCTTAAAAGTGATAGTTATAAGCCGTGAGCACAACAACGTAACTCCTTACATCAGGTTCAACTAGATAACTTAAGTCTTTGTCATTCGTACCAGTTAAAACTCGAACAAGGATCTCGAAGAATCATGCATCCAACCAACCCCGATAACTTCAAGATACTAAGTACACGCGCCCGTGATATCCCACGTTTACCTCAAATAAATAATAAATAATTCTCGCCGTAATCACATCTTGCGGTTAATGCTCAAAACTAGCCTTCATTAACGGTTAAGATAAACTTTGATAATGGTTTTTCCCGATCTTGTCAAAAATTGCATCCTCGTGAAAATTAATGAATCCAAAATACCACTCTTTTTCAAATTTATTGAGAAAATATTAGTGCATAGGCCCCGTTAAAAGTTCACACCCCGGTCCAATGCCAACACCAACCGGTTTTTCAGCCCATTATATTATCCGGCCCATACTAGTATATTTGAGGCTTGATCCGTCAACTCCTATCCAGTACAATCCGTATATAATACATGTGTAAAACACAACTCAACCCTAATAACGTTTAGAAATTTCTTAACCCTAAGATCTTAAACAGACGCCTCCATCTCATCTCTTTCACCTAGTCGATCTAAACTAACCACAAAAACTCATCTCATCTACATCTCATCTCAGCATTCACCGTACACATACCAATTTAATTCGAAACAAACATAAACAGCACCTATCTTGATGCTCTTCGAATATTGTACCATTCTAAACGATTCAGTGAAAGATCCTTTTCAGAATCGATTGAGGGTCAAAGGTAGGTTTTAAATTGTTTGTTTTATTTTTCGTTAGAGTTTTCATAACGAACTAAGAATGAAGGGAATAACATAATTGTTATACACCTTCTCTTAAAGTTCGAATATAAATTGAGGTAAAGCTTCAACAAGAGATAATCGATGATGGTTTTAATTTTTTCGTCATAAGATCTTCAAGATCTATGCTCTTTTGAACCATACGAAAAAAAAATGAACTGAGATTATGTATATGTTTATTTTTCATTTTGATTCTTGTGAAAGTGTGAGAAGGAAGGGATAGTTAGACTTGGATTAGATTGTGATTTGTTGTGATTTACATTTTGGACCGAGGATGTTGTTGTAAACTGAGGTCTTGAGATTTGTTTGGAATTTTGGTTATATGTGGCCGAGTCTTTTTCCAGTTTTAGCATAAAAGTCTTCTTCATCTAATTTCTGATCTTATGCGTAATGAGACCTTATGCGTAAACAAAGCACAAAGGGCATATGCGTAAACAATAAGGCGTAAAGATTTACGCGTAGACGAAAAAACTTAAGCGTAGCCATGGTCCTTACGCGTAAACTGAGTATTACTCGTATGGAAAAGTGATCACGGGGGGCATCGGTTCAAAAAAAAAATACAAGTCGGGTCGGGTCATTAAAGGTGAAAAAATCTAATGCAAAGCACCTATTGAATTTTAGTTGACAATTTTAACTGATTAATCTTATAAACATTCACTTACTTTGAATATTGTGTTTACACATAAAAAACATACATTGAGAAAAAGAAATCAAACAAGGATCAAACTGTATGACAAACACTTATTTTTAAGTTGATATCTGTATAAAGCAATGTTAAAAAACTAAAGAGCAAACTATAGTCACAAGTTAAGATATATTATCTGATGACATTATCCATATCAACTAGTATTATAATTATAAAATCTTAATGTATTCAACTACAGATCTGCAAGTTCAAAACTATTACGTTGGTATGTTATAATTAAAAGAGTAAACTGCAAAAATCATCCCTGTGGTTTGTGTAAATTCGCAAGAATCATCCCTATCTCAAACGTTCAGCATTAATCATCCCCATGTCCACAAACGTTTAGCAATAATCATCCCTGAGCACTAACGTCGTTAGTTTTACCCGTTAAGTGTTAAATTATATTTTCCCGTTAGTCCCTCCGTTAACATTTGTTGCACCGTTAGACCTTATTTTACATTTTCGTTTTTCGTTTTGTCGGTTTTTTCGTTTTTACCGTTTTTGTCAGTTTTGTCGGTTTTTATCCGTTTTCGAGTTTTTTACGTTTTTATCCGTTTTCTTCCGTTTTTACGTTTTCCTTTTTTTTACGTTTTTGCTGTTTTTATCCGTTTTATCCGTTTTCGACCGTTTTTTACGTTTTAATCCGTTTTTGTCCGTTTTTGTCGTTTTTATCCGTTTTCGACCGGTTTTTTTACGTTTTTATCCGTTTTCGCCTGTTTTTTTACGTTGTTGTCCGTTTTTATCCGTTTTCGACCGTTTTTTACGTTTTTTTCCGTTTTCGTTGGAAAAAATATTTTAAAAAATTTATAAAAATACATTTTTCAAATATTTTTTTTAAAAAAAATCTTATAATTTTTCAAAATTTTCAATATGTCGAAATTTGAATTAAAAAAAAATATTTTTCAAATATTTTTTATTAAAAAAAATTTTTTTTCCAATATTTTTCGAAATTTGGACATATTGTAAAAACAATTTCCGAAAAATATTGACAAAAAACGGACATTTTTGATTTTTTTCAAATTTTTCTTTTCGAAATATTTTTTTTCCAATTTTTGAAATTTTTCCATTTTTTTTCTTTTTGGAATAAATTTTCAATATGTTGAAATAGTACAAAAACGAAAGAAAAACGGACAAAATGTAAGAAAAATGGACAAAAACGTAAAACATCTAGCGAAAAAGATTTAAAAACAGGCGAAAACAGATAAAAACGTAAAAAAAGGGTCGAAAACGGATAAAATACTGACAAAAACGGATAAAAACGGACCACAACGTAAAAAGACTGGCGAAAACGTAAAAAAACGGATAAAATCGTAAAAAAAGGGACGAAAACGGATAAAAGACAAAACGGACAACAACGAAAAAAAAAACTGGCGGCGTAAAAAGCGGGCGAAAACGGATAAAACGAAAAACGGCCAACGGATAAAAAACGGATAAAACGGACAACAACGAAAAGCACGTAAAAAAATGGACGAAACGGATAAAAGCGTAAAACAAACGGTAAAAACGGATAAAAAGACAAAAACGGACAAAAACGAAAACGGTAAAAAGACAAAAAGCGTAAAAAGTGACAACGTAAAATGAGGACTAACGGTGCAACAAATGTTAACGGAGGACTAACGGAAAATATAATTTAACACTTAACGGGTAAAACTAACGACGTTAGTGCTCAGGGATGATTATTGCTAAACGTTTGTGGACTTGGGGATGATTAATGCTGAACATTTGAGATAGGGATGATTCTTGCGAATTTACACAAACCACAGGGATGATTTTTGCAGTTTACTCTAATTAAAAGAAGAGTAAACTGCAAAAATCATCCATGTGGTTTGTGAATTTTTGCAAGAATCATCCCTATCTCAAACCTTCAGCATTAAACATCCCCAAGTCCACAAACGTTTCGCATTAATCATCCCTGACCATTAACGTCGTTAGTTTTACCGGTTAAGTGTTAAATAATATTTTCCCGTTAGTCCTTCTGTTAATATTTTTTGCACCGTTAGTCCTCATTTTATGTTTTCGTCTGTTTTTTACGTTTTTGTCCATTTTTACTCGTTTTCGTCTGTTTTTATATGTTTCGTCTGCTTTTTATCCGTTTTTGTCCGTTTTTTATACGTATTCGTCCGTTTTTTACGTTCTAGTCCGTTTTTTTACGTTTTCGTCCGTTTTTTACCTTTTCGTCCAATTTTTTTTACGTTTTTGTCCGTTTTACTCGCTTTTATCCGTTTTAATATGTTTCATCCGCTTTTTATCCGTTTTCGTCCGCTTTTTATCCGTTTTCGTCCGTTTTTTATATGTATTCGTCCGGTCTTTTTTGCGTTTTCTACGTTCTCGTACGTTTTTTTACGTATTCGTATGTATTTTTATGTTTTTGTTTGTTTTTACTGATTTTTGTCCGTTTTTATATGTTTCGTCCGCTTTTTATTCGTTTTTTACGTTCTCGTCCGTTTTTTTTGTTTTTGCCTGTTTTTTTATGTTTTCGTCCATTTTTTTACGTTTTTGTCCTTTTATAAAAATGAAAAAAAAGGAGTAAAAACGGACATAAACATAGAAATACGGAAGAAAATGTAAAAAAAGGGACGAGAACGTAAGATAACGGGCGAAAACGTAAAAAACTAGACGAAAACGTAAAAAAATGGACGAAAATGCGTAATCAGACCAAAACGCAAAAAACGTAAAAAACGGACGAGAACATAAAGAACGGACAAAAACGTAAAAAACAGACAAAAACGTAAAAAAACGGACGAAAACTTAAAAAAACGGTCGAAAACTTAAAAAAACGGACGAGAACGTAAAAAAAGGACAAAAACAAAAAAAAATACGAAATTGTATAAAACAGACAAAAAAGGCAAAAAAACGGACGAAAACGTAAAAAATTGGATAAAAAAGCAGACGAAACATATAAAAACGGATAAAAGCAAGTAAAACGGACAAAAAAATAAAAAAAATGGACGAAAAGATAAAAAACGGACGAGAACGTAAAAAACGTAAAAAAAAAACGGACGATTACATATAAAAAAACGTAAAAAATATGACGACAACGTAAAAAAAGAATAAAAAGCGGACGAAACATATAAAAACGGACGAAAACCGGTTAAAACAAACAAAAACGTAAAAATACATACGAATACGTAAAAAAAACGTACGAGAACGTAAAAAACGTAAAAAAGACCGGACGAATACATATAAAAACGGACGAAAACGGATAAAAAGCGGACGAAACATATTAAAACGGATAAAAGCGAGTAAAACGGACAAAAAAGTAAAAAAAACGGAAGAAAATGTAAAAAAACGTACGAAAACGTAAAAAAACGGATAAAAAGCGGACGAAACATATAAAAACGGACGAAAATGAGTAAAAACGGACAAAAAAGTAAAAAACGGACGAAAACATAAAATGAGGACTAACGGTGCAAAAAATATTAACAGATGGACTAACGGGAAAATATTATTTAACACTTAACGGGTAAAACTAACGACGTTAGTGCTCAGGGATGATTAATGCGAAACGTTTGTGGACTTGGGGATGTTTAATGCTGAAGGTTTGAGATAGGGATGATTCTTGCGAAAATACACAAACCACAGGGATGATTTTTGCAGTTTACTCTTAAAAGAATGACAAATTTTATGTTACTCAGATTTAATACTCCATACTATATTTCATTGCTTATCGATAAATTATTAAAAGAAAATTAGTTCACACTTTCCCACTCCCCCACGTTTACCAGTCCCCCATTTTTCCCGGCTAGAAAAAACGACAGAAAACTTCAGCCATCGATTTGCGTCTCATATCGTGTTTCATCAAAAAGCGAAGAGGGCACTTCTGCTGCTATGCCGAGGGCACTTAATATTTTTGCTATTATTTTGATCTTTTTTCTACATAAATTTTAAGTCCCCAAGAGTTTCGTTGAGGGCATCGCCCCCCGCTAGTGACCACATAGCTCCGCCCCTGCTTACGAGTAAGCTTACTCGTAAGCTTAAGGCTTACGCGTAGGCTTATGCGTAACCATACTTTCTTACGAGTAACTTCACAGTTACTCGTAACCTATCTGAAGATGAGGTCTTAGGCGTAATATTAGGGTTTTGACCCTTTGTTGACTTTTTTGGCGTCCTTTTTTTCGACCATGTTTTCTGACCAGCTTCAAAGATAACCCAAAAAAAGAATGCAGAAAGACTTCTTTAGACCCATTTGACCACAAAGACACCATTTGATGACAAAAAACTTGTCACGAGTATTGATGAAAAAAATCAAAAACAAGTCACAATATAACTGTTACAAAGGACAATCAGTATATGACAAGTTTGATTATTTTGACCAAAAGGATACAAAACATGTAACAATCTGATTAATCCCAAAAAAATTATAAAAGGTTACAACTTTGTGAGAAAAAACAGATTTTAAGACAAGATTTTTGACAAGATAACATCACTCAACTCAACCACAAATGAAAAACGGACCTTGCCCTTGATACCAATGTTAGGATCGTATGTATGGGTGATATGGTGAATCGGGAGGTCGGGGAAGATGGAAGAAACCCATCTTCAAGTTAGAGAAACTAGAGAAGGGAGAGAACTAGTGTGTGTTTTATTAATGAAAGGGAAAATTACACTAATGAGACTCACCCCTCCATGGAAGTATGGAGGGGTATATATAGCCAAGCACATACATAACTATTAAACTATGACACAACTAGTCCTTGTGTTTGGCTAAATAAGATAGATAATGTAATCCCGTAATGTCGTTCCATTTACGTGTTAGGAGCGATTCCAACACGGTAAAATAATGCAATCTTCATTTGTTGATATTGATACGGGATGTTTAAGATATTGGCCGGTTCTCATCTTCCCCTCGAATTCCTCGTTGTGACAATGGTCTAGCAATACGTCTGGTGCAGACCTTTGCACAAAGACTCCTAACACAGCAAAAGGAATTTGAGCAGGCGATTAGACGGGTCTCATTATCCTGAGCACCGCGTGTCAACATCAGCGGCTGACGATTGAAGTATACTTTCGAGTTGAAAGATTCGACTCGATGACACAACGATATTCAAGTATGGAACAAAAGGATCCTTCCCAGAGTACAACTTGTACGGGTACAACCTACGCGAACAGCCAAATATTCTTTCACCAAGTCGACGGCGATAACCTCCATGAACATGCGCATACTCGCGTATTTCTGTCTTATTGGACTACTTTTACTTTTTTATATTTGTTCACGACTCTTTTTGAATGTATCCAGTTTGGGATGAACGTATCAAAGGTTTGTGAGTTCTTAAACGTATGCAGTCGCGTTCCGCATTTAAAAAAAATAAAAACAAAAAATCCCCCGCAACGCAGGGGGGGGGGTGATTTTCATCTCGTTTACAATAAAATCGAAAACTTTTAATAATGGGCTAATCTAAAAACTCAGTTTTATTGAATTAAGGGCCCGTTTGGTTAGAGGTGAGGGGATTTGATTTTTGGACTTAAAGTAAAAAAATCACGTTTGGTTAAAATACAAATCCTAAAATGTAGGCATGGTATCTAAATATTTTGACATTATCAAATCCAGGACTTGCTAGTGGGTTTTATATTTGAGTGGGGGCCATTTAAACATTGAGTCTATCTCTCTCATTTTTATGTTTAATAAAATAATAAAATTTAATTATTAAATCATTTATTAATTATTTAAATAATTATTCCAAATTAAATATAATATTTTTTCTCACCTCAAATTTAAATTCTAAATCAAATTCAAATCCAAATCCAAATCCTAATCCTAACCCCGTCTACAAACCAAACGGGCCCTAAGTGTAAATTCTCAATTTTCATAATGTTTAATAAATTTAAAATTTAACAAGTACATTCATATGTTTTATACTTTTTGAAAGAACAATTATTATTATTATTATTATTATTATTATTATTATTATTATTATTATAAACATCATTTTATTAGAAAATCATAGGATTTACAAAAAATTAGTGGAGAGCCGCGATATTATTATTATTATTATTATTATTATTATTATTATTATTATTTTGTTGATCGTAATACTAAGAACTTTATACATGTAAGCGTCATATATACCAAGCTGAAACCCAAGTTATGAAGTTATAAACAAATATTCATTAAATTTGACTCATGTCAATATCCTGTGCGTATCTTTTTTATATAATAAAACAAAATCCTTAGTGGGAATTTTTCATTTCAAAAAAATCAAACCATACCTTATTAAGTAATAATTTAATTATTTATTTTTTATTTTAAAGATTTTTAATATAAAGAGCCTTAAATATTTCCAAATTTAACTAAAAAAAATTGTAAATTCGTTTTTGGTTAAAAGTGAGTGAAAAATTATATGTGTCAAATGTATGAACAAATAAAAATTTAAAAACGTGGGGTAAATGTACAATATCTTCAGGGGTTTAAACAAAAAATATGAAAAACAAAACCACAACCAAACATAACCAAATATTCTTAAAATCCCATTCGTTCCTGGATTTCTTTCATCACCTCGACCAAAAAAAAGTCAATCAACAAACCCCTAATTTTACCGAAACAAAATTGGACTAATCAAGTATCACGTTTTTGAAAACTCGGCCGATCATGGGTTATTCATGCTTATTCGTGGCTTCACAAAGGAGGTACAATACATTATTTTTTGCATCTGGTGGTTATTTTTATTTTTTATAAGAGTTAATTCGCTTATGCTTTTTTGGTTTTGACAAAATATGAATTTATTATGCAGTTATTGAAAGATTACAAAATTATCATATATTGATTAATTTTAGTGAATTAGGTCATGATGTCAAAACCATTTATTTGTTCTCGATACATGATGTGGTGATTATGTGCTATTGTGTGAAAACAAGATTACACTCTAACTTACAAGTCCTTGCATAATTGTTTTAATGGTTCATTGGATGATGCTTTTAAGTATCTGTAAATTGTTTCACTAATGCTTTGCCCATTTTCCTATTCGAAAAAGGGTTACTTGGTCGTTGGATAAAGGGTTATCAGTGTGACAAAAGCAAGTACAATTGCCCACCCGCAGTTGTGGCTCCCCTAGCAGCTATAGCCTAAACCGCCTTCGCAAAAAACTGTAAACCACAACCCCCTAACCACGAAAGTACTGGCCACATGTGACTAGGTATGGCAGGTAACGTCCCATTAGGAGTATGATGAGAACACAGCAAAAAAATTCTCACCTTGCTTTGTAGTCGTTCATGCAGCTCTCCTGTTATAGGTTTGATTAGAAAGTCAACTTTTAACGCCAAAAGCTTTGTAGCAGGGGGTGTTGTCACTAATACACTATGGGTATCCAACAGTTCTAAAGTCAATAGCTGTTGTTTTACCTTTGTAGCAGAGAAGTAATAAGGTATTAAATTTAATATATATGTGTGAGAGAGGGTGCTGCCATTAATAACACAGTGGCTGTCAACAAACGGTCTAAAAGAAAGTAGTTGTTGTTTCACCTTTGTAGTAGACTAGCAATAAGGTCTAACATTACAAAGCTTTGTAGCAAAGAGGGTCAATTAAACACTAAGAGCTGTACATAATCAAAATTTGTAGTTTGTATGGCTGTTGAAGGTAGCCATAAAGGACCACAAGACGTAATGACATGTAGGTAAAAATTTCAGTTTGAATAGCCATTCAAAGCAATCATTAAGAACATGTTTGGTATAGTGATACATATAGGAAGCTAAACCACCTGATGTTGTTAACCAAATTGTGTGGTGTGAATAGTTGTTCTAAGTAGTCACTAAGAATCACAAGAAGTGACGACATCCAATGTAGTCCGTATATGTGTAATCACTTGGATGGTTTATGTCTGCACCCACAACGAGATTTAGACCATATTTGAGCGTGTCAATCTCTTGGCTACACATAAAGGGGTGCACTTCCTTTTGGTATACACACAGGAAAAAAATAAGTTACAATTATGATGATACAAAATAGGCTACACGATTGAGTTAATATACTATAATTAAAGGGTAAATAACCCAGAGTGGGCTAACTTTAATATGTTCGTTTATTAGGCCCATCCACCCATATCTTAAGATGGTAGAATTTTATCATAAGGTTTCAGTGTATTCTCAACTGATCTTGATAGTCTTATATATAGTGTCTAGGCATTATGTTTAATATTTACGAAATGGTAGAGGTATGCCCGTGTCTTGGGTCCTCTGTTCTTGTGACCATGTCTAAATTTAAACTTACATGTATATAGTTAGGGGATTAAAGGCTTTGACTTGAATATCTGTTTATAATATGTGCAGGTGTTATTAGAAGCTACGATCAATATTTTAAATGAATAGGGATGATCGGATTTGAAGTTGAAAACAATTATTGTTTTCTTTGTTGATAATACTTTTGATTATTGTATAAAGTTGGAATTGTATGGGATCAAAACAATTTGTGTTGTTGGATGTTTATATGTCAATTTGTGTTGTTGGATGAAATAAAAAGGTTGTGGTTCTGGCCAAGAAGGGTGCTTTTGTGGAAAAGAAACCTACTAAGGAATCAAGTAGCAATGGTGAATTTTCTTACTCATCTGATGATGTAAGTTTTTCTTTAAATTGATGTTCTATAAGTGGTTTTGTATTGAGTGTGTATAAGATAACTATTGCATGCCAACTGTGCGTTACAATGGTTAAGTGAAAGAATCACAATAAAATTTTCTTTAGATAATTGTAACAATAAACTCTTTTATAGTTTTTTTTTTTTTTTTTTTTTTGGGGGTAAAGGGAAAATCACCCTGGTAAAATATATATAGAACAAAAAACAACAATCGAGAACAGTGGAATGTGACTGCATGCCACATTAACCTCAAGACTAAGCTTGAACCACCACTAACCACTAGATCGTTTGTGACATGCCACAAAACAAAAACATAACTATTATATCTATTTATTATAGTGTTTTAGCACGTCATTTGAAAGTATATCTATTATATGTAGGCAATTAAAGGATGAATCGTTATGAAATATACTTTTTATGTTTTTTTCATTAATATTCCTACTTTCATTTTCATATATAGTACGCTGTCAAAATCTGTATAGTATGTTTCATTTTCGTATATACTAATTTCTAAATTAGCAGCTTAAGGTATATGATTTTAGATTTTCATATTTGGTACGAGGTCTATAAGTCTATATAGATGCGGATAGGTTAAAACCAAAGACTTTCTGATAGATAGTAGGTGATTCTCATGTGTGAATAAGTTTTTATGTGGAATTAAACCAATGCAAGCCTTCTGATAGAGTGTTATTCAATTAGATTGTTGGAACTACAGACGCTTGTGCCACGCCTTATGAATTCTTTTATATACTAGAGGACACGGTCTTCCTTTGGGATCGCGGTCACATAGTCCTACTATACATGCGCAGTTTAGCACCCATATGCATTTATTAAGCATCTAGGTTGTTTATGATCTAATTATTTTCCGTTAAAGCTACATGATATATTTTGATCTTCATTTCAAATACGGATTTCTTTTTTTCACATGGTGAAGAGATTACTAAAATTGAATGTATGTACAGGGAGCTCAAGATAAAGCATTGAATGTGCTCAACACATTGGGATTATCAAAGTTACGTATTGAGGCAAAACCAGGTTGATCAATTGAGTAACTTTTCTTAGAAAATGACACACTTACGAGCCCTTTGTAAATTTGATAATCAACATGCTATGTGGCATTTCACCCACAAATGTATAAGGGGTTAGTAGTGAGTATTTTGCGGATTTGTAACAAACTGCAGACCCAGTTCTTTGTTAGAGATTCTGAATTGGCTAAGAAACTGTGGGATTTTATCCTGGGAATGGTTGCTCCTTGATTAGACTGAATATCGAGAGATAATCAAATTGGTTTGTGTGCTTTTATACATGAATGTTAACTCTTTTGTTCTTTATCTGTAATGTGATATTGAGAATGAGTATTAAGGTGTAGCATAATGTGTGAAGATGATTCATGATGACTCAGATTATCTACTTGGACTTTACTTTTCATTGTTCAATTTTCATGTAATATAAATTGGAAGACTATTTTGGATGGTGTTAACCTTAATCGGGTTAATAACTTTTGTTATATATATGAAACAAATTAATGCTTATACCTGCTACGGCTTTGACTCATTAATATCTTATATATCGTGTTTTATATAGTGTTCAGTTATAGTTGTTCTTGTGACCTGCAAGTGTTTCATATAAGTATATTGAAAACAAAATTTAGCAAAAATAGAAAGCCTCTTATATTGTACGTATGTTAGGACACTAAATTTGGTCCAATAGGCACATGTATATTAGGACTTTTTTCTTACACTCAATACGTTATAGAAGGTTAAGTTATCTTAGAACACTTTAAAGCGATTAACTCCTCTATTAGGACACAAATTGTGTTGTATAAAACGCACTATAAGACTATTTTTTTTGTTTCATAATATTCACACTTATTACTTTATTAGGATGCTTAAAAGTGTCCTAATAATTATTACATTGTATACAACGCTTATATATTTGGCACTTATATAATTGATCCTATTATGCAAAAAGTCTTATAAAGTAACCACGATAGGACATAATTCGACGTCCTATAAAACCCGATTTGTTGTAGTGAGTGTGCATTTGTTCAGTCAGAAGTGACATAACTTCCATTCTTTGCATCGAGGATTAAGCTCGGGAATTAAGGAGTCGAGGTCGTGATCTCTTCGGACTTTGAAGGATTGACATTTTAACTCAAAATCAATTACAATTACTGCTTATGAATTATTAGAATAATTTATTGTGAGTTTTAATAAGTTTATATTAATGTAACCATGCTAGGATCATTTCTATTATTAAAATACAAGTAATCATCTTAGAAATATCAATGAAGACCATTTTTATAACTGGAAACATTTAAGACACTATAATTTGTTTGTATTTTAATCGATAATAATACGTAAGAAAATATTTAGAAAAAATCCCGTGCGTGCACGGGCATTATAACTAGTACAATATACAAGACTTTAACAAAATAAAATTAGACTAGATATATTAAAAATGACAATGTTCCTCTCGTGAAGATTTAATCACGTTAATAGAAGTAAAAATAATCATGCAAAAAGAAATAAATACTTGTCAAAACATTAACCTATCTACTAAACTATGGGCATATTTGTTTTACTACTCTAGATTGAGTTTTCATTAGATAAGACATCAAGGGCTCGTTTGTTTGACGGTATTTGGAATGAAGGAATGAAATCATATCACAGTTTAGTTGTTTGGTTGATTGTGGCTTCCACTATTAGATATCAAATATTTAAATGTAACACTTAGATTGATATTAGGCAAGATTAAGTGGTATCACTTGATACCACCCATATATATATTTTTTATTTTATTTGTCACTCTCTTCATTTAATTCAAACCTATATTAAATCCAAATTTAAATCCTAATTCAAATCCGGATCATAAACCCACCTACAAACCAAACGGCCCTTAAATAATTGTTTGCTTTAGCTTTAGGGTAATTATCACAAAAAATACAGGTTTTGTAGAAGCCAATATTTGGGTGAGTTGTATTAGCCATATTTTTTTTTCTCTCTAACATCTATATCTCTAATGTATTCAATGGGGTGGCAATTCGGGTCAGATTCGGGTTGGCGGGTTCGGGTTGACAGGTTGGCGGGTCAAAAAAACCTAACCCGAACCTGACCCGTTTAAATAATCGGGTCTGCTATTTCAACAATAACCTGTTTACACATAACCCGAACGTGACCCATTTAACCCATATATATACTTGAGTTTCCGGGTTAAATAGGTTACACGGGTTGAATATGTTAAACGGGTTTCAGGTTGACCCATTTAACCCGTTTTATATACGAAAATTGGCACATTCTATGAGTTAAACAGGCTAAATGGGTTTGCGGGTCGACCCGTTTAACTTATTTAACCTGCATAATAAAATATAAATATATTTTAATTTAAGAAAAAAATATTAAACGGGTTAACGGGTCGACCCGATTAATTTATTCCCAACCCGAACCTGGCCTGTTTAATAAATGGGTTTCGACTCAAAACCGACCCGAAAATATATTTATACTCAACCCGAATCGGTTAATTTTCGTGTTGATTTCAAATCGGATTCATGTCGGGTCAGAAATTGCCACCCCTAATATCCATCATATAAAATTATTTATTTTATTTTTGACTTTTACTTCATCAACATATAAAACTATGGATTAATTTCATATATTGCCCTACTTTCATGATTAATTTCATATATACCCAAAGTGCAAGTATTGAATGCATATTGTACAATGTTTTTAATACATGTTTGGGTATATGTGAAATTTTTAACAAAAAAAGGGGAGATATTGTAACATATAGGATTTCACAAACACACTAAACCATAATCACTATGGGGCGTTTAATATGTTTAGAGAGAGAAAGTTCTAGAGAGAGAAAGGGAAGAGAGTTGGGAACTTTAGTGAGAGAAAGAAAAATCTTATTATGAGCTCCAACTCTCTACCTTGGGAGGTAGAGAGTATTTATAGTACTTACATAAAACGCCACCTACCAGGCTGTGGATCAGGCATACAGTGGGTAAAGACCCGTCTGTCCTCCACGGTGTTACTAAACTAAATACTACTAAACATTAAATAACTACGACTACGAGCTTTCTAACAATTACATATACTTGAGGTGACCGACACTTTAACTACTGGATTTTCCAAATCCTAACAATCTCCCCCTAAGGGAGGTCACCTCAAACACATATTAAATTACATAGAAAACAAACAGATATTACATTGAGATTGTTCTTGGATTCTTGTTCGTTAGCTCGTAGTCTTTGATTCTTCATTTTTGCATGTTTTGGATAATCAGAGTGGAGGTCTTTAAGCGATTCACGTGATAATGAGTTACGAGCGGCTTTGAGATCATCGGTCACATTAATCTCGACTCATCCATTGTGGTGTTGGTATTATGTGATGTTGTGACTTTTGGACCGACATGCTCATATTCTGGATCATGATATCTTCTTATCAGAGTAGCGGAAGCTTTCGTTGATTCATGATATTGGCGTAGTAGCGAAGCATGGAGTGAAAATATTCGAGTCATTGATGCACTAATCATGATTTCTTTAGATATGAATGTGTTGTGTGAGCATGCGGCTATGGATTGACTGCTCCATTCTGATTAGCTGCAAACGTCGGGGTGTACCTGCATAAAACAGTTAGCAATAAAATGTACGAAAGTGTCTTTGATCACTTTCAATGAATTGAGGTACACGGCCCACGGTTTCCCGTTGATCAGTACAAGTATTGCCTGTGATTAGGTATAATTCCGAAGAATCTCCTTGACAGGGTTTATGCTCTAGCTGTTCTCAAACCGAAGCGCCTCAAAGAAGACAACACGGAGTGAGTGTACCAGCGAAATGAGATTCACTGATTGATGAAAAGAGATTTGAAAAACAATCGTGTATTGCTCAATAGAAATTGTTTTTGACAACGAAGGTTTTAATGAAAATCAATTATCAATCATAAACACCTTTTATTTTGAGAAATAAGTACACGGTCGATGTGCTAAAGAAAAGAGTTTTTAAGCACAACGACCGGTTTTTCAAAGGAATCCGTCAATCCATAACTTTGAACCGGGATTGATTCAAAAGATTGAATCGCTCCATTGTTTCGTCGGTTGTCACATGGTTGATCTATTGGATAGATCTCACATGCCACCTACCAGGAGCTTGTTTGATGTTGGCTCCAGAAGGCTTTCCATCTTCATTGTGAATATGTATGCATATCACTTAGATGTTCTGGCAATACCACAAGGATAATGCGTAGGACTCATAAGATATAATCTGTCTTTCCACATTGTGTGAAATAGAGAGTCTTCATTGAAAGTGTCCTAAAGAGATTTATAAGATGATCTCGTGGCTCTAGACTCAATTGTGCATATTTGGTTCCTATGCCGGAAACTAGGGAGAGGGTCTCCTTCTTCAATATCAACAATCTCTAAGAGAAAGTCGATAGATTATGTCTGTTCCCCGTGAGAATGAAACAAGCCCTTTTAAGAGGAACTTGAGTGGTTTGGAAAGTTGAAGAGCAGTGCGTCACTGGGTCCATGACGTCTTGTCTTCAATACCGATGTTACCTTGGTAACCATCAGTAGCATATGAATTGAACCCGGTTTCTGCCATAAGGTTGAATAAATGGAGGGCTATTTCTTTTCACCCTTTTCACATTCAATTCTTTTCAAGAGACTTCATTACTAGAACCTTGTTGGGTTTATTCCAATTAAGCTGTCTGTCTCATCCGCACTCTTCCCATATCTCACTTTTCTCCTTTTTTCATCATACCTAAGGACTTCTACACTATCTAGTGGATTGTCGCTGGGTAGATCCCTCTGGCGGATCATGGGACCTCAACCTAACCTTATCATCCTTATATCACCATACATAAAGTAAAGTTGGTCGGTCTTTTGGTGTAGTTCTTCCGCCTTGTCAGGACCGATTAACACATATGATTTATGTGGTTTGGAGGTCGGGGTTGATGGAAGAAGATGAAGATCTTCATCCTTTTTAGTGAGAAACTGAAAACACAAGGTTTTTTATAAGAACAAAACAATACAAATGACCAAATGATTCACCTCACCCCTCATGGAGAGTCATGAGGGGTATATATAGGCTAACTTGCCACTTAAGCGATACTAGTCCCTAAGGGCAAAGTGTACAGCGATCTAGTCCAATTCACGTAAATCGTTATCTTTAGAAAAAGGCTAACAATCTCCTTCCAAGATAGCGTCACACGTGAATGGTTACAATGAGACCTATAAATACAAAGCAAAGTAAATTACAATAGTAATGAACAATGTTGACTTTCTTGAAGTGCAGAGTCTCTGTAGTCTAGATAATCTTGAGGCAAAATTGAAGTTCTCCCTTCCAGATGACCTCCAAATGATCTTCTTGTAGCTCTGAACTTCAAAGTTAGGTTATTACTCCCTCCTAACTAGTGAGCCTTTTTCTTTCTTTGCTCCCTCCTGAACCGACAACACTCTTCCAACACATCTTTAAGAGAAAGTAAACTCTTGAAGCACAAAGGTTGTCGGAACATCAACATAACTCACTTAGTATTGCATCCAAGTTGGTAAAAAGACCTGATGTGCACCACACTACTTCTTCTTCAGGTCCAATCTTGGAAGATGAAATACCAACTTCTCCCTCGATGGTTCTATCGGAATCATCATAATGTTGTTACATACCGTATTACCTTCTTGATGCAATATTAACATCATAGCTTGATCAAATTTCCGTGAGAATATGTCGCATAGATACTCTCAATAAACTTCTCTCAAACCAACCTTTAATCGAACCTCCTTTGAATTCACCGGCTAATAGTAATGACCACATATGGAGATAGCGGATGACTAACTTGAAAAGGAAGTAAACATCCCAACTGTGACTGCGCTTGTTCTAAATTTTTAAACAATCCACGCACTAGTAACTCCTTAAAGTGATGGTTACAAGTACTACAACGTAACTCCTTACCGGTTATAACTTGATTGTCAAATTTCATAATGTGCTCCAACAAGTTATCTTGAGACATGCATCCAACCAACCAACGTCTCAAAGATAAAGAAGTCCACCCGTGAAACGTCACTTCAATTCCGCATCAATAATATCGTACAAAAACTCCGTAGTCATTTTTTCATATCTTCATTTAAGTCGTGAATAATGTATCCCTCCGTGAAAATTTTAATACCAATACCACTTAGGATTTCCAAAAATAAAAGATTGTATCCAATAATTTGTAACAAAAATTTGGATAACAATTTACGTTCATATTTCGAATATGCATATCTCAGCCTAGTCCAAGTAACCTCAACCATGCCAATCTTTGTATTTCAGCCCACAAGTGAATTAGTTGCAAGGTCCAAGTCCATTTTGTGAGAAACTAACCCACGATCCAACTGAGAAGCCAAAAACCCACGTGAGAAGCCCTGTTGTGAACGTGAAACACCAGATCCATGAAACTTTGATAATCGGATATATAACAATCACACATTCCACT
Source organism: Chrysanthemum makinoi (assembly GCA_910596185.1). Taxonomy (NCBI): domain Eukaryota; kingdom Viridiplantae; phylum Streptophyta; class Magnoliopsida; order Asterales; family Asteraceae; genus Chrysanthemum; species Chrysanthemum makinoi. The sequence goes on along the minus strand of OU343223.1, from coordinate 90,509,458 downwards.
TAACCTAAACCTAAAACATACACTTAAAATATCCGCCTCACACATAACTTTGTCTCCCAAAACTGAGAAAAATAACGCAGCTCCATCTACATCAAAAATCCTTTCATCTCATATTCATCATCACAACCCTATTATCATTTAACCCGCAAAATCGAATCCCACAAACACTATAACCATACCAACTTCTTTTTCATGAGTAGCTCGTCAAGATCCTTCTTGGGGTGTCGGGTAAGGTTTAATTGATGTTGTTTTTGAGTTACACCGAAAGAAAGTCACGTTGATAACAATTATTGTTATTCTTCGTGCTTTGGATTTTTCGGATATTACCATGAAGCTTAGTCGACTAACGAATCAATGATGAGTTGTGGTTCTAAAGTTATCATATCTCGACCAGTATTTGTTGGTATATGGTATGATGTGAAGTGGTCGTGGTCAGTGATGTTTTTACGCGTAACCATTTTTCCATTTCTGCTCATGACATTACTTACGCGTAAAACAGGTTTTGGTCGTATTTGAGCGCAGGCTTAAGCGGTAGATAATCCTTATGCGTAGAAAAGGGTTTTGACCCTTTGACTTTTCGCGAGAGTTTCACAGGTCTTCATACAAAACCAGAAAAGCATAAAAATGCTTCCTTTTTGTATTTGACCACATGAAGATGAAGTTTGACCACTTTGTTTCAAGTATTGGTACAAAAGCATAAAGTTAAGATAATATAACCCGGATATACATGAAGGACCTTTTGACCAAAAAGTAAGGATGGAAAAAAATTTCCGACCACAAAAAGATACCAAAATGAGTTAAAAAAACATGTGTAAAACCAACATAAATCAACACAAGATAACCTTGGCTCGTTATACCAATTGTCAGGACCGATTAACACATATGATTTATGTGGTTTGGAGGTCGGGGTTGATGGAAGAAGATGAAGATCTTCATCCTTTTTAGTGAGAGAAACTAGAGAGAGGGATGAGAAAACACAAGGTTTTTGATAAGTGACCAAATGATTCACCTCATGGAGAGTCATGAGGGGTATATATAGGACCTCTTTGCCACTTAACGATACTAGTCCCAAGGGCAAAGTGTACAGCGCATCTAGTCCAATTCACGTAAATGACGTTATCTTTAGAAAAAGCGAGGCTAACACGCCTTGAAACCAATTGAAAACCATTTGAAAATCAATCAAGATACTTGTGATATAGAATCAAAGCATTTTGTATCTTAATTGTTTTGATATCTTAGAAATGCTCCCCCTTAACATATGCATAAAAATTCAGAATTTGTTTAGCAAATGGAGGCAAGAGATCTTTGAAATCGTTAGATTAAGAATGAAAGATCCAATCTTTTGATTAACGTTTTCTAAAATGATCATCATCACTTCCCAATCAATTTGAGTAGATACAACATTTTGAGGAAGGATGAGGTTTTCAAAGTTTGCTCCCCCTCAATATGTGCCTCGAATTTTGAAAGAGTTTTGCACATATTAGAGGGAACCTGCACTTAGAGACAATTAATCACGTTTCAATAATTTGAGGTTTAAAATAGATGCTCCCCTCAACATGTGCATGGAAAATTTGAAATCGTTTGTCACTTGCGGGGAGAAAAACATGCTAAACACTTATGAAACCATTTATCGAATTATCGGTTTAAATCCAATTTAAATCACAAATTCTCCCCGATCACAATTATCAAATCATTTGAGATTTGTGATCTCTGTAGATTTAAATTGATTTTGAAAGCTTTTAAGGAGAATTGTGACTTGATTATGAAAGCGTTTTAACTGATAAGGATTGGATTTTGAGACTTTAAACTCCATTGATTAAACATGCATAATTATCTTTTGAAAACATAATAATAACCAAGGTCTGGAACCAATTGTGTAACATTTTGTAAAACATTTAGAGTAGACCTTACTCATTTAAGTGCAAATTGTTTGAAAAGAACACTTTTTTATTTAATTGAAAAATCATTCTCCCCCTCAATCAATGACGAAAGTCGTTGATTGATGAATTGAAATTTTGACACTTGATAAGTTCTTTTGATTTTCAAAAATAGAGTCCGAAGTGTTTTCAAAACAATTGAGTTTTCATAAGATTACAAATATTTTTCAGAGGAATCTTTAGAAGGAAAAATATTTGAAATTAAACATTTGTCTTGTTGATGACAAACATTTGTTTTTAGAATCAGAGCATTAGGTTTGAAACATGAGATAAAGCATGGCTCTGTTCTTTCTTTGAGAAGCGGGTTACTGCCTTAAATAACAGTAAACCATAGTTTTACTTTTTCCCAAAAAAAAATTTTTGATTTTTTTTTTTAAAACATTCGAACAACATCTAAAGTCCCGTGTCATTCTTTGAATGACAACACAAAAACCGTAGATATAATCGAATCGAGGTAAAAACATGACAAAAAAAAAAGAGAATATTTTTTGAGATATTTCAAGTTTTTCAAATTTTTATGGATTTTTGAGAGATTTATATTTTTGTATTTTGCTTTTTGAATAAATATATACAAAATATAGATGAAGAAAAGACTTTTACTCCTCGTCTTCCTCGAAGCGTTTGAGTGTTTCGGTTGAAGGCTTTTCAAGCCAAGTCGTGGAAGAATAAACTCAAAACGTTCTCTTGGAAGAGCTTTGGTGAAGATGTACGCTAACCGGTATTCGACTTCACAAAATAGAGTTCCACCACACCGTTTTCCACTTTCTCCACGATGAAATGATGTCGGATGTCAATGTGCTTTGCTCTTGAGTGTTATACGTTGTTGCATGAGAGAGCAATAACACTTTTATTATCACGATCTGAGAGGATTTTGTTGAATTCAAAGCCATAGTTCGATAATTGGGATCTCATCCATAGGATTTGAGCACAACAAGATGACATGGCTATGTATTCACCTCTGTAGAGGAAATAGAAGTACTCATTTGCTTCTTTGAAGACCAGCTCACAATTTTATCACCCAAAAACGAAAGCACCTCGGCGTGCCGGCGTGTATCTTGACATCTGCATGATCAACATCGCATAGGTCATTAGTGACATACCGGTGTCCTTCGGTACCATAGTCCCATATTGATGGTTCCTTGGAGATACCGAAAGACCCGCTTAACCGCTTCAAGATGCTTTTTAGTAGGCTTAGCACGATATCTAGCACACATGCACACAGCGAACAAGATGTGGTGCGCTAGCCGTGAGGTACATCGAGGATCCAATCATGCTACGATATTTCGTTTGATCTACCATGATCCATGAGTGGTCCTCATCCAGCTTAGTTCGTTCAATCATGGGAGTGTCAGCGGTGTCACATGATACAAATCCAAATTTCTTTAAAATCTCATTTGCATATTTAGATTGATTTATAAAATGCCTCCGGGACTTTGTGAAATTTGTAATCCCAAGAAAATGACATTTGTCCCATCATTGACATTTGAAATTTGGAACCCATTTCATTTGAAAACGATCACATTCATTGGGGTCGGTCGAGGCAAAGATAATATCATCAACATAAATTTGAACATGAATTAAATGTTTGCGACTTCGGGTGAACAATGTCGGATCAACTCGCTCCTTTCTTTGAATCCGTGGATAGAAGAAACTTTGACAGAGTATCATACCATGCTCTAGGAGCTTGCTTTAAACCGTAAAGGGCCTTTTTCAAGCGATAGACACGAGTAGGATGCTCGGATTCACAAAACCCTCTGGCTGACTGACGTAAACCACCTCTTTTAAATCCCCATTCAGAAAGGCGGTTTTAACATCCATCTGATACACAACCATATTCTTGCTAGCAGCATTAGCCAAGAAGATTCCGATTGCCTCAATACGAGCAACTGGAGCAAATGATTCTTCAAAGTCAATACCCTCCTCTTGACGGTATCCTTTTGCGACCAATCGAGCCTTGTTCTTTAAGACATCACCATGCTCATCAAGTTTCACTTTGAAGATCCATTTTAGAGCAATGATCATAGCACAATCTGGAGCATGTACTAATTCCCATACATCAAGTCGATCAAACTCATGAATTTCTTCTTGCATGGCATTGAACCATCAGTCTTCATTCATGGCGGTTTTAATGTCTTTTGGTTCGACCTTAGAGAGTACGGAGTTGAAGAAGCACCATAAGGCATCGGTTGCAAGTTGTTTCCGTGTGGATACTGGGCGAGAGGGGTTTCCAATGATGTTGTCCAATGGGTGATCATGTGTCCATTTTCTAAGGTGTTCATGTGGTTGTTGTTGTGGAACTGAAGTAGCAAAGTCGATATCTCGATGAAGAAGGTTCGATGATGATTCAGGAGCAAAGATATTTTCAAATGGAGCATCTTCGGGAGTAGCAAAGGGATTAACTTCTTCATTGATGCCAGAAACAATTCCATGATGTACATTAGATGATTGATGATTTATTGATGAGACAGAGTGATCGGCGGCGGCTTCTTGACTTAATGATATTGAGACGAAGGGTTCACTTCATTCACGAGGGATAGGAGCGCCTCTTTGATGGAATTGACATTTCATCAGCATTCGGTTCATAGTGTTCTTCAAACATTGGATCAAACAATTTCTTTAAATCATCTTCAGATGGAGGTACATATGGAGTTCTTGGAAATGAGTTTGGTACAAGGGATGAACCAATGGGACTGTTTTGAAGTGCGGGTCGAGCTGGATTTTCCAGAGCCATTTGACCGGTCAGATCATCGAACGTAACGTGAATTGTTTCCATGATATTTCGGGTTCTCTTGTTGTAGATTCGGTAACCCTTCTTGTTTGGTGCATAACCAACAAAACTCCAATATCTGCCTTTGCTCTTAGTTTACCTAAGTCTTGACCATCATTAGTTGGATAACACAATGCACCAAACACACGAAGGAATGAGAGATTAGGTTTTCTATTGTGGACAAGTTCATATGGAGTTTTTCCATGAGAAGTGTGAATTAGGGACCGATTTTGAGTGTAGCATGCAGTGGCAATGGCTTCACCCATAGAAACATTGGAACCTTTGAGTAAATCAGCATTGTTCTTGCGGCTTCCACAAGAGTTCGATGTAGTCTTTCAACTACACCGTTCCGTTGAGGAGTTCGTGGAACACTTCTTTGATGACTGATTCCAACACTTTCATAGAACTCACTAAGTTTTTATTAACAAACTCAGTTCCATTGTATGTTCGGATGATTCTGACAGTTTTGTTAAGTCGAACCTGCATTTGTTTGATAAGTTTGATGATGATATCTGAGTTTCATCCTTTGTCCTTAGGAACTTAACCCTAGTGAATCGAGAGTAATCATCAACCACAACTAACACGTATTTCTTCCCAAAGATATTCTGCACTCTCATAGGTCCACATAAGTCCATGTGGATTGTATGAAGAACTTTTGTAACAAAGTTTGTAGGTTTAGGTTTGTGGGCATACTTCTTGCTTTTTCCCAATTGGCATCTGAACAAAGATGATCCTTTTCATACTTTAGTCTAGGTAAACCTACAACTAAGTCCTTTCCGGAGAGATCATTGATGGTGCCGAAGTTCAAGTGATTGAGACGACGATGCCATAACCATGACTTGGTTTTTGAAGCCTTTGACAACAAACAAATTGGAGAGGACTTCATCATATCTTCGATAGAGATGGTGTATAAATTTGAACCACGTGTTCCTCTTAAAAGTTCCTTACCATCAAGTTCTCTAACGAAACAAGTATGTTTTCTGAAGGCCACTTCTAGATCAGAATCATAGAATTGTCCGACAGAGAATAAGTTATGGCCAAGACCTTCTACGTAATATACCCTGGAGATGACACTATCACCGACAACATAATCTCCATAACCCATAATAGCACCGAAATGATCATTTCCGAATCTAACTGTCCCGATGAATTTGCTCACGAAGTTCATGAGCCGCGACCGGTCTCCAGTCATATGCTTGGAACAACCTGAGTCCAAGTACCACAAAACGATTTGAACGATCTGCAGTTGAACACAGACAAGAATGGATAAGCGGATAATTGGGATCCCCATGCAAGAATGGGTTCCACTTGGTTAGTAACAGTGATTGGAACACCCACATCAAAAATAGAAACATCCATATCGAAGTAGAAGCAATGGAATCATTAGGAATAGATGCAGTCTGGTGTCGTATTTGACCTATTCAAAGTATGTTCACTTCTTAAGGGAATAGTTCTACCAGTAGGCATCTATTTTCTAGTGGGCATTGTCTTAGCAGTTTGAGGGCAAAAGCTGATTGACCTTATGGCCAAAAGGTATCCATTGATAACCTATCTTACTAAATGTTCTTCCTGTGGGTTTCCACTGTTTTCTAACTTTCTTAAGCTTTTGCCTTTTAGCCTTCTTTGCATGATTTTTAGCATTAACAATCTTAACTAGGCATTTGACAGCATTAGACAAACCAGTCACACCATAATCATGATTAGCAACAAATTCAAAGCAGACATCATTACATGGTTTGCAAATAGTATCGAATTGAATTAATTACAGTACGCCTATGGCTAATACTAGAATCAACACGATTCTTTTTATTCAACTCAAACTTAAAGTTCCTAGGTTGGTCTTCTACTTTCTTCCAATGCACATTCTTAGCTTGCGAGGTCCTATCTTGCTTGGTATTGCATGGAGGCTTTGACTCGCTTGCTTTAATGTCACGATTACTCTGTAGAGGGAATTATGGGAACATTAGTTGGTTGATTTACTTTTGCATTCTGAACTAGATGTGCAAGGGCCTGTACTACTAGAAGGCACATTGGTGTTCACTTTCTTGAAACTGGGCCTAGAATGGTTTGTATGCTTGGCACTAGGCATAGAACAAGGCATCACAGCTTTGCCTTTTGCACCTAAGGATTTAGGACATGTTGCAATTACACATTCTAGCAGCTCTTGAGATCGTTTGGCCTGGAGGCACGCAAACCTAATTTCTCTATAAAGAGGTTTATTAATGAAATCCTCTTCAACAATCTCACGGAGACATTCTAGACTATCCTTAAGGTGAGCACAATAGTCATGAAACGCAGGTTCATTATTCCTAAGATGAGAAGGAATGTATTTAACTGATCCACAGTGTATTTGCGGTCGAGGATGACTTTGATGCAACATTCTTATTAAAACAAGTGGCGGTTTCCCATTTTCACGACTTCTCGATTCTCAATTTCTTTTGTAAAGACGTTATTTTTTCGTTGTTTTGGTCACGAGTGACTTTCATTGAATCATATAACTCTTTAAAGTGTCGTTTAACTTTTTCATTTTCTTCTAGAAAACTCTCGTTTTCCTTTTGTAAGGCATTAACTAAGTTTTGAAGATGAAAAGTTTGAGAGTATTGAGAATCTAAAGGAGGAGGCATTTGGGATCCAATCACATTGTTCTTTTCACCCTTTAATTGAGAGATTTGGGCTTTCAACTTTCTGATAGTGTTACAATGAGCTCTAATCTGTTCATCACGTTTGTTTATCTAAAAAGCGCATCAAACTCTGGAACATCCGAGGATGTCTTGATATTTGAGGTTTTGACATTTTCTTTAAGATGTTGATATTTTAGTTGTAAATCAAAATGTTCAACTTCTAGTTTAGAAAGATGCTTTACCAAATTATCGTGATCATCCCGATCAATTTTCTCATTAAGTTTCGAATTAATCTTTTCAAGCTCAATGACATGATCATGGGAGACTTTGAGCACAGATAATTCATGAAATTGAGAAGCATTAATGGAGCAATTCGTAGCAATGTAAAACACATCTTGAGCAATACATTCCGAAATAAGATTCTCATTCAAGGTATGCAAGTTTTTCCTCTCAATCTCATTATATTTTAATGCTCGCTCATAGTCACTAACCTCAACTATCATTGCATCAAATTCCTTTTCCATTCCTTTAATGTCAGAATCAATACCCTTTTTAAGACTCTCAAAATGATCTTTTAGTTGTTTAAAGAAAGGCACGACCTCAGTTAAATATCATTCTTTTGTTTGCTCAAAACCCCTTTCCCCTTTTGTTATCCCAGTGGGTGTGATCCTCTTCTTACAAGTTTTCTCAAAATAGACAAATAGTTGAAAAATAACATATTGACTGATTAAGGTCTTGCTCTTAGTGGCAATAGTCCTAGGAACTAAATGCATTGGTGTATTTGGAGGATACACAGTCGTTGCAGGCATTTTCCTAAGGGGAGGGTTCGTTACAACAAGATTCTCTGCTTTTTGCTTTTCCATATCTTTCTTTCAAAAAATCTGTTCTGGGGTTAATTGAGTTTGAGGCTTAAACATGTTAAAGGAGATCCAATTTTCCTTAGTGTAATCATGAGGTTTGATGGTTATGTTTTTCTCTTTACATATAGGGTTGTTGAGTTTTTTATTCATTTTCTCCCTAGTGACCTCATCTGATTTCTTATCTTCCTCGGTGCACTCAGCAAACTAGGTTTCTGTCTAGGCTTAAGGATTTCATTACCATCATAAATTACCTTATGAGCAGTTCTAGCCTTTTTAATGACCTCTGGATTTGGTTCCTCAACAAGGGGAGTACTATGCTTATCGCTTAGAACTCTATGCTTAGTGATCAAGTGAGCAGTCTGAATGGTATTCCCTTGCACGTACAACTTATTTTCAAGCTTGTTTTCAAAGTTTTTAGATTGGAAAAATCATTCAAAAGTTTTGATTCCTTAGCAGTGAATTCTTGCTTAAGCAGTTTAACATTTTCTTAAAGTTCCTGTTTTTGCTTAGCAGTTTTAGAAAGCTTTTCTTGTAAGGAGTTTAACTCTTGTTTTAAGATTTCTTCTCTAAAATTACTTTTTCTAATAATTGTACGCATTTGGTTATCCAACTCTTGCTCACTAGTAGTTAATTCAAACTTAGCTCGTTGTTCATAGATAGCAACACGTTCTTTATAGGCATTAAGTTCAGAGATAACAGAATTATCAGGGGCACATGCAGTGTATTCATCAAAAAGATAGTCATCATTGACTGCAGAAGATGCATCACTTGGTACTACCTCATTTTCACTTTGTTTCACATATTGATCATAAGGGACAACATTGATATTACCCACATTTTCAATATCTGACTCAATAGTTTTAGTTGATTGTACTTTGTCATGCATCTTTTGCACATCAGCATCATCGTATAGTTTTAATACCTCATAAATGAGTTTGTCTTTGGATGGGCCAGCTTGTGGTGATGAAGAGACTTTAGGAGAGACCATTGGAGAAATGCTAGCCATGAAAATGGTTTGTGCAGTAGGTTCATCATCAATGTCAGAGTCGTATGCATCACAATCAGCGACTTGAAAGGCATTCTGATGATTGTTGCCTATCTCCTGAATTGGCTGCTCATCCACATCTGCATCATATGTCTTGGCATTTCCCTCAGCAAGAAACAACAACTCTTCTTCATCCAAAGTTGCACCATTCTCCTGAGCTTGAACAAGCAACATCTTATCCTTGAAGTACTCTGTATTCTGAGGGCGTTTTGGAGATGTGCAGTTCCTTGCAATATGTCCCTCATCACCACAGTTGTAACACTTGATCGGCTTAGCTTGTCCCTGATTTCCATTCCTTCCCCTATTTTGATTTGCCACATAGCCTCTACCAACTCCACCTCTTCCTTGTTCATAATGTCTTTCTTGAACTGGCTGCACCATAACTTCCCCATCTCTGACAGTGGCTTGATTATGTGGATTGGATGCAGTTCTGAGATTGTTGTTGGTGTGTGGAAGAGAGTTCATGTTTTGACTAATCAGGAGAGCCAGTTGATTAATGAAGTTACCCATGTGTGCATCAGCATCAGCTTGTTTGAACATAGGATCGGGAATGAGTTTGTGAGTGCCATCACCCATGGGTATAACTTGTGAAGCTTTAGTGGTAATCCCAATGTTTGAGTAGAAGGCAGTTGAATCATTTGATGAGCTTGTCTCTCCCTGGTTGGTTTTGAATTGTTCAAGAATCCTCTTTTCAAACATAGCATGTCTCTCATTCTGAAGAAGGAAAGCATAGAGTTGCTCATAGTTTGTATTCTTCAATCCTTTGGTTAGCTTCACAGAAGTGACAAACTTGTGCCATTCGGGATTCATGTTGTTCACAAATTTAGAGTTCAACTGAATGTTTGGCATGGTCATTCTGATGTTCCTCATGTCATTAACAAGCTTGTGGAATCTCACGTAATATTCATAGACACTCTCATCAGGTTTCATCTTGAAGTGTTCAAATTCATCATACAGTTGTGATTCTCTGTCCTCAATAGTTAATTCAGAACCTGAGAGAAGCATCTTGACATTATCCCATACAGCCTTTGCTTCAGTGTTGTGATTGATAAGCTTGTAGATGTCTTTTGGAAGACCTTGAAGTATGATGTTAGAAGCCCTGATATCAGCATCGAATCTCTTTTTCTCCTTATCATTAAGTTCATCATACATCTTTGGTATGTCTAATCCATAGATCATAGTTCCATCTGCAGCTGTATCAATTAAGTCTCTTGTAGTCTCAACATGATAAGGTCCTTCATCGATTGACTTGAGAATGTTGACTCCGTTTTCTTTTCCCAAACAGTACAATCGGATTCGTTGAGCCCATGAGTCATAATCAGTTCTGTCAAGCATAGGTGGACGAGTATCTGATTCGGCTGCTTGGACGTCCTCGCTCAGAAGAAACAATAGTAGGAACGATGTTTGCCATGATTACAAGTACGGGATTTTACTATTCTTTGATTAAACCGGGAAATTGATTCTTTCACGGGTTTTTACTAAACCAAAAGAACAACCGTAAAAATGTAACACGAAGAAGTAACAAGTCTCAATAGACAAGTGGCTAAACACTCAACTCGCTTAACTATCAACTCGCTAAACAATCAACTCGCTTAAAGAAACAAGTCGCATAAGGTGTCAACTCGCTTAATAGCCAAGTCGCATATAGTATCAACTCGCAACACAATCAACTCGCTTAATGAAACAAGTCGCTAAATAGCCAACCCACTTTAGTATCAACTCGCAACACAATTAACTCGCTTAATGAAACAAGTCGCTTTAGGAATCAACTCGCTTAATAGCAAGTCGCAAACAGACACAACTCGCTTTACCACCAAGTCGCTTAAAAGCTTAACTCGCTAAATAGCCAAGTCGCATATATCAACTTGCATTCAGTAACAAAGCAACTCGCTTTGAAGAAACTCAAGTCCGAGACTCAACTCGCATAGTACAAGGTTAAAAAATAACCACTTTATCAATAAAAAACAACCAAACCACAATGATTTAAGCCTTCCAATTCAAAACATAAACACATATGATGATCCTAAACACAAAAGTACAAGCAAAATTCAAACTTTAACATTAGAATTTGTCCAAATGATTCAAGCTCACCTAAACACTTAATACCCCAAAAACCTTATGAAATCCACCAAAACAAAGAGCATGAAAGATGAGTGATCAAACCATGGCTCTGATACCATTTGTAACATATAGGATTTCACAAACACACTAAACCATAATCACTATGGGGCATTTAATATGTTTAGAGAGAGAAAGTTCTAGAGAGAGAAAGGGAAGAGAGTTGGGAACTTTAGTGAGAGAAAGAAAAATCTTATTATGAGCTCCAACTCTCTACCTTGGGAGGTAGAGAGTATTTATAGTACTTACATAAAACGCCACCTACCGGGCTGTGGATCAGGCATACAGTGGGTAAAGACCCGTCCGTCCTCCACGGTGTTACTAAACTAAATACTACTAAACATTAAATAACTACGACTACGAGCTTTCTAACGATTACATATACTTGAGGTGACCGACACTTTAACTACTTAATTTTCCAAATCCTAACAGATATGAAATTATCCCTAAAACTATTTTATTTGTATATATTTAACATACAAAATTATTTTCTCTTTTTTATATCAAATTCAAATTTAAAAACTTAATCCAAAATTTAAATCTAAATCAAAATCATAATCTTAACCCCATATAATACAATCCAAACTGGCCAAACACATTAACCTTGTCCAAATACCCCTAAGAGCACTCGGTGTGATAACGTGACACCCGAGTAGAAGGTTAACTTTCTCGCGTTAAGGATGCGTTAACCACACCGAGGACCGACGTTAAGGGTGCGTTAACCTCTCACGTTACCCACTTAACGCAGCGTGAAAACTGCAAAACGAATAATTTTTTTTCACTTCAACCCCCTCAACGTTTATATTACCATTGTGTTTAAAAAAAATCACTTTACCCCCCTCAACGTTAAAAAACGGCTAACTTGATTTAAAAAAATCCAAAACCATTTTCCCACCACTATAAATACCCAATAAATACATACTTTTTTTCACACTTCCACTACTCAATATCAATTTTATATACTTCTTCTATAACAAAAAAAACCTTGTTCATTCACAATAGATCCAAATCAAAGTGACGAATTACCTCAACACTGGTCAGACGTAGATGACGAAACTGACTTTGATTTTATGATGGTCGCGTACGAATATCAGCAATAGTTGGAACAAGCAGTAGCTCAACCTCGCGTGACTCATAACCCGATATGAACCGGTATTTCAACCGGAAAATGAACCGGTAAACACTCCATCGGTGGACCACCAAAACAATCCGTTTAACTTTACCGAGGAATATCTCTGAGAACTTGAGCAGGATGAGGCAATACTGAGAGAGATACGAGAAAACAAGGCACGAGAGGAAGCTACTTGTATGGAGCAGAAAGCCAGGGATGCATAACATCTTAGGCAGAACTGATTTCACATTATGGAAGCAAAGTATTATGATGGCGAGTTTAGGTCCTCTTCGAGTGAGGAGGGTTATAACTCAGATGATTCATTTTTTCAATTTGTAGTTTTATTTTTATACTGTATCACAGTTTGTATTAATCGTACTATGTATTTCGTTTAATGTAATTTGTGTTTTAACTTTAATGTTTAATGTAATTCATGTTTTAAATGTTATGTTTTTTATTAAATGAAGTATTAGTTTTAGTTTAGGGGTTGAATTTGAAAATAGTTGAGTTAAGGTTGAATTATGATAAGGGGTGTTTTTTTGTTTGTTTTTTAGTTAAGATGAAAAGGTTAAAGCTGATGTGGCATTGACGTGACACTGAGTTAAGCTTTAACTCAAAGGGAACACACCCTATGCTCTAAATCCCAAACACCGTGTAAGAGCACCCGGTGTCCGGTTCACTGTGTCTCGCCGTGCCACGCTGGCCGGCTCGCCGTGCTTCGTCGTTGAAGGCCTCGCCACCTGCACGTCGAGGTTTAAACGTTTACTTTTTGTCAGATGTGAACGTTATGCAACGTTCATAATTTATTTTTATTTTTTTTATTTTTTTTTAAACACAAATTTAACACTATAAATACTACATATTTCAATCAAAATCTACACAACATTTCAATCAAAATCTACACTTACATATATAAACATGAGCAAATCATTTTTTTTTCGGGTGAAAGTGACATTGAAGAGCTAGCGGAGCTAGAGATGATTCTTCAAGAGTTTGAGTTCGAGCAATTGTTGCAAAAACAACAAGCCGGCACTTTATTACACCGTAGATACATCCCCCGTGAACATGAAATTGCTGAAGCACCGTCTACTTGCTGACTATTTTTGTGACAACCCAAAATATACAGAAGAAAATTTTAGGCGTCTCTTTCGTATGAGCCGTAAACTATTTTTAGAAATAGTACAAGGTATTGAAACTCATGATCCTCTTCCCAAGCATTTTGATTTCTTTAGAGTCCTACCCGATGGTAGGGGTGTAATGAGTTTTAGTGTGATTATAAAATGCACATGTGCCCAACGCCAATTGGCTTACGGGATATGAGCTGATGCATTAGATGAGTACTTACATATAGGTGAACACTGTGCACGCGATTGCCTAGATTTTTTTACTATGTGCATAATCCATTTGTATGCAAAGGAGTTTTTAAGAAAACCATATGAGAATGACATTCGCAACTTATACAATGCACACAACATTGTTCATAAGATACCGGGAATGTTGGGAAGCATCGATTGTATGCACTGGAAATGGAAAAATTGTTCGAAAGAATGGCAAGGCCAAATTCAGTTTTCACAGAGGTGATAAAAAGTATCCAACTATAATGCTTGAAGCCGTTGCTTCATACGATTTGTGGATTTGGCATGCATTTTTTGGGGGTGGCGGGTGCGAATAACGATCTTACCGTTTTAAATAATTCTTCGTTATTCGACGACCTGCTTGATGACATCGCACTTGAGGTTCCGTTTGAAGTATACGGGCGTAAATTTAACCACGGGTATTATCTAGCTGACGGAATTTACCCGGAGTGGGCATCTTTTGTCAAATCATTTACAGTTGCAAGTAACCCAAAAAATGCCGTATTCAAAGCGAAACAAGAAAGTGCTCGAAAAGATATCGAAATAGCTTTTGGTGTCCTCCAAGGACGTTGGCATATCATTGCCAAACCGGCGCGTGCATTTACTGTGGGCAAGTTACGGAGAATCATGTACTCGTGCATCTTAATGCATAACATGATTTTGAATGATCAACAATTTGCGATATCTGACGTTGGCGAAACGTATATTTCTCCGCAACCAAATTTACAACAGACATGGATTGAGCGTTGCGCAGTGCAAAGAAGAAAAGCCACAAAACTACATGATAAACACAAACACGCAAAGCTTCAACGATGTCTCATCGAGCATGTTTGGCAACAACATCAATGGGAAAAATTTCAACAACAGAATCCAAATAATTAGTTTCGTTATAATTTGATATATCTCTTAAGTTGCGTATTTTTTTTACCGTATCTTTATTTTACGTTTCGTATGTATTTTATTAGACTAAAATACACTGTTGGTCCCTAATCTTGTACCTTAACATCACGCTGGGACAGAACTTGTCTTTTCATCATCGGGAGTCCAATACAAGCTTTTTATAGGCTAAACTCGTCCTTTGACCATTAACGCTGAGGTCAACGTCTGATTTATGTTAGTTAGTCGAGGGTATTATAGTCCATACACATTTATACCACACCTTAGTTAATTCTAACCCAAAACAATTCCACCAACACAGAAAGGGGTGATTGTTTGAGCTAATTAAACCACTACACCTGACATGTTAAGTATGACTATATAAAAGTCAACTGATAAACAATGTATGATCTCACAGAATTTAACCCACAGGACAAACAAACAAATATTATACATAACTAACTATTTAGCAAGTTGACTTATGACAATCAACTATATATTCAATGTTTGATGCAACTGGAAAACAACTGAAACTAGTGAGTCATTGTCTGATACATGGTTCTACTGACATTTCATAAAATATAAAAGATGATGCAGTTTCCACTTCAAAACGTTCAACTGCTGAACCTTCAAATTATCTACACATTAGTCGTGGATATCCATAAAATGATGAACACACAAACCATCAACCTTAAAGTGATGATGATACTCCTACCTTGTCTGCAAAAACAAGTATGCAAACAACAAACATATAAGTTAGGTAATGTACTATTACAGCTTAAAAGAATTAAACACATGACATGGTATTCATCATTGAAACATCACCTAGGATGACCTTTGGGCGAAAAGTGCAAGGACGCAGTTTGTAATCCTTTCTCTGCTTCTAAAGGGTGTCTTAACACCGCTAGAAACATCAGCGGTAGCACCACCAACCCTTTTAGCCTTCCCTTTCCCATCAAAACCAGCCAAGTTTTCAACATCAAAACCTGCAAACTCAACCATTTTAGCCTTCCCCTTCCCATTAAAACCTCGCTTAAAATGTTGAACAACTTCTTTCCCCTTTTTGTGTGTGTAAAACATCCTCTTCCTCAAGCAGCTTTCCTTTTCCTTTAATTTCCTCCCTTTTTTTAATCTACAACCCCTTTTTCCTCTTTGATTACTAATGATACGCTAATCCACATGTCTTGGGTGAGGCCGCCAATGCCAAGTAAATGACCTGTTTATCTGTATCAATCAAAATAGACAAAGATGTCGTTATGAGTAAACCGGGACTTGCTCCCCGTATTAGACTCCAACGCTCAAGTCAGATGAGGTAAGTAAAAGAAATATAGTTTCTTGAGAGATATATATGTAGAGAGAGAAAGAGTTAATTGTAAATGTTGTGTGTTTCGATAACTCACTGAGCTCCTATTTATAGGGCATAAACGAATCTGATCTCTCCATCGGATAAGAATCAAATATTTCATTTAGCATAATATATTCGGATATAACATGGTTCATTAAATGCTTCTGAATTATTCTTTTATCTTTGTAAGACAACTTGTCAAGTTGTGTTTCTTCTAGATGAATCATTCATTTAATACTCCCTTCCATGCATGTGGGTTGTCTAAATTTGATTCTCTTTATTCGTATATTGTGTTAGTACATTGAATTCACTTTAGTCTATATCTGGAATATTATATTCCTTTGTGTCAAATATTTCCACGTGACCTTCCATACTCATGCAAGATATATGTAACAGATTGGATTTCACAAACACACAAACAATCACAAATATGGGCGTATGAATATATGGTTTTAGAGAGAGAAAGTGGTTTATTCTAGTGAGAGAAACACATGGAAGGTTAGATTCCAAATGAACATCCAACCCTCTCCCTTGTGGGGAGAGGGCTATTTATACAAAGTATTACGCCCTCCTTCGGGCTGTGGATCAGGCATACAATGGGTAAAGACCCGTCCTTCCTCCATGACGTTACACTACACTATACTATGCTAATAACTAACTAATAAATAACGTAATAAACGATATGTTTACGAGCTATCTTAAGCTAGATTATATTTGGGGTGACCGAAGCTTCACTTATAGAATTTCCAATTCCTAACAATCTCCCCCTAAGGGAGGTCACCCCATGATTTACAATTCTGCATCCTAGCGTTCTATTTATTCTTCAGTCTTGAGCTCGTAGACTTCAATACATCAAACTATTCAGACTTTGTGTTTTTGTGGAGATTTCTTCATAGTCCAACTACTTTGTACATTAAGTGGAGGTTGTAGAGCTGATCCACATCTTGATGACTTTTGAGCTTTATATGTGATCATCAGCCACAGCAAGTCTCTGGATTACCCTTTATTGTGTTGCCATCATGTGAAGTTGTGAATTTTGGACCGACATGCTCACATTTTGGATCATGATATCTTTACATCAGAGTTGCGGAAGCTTTTGTTGATTCTGAATATTTGCAGTAGCGTAGCAGATGCTTGGTTTGAAAATATCAAAGCCAGTTGATGAAGATATGCACTTATCATGATTTCTTTAATTGTGAATGTGATTGTGTGAGCATGCGGCTGTGGATTGACTCCTCAATTCTGATCAGCTGCAATCGTCGGGGTGTCCCTGCATAAAACAGTTAGCAATAAAGTGCACGAAAGTGTCTTTGATCACTTTCGTTGAATTGAGGTACACGACCCACGGTTCCCCGTTGATCAGTACAAGTACTACCTGTGATCAGGTGTAATTCCGAAGAATCTCTTTGACAGGGTTTCGCAGCTGCTCTAGCTGTTCTCAAACCGGAACGTCTTAAAGAAGACAACACGGAGTGAGTGAACCAGCGAATTTGAGATTCACTGATTGATGAAAAGAGATTTGAAAAACAATCGAGTACTGCTCAATAAAGTGTTTTTGCAATACAACGAAGGTTTTTGAGAAAAATCAATTATCAATCATAAACACCTTTTATATTTGAAATATTAATACACAGTCGATGTGCTAGAGAAAATAATTTTAAGCACAACGACTGGTTTTTCAAAGGTATTCGTCAATCCATAACCTGAACCAGGATTGATTCATAAGTTTGAATCGCCCCATTGTTTCTGTTCAGTTGTCACATGGTTGATCTATTGGATAGATCTCATATGTCACCTACCAAGAGCTTGTTTGATGTTGGCTCTAGAAGGTTTTCCATCTTCATTGTGAATATGTTTGCATATCACTCAGATATTCTGGCAATACCACAAGGATAATGCGTAGGACTCTTAAGATATAATCTCTTTTTCCACATTGTGTGAAACAGAGAGACTTCATTGACAGTGTCCTAAAGAGATTTATTTGATGATCTTGTGGCTCTAGACTCAATTATGCACATTTGGTTCCAATGTCGGAGACTAGGGAGAGGGTCTCCTTCTTAAATATCAACAATCTCTAAGAGAAAGTCGATAGATTATGTAGGTTCCCCGTGAGAATGAAACAAGCCCCTTTTAAGAGAAACCTGAGTAGCTTGGGAAGTTGTAGTGCATTGCGTCACTGGGTCCATGACGTCTTGTCTTCAATACCAGTGTTACCTTGGTAACCACCAGTAGCATATGTATTGAACCCGGTTTCTGCCATGTGGTTGAAATAATGGAGGGCTATTTATTTTCACCCTTTTCTCATTCAATTCTTTTTAATTCTTCAACCCCTTCAGTGCTTACCGAGACTTCATAACTAGATCCTTGTTGGGTTTATTCAGTACTAGCTCAGCCTCAGTCCGCACTCTTCTCGTTTCTCACTTTTCTCCTTTTTTCATCATACCTAAGGACTTCTACACTATCTAGTGGATTGTCCCTGGGTAGATCCCTCCGGATCTGGCGGGATCGTGGGAACGGATACCTAACCTAACCATCCTTATATCACCATATATAAAGTAAATTTGGTCGGTCTTTTTGGTATTGTTCATCTACCATTGGAACCAATTAAAAACCATTTGAAAATCAATCCAGATACTTGTGATATATTATCAAAGCATTTTGTACCTGAATTGTTTTTGATATTTTAGAAAAAGAAAGCTCCCCCTCAACATGTGCATCATATGTATTTGAAACGGTTTTTAGCACATGGAGGCAAGAGGACTTGAAACTTTCAGATTTGAGAATGAAAGATTCGATTCATTGATCGACAATTTCTAAAAGATATCAACATCACTTTCCCGATCAAATTTAGTATTTTTCATACTTTGTTAAAGATATTTAATGGGAAAGGATGTGGTTTTCAAAATGTTGCTCCCCCTCAACTTGTGAATGTGATTTTTGAAATTGTTTTGCACGAAGAGGAAAGAGTTCTTAGAAGCACATTCACGATCATATAGCCATACTAAAACCATTAGAAAATCAATCAAGGTACTTTTTGTTGAAACTTTAAAAAATTAGTTTTGTACCTTGAAAGTTTATTTTTCTTTTTTAAATGCTCCCCCTCAATATGTGCTTCGAGAAAAGATTTTAGCACATATTAGAGAGCCGTATGCACTTTGAGACAAATTGGTCACCTTTTATCAGATTGCATATTTATATCACATTTTCTCCCCCGATCGAAAATTTCAAATCTTTTTGAGATTTTAGATCTCAAGTGATTTAAATATGTAAGAAAAATTTGTTGGAGAAAATTGTGTCCGGTTTTATTTAATCTGAAATGGAACACTCCTAAGTTCCCTCTTAGAATAAAAAGGGAACTCTAACCCATAACCTATCACTACTATATACATCATAGTTATAGTTGTTCATAATACAATCACCACATTACACATATATCTTAATACATAATAGAAACTACTCCAGGAAGATGTCTTCATTCAGTTCTATGAAGCAGTTTCTAATGACCTTCCCGAAGTCTACCACCCACAAAGCTTTCAAGGTTGCGAAAGATCATTCTCGTCTTAAGTCTTCTACCAATTGGAGCCACAAACTCTTCACACATCTTCAAATCCTGTTCCGACCAGAATCTTGTTTTGTTCCACGGCTTCAGGTCAATTTTGATTTCCTTCACCCTTGAGTTCAATTCTTGTTCAACCATCCTGAGTGTACCATCACTGAACTTGTATAGCTCGCATAGCCTCATTAGCATTCTTGACCCGTACCTGTCGGTAAAGAGGACTGCTCTAGGGGTATCAATCACTACATAGTCATGACGAAATTCATGTCCAGAGGCTTCCCATTGTGGTCTCGTTAGGTTGACCTGAGTCTGGTAGCTTTCCATGCCTAATTGAAAATCTCCAACTCTTTGTCGAATGACTAAGCCCCTTATCCATAGATTGACAGTAGGAGATAGAGCCTTATTCTCACGAACAGGTAGATGGTCAAGGTGTCCTTGAAGGTTCAGAAGATAGAGATCTTCAAAGTCATTTGGCAGCAGATGTTTGAACTCGTTTTCTTCTATCACGTGATCTTTCAAGTCTGCTCTTCGAAGAACAATCTTCTTCAGATAATCATAACCATAGATTGGGAAGATCTCTACACTAACAACACTTAGAATCCGCAGCTTGGATCGAACAGCTTTGCGTCTCTTTTCAGCTCCATGTCTTTCAATGTAGAATTTCTTCTTCTTGAACCACCAATGAGAAATGCCGTACGAAGCCGCGATGTCATACACTTGTTCTTTGTCTGTCCAGAATTGATCAGGTACCATCTGATCAAGACCCGGATCTGTGTAGGTAGCAGCTTTCATTTTAGAAATAGATAAAGCTGGTTTTTTGTCTGCAGTTCGGGCACATAGATAATCCAGGTCACGGTTGAAGAAGAATTATGATTGGATCGTTAATTGACCTGGTTCACCACCGAGAGGAAGAGGATTGTTAACATCAAAACGACAGATCTGTTCACTGACTTGATCATTCAGCATTTTATGGCATTCTTCCATCTGATATTGAAGCTGATTAGCATCAGAGTGGAAGACTTTGACGATTTCAAACGCTTGGCCTTCATGATCTTTAGGAGTGATTGACGAAATTCCCTTCTTCTCACAAAACCACTTCATAAAACTCCCCATATCCCCTGTGATGTGAAGAAGAGAGTGTTCTGTTGGAGCTTCATAGTTGGTTGTGATGGTTGATGCCCAATTGTTGTCAGGGATTATCGTGTCAGACTCTGGAATGGACCATGAAGGTTCAGGAGTTTGAGGTCTCTCTTTGGTGAGCCAGCTTTGAGTCATAACCTTTGATGGTGCAACTCTAGAGGTTTTAACAGGTTCACCCGAAACGTATGCATCAAACCAATCTTCATCTTCAGACGGCTTAGGGATATGCTTTGTGGATACATCATCGTCATCGGATTCTGACTCTGCCATGACATAAGACTCTTCATGTAGTACCTGGTCTTCTGGGATAGTGGAGAAGGTGGGTGTAAACCTGGAATCAACCGTGGTCCAAGCCGTGGACGTTTTCTGAGTCCCTTGATCACCAGATGAACTGGTTTGATTTGAGGGTTTTGGTGGAGGTGATGAAGGTGTTGTCTTTTGAGTGGAGGTTGTGCCAGAAGATCCACCAGTGCTCGAAGTTCCAGCTCCACCGATTGGAGGAGGAGGAGGAGGTGGAGATTTAGGACCTTTACGTAATGTCTCCAACACCAAAGTCCTCCTTTTCTTCTTGGCCTCTCTTTCTCCAATATCTTCCAGAAACTGTAAATGATTGTCGTGTTTTATCGATTCTTCAAGAGCCTCGAATAACTTCTTATGGACCTCATCTTGATGCTCTTTAGCTTCATACATTTTGTCTGAAAGGACAGCTCTTATATCTGAAATGGGTAAGTCTTTAAACCGTTGAAGCAGTGGAGCTTGCATTGCCCATTCTACAGCATCTCTAACTTCGCCTTCAATGGCGTCTGCTACACCTTCATCGAAATTAAGGTTCTCTAGCTTGTAGACACGATGCTCGAGGGCGTTGATAGACTTAGGCAGTTGCCTCTCAAGAGCTTCAATTCGTTTCACTGCCTTGTTGGGCAATTGATCAGATGTTAAAATTAGAGGTGGTGAGGCTGGTGGAGTGTCTGTGTTATCAATTGTAACAGCTGGTTCAAGTGATAGATCTTTAGCAGGTTCTGGCGGTGGAAGTGCGGTAGTTCGAGCAGGTTTGGGCGGTGGAAGTGCAGTTGTAAGAGCAGGTGCAGACATCGGAGGGATGGTTGATGTGTCTTGCTGGATGCTGACCGTGTACATAGACTCAGCTTCCTCTTTCTCATCATTTTGCTTATGGGTCTCGGTGTCTGAGGGTTTGTCATTCAAAAACTGATCACCAAATGAGAAATCGGCATCCAGATTCTTAAATGAGGATAGAGATCCCGTAGACATGTTTATTTCATCGAGACGCCTGTGCTCTTCAGATCCTGGCTTAAGGACATCCTGTGGGTCTTTCAGCAGTTCATTTTCTTCATTCCCTGTTTCAAGCACTAGAACCTCTTCAGAAAAATGTGCTGTCTCCTGGCTTTCTGATTGAGTATCACTGGAAGCAGGGGTTCAAACAGGTGTATCTGTCACATCTTTTTCCACTTCAGATTGAATTAGAGCTGAGGATGATTCAACATCTCTTTTCTTGAGTATGAATTGAGTAATCGTTTTTGGAGGTGGAGAAGAGATTGTCAATAGCGTTTGAGCGGCTTGTTCTGCATATGCTCCAGCAATCCCTTTGCCTTTATCTTGTGTGACTGTAGTAGTTTGTCGAGGTGCTGGCTCAGGTTCTCTTATCACAACTCCTCCCTCTGGTGGTCTCATGTTTAGGCTTTCCAGGCTTTGTTTAATCCCTTGTTTCAAAGCAGCCTCATCTTCATCAATCAATCGCATGTCACCCTTTGGAACCTCGGTTCCTTCAACATTCACCTTTCCTGCATCTTTCTTTCTCTTTTTCTGCTTCTGTGATGAAGTGTCAGTAGATTGAGATCGATCTCGTCTCTTCTTGGGAAGGGCGGCATATGAAGATTTAGAGGATGATTTAGTGCTGGAAGTGGACTTTGTAGACTTGGGTTGTAAGGGATCGGGAGCGTCATCAACATTGGATCTGGATACCCTTTTCTTGTATAATCTGAAGTAGTCAGTCTTCTTAATATCATCTGTGAGAAGTGCATCAGGAATTGGCATTCCAAAGATCTCTTTATTAACACCTCTGGCAACATATTTGAGGTTACCAAGTACAAATTCATCCATAGCATTATGGAGAACTGACTCACTCCTTGGATTAAAATGATGAGTTTGTTGCAAGAACTGAATGATAAGCTTCGAGAATCTTATGCTAGGAATTACAAGTTTGTGTACTTTCTTCCTTCCGTGTGCTTGATTCTGAACATTTGTTCTGTCGGTGATGAAAGTGTGCATAGACAACGAGAATTCTTCCCAAATGCGTTTCGTGACATCAATGTTCACTCCTTTGATAAGACCCCATAAGATTTGCAGAATAGGTGTCCTCACTTTATCGAACCCTGAGGTTTTGCCAGATAAGCATAAGTTGAGAATAGTGGTAATGGCTCTCCAAGGTTGATACATGTGTCCGGTGATGATATCTGAAGCCCTTGTTACGTTAACTTGATAACCCAAATCATTTAGAAAGTCCATTAGTTCTTCCGCACTAGGTGGAGGGACATATTGTTTGGTAGGGTCACATGGTGTGATTCCTAGGGCCTTACTGAGAATGTCAGAAGTGATTTCAAATTCCTTATCATCAAGCTTACAAAAATAATTGGCTGTGATCTTGTCCCATGTAATGGTGTTCCAAAATTGTTGTAGGTAAATGGAAGGGATCGTGCATTGCTTGGTCAAGGCACTAAAGAAGTTAGTGTTTTTAAGAATATCAATAGCAACTTTGAAGATTGGATTTTGTTGTATTCTTTCCATGTCTACATAGCAGTTGCTTTTGCCTATCTCTACCCATTTATCTTCTGGAAAAATTTCGTTGTCCGTAAGAACTGTGGGTGGAGCAGAAGTAGCAAGGTTCTCGGATGAGGTTGTGTTTGCCATTGAAATTCTGTAGAAACACACATACAACAATAGTGTTCAAGAGCATGTTAGGTTAGATATGGTTAGCTAAACATCTTTAATGCAACCTCAAGACATAAGCACAACGAGTGGCATACATGACGTATTAACAAAAATAGATTGAAATGCTCAGAAAATGGGTTAAGATGCTTTAGTAATTCTTAGAGTAACAAATTATTTTGACAAGGTTTTCAAGAGACAAGTTGCTCTGAGCAAAATTGTTAAAACAAAATTGCTATAATAGGATTTCATGAGACAAGACGCTATAATGGAAGTGTTATAACAAGTTGCTAAGACAAATTGTCAAATCAAGTCGCTACAAGAGAAACCAGATACAAGTCGCTTAAAACAAAAATGTTATAGCAAGTCGCTATGAATAATTTGTCAAGACAAATCGCTACAAGTAAAATAGTGACAAGTCGCCATTGTGAAAATGTTTTAGCAAGTCGCTAACTTGTCAAAACAAGTCGCTATAAAAAAAACCAGTAACAAGTCGCCTTTGTGAAAATGATTTAGCAAATCGCTAACTTGTCAAGACAAGTCGCTACCAAAAAAATTACAAAGATAAGTCGCTACTACAAGCATCACCAAATTACATAGCAGGTCGCTAGCAAGAATGTTTAAAGTATTGACAACTCACCATGAGGGATATATGAGCCAACTCGCTACCAAGAACAACCCGTTATCAGTTAAGTTGCCAACAAGAACACGTATTGACATATCTAACCAACACATATCACACAAGCAAATGAATCAACAGTCATGTCCAAAAGCACTACACCGATTGAATAACACCACTACACAAGCATATACATAAACACGTAAACATCATCCCAACATACATATAACGTTTTTACAAAAGAGCGCACAAGGGAGACCAAGAAAACACACGAACGCACCAACACATCTAACTTAAGATACCCTAAATACAACCAATCGTATATCAATCACTAAAGCGCACCACCATTTTCAACCACACACTAACCTAGAATGGGAAAGAGAGTCGTGGGTAGGACAATCGGTGAAATCTGTTAAAACAAAGGTGTATTAGATAAGGTATTAGGCACGAAGGATTCAAATCAAAACTTAAAAGATATCTTACCACTTCAAATTGCTATAAAACCGGTCACTTGAGAGAGAGAGATAGTATTTGAGATTTTTGAAATTTTATCAAGTGACAAGTCGCTAGGGCTTAAAGTATAGTTTTCAAGTTTCACAAATTGACACCTTTAGTCCTTATACATAAACACAGTGAGACAAGTCGCTAGCAAGACATATTACACAATGCAAGTCGCTAGACCTAAATAGGAAAAATCGCTATCACAAAGTTAGGCAAGTCGCTATGTCAAAAATACCATTCTCAAGTATCAATAAATGACACATTTGATCCTTGTATTATGACAATAGAGACAAGTTGGTACCTATCTTAGTATCACACGTAAATATGTACTATAGACTCTATCACCCCTTGTACTTAGCAAATTGCATGCAGATACGGTGGATAAGTAACATTCATGTTGAATATGACAAGTACCATATAAGACATAACATGGATAAGCCATCAAGCACAATGAACATAAAGGATCATGACTTAAACATGCAGCAGCAAACAAGTAAGCACATTACATATATCAAACAATGATGTAGAGATAAATTGAAAGATTCTCCCCCTCAATCAATGTCACCAATTAAGAGTGAACATTGATTGAATTTCAACCCCCGTTTTAAAATAGAGTATATCTTTTGTTCGAACTTCATCTATGGACCCGTATCATTATTGAATGACATTTCTAGGACCGTAGATGTTATCGATAACAAGAGATACATCTTTTATCAGATATTGGGTAAAGATTTAAAAAATTTTGATTAAAAATTGATTTAATTATTTATTTATTTTTTATTTTTAAATACAAGTGATAATTAATTTGTACAGGGATTCATGAGAACGAGTCCTGATTCAAGTCGAACAGGAGTCAAAGTACGAGGTACATCAATGCTGACAAGCTACAATTCCTGAGTGAGCAATCTTCATTTTTGTTGGAAACCAGGTCATGATGTTCATGATTGAATTGAGCATTGTACCTGAAAAAGACTGAGGACACTTTGCACTAATAGCACATGCTGTATTGCAAATAGATGAGTTAGTGACATGATTATCCTCATTATTGGATGTAGCACAGTCAGGTCTAGGAGTATCATTAATGGAAATCCCTTTAGGTTCAATATTCTTGAAGATTTTTCCTATGGGCATCCACTTAAGGCAAGATCTAGGTGTGTAAGTCCGTTTGGATCCTGCAAACTTAAATAATCTACCAGTAGGAATCCATTTGAAACAACTACCAGTAGGTTTGGGTGTAGACTCTTCCCTGTTTTGAGCCTTGGTCCTTTTGTAATTGGTTTGTTTCTTAGGGGATTGATCAGTCATTTGATGCTTCTTATATGAACTAGATGATCTCCTAATATTCCTGATCTTAGGGCTTCGAACATTAAGCTGGGGATTGTTATTCATCATATCAGAATGAATTAGTGAAGTGACTGGTTTTGACAAAACTATATTCTCATAAACTTGGGAGGCAAGCTTAGATTTCGATGGTTTAAATCTTTCTGTTTTAAAAGCATTGGGCTGCCTAACTACAGTTCGTTCTGATTTATTCAGTACAATTGGCTTTCCCAAGGTCGATGGTTTTGCAAACTTAGTGTTCACCCTTTTTCCAATAGATTTCCTAAGCTCATTTTTTAAGGCAACAATGGTGAAGCTCTTATCTTGAATTTGGGCTTTTGAGGGCATCAATGTCTGCCAACAAGGAGTTAGTTTGATCAATCAGCTTGGAATTGTTCTATACTAAGTTCTTTCTCAAGGACTCATTTTCCCTTAAGGTTGGTCACACATAGAGCCAATTCATCATTCCTAGATTTAAGCGGACCACTCACCTCATAGTTAGGATTGTTCATCCCTATATTACATTTCTTATGCAGATCTGAGAGTTGCAATTTCAGATTACATATGGTTGAATCTTTGTCCAGAATCTAGGTTTTTAACTGGTTAATTTCAAAAAATTCTCGAAATTCTGGGAATTCTGGATTTATGCAAGGTTTTGTAGCAAGAAGACTTTCTTCTCTTTGTTGTATTGCAATTTCTAAGGAAATACAATGTTTTTTGTAAGATATTGGATTTCACAAACACATAATACATTCAATATATGGAACGAATTAGATAGAGTTTAGAGAGAGAAATCCTTTCTAGAGAGAGAAAGTGAAAGAAAACATAGAAGGTTTGATTAAGAATGAGAAAGGTCCAACCCTCTACCTTGGGAGGTAGAGGGTATTTATAGTTACATAATAAACGTCCTCCTTCGGACTGTGGATCAGGCATACAGTGGGTAAAGACCCGTCCTTCCTCCACGGTGTTGCACTAAACTAGATAACTAACTAAATAACTAGTAAATAACATAATGTCTACGAGCTAACTTATGCTAGATTATATTTGGGGTGACCGATACTTCACTATGGAATTTTCTAATTCCTAACATTTTTCAAGAGTTGAGTATTTGTTTGAAAGTTCATCAAAACCCCTTTTTTCAACCATTTCATTTGTTTTAAAGATTCTAGACTCAGACGCAACCAAGAAATATTTATCAATATCATGTTCTGAATTAGGATCATTTTGTTAAGGTACATTAGCAGATGCATTATGTTGATCAGTTAAGGGTCCTCATCACATGACATCTGTTCATTTGTCGGTATGATATCTGCATTCAAATCATGCATAACAAGACTCACTAAACTGCAGGCTGTTTCAAGCTTATCTGACTCTGAGCCTCTGTATTCAGTACAGCCGGTTTCATCATCCTTTGTTGTATCTGATATTCTGCATTCAGCATCACCCGTCCTTTCAACTGAATCATTACCCGACTTATCACAACTTTCACTTAATTTCATTTGACACTCATTCAAATTATCATCCTCTTGAGCAGCTTCCTTAATGTACTTTTCCACATTATCCATAAGTTGAATAAATGTATTGATGAACTCATGAATTTCCATTCCAGTATGTTTCTTGAAGGAAATTCCAGTCACGTGTTGATCGAAGTCTGCGGAATATTCCCCATTGATAAATGGCTGAAATTGGTTGTGGATTATCTGAAGTGCAGCATTGGAATCATCCTTTAATACCTTCTTTTTGGTAATTTGAAGCTTCAGTTGTTCTAAGTTCAGTAACAAGATTCTTGTCAATGTAGGTAAGTCCTGGCGGAAGAGAGCACTGCATGTGCGATCCCCAGTTGTGGATAACAGTTGTATGAGGTGCAGATGAAGTAGTTGATAAGGCTGAATGTTGCAATCCATTTGCTTTGCATCATGTATCATTAACAAGTGTGATTCTTTGAAATTTGACTCAGAATGTGAAAGTGTTTTGATCATAATTTGCTGAATCAATCATGGTTAAGCAATCTGAGTAGCAAACAGTTTCTTTGTTCTGTGAGGTATCATAGAGTTCGAGCACTTTCGAGATTAAAGGGTCAGTGGTGTAAGACATTGTGTTGATGGATGTTAGGCACAAGTCGCTTGCATTAATTCACCAAGTCGCTAAATACCTTGAAGACAAGTCGCTACTCACACAAGTCGCTAGGTGTAAACCTTGAGAACAAGTCGCTAAGTCACCAAGTCGCTAAGTAACAAGTCGCTAAAGCTCAAGTCGCTGTGAACCAAGTTGCTAGACACAAGTCGCTAGAGCAACAACTCGCTAAGCTGACAAGTCGCTAAAGAACAACTTGCTAAGAGGCCAAGTCGCTAAAGAGCAACTCGCTAGTCACAACAGAGACAAGTCGCTGAAAATAGTAAAGACAAGTCGCTAGCCGAAGTGGTACCTCTACTACTTTGTACTATTTTTCGCCTAGTCTCAATAGACAAGTCGCTAGTGCTCAAGTCGCTACCACTTCAACTACAAGTCGCTAAAAACTAAAGAAGCAAGTCGCTACCAAGAATAATTATCCGAGAGTCAAGTCGCTAGCTAGAAAAACTTAAACACAACCCTTTTCAATCCAAAACAAGCCCAACCGCAGTGATTCAAGCTTTTCAAATCAAAACCCAAGCACATACAATGATTCTAAACACAAAAGTACATTCAAAATTCAAACTTTAACGCAAGAAATTATCCAAATGATGCAAAAACCACTAAACTTTTTCAAACCCAAAAACCATATAAAACCACTAGAAATCCAAGAACATGTAAGAGAGATGATCAAACCATGGCTCTTGATACCATTTATAACACACAAACAATCACAAATATGGGCGTATGAATATATGGTTTTAGAGAGAGAAAGTGGGATATTCTAGTGAGAGAAACACATGGAAGGTTAGATTCCAAATGAACGTTCAACCCTCTCCCTTGTGGGGAGAGGGCTATTTATACAAAGTATTACGCCCTCTTTCGGGCTGTGGATCAGGCATACAATGGGTAAAGACCCGTCCTTCCTCCACGGCGTTACACTACACTATACTATGCTAATAACTAACTAATAAATAACGTAATAAACGATATGTCTACGAGCTATCTTAAGCTAGATTATATTTGGGGTGACCGAAGCTTCACTTATAGAATTTCCAATTCCTAACAATATATTTCACTTTCATGTATTTCTAATAGCTAGTCTACATGCCTACGTTATCAAGCTCCCCAGGCTATGATAGTTTGAATTCCATAAAAACGTCATAGCCTATCTTCGTAGGGTTTATGATTATGCTTTGTATTTGTGTAACAAAGTGCTAGTGTCAACTGTTTTGATTGGTTTTCGGCATCGGTCACCGCCTCATGATCGGCTATAAATTCCTCTGTTGCTCATTTGTTCATCTCGAGCACATCTCAAAGAAGTCCTCATGTCTTCTCCAACCAATGTTGATGACAAAACATGTATGTGGTATTTGTGTTTTGTTTATAAAACGATGTTGACGACATGAATCGTATGCGGTTTTTGTAGGTGTAAATTTTCTGAAGTTGCTTGATGGTGGGGGAGTTTCGCACGGAGGAGATACTTCTATACATGAGCCTCCTATGGCTATCCATTCAGCTGACTTCCCATCAGATTTGGGGTCCTTTGGCAACGAGTTCGAGCTCCCGAAAGGGAACTTTGAATTTGGAAATAGTTTCGGTGTGGTCCTGTTGGAAGACTTTCGCCCTCCGTATACGGGTGGAAAGGATGTCAACATGGTGGAGACGAGTTATGGTAACCAATTTGGTCAAGGGGTAGAGCAAGGTTACCAGTGTTCAAATGACCAACCTAATCTTGCCCAAGAATTAGCCCTGGTTCGTGCTTTAAACGCGGGTATGGAACAGAATATGGGCATCTTGCAAGCTGAAAATGAAGACCTTAAGGCTAAGTATGAGTTGACATTAACAGGTTATAACAACACCGTGTCAGAACTCGATAGGTCAAAACAAGTGGGGGTCAATCTAAGCAGCATGCTGGCAAGGGTGCATAAGGAGAAGTCCGAGTTAACTAATGATCTTGGTTGGGTTTCGAAGAAAGGCATCCCTCGAATACTTAAAAGGGTCTTTAAGAGTGATGAATTTCAACGAGAAGTTTTGAAGTTGCAACATATGATGCTAGAAGAGAATCGTTATCAAGCTTCTCGAGATGATTCCATGTCACAAAAGGTTACTAAAGCAGTCAAAGGTTTAAGAAAGACCAAATGGGAGTGTATGAATGATATAATAGGTGCTCCAGCATTAGTACTCCGTTACGTGTTGCGTCATCATGGTGACCCCTCGAGCCAGGATTCGAGTGTTTGAGTTGGAGCTTTCGAGCGTTTCGCAATGTATAATGGTATGAATAAGGTTCGTGTGACAAAGTTTTATATGTAGCCGTTTTTTGGTCATAGATGTTGTGAGGCTACTCGGGATAAGTATCGTATGTCTTTGTAGTTCCTGTGTGATATAGCTTAATATATGGGTTTGTTGTTTCGTGACTGACGTTGTTTTTCTCGTGGTTTAGTTGGCAAAATGTTTGAGTGGTAAACTAAGATTTACGTAAAAATGTTATGCATGCATGGTACCTTGTATATTAATGTAGTAATGTTATATCGTGTGTTGGTTAAGTATATTCAACATGATGTTACATGTTTTTATAGTCCTATCTTTATATGGCTTAGTGCTTAGCTTTAGGAATATTATATTCACTCCATTATTCATATTAATGAATGTACTTTAGAGTAAGTGAAGTGTTTGAATGTATATTTTATTATCACCTTGCTTAAAGCGAACAATAAAAATATGAAGCCTTTAAGCTTATGCTTTTATTTTCGGATGAGGCCTTTAATGAAGATTCCTCGTTTGTTTAATTACATAGACGGGCATTAGTTATTTTGTCGTTGTTATTTTAATACTCGATTAATGACCTATTCATATGGATTTATTTATAGCGCCTTTTTTTCAACTCTTGCGTTGATCGTATATACTCTAGGGCCATATGAGTTGTATCCCTTTTATTGGCGGGAGGATATCCTGATTTTATCACGATGCTCTTTTGAGCTTGTATCCCTTTTTATAGCGGGATAGGTAGTATATTTATGTTTTTCCTGGTGTTTTTTGACACATATCAAAATGTCCAGGTCGAGTTTCTGTTTAGAAGGATTGGGTTTTTCTTCGATATTCACATTAATTTTAATCGTGCTACCAAAGCATTGTAATTGCACACTTTTTTATTGGAATATGAGAAAGATACGATCATTATTTTTGTATATAGCACTTTAAGAGTGCGTTGCTGGAAATGTTGATTTTTCAGAAGCTAAATTTGCGTAGATTACTGACGTGCCATGTCCTGGGTATTAATTTTCCGTGCAGGTCTTTGAGAACATATGTCCCAGGGCGTTTTGCTTCGATGATTTGATAGGGTCCTTCCTAATTTGGGTTGAGCTTCTTCTGCCCTTCTTGTCGGCTTGCTTCATTTTTACGAAGTACAAAATCTCCTACTTTAAGATTTGCATGGCGAACCCTGGAGTTATAATATTGCTCTTTCTGGTGCTTGTACCTTGCTTCGCGTAGTCCGGCATGCTCTCTTCTTTCTTCTAACACCTCCAGGTTAAGTTGGAGGTCCATGTTATTTTTACGTTCTTCGTATGACTGGATGCGGTAGGTAGGGATTCCAATTTCGGGGGGGGGGTAAGGCGACCTATGATCGTACACGGACTGAATGGGGTACAATGGGTTCCTGTTTTTGCCGTCGTGCGATGAGCCCATAATACATTAGGCAATTCTTCTACCCACTGACCTTTTTCTTTCCCCAATCGTGTTTTAAGACCTTGGAGCAAGATTCTGTTTGTTACCTCTGTCTGGCCATTTGCTTGGGGATGCGCTACTGATTTTTGTTTGATATTTAGGCGCGGAAAGGGTTGTCTGCAAACTGTTTTCCGTTGTCACTGACAATGATACCTGGGATCCCGAATCTGCACACGATGTTGTTTCAAACAAACTTTAGAATGTTCCTCCCAGTGATGGTAACCAGTGGTGCGGCTTCCACCCATTTTGTGAAGGGTTAATATACAAAAAAGTTACTAAACTTTCAAAAAAATTTGTCCTAAGTCACTAATGTTTATCTTCTGTCATCTAGGTTACTATACTTTACGTAACCGGTTATCAAAGTCACTAACCTTTTTGGTATTTTTGCGTATACACACCATGTTGTGGCACATGTTATCTAGGTCACTAAACTTTGCGAAAAATTTGTCTTAAGTCACTAATGTTTTATTCCGTCTAAGGTACTAAACTTTGCGAAAAATTTGTCTGAGTCACTAATGAAAATTTGTCCTAAGTCACGAGTTGTGGCACATGAACCTTTAAAATTATACGTTTATGATTTATACACCTTTTAAACGTTTTTATTCATTTTCATTCGTTTTATACGTTTTGTTTTTTACGATGTTTTCATCCGTTTTCTTTTTGTCTGTTTTCAACTGATCGTTTTTACGTTTCTTATGTTTTGCCCGTTTTCAATAAAAATGTAAAACGTATACAACGGATGTTAAAAAACGTATAAAAACGAATGAAAATGAATAAAACACAACTGAATCAGTGATGGTGAACATATATTGAAAAAGTGTGCCACAACGGTTGCCCTTCCTAGTGACTAGGGTGGCACATATAAAAAAGTTTAGTAACATATGTGAAAAACTCGTGAAGTATAGTAACCTAGATGACAGAAGATAAACACTTAGGACAAATTTTTTTGAAAGTTTAGTAACTTTTTTGTATATTAACCCTTTTGTGAAATAATCGATTGCTACGACGAGGAATTTTACTCATCCTGGTGCTTCTAGAAAGGGCCCAACCAAGTCGATACCCCATTGGTAAAATGGCCATGGACTTGATATGCTTGTCAAATCACACTGCGGTTGTCGCGTGATAGGAGCGTGTTATTGGAAATCGTGGCATGCGTTGTGTGGAAAACTAGAAGGGGGGGGGGTTGAATAGTTTTACCGATTAAAACTTGGTTTTAAGCTATTTAGATCGACTTATGTCAATCTATTTAAACGTGTGTGTTGGATGTTAATGGATAAGCATATGAATAAATAAAACTAAGATAAAGAGTAAGAAGCACAAAACCACAACGCGAGTATTTATAGTGGTTCGGCTACAAGGACACCTTCCTTGCTCTACTCCACTCCCCGAGTCACCTACTCGAGAGTTCGTAATCACTACACAACACAAACTCCTTGTGGCGGAGAAGCCTTCACAACGTCGCCTACTCTTTATCCGGTACAAGGCTAGACACCGGGTTCTTCCACGAGGTAGAACCAAACCTATCACAACGTCGCCTAAACTTTATCCGATACAAGGCTAGATACCGAGTTCCATTACAAAGGAGGAACTACTACCCAACACTACACAACACCTATCCCAAAAGGAGATTCACTCCTTACGACAACATCAACAAGGATATCAATATTCTTTGACCCAATACTAATCTATCTTGTACATCGACACACCATATCGAATGTACACCCTAGGCACCTTTCACTAATGCCTTTGACTCGACTTCTAGGTACCCTTCACTAATGCCTTTAACACGAACTTTCGGCACCCTTCACTAATGCCTTTGACACGGATCTCCGACACCTTTCACTAATGCCTTTGATACGACTTCTAGGCACCATTCACTAATGCCTTTAACACAGACTTTCGGCACCCTTCACTAATGCCTTTGACACGGATCTTCGACACCTTTCACTAATGCCTTTGATACGACTCTTCGACACCTTTCACTAATGTCTTCCTCTTTGACCCTTTAGACATCTTTCACATGTGTCTTCGACACAACACTCCTAATGAGAAAGAGGAGATGTGTTTAGAGGTTCCATCCTCTTATTCACAAGTACGTACAACGGACTTTGAAATTAAGGGTGGAAGTACATGATATGATGATAAAGGCGTGTCAGGAACATTCCATAAGGGATTAGCTTGTTCTTGTTGCCTTGAAGGTTTACAATTCGTCTTGCAAAGAAATAGGCGAGATTGTATGGTTGTTGAGTTAGAAAACAATACGTTATGTGAGCACAACAAGCGGTAAGAATTTCTCTATTTCCCCTAAGACTACAAACATTTTCATGTAGAATGACTGCGAGAGGTTTAAGATCATCTCGGATATCACGTGTATAGATTATGTTTGGATCAGAGTAATAGGGTCGAGGTTTGCATAACATGCGAGTTAATTCTTGAGGGGAAGGTATGTGTGAACAATATGGACTATTTTCTTCATGATGGTTGAAGAGAGAATCAATAGACCAATCTTTAGTGAAGGCACATTGTCCATGATTTGGAATTCGGAGAATGTGAGCAAATTGCCCAAGGATTAAGACAAACTTTTGGTTTTTGATCCAAAACCAAAGTGATAGAGATTGATCCTCGTTACGAACGATTTCAACTTGATGGAAGAATTCCAATACAAACCGTGGACAGATCTCGTTAATTCCGAGAAGGCCTTCTAGTCCTATGATTCGGAAAGAGGTATTGATACCTTCTTCGTATAGTAGAGGTGTGTCAACAATACGTCCTTCATGGAAGTGACGAGTTTCGAGATTATTGAACCTACGGACATGATTGCCAGGTGTGTTGGGCTCAAGGGAGATATTAGGAATGTAGACGTGAGTGAGTTTGAAAGTCGAATTCATACTCATGACTCATATGGAAGTGAGAAGTTAATATGAGGAAATGCATCAAAGGACATTTGATAGATGAAAAAAGATCTCCTAATGTTTTTACTTGATTTTTATTAACAATGACAATTAACTTACTTAGTACTTAACATTCTAGTGGGATTTTTCCTTTTATGGTAGATTTTTATGAAATGATTTTTATGTTGCATGAGATTCTGTTTCCCAGTTCCACGGTTCTCACGGTTCCCTTCCAAGAGGGATCCGGCTAGTTAAACTTTAGGGATCCGTGGATCTGCAGTGACAGAAAATTGGTCTTGACGTAAAATAGATTTTTGCAACTTTTAGGTTTATAAAAAGGAGGTGTGTTCTAGCCAATATTTACTAGTTAAGCATGCATTGTAGGTTTCGAAAGTATGTTAAGGTGAAAGATACAAATGAAAAGAAAATGATAAACACATAATGAAAAACAAACGAGAAAAACTAAGACATTAGTAATATTTCATTTCAACGCTAAGAGCGATACAAAGGATTGGATATATGATACAAATGTAGATTAACAACACAAAGTACATGTCTCCATGAGAAAACTTGATCATGGGATATACGAGAGCAATGAGTGTGAAGACGATGATGACGAAGGCGATATAAACCATGATGATGAACTTCTTCCTTGGTTTTGATTTGAGATGAGATGAGATGAGAGGGAAGATGGAGTTTGGATGAGATGTAATTTTTGAAATGGAAGATTTGAAAAATGAGATTTTGGTGGAGTTGACGAGCGGAGGGAGATTTATGGGGAAGGAGGAATTTTTGAGATTTGTGTTTTGTTTTATTATTAGAAAGATTTGATTTTTGAATTAGGAAAAGTAAAAACACATGTATATAAATCTAGACTATAGACGAAAGAGTAACACGTATGCAAGAAAAGTTTCCTAACGAAGCTACGAGTAATACAGGAGTATGTGAAAAAATAATCATATAGGTTCCTATGCAAGCATACTTATTCTAAGCTAATGTTATTTTAAAATAA
Organism: Chrysanthemum makinoi; assembly: GCA_910596185.1. Lineage (NCBI taxonomy): Eukaryota > Viridiplantae > Streptophyta > Magnoliopsida > Asterales > Asteraceae > Chrysanthemum > Chrysanthemum makinoi. The sequence goes on along the minus strand of OU343223.1, from coordinate 90,473,606 downwards.
GTTAGAAAGTCATACCTCTAATGTAATTATGAGTGTCTTTTTCTTTTGACAAGAAACATGTCAATAGACAACTCCGGTTCCTTCGTGATCTAGATGGTAATTAAGATACCTTCTTAGGAAAGGTAATCTTGTTACCAAGGAATTCCTTATGGCTTGATAAAAATGAGCTTTAAGTAAGCAAAATGACAAGAAAGGTTAGTGCAATTTAGTAAGATACAATTAGAGATAAAAAAATATAAAGTTGTCATCTAATCAACATCCTACAAAAGTGTTTTTAAGACATGGTGTTTATTTTTGTAAAAGACCTTCTTTGTAGTTTTTAATTATACACGGATCGTGTGTTTTTAAAGTACAATATACTCTAAAAACTTGGTAACGAAGCTCTGGTACCAATTGTGAAAAACTAGAAGGGGGGTTGAATAGTTTTACCGATTAAAACTTGATTTTAAGCTATTTAGATCGACTTATGTCAATCTATTTAAACGTGTGTGTTGGATGTTGATGGATAAGCATATGAATAAATAAAACTAAGATAAAGAGTAAGAAGCACAAAACCACAACGCTAGTATTTATAGTGGTTCGGCTACAAGGACACCTTCCTTGCCCTACTCCACTCCCCGAGTCACCTACTCGAGAGTTCGTAATCACTACACAACACAAACTCCTTGTGGCGGAGAAGCCTTCACAACGTCGCCTACTCTTTATCCGGTACAAGGCTAGACACCGGGTTCTTCCACGAGGTAGAACCAAACCTATCACAACGTCGCCTACACTTTATCCGGTACAAGGCTAGATACCGAGTTCCATTACAAAGGAGGAACTACTACCCAACACTACACAACACCTATCCCAAAAGGAGATTCACTCCTTACGACAACATCAACAAGGATATCAATATTCTTTGACCCAATACTAATCTATCTTATACATCGACACACCATATCGAATGTACACCCTAGGCACCTTTCACTAATGCCTTTGACTCGACTTCTAGGCACCCTTCACTAATGCCTTTAACATGAACTTTCGGCACCCTTCACTAATGCCTTTGACACGGATCTCCGACACCTTTCACTAATGCCTTTGATACGACTTCTAGGCACCCTTCACTAATGCCTTTAACACAGACTTTCGGCACCCTTCACTAATGCCTTTGATACGGATCTTCGACACCTTTCACTAATGCCTTTGATACGACTCTTCGACACCTTTCACTAATGTCTTCATCTTTGACCCTTTAGACATCTTTCACCTGTGTCTTCGACACAACACTCCTAATGAGAAAAAGGAGAACTATCAACAAGATACCATCAGTAGTCTTGATGATGACGAAGCTTGGCAACCCGTGGACTTGAGCTTGCTCGACTTCAAAAAGTAGTGATCTCGCCTTTAATAGGAACCTAGAGAATCACACAAACACAAAACTACATAGAAAGATCTATTGGATCTGAGGTTAGAGAGTTTACAATACTAAGAGAAAATGTGTGTAAAAGGGGTGGGTTACAATGAAGAAATGACTCATCATTTATAGTCAAAATATGCTACTGTTCCACGGATCCCTTGTTGGAGGGATCCGTCTAGTGTATTATGAGGGATCCGTGAGACGCTCCTCATTACCCATGGGTGTCATGGGTCATGGGTTATGGGTCATGGGTCCTAGACTTGGGAGTTGGGACCATGGGTATCCAAGTAGATACAATGTATCTAGAAGATGCAATGCATCTAGTCCATGGGTTATGGGTTAGCTCCATGGGTCATGGATAATACCCATTATGACTTATGCATGATGTCATGCAATGCGTCATGGGTTATGCTCCATGGGTATGGGTCATGGACTTTGGGTTAATGTATTAAGTCAATGGGTTAAATACTTAAACTTCTACCTATTCTATTACCCATTATAATACATACTAAGCATGTATATATCTACCCAATATGTAAACACTAATTGTTGTACATATGCATTACTAAATCATGAAAGCACTATTACTTGTTTAGTGATTTATATGAAAATATAAGTATGTTAGTAAACTATTGGCTCAAACCATTTACGTATTTTATTTGTTTCGTTAAAATGATTTTACGTTTGTTACTGACAAAACATTTAGAAGATCGTAAAATATAAATAAACGTTTTTACGGCTTATTTGTATTAACACGTTGACTACCTGAGTTGCATCATGATACATTGTGGGCCAATAATACCCAAGCCTTGCGACTTCCTGTGCGATGGTTCTGGCCCCTGCATGGGCCTCACAAGATCTAAAGTGCGCTTCTTGGAGGACATAGCGTGCTTTGTTTGGACCAACATAGCGTAACCAAGGTGCTGAGTAACCTTTCCTGTATAAAACTCCTTGTTTTATGGAGTATTGAGGTGCTTTAATTCTGATCTTCCTCGCGGTGGTTGGATCTTCAGGTAGCTTTCCGTCTTGAAGGTATTCGACAATGGGGGTCATCCATGTTTCGCCAGTGTCTTCTACGTGTTAGCTGCATGGGCTTCGGTGCTTCTGCAAGGGATGACTTCTACAAGAACCTTCTTGGTAAGATGTGCAAAGGATGAGGAAGCTAACTTACTGAGAGCATCAACGCGCTTAATTTTTGAGCGAGAAATCTGTGTGATTGAGAAACTCTCAAAGTCTTTCTGAAAACTTTGAACCTTGATTGGGTACCGTTTCATTGATTCTTCTCGAGCTTCGTACGTTCCTTTGACGTGGTTTGTCACTAGCAGTGAGTCAGTAAAAATTTGCAAATGGCGAACTCCCAGTCTTATGGCTAGCTCCAAGCCCGCGATTAAGGCTTCATACTCAGCTTCATTATTCGAGCCTGGGAAGGCGAACCGAAGGGCGTAGGTGATTTTCTTCCCATCCGGGTCGGTCAAAATGAGACCCGCTCCAGAACCATCACTTCCAGATGCACCGTCGGTGTATAGCGTCCAAATTGGTGTTTTATCTTGGGTTTTGGGGAAGGATGTCGATGATTTTTTTATTTGTTACGTGTTGTTCGGGCATTCGGCTATGAAGTCCGCAATTACTTGTCCTTTAACTGCTGACCTGGGTTTGTATATGATATCATGCTCTCCCAGCTCGATAGCCCATTTGGCTAGTCTGCCAGAGTTTTCTGGTTTTAGTAATATTTGGCGTATGGGTTGGTCAGTAAGTACGCATATCATATGAGCTTGAAAGTATCGGCGCAGGCGGCGTGCTGTGTGGACGAGTGCAAGGGCTAACTTTTCTAATAATGGGTAATTTACCACTGGTCCTTGTAGTGGTTTACTAACGAAGTACATCGGCCTTTACACATTCTTCCTTTCCGCCATGAGTACTGAGCTAATCGTTTCGTGAGATACGGCCAAGTACAGCATCAAAGTTTCTCCAGGTGTTGGTACGACCAGAGCGGGGAAGGATTGTAAGTGTAATTTGAGTTTTTGGAATGCTCTTTCTGTCTCTTGACTCCACCGAAAGTCTTTTTTTTCTATGCACCCCTTCAACGTTTTGAATAACGGCAATGCTCACTCTGCAGATTTAGCCAGGAATCAGCCAAGAGCCGCTAGCTTCCCATTGAGGCTTTGCACCTCCCGTATTGTTCGAGGAGATATCATGTCAATAACTGCCTTAATTTTCTTTGGGTTAGCCTCGATTCCCTGTTTTGTAATCATATGGCCCAAAAACTGACATGTTTCAACGCCAAACACACATTTCCTTGGGTTTAGCTTCATATTGATACGTCGTAAGTTTTTGAAGGTTTCTTCGATGTCTTCCAAAAGATTTTCTTCACTTTTGCTTATAATAATCATATCATCCATGTATATTTCGATGTTTCGGCCTAATTGGTTTGAAAAGGCCTTATCCACCAGCCGTTGGTAGGTTGCGCCAGCATTCTTATGCCTAAAAGGCATTTTCTCGTAACAAAACGTTCCATGTTCCGTATGGAATGCTGTTTTCTCTTCGTCTTCCTTTGCCATGCACATTTGGTGGTACCCTTTGTATGAATCTAGGAAACATTTGAATCTAAATCCATCCAAGGATTCAATCTTCTGATCGATCTCGGGCAGCGGATAACTATCTTTTGGGCAAGCCTTATTAAGGCTTGTGAAGTCGATGCACATGTGCCAAGTACCATCATTTTTTTGCACCATCACTGGGTTCGCAACCCAACGGGGAAAGTTTACTTCTTTGAGTATTTGTGCTTCTACAAGTTTGGCAACCTCCTGAGTGATTGCTTCATTGCGTTCCTTGGCTAACACTCGTTTTTTCTGTCGAACCGGGAAGGTGCGTGGATGTATGTTTAACTTATGTTCAGCTAACTCCCTTGGAATCCCGGTCATGTCAGAGGGAGACCATGCGAAAATATCAAAGTTTTCGCTCAAAATACGTCGTAGTTCTTCTTTAAATCGGGGTGATAAATTTGCACCAATTGCTACTGGCTGGTCTTGGTGCGCATCGTTTATTACTATATTCTCCTTTTCATTATGCTTTTCTAGCGTCTCTGAGGCGACTTCTTACTCGGGTTCGCGCACCCTTTTTCGAGAGATTTAGATACATTCAACTTTACGAAGTATGTCCCCGCGGACAGTGGCGATACCTGATTGGAAGGGAAATTTTATCAGCGAGTGGATTGTAGAAGTGATTGCACCTAGTTGCCTCATTCCTGGCCGCCCCAAAATCACATTGTAAGGTGATGGAGCTCGAACAATCATGAAGTCCGGCATGATAGTTTTACTACCTTTATCGTTGTAATCGAAGAGGGTGAGCAGGGAAATTTTAACTCCGAGTAGCCACAACGTCTGTCCTGCAAAACCTACTAATGGTGACGTTGGCGCTCTGATTGACGCCATCACCTAATTAGCTAGTTGTTGGAAGCAATGTTCATACATTATTTCCGTTGAACTTTCTCCGTCCACGTAGATGCGGTGTATCATGCATCCTCCGATGTTAGCCTTGATGATGAGCGGGTTATCACCGTTACAGTGCTCCGGGATGGGGTCGTCGCATGGGAATGCGATGTCGGTGTTTTGTTGATGTGCCATGGATTCGTGACGAATTGGGGACCATTGTTCATTTGTCATCAGAACTTCATTCACAGCCTTGGGCTCGACAATCTTCTGCTTCCAATCAATTTGTTCTTTACCTTTTTCGGCTGTGCTGGAAGGAGTTGCGTTCTGGCTGTTGTTTTGTGTCTTTGCACCTCTTGCGAGATGACTCAAGCGACCATTTCTAATGCATGTTTCAATTTCTTTCCGTAAGTCAACGCAATCATTCGTGTCATGGCCATGGTCATTATGAAACTCACAATATCTGGTGCGGTCCCTACGATGGGCGGGTGCAAACATCCGTGGTGGAGGTCGGAGTAAGGACTTTCCTTTCGACGTAGCATATATCTCAGCAGGTGATTTTAGTAGGGGCGTAAAAGTGGGTTTGTGCGCTCCAGAGCGCTCACCAGGTCTCCCATTAGGTCGAGTGACATGTCTGTCTCTCGGTCTTCTCGAGGTGTCTCGGTAGCTTTGGTCGTGTCGGTTGTCAGCCCATCTTGAGTCGCGTAGTCGATTCTCTATATTCGCTTCGTCGGCTCTTATGAAGTTGTGTGCTTGTATGAATAAATCTTCCATGGACTTAGGTGGTCGAGCAATTAGATCTTTGAAGAACCTTCCTGGGCGTAGTCCGCTGATGAATGCTCCTGTCATCATTCCGTCTGAGCGGTCAGTCATGTGTAAGGTTTCCTTTCCAAATCTGCCTAGGTAATCCCTTAGGGATTCGTCCGAGCGTTGGCGGATCCCCAGGATTTCTGCTTGGGTTTTTTGGAACCTTCTACGATGTAAGAAGTTCGTTCGGAATTTGTCTCTTAGCTCATGAAAGCTATTTATACTTCCTGATGATAGGTTGTCGTACCAAAATCTAGCAGCTCCACATAAGGTAATATGAAAGAAACGACACCATGCAGGTTCCGAAAGCTTATGGACATCCATGGTGCCCATGAATATTGTGAGATGGTCGTCAGGGTCTGTCGTACCGTCATATGTCTTTAGGTTGGTTGGTACCTTGAGCCTATCCGGCATGTCATAATCTCGGATTCGGGCTTTGAAAGGTGACGCTGCTAAATCGCGCACGCTTTTTTCGATTTCCATGAATGTGAACGGTTCATTGTAGAAGGCAGTGTTGCTTCCTGGTTTGTGCTTTGAGGGCTCCTCTGTGTTTTCGGTTTGGACACGATTCTTTTTGGCTGGTTTATTGGGCAAGGTGGTGTCTCCGGGTACTTGTTGAATAGCTCCCTCTGGTGGGCCTCCGGAGTCTGATTGCCAGGGCTCCGACACGGGATGGCCATCGTTTTCTGTTATTGATGCGGGGTTGATCTCTTTTCTCTTTGAAGAAAATGTTGAATACATTGCATTGATTTGTTCAAAATTCTGGACCACGAATAGCATAACAGGGTCCCCAGAGGCGTTTTCAGACGCATTTTCTGGAGTATGGTCAAGGGTGTGATTTTCGGGAGTGGGGTTGGATACATTCATGCCTTCCGACGGTTCATTTGGATCAGGGCCATCGGGTCCATCTCCAAAGGTATCTGCTGGTACGGTAAATGGGGTTTCTTCCGTCATAGGTTATTGCTTTAGTATGGATTTATTTTTCAGGTCCCACGGATGGCGCCAATTGAAGATACGCTAATCCATAGGTCTTGGGTGAGGCCGCCAATGCCAAGTAAATGACCTGTTTATCTGTATCAATCAAAATAGACAAAGATGTCGTTAGGAGTAAACCGGGACTTGCTCCCCGTATTAGACTCCAACGCTCAAGTCAGATGAGGTAAGTAAAAGAAATATAGTTTCAAGAGAGATATATATGTAGAGAGAGAAAGAGTTAATTGTGAATGTTGTGTGTTTCGATAACTCACCGAGCTCCTATTTATAGGGCAGAAACGAATCTGATCTCTCTATTAGATAAGAATCAAATATTTCATTTAGCATAATATATTTGGATGTAACATGGTTCATTAAAGGCTTCTGAATTATTCCTTTATCTTTGTAAGACAACTTGTCAAGTTGTGTTTCTTCTAGATGAATCATTCATTTAATACTCCCTTCCATGCATGTGGGTCTAAATTTGATTCTCTTTATTCGTATATTGTGTTAGTACATTGAATTCACTTTAGTCTATATTTGGAATATTATATTCCTTTGTGTCAAATATTTCCACGTGACCTTCCATACTAATGCAAGATATATTTCACTTTCATGTATTTCTAATAGCTAATCTACATGCCTACGTTATCAATTACAACACCACCTTTCACTGTTGGTGTCTTGGTTCCACTCTCCTGCATTTTTTCCTATCTATCTCCTGCCATTTACTTCTAGTCCTAAAAGGTGTTGGACTAACCATTCGAAAGTTAGCATCTTGCTCTACCCAACCCGCAACTTCAAAACTTATGTTCTTTAAGTAAAATTGTGCTAACTTTTGGGGCTTGTGTGCAACAAGGATATCAACTGACTCATGTGTTTCAGCCAGTGCAAACAAAGTATGAACATCATCATCAGTATGAATCAAATGCAAACCATTTTCTAGGGATTCTTTAGGATCACAGAAAAACAACGCCCATTTTTGTTCATTAATCTCTGATAATACGTTATCAAGGCTTGAACTAAAAATATCCCTATCACAGGTAAAGGCACATAAATTAATTAATGAACCTCCTTCATACCTGAGTGGGCTATAATCAAAAAACCCATTACAGTGGATTCTGAACAAAAGACCTCACATTCTTCTTCTTCCTGAACATCCTTAAAAGTTGACACGAATATGCTCCTGTCTTTCATGGTTTTACTCTGTCTTTTTACGAATGGGTTTGACTTGATGTGTGTTTCAGTACGTGAGTGTGGATGTATTTTAGGTTTGGTTTGGATTGGGTTCTCTTAATTGGGCCGGGTTATTATGAGAGTGTTTATGTTTTCGGTCTTATTAGTTGGGTTTATTTGGTGTTTGGCAACACACTAATTGTGTATAAGCGTATCAAGGAAGGCAAAGGTCAAGTTGCAGGGTAATAATTTTCATATGTCACACTTGGTCCCTGAATTTGGTCAGTTAGCCGTTTTTGCATTTAAAATTCCTGCGTATTTTTATTACAGAAACTTGACTATTTGTCTTTTTACTAACTTCACAATTAGTCCCTGAATTTGGAAGGTCCCGTTGTTTTTGCTATTTATGGGTTAATACCCTATACCATTTGCATACCAGCAATCAAAAATACATATTCAACAATCTCCGAATGGCTAACTTCCCACGTCTTCAAGAACTCGCCAAAGCTTCCAACTCTGTCTACATGTTTGACTCGATTTCTCTCTTTTATCAGAGAGAAAACGATAAGGACATGTAGATTGCTAATGGTCTCCAACAGACTTTGTCTGACTTGATTCTTGGTATGAAGGAAACCCAAGAATATAACTCTGACCTCGAAGGGTTTCGACCTTCGGTGATGAACTACAAGTTTCTTGTGGATCTTCACAAGAAGCAAAAGGCAAATGTCTTGAAGGCCTTGGAGATAAGGAAGATGATATGTGGAACATAATCTCAGGTGTTTGACAGGAACAACTTCCTTGAAGATCTTAGGAAGGCAAAGTGATGTGAAGGGAAATCAAGTGGTTATGTTGTCTTTTTTTTGGAAAAAAATGTACTGAATATTTAATGTTTAATATGAAATTAATGAATCTATCTTTTATGTTCTTGTGTTATAATTTGTTAATTTTGTTGTTAATTTTTGTATTCCTCTTTGATTATTGTTATATCTGTTTTGATTGTATTGGGTGTTGGTAGAACTATGGTCCTTACATAAACAGTGTAAGAATATAGGGGACTAAGGTTTTAGTCCCCTATCCTTTCCTTACATTTGCATAAAGTTATAGGAAGCACTTTATTCTTACATTTTACCCCAAATTTGAATTCATAAACCTAAAGCCTCAATTAAGTGAAATTGCATCAAAATGGGTAAATCTAGACCTCGTAGACAGATTAAATGCTCCAATTGTCAAACTGTTGGACATAATAAGTCTAGGTGTCACAAGGATCAAGTACCAAAACCAACAAAGGAAACAAAGGTGCGAGGTAGAAAAAGGCATTCTGATGGCAAAAGGCAACATGTATTCATTTAATTAACATTTGCATAACAATTGTTCTTGTGTGTTTACATTGTAGTTGATGTGCAAATCTATTACTTTTGCAGTGGATGGATGAAGACGAGATAAGGCAGACTATGGAACAAGAGTTTCTTGAAGCTCTTTATGAGCAAGAAGAAGAATACACAATGTTAGAGGAAGATGAAGAGCAGACAAGGATGAATGAAGAAGCATTCTAGCAGTTTTTGGAAGAGGAAAGAATATAGAAAAGAATTGAAGAGGAATGAAAGAGGAAAATTGGCTAGAAGAAGCAGAGTTTGAGGCAGCTTACTATGGAGTGGCTGTGGAGGATTTATATCCAAGATATCCATATGTGCTGGATAAAAAATGTTGATCTGTTGTTAGTAGGTTGTAGCCATTTGTAATTTGGATACCATCATGTTTGAAATAAATTTGTTTTTATTGACTTTATAAATCAGAATTGATTATTCCAAACACCCCTAAACTGCATATGTTGACTTGATTTTAAGCATATATGTTGTCTTTACTCCCATCTACTTGTTCAACAGCCACAACTCCCATCTACTTATATAATACATCTTAAGTCATCAATTCTTTATCATACCAACATATTATCACCATGGATGCAGAAAATGATTGTCAAATGGTATGCTTTGACTATTGGGTTGAAAGTGAAAACAGGGCTGGATTGACCTTTTTTGCAAGGCGTCCACCTTATAGAGATTTCATGTGGTATTTTTGTCTAGTTTGCCTTGACAGAAGGGGAAACACATCTTATACTGGTAGAGGTGGTGTTACAAGGGAAAACACAACTACAACAAATAGTGGTGGATATGTAATAGGTCTATATATTTCTGCATCTACTAGAGTTGGTATTTCCTTGGGCAGTGATGAAGAAGAAAGTGAACTACCTGCAGCTGAAATACCAAGTGGAGAACGCCCAAGCCAAACACCAGGTGAAGCACCTGCAACTGAAAGACCACATGGAGAACGCCCAAGACAAACACTACGTGAAGCACCTGCAACCCAAAGACCAAATGGATCACCTGCTAGTCAATTAACCAAGTGAATTACCTGCAAGAAATGCTATATTGTCTTTCAGTCTAAATGTAACTTAACTGATATGTGTGTAATTCTTTTGTTATAAGAATTGAATTTTGGTTACAATTTGTATCTGTTGACTTTATAAGTCAAATTGTGTTATTTCAAACAGCCCTCTAAATTGCACATCCAATTGCAAACTGAACAACGTAAAGAGCAAAACCAAAACTACAAATGCAAACAAAAGATATTTTAAAGACTAAAACAATTTGGTGTGATTAATAATTTTTTGGTTTATGTTGACTTTATAATTCAAAATGGCTTTTTCCAAACACCCACCTAAACTGCATAAGCAAATGCAAACAACAAAGCCAAAATATACATACACCACAAACTAATTATACCATATAAAGCAAAATATACATGTTAACAAGTATCGTTTTCAGTAACCATCATCAGCCAAAAAATATACATCTTCATTACATCAACACCTAAAAATAACAGATGAACTTCTTGATGGGAGACTTGATATTCATGGGGGAGACTTGAGCTCCTTAGGGGGAGACACATACCACTCATTCCTATTTGTGTTGGAGCATCCCACAGCCGCTTCAAGACCAAGTACAACATTTGTGATCTTTTCCCTTGTTTTTGGCCTTTTATGAATAAGGGTGGTAACAAGTTGTGAATTGGAAGCATTGGGAGTGGAAGCTTTGGAAGCGGAATCTTTCAAAGTATTACTCTTAGAAGACAGGATCTCAAACTCATCATCAGATGTGTCTGAAATAATGATGACATCAACTTCATTTTCTTTCAATTTAGTATCTTGAAAGATAGCCAAAACAAAAAGAAATCAAAGTTCACCCATTACAACTTTCTTAGTTTGCAAACATTAAGTCTAACCTTTCTCAAACTCCTTATTCCCATATTTTTCCCACAAGTCTTCAAGTATCACATCAGCAATTTCATCTCCTATATCTCACTTATTCCCATAAGTAGCCATGACATACTCAATCATATCGTCAGATACCTTTAATTTGCTATAATCCTTTTTTTTGGCAGATTATGACACTGTTCGGATTTCTTGCAAATAAAATAGGGTTATTTATACTCATTCCTGACTGGTAACCTTAAAATGCCAATCACACAAATACAAAAAAAACGAACTAACCTTTCATCACTTTAGCTTTTTTCGCAAATCTGCATAAATCTTCAATCATTTCATCAGACATTTCATCTTCTTGTAACCAAGTATCCTCATATTTGGCTTTCACATATTTTACCATTTCATCAGTTATTGCTGTAAAAGTAAGGTCCTTGTCTGCTATTGTTAAAGTGTATGTGAGGGTTGTGTGACGAGGGAGGGAAACGATCAAGATGGTATACGAATAGCTTTTCTTTGGTTGAGTTAAGGTGTGGTATAAATGTGTATGGACTATAATACCCTCGGCTAACTAACATAAATAAGACGTTGACCTGGCGTTAATGGTTAAGGGACGAGTTTAGCCTATGAAAAACTTGTTTTGGACTACCGACGATGAAAAAGGCAAGTTTTGTCCCAGCGTGATGTTAAAGTACAAGATTAGGGACCAACAGTGTATTTTAGTCTTTTTATTATGTTGTATTGTATTTTTAATAAAAGAAATTTAGTTTATTTAAAAATTTGAATAAAAAAATAAAATTGTAAGTAGTGGACATTAAATGAGTAACTTGATATGAGTGAGAGGGGATAGTTGTGGAGGTTTGTTAAAGTGATTTTTCAACGCTCCAACGAGGAATGGCACCTTGTGCTCTAACAAACAAACTATTCTCCCTCTAACTGAGTGAGTCTATGAGATAAACCCAGCAGCAATGGCTATAAACGTATCATCCGGTTTATGCTTCAACAAGCCTTCAACAATCACATCATCATCATCACGTGTATTTCATAGACGACCACCGTTAACTGTCTTTGCAACCGCCTCTGCGGCTCCTCCCCCTTCATCTTCACCCACTATTCAGGTAACCCCAATATGTTTCTTAATTACATTCTGGAGAAATGTTAGAGGGTATTTGGGATTGCTTAATTTGAAATAAGCAGATAAGCAATTTGGATAATTTACCTGCTTCTGCTTATCGGCTTATTTTGGGGTAGTCTTCCTACTTATTTCAGATAAAAAGTATATGCAAAAGGAGGTGTATCAAAAACTTTTCTACAGCATAATAAGCAAATTGCAAATCCTACTCTATTTCGTTATGTACTTATTTTCAAGCTGCTTATTTGCTTGGCTTAAGTAGAACTAGAGGTAAACCTGCCCAAAGCGACGGTGTATAGTGGCAAATAATTATACTTGCGAAATCGTGATTTTGGTTCGACCTTTGATGCAAAGAGTGTGTTTTTTAAAATTAATATAGTGTGTGTTTTTGAAAAGTTACCTTAGAATTGATCAAGCTTAAGGTGTATTACCGGGATACTTAGGGGTAATTTAGGCAAATTACATTAGTTGAAGTTTTTAAGATTTCAAGATTTTAAGAATGGACGTTAAGTAGTAAAAATATATGATCAATAAAAAACGCCCTCTAGTAAACATATAAGTGTGTCAGCCTCAACTTTAAGGGTGTTTTGTTTGGATGTGATAATTCAAAATAATTTACGCGAATTAAATAAGCAGTTACTTAAAACCGGGATAACAATGATTAGGTGATAATACATAATCAGCATTCTCGCTGCTTTTTATAATCCAAATAAAAAGATTATGAGTCTATGACCCTAAATAAACCGAAAATGATTACCTTAATTAGTTGAATCAAACTGTTTAACAAACGCCCTCTTAGGTGTACTACGATTTGTAGTACTATGAAACTGAGAACTAATGTCTTGCAGATTGTTGGCGGGAAAAATGCAAGCTGGCATGGAAGTATTGACACGAGTTCTAGTAATGCAATTGGTGGATATGAAGATGAGTATGATTGGGCCGATCTTGAGACTGATCTTTACCACTGGACAAAGACGTTACGGCCTGTTCAGGTACTTTTAAGGTCTGGGTTTCCGTTATCTTAATGCATTAGTATAAAACTATCGTTTATTGCTGAAATGTGACATTTTTGTGTCGATTTTTCTTAGTGGTACCCTGGTCATATAGCAAAAACAGAAAGAGAACTTAAGGAACAACTGAAACTAATGGACGTTGTTATAGAAGTGAGAGATGCTAGGATTCCAATGTCCACAAGTCATCCGCAGGTACTTTTTATAATTAAATACGTGTTATATGTGGCATAGTTAGTCCTCATGGTCTAGGATTTAATATTTTTAGGCCTAATGGATTCATAAGCTTTGAATTTGTTATTTATTAATGTTAATTTCAGATGGATGCATGGCTCGGTAATAGAAACAGAATATTGGTATTGAACAGAGAGGATATGATATCATCTGCAGATCGAAATGCTTGGGCAGATTATTATGGGAGACAAGGAATGAAAGTTGTCTTCTCTAATGGGAAGCTTGGGATGGTATACTAATGAATTCCCTATTGTATTGTAAGCTTATCTGTTAAAAAAATCAAATCTTTATCATTAGTTGATCTTTTATGAAAAGTGCAGGGTTCCATGAAGTTAGGAAGATTAGCAAAATCTGTAGCTGTAGAAGTGAATATAAAGCGCAGAGCAAGAGGACTGCTTCCTCGTGCGGTGAGTTATACAGAGTCTCAGATACAGTTATATCAGTAACTTTTAGAACTGATTTTACATTTGTGTGGTTGTGGTTGTCAATCTTAATACCGGTGTACCTCATTTTCTTACTAGACATGGTACAATGTATTAATCATCACCAAATGGCCTAGTGGTAAGGTCCTTGGTTTCCTCACAAGAGGTCAAGGGTTCAAACCTTGCTAGGTTTGTACATTTGGGGGTGGCCAGGGAAGGGTAGGAAACGGTCCTGGGATTAACCAGGTGAAGCTGCGTACATCAAAGTCAAAAAGGCTCGCCCTTCCCTAGTAACCTGAATAAGGAAAACCTCATTTGTTTACCGGTTTACATGTTACAATGTGTTACAGGTGCGGGCTGGAATAGTTGGTTATCCAAATGTCGGTAAATCATCTTTGATCAATCGTTTACTGAAGCGTCGTATGTGCCCGGCTGCTCCAAGACCAGGTGTAACAAGAGTATTAAAGTAGGTTACTTTTTTTTTTCTTATTAAATTATTATCAAGGCGGTGAAATGGGTAGGTTAGACAACTGGTAATATTTATGTATTGGTCTAAAACGATCTAGATCGAGTTTGGTGGATCTGCCAACACCTTTATGTACTTCTTTTTAGATAAATAATACATCTAATATGATGAAAATAACTATTGCATTACAATATTTAGAATGTATGTCACCCGTGATGAAACAAACTTTTTTATTCATAAATGTAGGTAAAAAATACCGTCTATAATTTATTTGTTTTTATAGAGTGGTTTCAACATCTAATTAATAATCTATTTCCTTTATGATCTTGGTAATAGGTGGGTTCGTTTTGGAAGCGATCTAGAGTTGTTAGACTCGCCTGGAATAATTCCAATGAGGATGAGTGATCAATCAGCAGCAATAAAGCTTGCTATATGTGATGACATCGGGGAGAAGTCATATAACTATACTGATGTTGCAGGGGTTCTTGTACAAATGCTTACAAAGCTTCCATCAGCAAGTATGGTCCTTCTTTCTTCAGCGTTCTTTGATATTTACAATATAGTATATCTTAAATCAGTTATAAGATGCATTTTTATCCTCTGGATGTCCCTAGAAAATTGCAACAGTTGACTTGACATATACGAAAATGCTTTCACTTGGTTTATAAGTTAGCACTAGGCTTCAATAATCGTTGATAAAATATCTGCTAACAAAAATAAATCTATATTGTTTGGACTAAATTTGAAACTTTGAAGCTGTTTGTATTTAATAATGGGCTAATTTGTAATCTTTCGAAATTATATATACAATGTTGCAGCATTCAATGGACATCGATCACTACATATAATTTGTGGTACCTTTTCCTACCCATTATTTGACAATTTACCACCATAACACCATTCTTGTTTGTGGTAGATAAAAATGTTCTCTGGGAGCGTTACAAGATTGATACTGATGGCCGTTGTGGTAAAACGTAAGTATGTTGAATACTTTTCACCTTTCGATCAGATGGAATAAATTCCAACTTGGAAGTTGGTCTGAGTTGTGCGACAAGTTCAAAACATTTTGTTTTTTCTTTTGATATGATCATCAACTATTTCTAAAAATGTTAAAAGGGATTTTGAAGTTGAGAATCATTCCTTGAAGTATTAAGAAAAAGGCTTGCACATTTCTTTGAAATAAATGATGTATTTTTTTATGCTAATGCACAGATTTGTACACAAGCTCGCAATCCAGTTGTTCAATGGAGATGACCATCAAGCAGCCTTTCGGGTATTGTCGGACTTTCGAAAAGGGCGATTGGGTAATATTGCACTCGAGAGACCACCTGTTCAATCTCGGGTTGAATAGCCAGGTAAAATTACTTGAAGAGTGAAAGCTGAACATATTAGGAGTTAGATGTTTGTAGAATTACATTCGAAAAATGGAAAATCCTAATTCATTATGAGGCTGTTAACAACTGCTTATTAATTTTAGTGTCTCTTCATGTTTTTGCAGCAATGCTGCATTCTGTTTTGGCGAACATGTGATAGGCTAATAGCTTTTGATAAGGCTCTCGGGAAGATCCAAAACGAGTTGCGATCGAGGGAACGGAATAAAAAACTTGTAACTTATTCCCAGGATGCATACTTAATGTATGAAGGCTCAGATGGAGTAAAAAATCAATAGCAAATAGAAATTTCATCGCTAATATGTTCAATTATGTTTGTAGTGGTTGCTTTCGCACCTTGGCATTATATGTATGACTGAAGAATCTGTATATCACAGTCGAAGACTAGAAGTTGTAAAGTAGGCGGGGTTTACCTAAGCTCCCATTTGTCTAACACATGTTACAGGCTCTCATTATTTTTAGTAGTTATTGTAAATTTAACAAATTGGATTTTTTAGTTCTTATATTTTTGTGGGATTTGTGCAAGATTTTGGATATTAATCCCGTTTGGGTAAATGTCAATGAGTCAAATATCCAGGCCAAATATCAACCCTAATGTTTCTATATGGGCCAAAAGCCCAAAAGTGCCACACAACTATCGAAGACTCGAGACACACATGTAATATGTTTTGCCTTTTTAGATAAGTAACAATGAAAAAGGGAGAATGTCAAAAAGCCTACATGTCCATTGTTGAATTTGAACCGGTAGTGACTAGAAAGAAGGTGTTGCACCCAAAAAAGTTGATTTTATGACATTTTTAATGGGATTTTTCATGTTGACCTTTAAAGTGATTATTGTAACTTAAGATCACAATTCGATGAATGCTCTAAATTCGTTAACAAATTATGAACCTAATAACAAGCAAGTATAGTTAATCACTCACGGTGTCCTACTGACAAAATAAAATGTGACTAACAGATGTGTGAGGTCTAAAGGTCAATTCATTCTATGTGCAAACAACCTCGAAGTGGCCATAACAACCTCTTAAAAAGGAAAGGTTTTACTCGGTTTTCTTTTATGTAGCGGTGGTTCAAACTTCATGAATTAATTGGCCAAAAGGTAAAAAACCAAGATTAGGAAAAAAAGAAAGAAAGTATAATTTAGATGTAACAAATAGACAACCGTTCATGTCATTTATATACTCCTACTTTTATCATTGTTTCATTTAAATTACTCGTATTGTATTATATGTTTTTGTACTATTTATTAGTTTTATGAACGAAATTGCTACATCTATGCCGTCAGGTAACATGGAAGCCCTTTGTAACAGTTTGCGGTTTGTTATGAAGAAAACGTCTTCCATCTAATCGCACAAACTTTTGTTAATTAGACTTAAAGTGTAAGTAGAAGGGTAAAAAAAAAACCTAAAAAAAAAGAACATTTTTGCAATGTAGTAGTTACGATAGGCAAATATTCGGACGCCTATTCCCTCCAACGCAAATGTGTATCTGGTTCGCAAAAAGAAGATTGTGTAAAATGTTTTTGAGAAATGTTGGTATTGAAGGATAAAAAGAACAAATCACAATTTTTGTTAAATTACGCCTAAAGTGTGCTTCGGACTTGGAGTAGGGCTTAGCATAATAGACCGTGGACAAGATCGAATTGGATTGATTAGATCTGACTGAACATATTTCGGTTCGGTCTTCGGTCCACCCTTTCCTTATATTCGGTCTTTTGTCCAGTCTGGATCAGTTCGGTTTTACAGAAAGCCGACTTTTATGTTTTGTCAGATCAGACTGGACCGATGAAGTGAACCGATCCGAAGACCCAACCATGAACCGAACATTTTGATCTGGTATTCGATCCGGTGTTTTGGGCCAAATCAGTTTTCGATCCAATCCGATCTTGGTCAGTCTAGTAAACCGTGATCAACTGAGTTTGGAAGGGTAAAAAGGAGCTTTTCAACAACAAAAGAAAAAATAAAAATCAATCTTCACCCACAAGCTAAGGTAGGTTTTATTTTATTAGACTACTAGGAGGGAAAGAGATAATTTAGGCTCCCATTTTAAATTTTTTGAAAACACAAACACATGAAAACACAAAGGGGGGAAAAGTATTAATGATTAAACCCATATATAAGTAGGCCCCACGCACACCACCCCCCCTCATCATAACTTAAACTCCCCTCTTTCTTTCCCCACTGCCGCACCAAAACCCTCAAACCGCACCACAACCGCCGTCACCTTAACCACCGGTAACTTATCTTCTATTCTTCGTTAAATTAAGCAAGTTTAATTAGATCTGCTCTGTTTATTTAAATCTATGGTTTTATTTATCTTAGAAACTAGATCTTTCTCATTTTACTACAGGGTAGTTAAATAAACTCTATTAACCTATTTTTTATTTATTTATTTAGGTTTGCTATAAGTTTAGTGGTTTGTTTTGTGATAGATTTGGTAAATCTTGTTTTCTGTACGGATGAACTAGTTTTTGTTTAACGTTATATCTATGAGAAACAGTTTTGTGATTGCTTTGTTAATTACTTTTGCTAGGGTTTTAGTTTACAGTACAGAGTATGAATATTTGTCTATGATTTGTGGTCAAATTTATAATATATTTAGTACAGTTTGTGGACTTCGACATACGAGCATAATCTGATCTTAGTATTATGTTTCATTTTACTTTCTTGTCCTAGTAATATGTAACACCAAGTTGAGTTATTCATATTAATTGTCTTTAGTAAATTGTTTATAAATGGGTGTTTTGTGATTATTTTTTTTACTTATGTTGAAGCCTAAAACCCTTTTATAAATAGGTTTGATATAGTTTTTTAACTTGTTAAAATTTTCCAGTGCTATTATAAATTAAGCGAATCAAAATAGTTTTACAAGAACTTGTTGTCAAGTAGCAAGAATAAGTAACTTTGAACACCTCCTAAGTTGTTATATTAGACACAATGAATTAAGGCTGTAGTTGGAAGACGTGCGAGTATTGTAATAGGTTGCTAGGAATGTACTGATGATTCTCGGTGGGCATTAGATTTGTCTACTTCTGTGAATGCTTATTCATTCAGTTTCGGTAAAAATGTGATTAGATGATTGTTAAAACAGCACATGTGATTGTGCTCATTTGCTTGTGGTCTGTCATGTGCTAATATCTAACAAATTTTTATACAAAAAAGGTGCCTTGTTTGCTTGTTAGTCCAAGATTTCTGTTTGCTTGTTTATGGTCTGCTTAAAACAATGTTAACTATTTATAAATCTAAAAGTCTAAGCTGAATAAGTATCAAACATGTTGTTGCAGGTTATTAGATATGGATTCTACTGCACAAACTCGCTTGCACTCAATCAAGCTGTGGCCTCCCAGCCAAAGCACCAGACAAGTGCTCGTGGACCGCATAATAAAAAATCTTACCACTCCGTCTATTTTATCTAGAAAGTACGGACTTTTAAGCAAGGAAGAGGCGGAGCAAGAGGCTAAGGAAATTGAGTCTAAGGCTTTTACCATTGCAAACCAGCACTTTGAAAAGGAGCCAGATGGTGATGGTGGTTCTGCTGTGCAACTTTATGCTAAAGAGTCCAGCACACTCATGGTGGAAGCTGTGAAAAGAGGCCCGAGACCAAAGGAAGAACAAGCAGAAGCTATATTTGAACCAGTTACAACAGAAGAGAACACTTTTTTTGACATATCTGGTGGGAAACGAGCGTTCATTGAGGCTGAGGAAGTCAAAGAGTTGTTTACACCACTGCAGGAGCCTGGAAACAAGTATAACAGGATATGTTTGAGCAATAGAAGCTTCACGTTGGAAGCAGCTCATGTTGCTGCGCCAATTTTGTCCTCACTCAAGGGTCAGTTGACCGAAGTTGATTTATCAGATACCGTTGCTGGAAGACCAGAGGAAGAAGCACTTGAAGTTATGAAACTGTTTTCGTCAGCCCTTAAAGATGCTGAACTGAGGTATCTAAACCTTTCACATAACGCGTTGGGTGAAAAGGGTGTTAGGGCGTTTGGGGAACTTTTGAAGTCACAAGGTAACCTTGAGGAACTGTATTTGATTAACGATGGAATCTCAGAAGAAGCTGCAAAGGCGGTTTGTGAGTTACTTCCTTCCACAGAGAAACTTAAGATTCTTCATTTTCACAATAACATGACCGGAGATGAAGGGGCGATTGCTATTGCTGAACTTTTGACAAAATGTCCAATACTTGAGGATTTCAGGTGTTCTTCCACTCGTGTTGACTCTGAAGGAGGAGTTGCTTTGGCTAAGGCACTTGGCACGTGCCCCCATTTGAAAAAGATTGATCTTCGTGACAACATGTTTGGAGTTGAAGCCGGGATTGCTTTGAGCAACGTTATATCTGTGTTCACCAATCTCACTGAGATTTACCTCAGTTACTTGAATTTGGAAAATGAGGGAACATTAGCTCTTGTTAACGCTCTCAAGGATTCTGCTTCATCTCTTGAAGTTATAGAATTGGCTGGAAACGACTTTACTGCTGAAGCAGCTCCTGCTTTGGCAGCTCTTATAATCGCAAAAAAAGATTCTTTATCCAAGATAGGCTTATCCGAGAATGAATTGAAAGATGAAGGCGCTATAGTGATTGCCAAGGCACTTGAAGAGGACCTTTCACGACTGACCGAAGTTGACCTAAGCACCAATATGATTAGAAGGGCTGGAGCCAGAGTCCTTTCTCAGGCTGTTGTCGGTAAATCTGGATTTAAGTTGCTGAACATCAATGGTAACTTCTTATCTGACGAAGGGGTTGAGGATGTGACAGGAATATTCAAGAATTCACCTCATCTGCTTGGGCCTTTGGACGAAAATGACCCTGAAGGAGAAGAATATGATGATGAAGAGGCTGAAGAGGATGGTGATAATAATGATGACGAGTTGGAGTCCCAACTCAAGGGACTCGAACTTAAGCAGGATGAGTAGAGGTCACATTTTTGGTATGACCTTTAGTTTCGCCATTGTTTCGATTAATGAATTAGAAGCTAGTCAGGAACCCTTTTGTAGGATCAGGGCAGGATGAATGGTTTGTTATGTATTTGCGTTTGAACTATTATGTTTCTAGTACTTCTATTAGTACTCTACATTCTAGCACCTGATAGTGCACTTTTAATTCTAGCTATGTTTTCATTTTCTGAGTTGTGCTCTTAGCTGCACATTGTTTGCTGATGCTTAGCTGGTTAAATGTTTGGAGTACCTTCATATCATGTCCAGTTTCTTGGTGGGTTGGGCTTGTTAGCAAACCCAGTCAGATGATGGATTGGTGGAATCATATAGTATTGTATTTATTTTGTGATACTAGGAAAGTTTGGTTGGAATCCTAAGGATTTTGGTGGAATTGGAATCCAATTCCATTTCATAACGTGTTTGGTTGAAAATTTTAAAGAATTTGGAATCTGAATTCCATTCCTTACTGTGTTTGGTTAGCAAACGGAATGGAATGAAATTCCTTCAAAATCTCATATATATGGAATTCAACATTTCATGGCAATATGAGAAGGATTGTTTACAATTCCATGAAACTCATATTATCTTTATCATTGTCATTGCTATTATTATTATTATTATTATTATTATTATTATTATTATTATATTTTTTTTATAACATCACTTTATTAAAAACTCATAGGATTTACATTATTATTATTATTATTATTATTATTATTAATATTTATTTATTTTTATTATTTTTTTTATATAAAACATCACTTTTTTTTATAAAACATCACTTTATTATTATTATTATTATTATTATTTATTTTATTTTTATTTTTTATTTATTCTTATTATTATTTTTTTTTGTTTTATTTTTTATTTTTTTATATTATTATTATTATTATTATTATAAACGATCATTTAATTATTATTGTTATTATTATTATTTTTTTATAAACAACCGTGTTATTAAGATTTAAAAATTATTATTTATTTAAAATTGAATAAAAATTATTATTTATTAAATTTTTTTATTATTATTATATTTAAAAATTATTATTTTTTTAAAATTAAATATAATTTATTTATAGCTTATTTTTTTTAATTTATACTTTAAAGAATACAATTGTATTTTATATAAAAAAATTATTTATTTAATATATTAGTTTATATAATATTATTTAAAAAATTATTATTATAATTTAATAAGTAATTTATTTATTAAATAATATTTAGTTTATTAATCTTAAACTAAAATTAAATTTTAAATATGTTAATATAATTGTTTTTAAATTCTATTCTTGAACGTAAACTTATAGTATTTGCAGATTTCGATTGATCAGATTTTAAATCCCAAGGATTTCAATTTCTAACATTCCATTTCTTCAAATTCCAATTCCTTAAACAGATTCCAATTCTGTCAAAAACATTCTGCGAATCAAACGAGCCCTTAGAGCACAAGATGTCAGAGGGAGTTACAGGTCGTGTTATAGCAAAAAATGTTGTCACTTCAAGAGTTATCTTATAACTCAAAATGTATAACTTAATTTAAAAACACCATTCTTTCATCACTCAATTTATAAGATATTTTTTGGCTCAAGCTTAAACCAATAAAAACACGATACAAAAAATAAAAAAAAAAAGGAACAAAGAAAAAAAATGCCGTATCTCACGGCTGTTAATTTTGGCGCAATAACTTATAACTTGAGGTGGAGTGTGGAGTGGAGCCATAGAGCTCTTATTATAGGATACCAACCAACCCTATAACATTGCACACTGTGTGCTCTTAAAACTTTAATGATGACAAGTAAACCATGTTTCGTGAGATCTTGTCTTGTAACAAGGATGTGTATGAACGTCGTTTTTTTTTTGAACGGGTATTATATATTTTGGAAAAATGATTGACATGCCTAACTTATACGTAAATGATATCTTAAATGTTTGACAAGTGGAATGTTTCTTATCATTTTGATCTTGTCTTCATGGTACTTGTTAGGCATGTTATTTAGTCATACCAGCTAATGCTTTATGTTCTATATTGGAGAAACATCAATGCAACATATGTTTACATACTGAGTCCGCATATATCATTCACGATTAAATAACTTACACTTGTAACCGGAATATTCATCTTTTATTGGATTATTGTCACTATTTTATTAATTGGGTATGTACTACAACAGAATGGTTTTTAGTCATTGTCACTAGTGTAGACAATCGCATAACTTTTGAAGGACATGGAACAATTTAAGAAGCCAAAAATGCAAAAATAAATAGAGGATCATTTTGTTGCCAAAAAACGCCAAAAGGGTGAACGGGGAATCAACTTTTAATTTTGACCATCAGATTAAAAAATGTAGTATATAATTTTGATGCTTTCATATTTATATACTTTTATTCGTCATTTTGACCATCCAGCTAGTATTATCCTATTTGAAATACTTTATAGTTTTTTAAGTCTTCTATTTTAATCATCGTTGACATTGTAATCCTGAATTGTTGTTGGTTGAAGTTTGGAACCTATTACCCCACAAAATAAACCGATGGAATGTTTTTTGATTGAAATTTCTAAAAGATAAATATTTTAAGAGTGAAGGTGACACGGCAATTGTTCAACTTAACTATAATAAATATAAATCAACGTAACCTTAAAGGCTACGTTTGTTATTCAGACACGTATTATTTGTTTGTACTTTCAACCGTCTCTATGTACCACAAGTTATCCATGTTTTTGTTCTTTGAACGTAGATTCTAGGATTATTTTAACAAGACCCTAAATTTAAAAGGTCAAAACACATATTAGTAACATGAACTTGGCAATTTGGATAATCTAATACCCTATGGACGTTTAAGGGTGCAATAACATGAATTAATGTGTTGATGTGAGGCATGTAGCGGGTCAAAACAGTGTAGCTCGTGGGTTGGAGTAATGAGCTTCTCATCCATTTAATGTTTATCGATGTGGAATGCCCCAAAAAAGTGTCAAAGTTGTACCAAGAGTTATATGTTCAATTTATGCATTTTCATAGTTCATAGACTGAAATGTAGTGTTTGAGTTATCACCAATATCGATTCCATGCACTTTAAAAGTGAACTTTGTATTTAGACATGATGTTTATGTTTTCAAGACTTGAAGTTTTGGTTAGCTGGATATGTCTAGTTTACAAAAAATGAAAAAGTGCAGGTAAGTGTATACGATATAGAGGATTTTATCCTCTAAGGTGTAGAGGCTATACAACGTAGAGATTTTTACTGTGTAGACAAGTTCTGTTAAAAAAAAAACTACTGGGCGTTTCAAGTTGGTTGGCAAAATGAAATTTCTATCACCATATACTAAATTAGCGCAACAATTAATTATTTTGTTTTCTTATTTCTTTCTTGCGCTAAAAAATCAATTTAGGAAAGCTTATTGTTAAGTAAATGATTTATACTTAAAACTAGTAATAATACTCGTACACGCACGGGGTTTTGACAAAAAAAAAATTATTTTCTATTAATATTGAATATTGTTTCTTTAAAGGTAATTGCATATAATTATATAGTTATAAGTTTCATGCACGCACGAAGTTTACACATAACTCAAATTTATTTTAACATTTTAGTTCAGTATATACACATATAAGAATTTGCATATGAAAATTGTGATATAATTTGGTAAGATATTTGTAAAAATTTCTGTTAGGTAACTCGAGATTTAATTTTATTTAGCTGACAAAGATGTTAATGTTTTATTTAAATTTCACTACTGGTATTATGTTGTACACATGATTCAAGTTTAATAGCACATAATGAGCGTTGATAAAGTTAAAGTATACCCCTTAAAGTTTTTAAAAAATGTTTTTCTAGATATCCTTATATAAATAAATAAGAATTACATGAGTCATTGTTATAAGTATAATCATGTATATTTATTTTTATATTAAAGTAACCCGTGCTTACAATTTGATAATTATATTCCCGTTTTCAGTAATTTAGCCGTATTTAAAATGTAAACTCATGTCCACATAGGTTAAACTTTTAAAAATGAAATAAATGAGTCCTTATTAAATGTATATATTAAAAAAATTGATACTTATAATCTTATGCAAATTTATATGTTGTTATTCTAAAACAACATATACATTGTATTTTTAAGATATAAAGTATAAATGATATAAAGTATAAGGGGGTATTTGTTTATAATCCAAAGTTATTAAAAAAATATAGATGCTTATAGTATTACACTTCAACCACTAAAGTTTTATTAATGACCTCATCTTTTTTTAAGTTTTTGTTTTCACAAATTTGACACATATATTTTTATGTGTTTTTTTATCAATCAAATTTCTTCACAAAATTTATTAAAGTTCGACCAAAATCAATTTAATTTTGACTTTTATTAACCAAATTATTAAAAAAACATGGAGGCTTATAATATTACACTTAACTCTATATACTTTTTAAAAATTCAACCACTAAAGTTTTATTAATTGCCTCATCTTTTTTTAAGTTTTTGTTTTCATAAATTTGACACCTATATTTTTATGTGTTTTTTTTATCAACCAAATTTCTCTACCAAATTTATTAAAGTTGGACCAGAATCAATTTAATTTTGACATTTATTAACCAATCACATCACACGATTTTGCTTACGTGACGAAATCGAGCTCTCCTATTGACCAAATTGTTTTTTCAATAAAAATGACTTGACAAAATCATTGCGAAATGATGTAATTCCTTTATTATATAAAAGAAGATAAGCTAACTAAATATTTTCTTCTTAAAATTTAATTGTTTTTTTAAGTTAATATTTTAATTTATTATTTTGACTTTTTGAGTATAAAGGATACATAAGAAAAAACTATTTAAACTTATTTCGGGCTACTTTTAATGTATTTTCATATTATATAATTAAATGTTTGCCTATGATTTTTAAATAACTACATAAAAGTTTTAATTTTAATTTAATATATGTATATGAAGAAATAAAAGGTAAATAGTTATGGTTTGAGAATTATTGGAAACGATCATTTAATTATTTAATAAGGATATGTATACATTAAAAGTAGTGTGATAAATTCATTTTGTGTAATGTATTATTTTAAAATATCTTAATTCTCAATAAATAAATAATATTTATATTAATTAAAAGAAAAATGAAAGTAACTAAATTTTATAAAAAAATATATTTAATTATCCTAAATTTAACTAAAAAACATTTATTGATTGTTTAGCATAAAAATTTATTAATTTTATTAGTTAATTTAGTATATGATAGTAGTAATTTCAATTTGCCAAGTTCGATATACTATTCTACACCCTTGAAAGTTCAGGATACTAAATGATCCAGTTTACCAAGTTTAGAGTACTAATATGTGTTTTGGCCAATTTAAAATACTAAATTATGAATAAAAATGGTTAACTCTTTCTGAAAGAGTGATTAAGCATCCAAAATATAATAACAAACTATCAATTACGACCTAAAAAATCCAGTGTTTTTATACAATACAACAAATGATATTTGAATAAAAAATAAATTCAATGTGGAATTTCCATAAAGTGTAACATTTGTAACAACCTCAAATTCGAGCAAAATATATCATAATACTTGTACAACTTATAAATTTACAACCTTATTATAGTAACTAATAGATGTTGCGCTACAAATTGCAAGGCACAAATCTTTAAAATATCTCAACTAAGCTATAATATCTCTCGTGAAGTTTCACTATTCAACATGGTATTAGAACGGGTCTCATCCTCAGAACTAGATGTACTGGCGGAACTATTAAGGGTCAGGGAAGGGACCCATCCCCCCCAAAATTTGCGGCAAGTACTGTAAATACTATAAGTTTTAAGCGTAATTTAGTCGGTAATACAAACAAATCTCCGATTCGGCCCTCCAAAATAAATTCACCTCCCAAAATAGATGTTCAAGTTTCGCTACTGCCTAAATGGCTACGTTGGTGTTACACCCCGTGAACAACACGACTTAAAATCATTGAAATTTAAACTTTTACGCAGAAACGATTTGACTTAAAACTGATTTGCTGTTGCTAATCGTTGAATTGATATAATTATATAACAAACTGACCCTTGAAAGTATTTTTACATGAAACTAGACTCAATTACCTTCGAAATGACGGGTGGCAGGACCCGTGACGACTTACAGTTCAAAAAATATGATTTTTTGAAAACTGACTTCGACTAGTTCTCCAACTAGTTCTCCAAACTAGTTTTCCACTAGTTCTCCAAACTATTTTAACCACTTTACAAACACTTAACTATATACATTGTTTTTCCAAACATTCTTGACCCGTTTGGCCCAAAATGGGTAAAAATAGACCTTGTCCCAAACATCCCTTTTTCTGCATATCCCTTTTATATACTTTTGACCCATTTTCCGGAAAAAGACTTATACCACTTTAACAACACATAAAAACTTTCAGAAATAATTAGTACATTTAAAAATGTCATATTCATAATCATTAATCCGTTTACAACCCAAAATGGGCATAATTACACATTATGCCAAACACCCCTTTTACTAAATATACACACTTCAACCCATTACTATAATGAACCATTTGACACATTTAGCTTTAACAACAATGACATAAACTTTGACACTCGAAAACATACATACAACCCATTCAAAGACTCTCGGGGGACAACATTGAAACGAGCTCGGTATCTACCTAATTTCTACTTTCTTACCATTCTTCTAACTTTCATCTAACAATCCATAAGCTTTAATCCAATGCTTACCATCGCCATCACATATGGACCTACGAACATTAACATCTTAAACCGTAAGCACGAGGCTTAGTAAGCAAAACGGATATAACTTAACATTATACATCAATCACACATTACACATTACAACCATTCTTCCATTACAACTTTAATCATAAACATACCTTGGGACATCATTAAGCATCACCATACATACTCTAACCATTTCCATACTACTTTATCAATCTCATGCTAGTTATGCAAAAGTAGCACTACAATCTATTTACACACAAACACATATACATCAAGTCATACCATATACTTAACATAAACATCACATAACACATAATGCATTGAAATCCATATAACATTGACTTATAACCGGTTTACTTACCTTGATTCCAAACTAATGAAACCAAACATGTCATCTTCTCCATTCTTGTCATCTAGGCCAAATCACTATTATCATAAACACATAATTAATCAACTATGTCATGGCTACCATAACCATAACCATAACCACTTTCTAATCATTACTAATTATCACATAATCATATGATGACTATATGATAATCAATCCCATTAGCATATTGGCTTAACTCAATAATAGTTAACCCATATTCATTATAACTCTTTAATTTAATTTATAAACATCATTTACCCAATTTCCCAATTGATATCAAGAACCCTAATTCTTGAATTCACCAATTAACTTAGGGTAAGGGAATACTTACTTGTAGGGATGATCAATAAAAGTTTATTACTGGATTGGAGCACTAATCTAACTTTAAATTATCATTATAGTGATCTTGGTTCTTCCCTCCCTTTTCTCCAAACCGTATCACACACACCCCCACCATATTCTGGAATGTATAGAATTCAGTAGAAGATAACTATTAGTAGTATAGTTTGCCTAATTGGCACATTAGGCCCCTTAAGTTCTTTTCTTTCTATTATGGCCACAATAACTTTATTACTCAATTACTATTTGACAACATTAGTCCTTTAAGTCCATCTTTATTATAAATGTGGCACATCATACTTTCTATAACCATTTACATGACCTTTAATACTTATAGTTTGACTACCGGGTTTGACTAACCAATCCCGTAAGTCCACAAAACTTATAAAAGTCATAGTCAACCATTCAAATGGCATTCTTGTAATAAATTGATTAGGCCCAGTTTCAGGGTGTTACAGTTGGGTCGTCTCCCCGAAGCCACCCCATCAAACCTATTTGCCACCCTTTATACCTTATAAGAAAAAAGAATTAAAAAAAAAAAAAAAAAAAAAGTTAAAATTTCGGCTATTATCCTAACTGCATACTGTTTTGGCCATAACTTTCAAACCATTTGGAGTTAACTAACGCGGTTAACGCTATTCTCTTTATTTTTCAATTATGCACAAAACCCAACTTGAATCACCTCTCAGAGGCCGCTAGACACGCCGCCACGTGCCGTCAGAAGCCGATTGCCGCAAAAAAAATCAAAAACAAAAAACAAAAGTTTATGCTTAGCTTTTGTTTCTTTGATTTTGCTCTTGCTGTTGTTGTTGCTGCATTATGAAGATTAATTTCCGCTTAGTGTCAGATATCTTCATCAACAAATTTGTTATTTGTCGTTACTACTGCTTTTATTTGCTTTTACTTTGATTGCCATAATGTTTTTTTCTTCTTCTTAGTCTAGCTTTGTTTAGTATTTATTTAGTTTTCTAATTTAATCCGAGCTTTAGTGATTTCGCCGCTCGTATTGCAGGGGAGTATTAGACTACATATGGTCCAAGCCCGATTGTAGGTTTAGGTTTATTAGGGTTTCTAGATATAATTGCATTATAAATATTGTATCATAATACAATATCTCCTTCGGGGTTTCATTATTCAACAATATATACATATTAAACTAAAATCATACTTACTCATAAAGTTATGCTGCACCTTAGATCGACCGTAATGGCTCAGCCGAAGGACTCGATTGACCTCAATGTCGACGTGTCCTCCCTATTACGGGGCACCCCCTAGCCTGACGCATCCAATGACAAACAAATGAAGAAGTCGGTCCTAATTTTGATCGATTCATTGCACACTCAAACCAAACCCAACGGCTTAAAATGTAATCGTTGGGTCACTTTATTAAAAAAAAAATTAAAAATTAAAATATCTTACCCTAAAAATACCTCATTACTTCTCCATTTTACACAATTTCAAAACAAATCTTACTATAATCTTCTCGTCTTACATAATGTCTCAAAAAACTCCCAATACCAAAATACCAACGCCAACAAAACGTTTCAAACTTTCCAACACCGGATCCCAATTTTTGCTTGACCGGTCACTCACCACACATTGATTTTCAATGTGCGCAAGCTTCGTATACCAATCACAACCACCATAACAACAACCATTTTTTTTTTTTTTTTTTTTTAAATCAAAATAGTCCCTTCTAGCCTCTGTATAATCAATTGATGTACCAACAACAACTATCTCAAATGTATCATCCGCAAATGTTACAAGATTTTCCAAGTTCAAACTTCTCCAGTTATTTGTTTTAATCTTGATGAAGAGATGGATCCGTTTTTTTGCAGTCAAGATTATTCTACGGCTCAAGGTTGTGGTGGTCCATTCGTACCCGATGAAGACGACTATCCTGTCGAAGAGGTGGCGCCCGTAAAAAAGAAGAGGTAAAAAATTTAAGACCTTTGAAAAAGATTATAGAAAACTAGAAGGGGGTTGAATAATTTTAGTGTTTTTAATTTCTTTTCTTTGAAAACTTTATGTGAAGTCGACTATTATATATTGACAAATATGAAAATAAGTTAAATGCAAGTAAAGATAGAAACGATTTGTTAGTTCACTAAGTTTACAACACAAGCATCAATAGAAAGAATAGAGAAGAGAAGAGATTGGTTGAACAACACACAAACAAACACTAAGCGAAATAAAATAGAGAAAGGTTATGCGTGAGTAATGAAAGAGAATGAATTGAACAACCAACCCTCAAGTGAGGGTTATTACAAGGTATTTATAGGAGGGAAGCTAGGGCAACACTCCTAGTTCTCATCCTTTTCCTTATTGGACAAGGCCTAGGCTTATGGGCCTTCTACATAAGCCTAAGGCTAATAACAAACATAAAGGCCATAATTAAGCTAACTATTACATATGAATCACTAACACTTGAATTAGGTTTAGGAGTGATTCCAACAATCTCCCCCTAAGTGTTGGTGATGAATGAATGTAAACGGTGATGGTGCAGATGTAATAGTAGCTTCGACGTCTTCTGACTTTCTTCTTTCTTGTGAGAAGAAGTGTCTTGATTTGAACAATCTCCCAAGTGTAGAGAAATTGTTTTCTTTAAACAGTTTTGCTTTGACGTCATCATTTTCTTTGTTCTTTGATCTTTGTTCTTTGTGGTGATAGTGATAGTATGTTGTTGTTGTTCATCAGTGTCCGCTTCGCGCTCCAGTGTCTCCACGTCTTTCTCCAACATGCTCACACGCTCTTTAACGTTGGATTTCAGTTGATGAAGTTCTTTAAGTCTTTAAACTTTGTAGATTCTTTGTTGATGAAGAATCATTCTGACTTTGTGTTGCTTTTGATTATGAGAGAACTTCCATAAGTGATGATGTTGGTATGAGCATGTGGAGAATCTCGACGATCAGTCGCTCGAGCTTCCATAAGAAGTAAACATAAGAAAGGTTAGTAATAAGCGGATTCCGCACTTACAAGTTTGAACTTCGAGAGTGTTAACAACATAGTGTGAAAACACAACTCTAATTCTCACAAAGGCCGTTCCTGAACCGAAGTCCCACAAGTGAGATAACGCGATGTACCGAAGTACATCTATGGTTCGAGATGAGTCGAGGTACACAAGCATCACCTCACGACATAGACCGTTTGAGACCACTAAGCATAATCCACGAGGAGTTACCAAGCGACCTTTGTCGTGGTGTTTGATGTTGACCCGGCGAGTTTCCATTCAATCACCGAGGATCACAATTGTGAACCTCTCATAAATGTTCTCGATAGATTGCTAAGATCTGTGAAGGACTCGATAATGTACCGATGTTCTTATTGTTGAACCACAAGTGATGAAATGTCAAGTGTACCTAAGAGATCTTTTGATGAATCTCGTGGCTCTAGACTCAATAGTGTGTTTTGGTTTTCGTGAGCGGAGACTAGGGAGAGGGTCTCCTTCTTCAATACCCGCAATCTCTAAGAGAAAGCCGATAGTTTACGTAGGGTTCCCTGTGAGAATGAAACAAGCTTCTTTTGAGAGAAACTTGAGTGGCTAAGAAGGTTTAGTGCATTCGTCACTGGGTCCATGACGACTTTTAATCTTCAATACCGGCGTCATCAAGTGACAACCAGTTGCATATGAATTGAACCGGTTCGCCCTAAGTTGAATAATCTGGAGGGCTATTTCTTTTCACCCTTTTCTTTGCATTTCTTTTTAATTCTTCAACTCCTTCTTTCTCCGATTCTCATTTTCTCCTTTTTATGATCAAACCCAAGGACTTCTAATTCTTCAACTCCTTTTTATGATCAAACCCAAGGACTTCTAATTCTAACTATTGGTAGTGTCCTTGGGTAGATCCCTCCGGCTCTGGCGGATCATAGGACGGTTATTCCTAACCTTAATCTCCTTATAACTCCATTGCCATAAAACCATTTTCAAGAAAATCTCTCGTAGTGTTTGTGAATGAAAAACATTTTGTACCACTGTGAGAGTTTTGTATTTTAGCATAAATACTCCCCCTCCACACGTACTTAAGTGTTAAGGCGAAATCTGACGCGGTGAGAGAAGAACACGCACTTTTGAATTGATCGACTCAAGATAGACAATCCCCCACGAGACACGGTTACGTTGAATAGTTAAAGAGTTACATTGTCAGATTTTAGGTGACAACTAGCTCTAATAACTATCTTGAAGTCTGTAGCCCAAAGATTCATTTGCATTTACACAACATATTTCTTATCACATAGTTTTCTCCCCCTCAAAAATGACATATAAATGTTATTTTTGAAGAAATGTTGAGAATAAATATGTCCATTTTGAGTTTTGTGGGAAGATAACACAAAGAACATTTTGTGAACAAAGTTAGTAAGTCAAATAATCCCCCTCAACAAGTGATATAAACGGTTGAGGTTTTGAAAATCATAAGGGGAAGTACTTTTTCTTTTGAGCAAAACCTTGAAAAGTGAAAGGTTTGATAGGTTTTTCTCAAAAGTAAGAAGCTTTCGCTCCTTTTATAGGATTATGGCACTGAAGCGTACCACAGGGTCCTTTCTTGACAAGAACGGGTTGTACACTGATATGTGTGCACAAGCCATTGTCATATAAATCACACATCCAAATTATATGAAATAGAAGTAGTTCAAGGGTACCAGAATTCCATCAATCTTGCCAGAATGCGAACAGGCGTTGATAGCCGGCGAGAGCAATCACCGGTCGACCACCTACAAAGCTCTCAGTGTTAGAATGATCCTTCGATACAACCTTTCATCAATCATAGTGATGATCCTCTTCACATCCCGTCTGTCCTTAGAATTCCATCGCTTTTGTGACCCAATTCCTTCATGTATATCCTTCAACCTATAAGCCAATCCGTCCCTAACCTTCTTCAATGTGTGATCCCCAAACTTGTGAAGATCGGTACACGCCATCAAGCGATTCGTTGTAGTTCACTAAGGTAAACTACTTGAATGGTTGGTGATGAGAGTGTATTGTGGAAGCTGGTTGATGTCGGGAAGATCTAGCCGAGGTGGAGTGAAGTTGACACGGGTGCGATATGATTCAACTTCAAGTTGGAGATCTTCTACACGTTCTTTGATTACTATTCTTCTGATGAAGATAAGCAAGGATTTGATGAATTCACGTTGCACTTCAATCGAGAATTGTCTCATGCGACCACTCGTACTTTGGCAAGGTACATGTCTTCAATGTCGTTGATAGACAAATTCTCAAAGTCCGCTTTAGAGAATGCATAATCCCTTTCGTCTTGTCTTTTGACTACGATATTCTTGAGAAAAGTGTAGTCCCATTTAGACGAAAGATCAACATGTTTGATGGCAACGATATTCTTATTACTGAACACTTCATGTTGAGACTTCGAACCTGGCAGCCTGTAGTAGATTCTTCGGTGTTTCGGCCAATGGTGAATCCCATACATTGCATCACGGTCATACTCTTCCACTTTGTTGGAGAACATGTGGTTAGCTCTTTCCTCGATGGCTATGCGGTTAGAGTATATAGCTGCTGGGAATGGAAGTGTCAGAGATGTAGCGTATTTCCTTGAACCATCGCCAACGTGTAGAAGGAATTCCAAATCTTTGTTGAAGAAATATCGGAATGGAATCCTAGGCGATCCGGTTGGCCAATTGTTGGTAGAGGTTTAGACCAGTCGGTGTAATATGGAGGATTGTCCCGTTGAGTGAAGTCGATGTTTGCTTCCGGGTTGAGCCAATCCATATTGTTAGACATGGCTCGTGCTATATTATCAAGGTGATACTCGACTTCAATTGCACTTTCCGAGCTGTCTTTTAGCAGTTGAAATGCTTCATTCTTGATTCGCTTCAACTCGGATTTCGTCATATTTTTCACATGGAATTTTTCTTGCAAGAACTTAGCATGCTCCAATGTACGACCTTCTACTGCATATTGACCTTCAGGTGGGTAGGGTGTAGAATCAACAAGCTTCGAGAACCATCATTGATCAGTGTCATCCTCATCCATCCATGATAAGACGTCGGTCATAGCGCCTTCTTCTTCTTTCTTTGGCCTAGAGGAGGATTTTGGTTTCTTGGTGTCGTGGGAGAGATGGGTTGTTGTTGGGGCTCAAGGATTTCCTCATCGTCACCACCCGTATACTCAAAGTGATCATCGGTTTTAAGTGCGGGGTGGTAACTCGAATCCCGAGGTTTATCTGTAGAGGAGGAGGAGGGATCTTTGTTGAGCGGAGTCCTTTGGGGTGGAGGCGCATTGAGTCTTGAATTGAGGATGATTCACTAGACTTCTTTGGACGTTTGGGCTCGTTATCCTTATCCTTATCTTTGTCTTCATCGTCTCTTGGGCGTTTAGGCCTTCTGCTTCTTCTTTGTATGATGACCTGAGTTGGTATTCCAACAATGCTTCAAACAATTTACCTTCGTAGGAACCAAACGTTGCTGAGCGTTTCGACATTTGAGCTACCAGCCGGTTCACCAATTCATCATCTGAGAAGATTGTGGGTTCAACTGGATTGATGTTTACATTCATTGGAGTTGATTTCATAGTTTGTTTGGCCAGATGTAAGAGATTCGGATAAAGTTTTCTGGTATACATCTCCTTTGTCAGTTTAGGAACGACGTCAAGAAGGAACTTGTGAGTGTATCCTTTGATCATCTCGTCCATTCTCCCTTGAAGATCATCTTTCATGAGCTTCTGGACATACTCCCTTTCAACTTGCATCTTTTCATTCTCATCATGAAGATCATCGTATGCAGTCGGCAAGAAAATCTAACTTCTTCTTTGTAATATCTTTCTCTCGACCGCTTGGCGGCTTTAACGATTCTGTCTTTGCTTGAGAGAACCAATACGCTTTGGCCTCTTTCTTGACCGGATGTGGATATGGTTGATCTTTTGATGGTGGTGGTGAAGAGTGAGAAGATGAATCGGATGATGATGAGATATGAGGAGACTCTGGGTCCTTTGGTGGCTCAGAAGTTTCCTCCTTTGGCGTCTCGGGACTATCTAGAAGGAACTTATCATATTCAATATCTTCTTCATTTCCAGACTTAGCTTTTTCATCTGCTTTATCTTTCTTGGACTTTTCAGTTTCTGGTTCTTCAATGTTGTAATCAATAGAATCTTCCACGGGCTTTTGTTGTTGCTCCAAAGTGGTGGCACCAGTTCCCTTATCGGGTCGATTAACCGCATCAGGATTTGGTGTAGGTTGAACTCCACCACTTGACCCTCCGGGGCCACCCATTTGATCCTTAGCAAATTCTTTTGCAACGTGTTGGAGTCTAATGAATTTGAACTTCTGTTAGGAATTAGAAATTCCAGGTATTAAAGAGTCGGTCACCTCAAGTATATGTAGTCGTTAGAAAGCTCATAGTCGTAGTTATTTTATGTTAAGTAGTATTTAGTTAAGTAACACCGTGGAGGACGGACGGGTCTTTACCCATTGTATGCCTGATCCAAAGCCCGTTGTGTGGCGTTTTATTGTAAGACTATAAATACTCTCTACCTTCCAAGGTAGAGAGTTGGAGCTCATAATAAGATTTTTCTTTCTCTCACTAAGTTCCCTAAACCTCTAACTTTCTCTCTCTAAAACCTTCTTGTATGCCACTTGTGATTATGGTTTAGTGTGTTTGTGAAATCAAATATCTTACAATTGGTATCAAGAGCCATGGCTAGATCATCTCTTACATATCTTTGGATTTCTAGTGGTTTTTAGGTGGTTTTTGAGTTTGAAAAAGTTTAGTGGTTTTTGTATCATTTGGGTGATTTCTTGTGTTAAAGATTGGATTTTGTTAGTACTTTTGTGTTTAGAATCATCACAAGTGTTTGGGTTTTGATTTGGTCAGCTTGAATCATCATGGTTGGATTGTTTTTGGATTGAAAAGTGATGTTTGTGAGTTTTTCTAGCTAGCGACTTGACCCACGGAGTGCTTTTCTTGTTAGCGACTTGCTTTACAATTTGGTAGCGAGTTGCAGTTTGTGTTGCTAGCAATTTAGGCTTAGCGACTTGTCTAGTGAGACAAGCCGACAAACAGTACACTTAGTGGATTCTCCACTACGGGTAGCGACTTGGTGGACGTTAGCGACTTGTACTTTTGTTCGTTAGCGACTTGGTTTTAGCGGTTTGGTGCATAGCGAGTTGCTTTTTAGCGACTTGACATTTTAGAGACTTGGATCTTAGCGAATTCTTGTCAAAATTTTGCTAGCGACTTGAATCTTAGCGAGTTGTTATATAGCGACTTGGTGTGTGTTAGCGACTTGGGATTATAGCGACTTGGGATTATAGTAGTTAGCGACTTGGTTCAAGATTTCTAGCGACTTGGGTGATTTTTTACGGTTTTCTCTTGATTTAGTAAAATCCCGTGAAAGAATCTATTTCCGGTTTAATCATAGAGTTATAAAATCCCGTGTAATCTGTTAACATGTCTACCAACGTTCCTACTATCATATCCACTGTTGCAGAGGATGTTCAAGCCGGCTCAAATACTCGTCCACCCATGCTTGACAGAAGGCCCGACTATGACTCTTGGGCTCAACGAATCAGATTATACTGTCTTGGAAAAGAAAATGGGGTTAACATTCTCAAATCCATTGATGAAGGACCTCACCGAGTTGAGACTACTAGAGATGTACTTGATACTGCTGAAGATGGTACTTTGATTTACGGAATGGACATACCAAAGATGTATGATGAGCTCAATGATAAGGAGAAGAAGAGATTTGATGCTGATATAGAAGCGTCTAACATTATCTTGCAAGGTCTTCCAAAAGACATCTACAAGCTTATCAATCACAACACAGAAGCAAAAGCTGTATGGGATAATGTCAAGATGCTTCTTTCTGGTTCTAAGCTAACTGTTGAAGACCGAGAATCACACTCTATGATGAATTTGAGCACTTCAAGATGAAACCAGATGAGAGTGTCTATGAGTACTATGTGAGGTTTCACAAGCTTGTGAATGACATGAGAAATATTAAGATGACAATACCGAACATTCAGTTGAATTCAAAGTTTGTGAACAACATGAATCCAGAATGGCACAAGTTCGTGACTTCTGTGAAGCTTACCAAAGGTTTGAAGAATACAAACTATGAGCAACTCTATGCCTTCCTTCTTCAAAATGAGAGACATGCCATGTTTGAAAAAAGGATTCTTGATCAGTTCAAAGCTCAGGGAGAAACAAGCTCAACAAATGATTCAACTGCCTTTTACACAAATGTTGGGATAACCACCAAAGCTTCTCAAGTTGTACCAATGGGTAATGGAAATCATAAACTCATTCCATATCCAATGTTCAAACAAGCTGATGCTGATGTAGGCATGGGAAACTTCATTAATCAACTGGCACTCATGATAAGTCAAAACATGAATTCTCTCCCACAAACCAACAACAACCTCGAGCAGCTTCTAACCACACAATCAAGCTATCGAGAGATGGGAGGATTGTGGTGCAACCATTCGGGGAAAGACAGTATGATCAGGGAAGAGGTGGAACTAGTAGAGGTTATGTTGCAAATCAGAATAGGGGAAGAAATGGAAATCGAGGACAAGTTAATACGATCAAGTGTTACAACTGTGGAGGAGAGGGACACATTGCTAGAAAGCGCATCTCCAAAGCGTCCACAAAATGCGAGAATACTTCAGGGATAAGATACTGTTAGTGCAAGCTCAGGACAATGGTGCTGCTTTAGATGAAGAGGAGTTGTTGTTTCTCGTGAGGGCAATGCCAAGACCTATGATGCTGATGTGGATGAGCGGCCGATTAGGAGATAGGCCATAATCATAATGCCTTTCAAGTAGGCTGTGATGCATACGACTCGATGTTGATGATGGACCCTCTGCACAAACAATTTTCATGGCTAGCATTTCTCTAATGGTTTCTCCTAAGGTCTCATCTTCACCACAAGTGGTCCATCCAAAGACAAACTCATTTCTGAGGTACTAAAACTATACGATGATGTTGATATGCAAAAGATGCATGACAAAGTACAATCAACTGAAACTATTGAGTCAAATATTGAAGATATGGGTAATATCAATGTTGTCCCATATGATCAATATGTGAAACAAAGTGAAAGTGAAGTTGTGCCAAGTGATGCATCTTCATATCAACGATGACTATGTTTTTGATGAATACACGCATGTGCCCCTAATGATTACGTATCTCGAACTGAATGCCTATAAAGAACGTGTTGCTAGTAATGAACAACGTGCAAAATTTGAGTTGACCACCCGTGGCGGAAATGGATGACCAAATGCATACAACTATTAGAAAAAGTAGGTTTAGAGAAGAAGTATTAAAACAAGAGTTAAACTCCTTACAAGAAAAGCTTTCTAAAGCTGCTAAGCAAAAACAAGAACTTCAAGAAAATGTTAAAATGCTTAAGCAAGAATTCAGCGCTAAGGAATCAAAACTTTTGAATGATTTTTCTAATCTAAAAACCTTGAAAACAAGCTTGAAAATAAGTTGTACGTACAAGGAAATACCATTTAGATTGCTCACTTAATCACTAAGCATAGAGTTTTGAGTGATAAGCATAGTACTCCCCTTGTTGAGGAACCAAATCCGAGAGTTGTTAAAAGGCTAGAGCGCCCATAAGGAAGATAAGAAATCGAGATGAAGTCACTAGGAAGATAAGAAATCAGATGAAGTCACTAGGAAAAGATGAACAAGAAACTAGATGATCCTAAATGTAAAGAGAAGAAAATAAATATCACACCCCATGATTACAAGAAGGAGAATTGGATTTCCTTGAACAAGTTTAAGCCTCAAACGTTGTTAACACCGAACAAGTGTTCTGGAAAAAGGATTTAGATAAGCAAAAGCGAATCTTGTTGTAACAAACCCACCCTTTAGGAAAATGCCCATTGTGTATCCTCCCAATACACCAATGCATTTAGTTCCTAGGACTATTGCCACTAAAAGCAAGACCTTAATCAGTCAATATGTTATTCTTCAACTATTTGTGATTTTGAGAAAACTTGTAAGAAAAGGATCACACCATGGGATAGCGAAGGAAAGGGGTTTTGAACAAACAAAAGAATGCTATCTAACCGAGGTCATGCCTTTCTTCAAACTACTAAAAGATCATTTTGAGAGTCTTAAAAAGGGGATAAGTTTAGATATTAAAGGAATGGAAAAGAATTTGATGCAATGATAGTTGAGGTTAGTGACTATGAGCGAGCATTAAAATATAATGAGATTGAGAGGAAGAACTTGCATACCTTGAATGAGAATCTTATTTATGAATGTATTACTCAAGATGTGTTTTACCTTTGCTACAATTGCTCCATTAATGCTTCTCAATTTCATGAATTATCTGTTGCTCTGAAAGTCTCTCATGATCGTGTCATTGAGCTTGAAAAGATTAATTTGAAACTTAATGAGAAAATTGATCGGGATGATCACGATAATTTGGTAAAGCATCTTTCTAAACTAGAAGTTGAACATTTTGATTTACAACTAAAATATCAACATCTAAAAGAAAATGTTAAAACCTCAAATATCAATACATCCTTGGATGTTCACGAATTTGATGCGTTTTGAAATTAGCAAACGTGATGTACATATTGAGCTCATTGTAACACGATCAAAAAGTTGAAAGCCCAAATCTCTCAATTAAAGGGTGAAAAGAACAATGTGAATGGATCCCAAATGCCTCCTCCTTTAGATTCTCAGTACTCTCAAACTTTTCATCTTCAAAACTTAGTAAATGCCTTACAAAAGGAAAACGAGAGTTTTCTAGAAGAAAATGAAAAAGTTAAGCGACACTTTAAAGAGTTATATGATTCAATGAAAGTCACTCGTGACCAAAACAAAGAAAAAATAACGTCTTCACAAAGGAAATTGAGAATCGAGAAGTCGAGGAAAATGGGAAAGCGCCACTTGTTTTAATAAGAATGTTGTTTCAAAGTCACCCTTAGATTGCAAATATCATGCGGTTAAATATATTCCTCCTCATCTTAGGAATAATGAACCTGCTTTTCATGACTATTGTGCTCACCTTAAGGATAGTCTAGAATGTCTCAGTGAGATTGTTGAAGAGGACTTCATTAATAAACCTCTTGATAGAGAAATTAGGTTTGCTTGCCTCCAGGCCAAACGATCTCAAGAGTTGCTTGAATGTGTAATTGCAACATGTCCAAAATCCTTAGGTGAAAAAGGCAAAGTTGTGAAGCCTTGTTCTATGCCTAGTGCCAAGCGAGAAATCCGTTCTATGCCGTCTTAAGAAAGTAAACACTAATGTGCCTTCAAGTAGTTCGATTCGGATATGTTAGTGCTAAGAAAGTGAACTTTAGTGTGCCTGCAAATAGCTCAAATCACAGTCTTAAGAAAGTAAACACTAATGTGCCTTCTAGTAGTTCAGATTCTTGCACATCAAGTTCAGGAATGCAAAAATTAGATCAACCAACTAATGTTCCCATTCCTCTACAGGAGTAATCAGTGACATTAAAGCAGCGGTCAAAGTCTCAAGACAATACAAGGAATGATAGGACCTTGCAAGCTAAGAATGTGCATTGGAAGAGAGTAGAAGACCAATCTAGGAACTTTAAGCTTGAGTTGAATAAAAGGAATCGTGTTGATTCTAGTATTAGCCTTAAATCTGTAATTAATTAATTTTGATACTATTTGCAAACCTTGTAATGATGTGCGCTTGAATTACATTGCTAATCATGAATGTGGTGTGAATGCTTTGTCTAAAGCTGTCAAATGCCCAGTTAAAATTGTTAAGGCTAATAATCGTGCAAAGAAATCTAAAAGGCAAAGACGAAAGATTGTTAGAAAATAGTGGAAACCCACAGGAAGAACATTTATAAAGATAGGTTATTATTGGATACCTTTTGGTCATAAGAATAATCGGTTTGCCTCAAACTGCTAAGACTATGCCCACTAGAAAATGGATGCCTCTTGGTAGAACTATTCCCTTAAGAAGTGAACATACTTTGAATAGGTCAAAATACAGACCTGACATTGCATCTATTCCCAATGATTCCATTGCTTCTACTTCGATATGGATGTTTCTATTTCGATGTGGGTGTTCCAATTCTTGTTACTAACCAAGTGGAACCCATTCTTGAATGAGGATCCCAATTATCCAGTTATCCATTCTTTTCGTGTTCAAGCTGCAGGATCGTTCAAATCGTTACGTAATTTTGGACTCGGTCATTCCAAGCATATGACCGGATACGGTCATGGCTCATGAACTTCGTGAGCAAATTCATCGGAGAGATTAGATTCGGGAATGATCATTTCGGTGCAATTATGGGTTATGGTGATTATGTAGTTGGCAAAAGTGTTATCTCCAGGGTATATTATGTGGAAGGTCTTGGTCATAATTTGTTCTCTCGTTGGTCAATTCG
Source organism: Chrysanthemum makinoi (assembly GCA_910596185.1). Lineage (NCBI taxonomy): Eukaryota > Viridiplantae > Streptophyta > Magnoliopsida > Asterales > Asteraceae > Chrysanthemum > Chrysanthemum makinoi. The sequence goes on along the minus strand of OU343223.1, from coordinate 90,432,189 downwards.
CGTGATTCCGATCTAGAAGTGGCCTTTAGAAAACATACTTGTTTCGTTAGAGAACTTGATGGTGTGGAATTATTAAGAGGTACTCGTGGTTCAAACCTATACACCATCTCTATCGAAGATATGATGAAGTCTTCTCCAATTCGCTTGTTGTCAAAGGCTTCTAAAACAAAGTCATGGTTATGGCATCGTCGCCTCAATCACTTGAACTTCGGCACCATCAATGATCTTTCGAGAAAGGACTTGTTGTAGGCTTACCTAGTTAAAGTATGAAAAAGATCATCTTTGTTCAGCATGCCAATTGGGAAAAAGCAAGAAATACGCCCATAAAACCAAAACCTACAAACTCTATGTGGAAGTTCTTCATACAATTCATATGGATATGTGGCCCAATGAGAGTGCAAATATTAATGGGAAGAAATATGTGTTAGTTGTGGTTGATGATTTCTCTAGATTCACTTGGGTAAAGTTCCTAAGGTCAAAGGATGAAACTCTAGATATCATCATCAAACTCATCAAGCAAATTGAGGTTCGACTTAACAAAACGGTCGAATCATCGAGCGGACAATGGGCGGAGTTTGTTAACAAACAACTTGGTGAGTTTGATGAAAGTATTGGAATTAGTCATCAAAGAAGTGGTTCTCGAACTCCTCAACAGAACGGTGTAGTTGAAAGACGAAATCGAACTCTTGTGGAAGCCGCAAGGACTATGTTGATTTACTCAAAAGTTCCAATGTTTCTCGGGGTGAAGCCATCGCCAGCTTGCTACACCAAAATCGATCCCGATTCACAATGCTCATGGAAAAACTCCATATGAACTTGTCCACAACAGAAAACCTGATCTTTCATTCCTTCGTGTGTTTGGTGCTTTATGTTATCCAACTAATGATGGTCAAGATTTAGGAAACTGAGAGCTAAAGCGGACATTGGAGTTTTGTAGGCTATGCACCAAACAGAAAAGGTTACCGAATCTATAACAAGAGAACCCGAAATATCAAGGAAACAATTCACGTCCACGTTTGATGAGTGACCGGTCAAATGGCTCTGGACAATCCAGCTCCGAGGACCCGCACTTCAAAGCAGTCCCATTGGTTCATCTCTTGTACCAAACTCCTCATCAGCAACTCCATATGTACCTCCTCAGAAGATGATTTAAAGAATCTGTTTGATCCAATGTTTGATGAACAATTTGAGCCAAGTAACAATGATATGTCAATCCAATCAACAGAGGCTGCTTCTATCCTTGTCAATGAAATTAACCCTTCAACTTCTATGTCATTAAGTCAAGCGCTGCTGTGACCAATCGTTCATCAACAAATCTTCAATCATCAAGTGTACATCATGGAAATGCTTCGATTCAGGATGAAGTTAATCCCTTTGCTACTCAGAAGATGCTCCATTTGAAAATATATTTGCTCTGAATCATCATCGAACCATCTTCTTAGGGAGACATCGACTCGCTACTTCGATCCCTCAACAATACCACATGAACACCTGAGAAAATGGACTCACGATCATCCATTAGACAACATCATTGGAAATCCCTCTCGTCCGGTATCCACACGGAAACAACTTGCAACCGATGCCTTATGGTGCTTCTTCAACTCCGTACTCTCTAAGATCGAACCAAAAGATGTTAAAACAGCCATGAATGAAGGCAATTTGGTTCAATGCCATGCAAGAAGAAATTCATGAGTTTGATCGACTCAATGTATGGGAATTAGTACCGCTCAGTTGTGCTATGATCATTGCTCTAAAATGGATCTTCAAAGTAAAGCTTGATGAGCATGGTGATGTTTTAAAGAATAAGGCTAGATTGGTTGCAAAAGGATACCGTCAGGAGGAGGGTATAGACTTTGAAGAATCATTTGCTCCGGTGGCTCGAATCGAGGCAATCGAATATTCTTGGCTAATGCAAGTAAGAACATGGTAGTCTATCGGATGGATGTAAAGACGGCATTTCGAGCGGAGATCTTAAAGAAGTCGTCACGTCACCAACCTGAAGGCTTTGTGAATCAGAGCATCCTACTCACGTCTATCGTTTGAAGAAAGCTCTTTACGGTTTAAAGCAAGCTCCCAGGGCATGGTATGATACGCTATCAAAGTTTCTTCTATCTACCGGATTCAACAAAGGAGCAGTTGATCCTACTGTTCACCGTGAAGTCGTGCAAACATTTAATTCATGTTCAAATTTATGTTGATGATATTATCTTTGCCTCGACCGACCCCAATGAATGTGATCGTTTTTCAAAAGAAATGGGTTCCAAATTTCAAATGTCAATGATGGGACAAATGTCATTTTCTTGGGATTACAAATTTCACAAAGTCCGGAGGCATTTTTATAAATCAATCTAAATATGCAAATGAGATTCTAAAGAAATTTGGATTTGATTCAAGTGACCCTGTTGACACTCCCATGATTGGCGAACAAACTAGATGAGGACCACTCAGGGATCATGGTAGACCAAACAAAATATCGTAGTATGATGGATCCCACGATGTACCTCACGACCAGTAGACCGATATTACGTTACGTTGTATGCATGTGTGCTAGATACCGAGCTAAGCCTACCAAAAGCACCTTGAAGCGGTTAAGCGGGTCTTTCGGTATCTCCAAGGAACCATCAATATGGGACTTTGGTACCGAAGGACCGGAATGTCACTAACAGCATATGCGCATGCCGATCATGCAGGTGTCAAGATACTTTCGGAAACGTGAGGAGGTGCTCAATTTTTGGGTGATAAGCTTGTGGTCGGTCTTCAAAGAAGCAAATGAGTACTTCTATTTCCTCTGAGAGGTGAATACATAGCCATGTCATCTTGTTGTGCTCAAATCCTATGGATGAGATCTCAATTATCTGACTATGGCTTTGAAATCAACAAAATCCCTCATCTTTGTGATAATAAAAGTGCTATTGCTCTCTCATGCAACAATGTTCAACACTCAAGAGCAAAGCATATCGATATTCGACATCATTTCATCAGGGAACAAGTGGAAAGAAGTGTGGTGGAACTCTATTTTGTGAGGATCGAATACCGGTTAGCGACATCTTTACCAAAGCTCTTCCAAGAGAACGTTTTGAGTTTATTCTTCCACGACTTGGATTGAAAAGCCTTCAACCTGAAACACTCAAACGTCTCCAGGAGGAAGACGAGGAGTAAAGGTCTATCTTCATCTATCTCTTGTAAATATTTATTCGAAAAACAAAATACAAAATTATAAAACTCTCAAAAATCAAATAGAAAATTATAAAACTTTCAAAATCCATAAAAATCTGAAAAATTCAAAAAATCTTCAAAAAATATTGTCAATTTGTCATGTTTTTCTCGGTTCGATAATATCTACGTTCTTTGTGCTGTCATTCAAAGAATGACACGGGACTTTAGATGTTGTTGGAATTCTTAAAAAAAAAAAAAAAAAAATCAAAAAATATCTTTGGGAGAAAGAGAAACAATGGTTTATTGTCATTTTCAGGCAGTAACCTGCTTTTCAAAGAAAGAACAGAGCCATACTTTATCATGTTTTCAAAATCCCATGCTCTGATTCTTTAAACATTTATCTGCGAAAACTAAGCTGTTTTTGAAAATAACTTCGGACTCTATTTTTGATAATCATCTAGACTTATTTGTCAAAATATCTATCTCTCAAACAACAACCTATGTCATTGTTTGAGGGGAGAATGATTTCAATTAAATTAAAAAGTTATTTGTCATTCAATTGTTTTCAAAAGATATTCATGCATGTTTAATCAATGGAGTTTAAAGTCTTAATATCCGATCCTTATCAGTTAAAACGCTTTCATTATCAAGTCACAATTCTCCTTAAAAGCTTTCAAAATCAATTTAAATCTATAAGAGATCACAAATTTTAAATGATTTGATAATTGTGATCGGGGGAGAATTTGTGATTTAAATTGATTTAAACTGATAATTCGGTAAATGGTTTTATAAGGATGTACAAGCTCTCCTTTCCACATGTGCCAAACGATTTCAAATTTTCATATTTTCCATGCACATGTTGAGGGGCATCTATCTTAAACCAAGATTTAAGCGTGATCAATTTATCTCAATGTGCATGTTCCCTCTAGTATGTGCAAAACTCTTTTCAAACCTTGAAGCACATATTGAGGGGAGCAAAATGAAAACCTCATCCTTCCCTAAAATGCTTTATCTAGTTGATTCGATTAGGGAAGTGATGTTGATATCTTTAGAAAATGGTAATCAAAGAAGTTAATTCTTTCTCTTGCCTCCGTGTGCAAAACTATTTCAAATACTTGATGCACATGTTGAGGGGGAGCTCTTGTTCTAAAAATATCAAAACAATTCAGGTACAAAATGCTTTGATAATATATCACAAGTATCCGGATTGATTTTCAAATGGTTTTCAATTGGTTCCAATGGCGGATGAACAATACCAAATAGACCGACCAACTTTACTTTATGTATGGTGATATAAGGATGATAAGGTTAGGTATTAGTTTCCATGATCCGCCGAAGGAGGGATCTACCCGGGGACTATCCACTAGTTAGTGTAGAGTTCTTAGGTATGATGATAAAAGGAGAAAAATGAGATATGGTAAGAGTGCGGACTGAGGCGAGCTAATCGGAATAAACCCAACAAGGTTCTAGCTATGAAGTCTCGGTAAGCACTGAAGGGTTGAAGAATGAAAAAGAATTGAATGAGAAAAGGGTGAAAACAAATAGCCCTCTAAATTATTCAACCTTAGAGGTAGAACCGGTTCAATTCATATGCTACTGATGGTAACATCGGTATTGAAGACAAGACGTCATGGACCCGTGGCGCATTGCACTCCAACTTTCCAAACCACTCAAGTTCCTCTTAAAAGGACTTGTTTCATTCTCACGGGAACCGACATTATCTATCGACTTTCTCTTAGAGATTGTTGATATTGAAGAAGGAGACCCTCTCCCTAGTCTCCGATATAGGATCCAAATATGCACAAATTGAGTCTAGAGCCACGAGATCATCAATAAATCTCATTAGGACACTTTCAATGAAGACTCTCTGTTTCACACAATGTGGAAAGAGATTATATCTTGAGTCCTACGCATTATCCTTGTGGTATTGCGAACATCAAGTGATATGTGAACATATTCACAATGAAGATGGAAAGCCTTACAGAGCCAACATCAAACAAGCTCTGGGGTGGCATGTGAGATCTATTATATAGATCAACCATGTGACAATGAACGAAAACAATGGGGCGATTCAATCTTTTGAATCAATCACGGTTCAGGTTATGGATTGACGGATACCTTTGAAAAACCGGTCATTGTGCTTTAAAACTCTTTTCTTTAGCACATCGACCGTGTACTAATTTTTCAAATCAAAAGGTGTTTTATGATTGATAATTGATTTTCATTAAAACCTTCGTTGTATTGCAAAAACAATTTCTATTGAGCAATACATGATTGTTTTTCAAGTCTCTTTTCATCAATCGATTAAATTAATTGGTTCACTCACTCGTGTTGTCTTCTTTGAGACGTTCGGTTTGAGAACGGCTAGAAGCGTGAAACCTGTCCAAGGAAATTCTTGAATTATACCGATCACGAGCGGTACATGTCTTGATCAACGGGAACCGTGGGCGTGTACCTCAATTCAACGAAGTGATCAAAGACACTTTGCGCTTATTGCTTGTTGTATGCGGTGCGCCCGGCGTTTGCGGTGATCGGAATGATGCGGTCAATCCTTAGCAGCATGCTCACACCTCATTCATCTCGAAGAAATCATGTTACGTGCTTCAATGACTATGATATTTTCACTCCATGCTTACGCTACGCTGCGCAATATCATGAATCAACGAAAGCTTCCGCCACTCGATGAGAAGATATCATGATCCGAATGTGAGCATGTCGGTCCATAAGTCACAACACCAATGGAAGAGATAGAGGTGTATTATTGCGTGATGATCTCAAAGATGGCTCAAATTATTATCATGGATCGAGAAAAGACCTCCACTTAGATTAACCAAACATGCAATGAGAAGAATCAATGACTACTGACTTGAACAATGTACTATCAAGAATGCAAGAATAAATTTTTAATGTAATATCTGTTTGTATTCAATGTAAGTTTAGTACATGATTGAGGTGACCTCCCTTAGGGGGAGATTGTTAGGAATTAGAAATTCCGGTATTAAAGAGTCGGTCACCTCAAGTATATGTAGTGGTTAGAAAGCTCATTAGTTAGTTATTTTATGTTAAGTAGTATTTAGTTATGTAACACCGTGGAGGACGAATGGGTCTTTACCCACTGTGCCACGATCCACGACCCGTTGTGTGGTGTTTTATTGTAAGACTATAAATACTCTCTACCTTCAAGGTAGAGTTGGAGCTCATAATAAGATTTTTCTTTCTCTCACTAAGTTCCCTAAACCTCTGACTTTCTCTCTCTAAACCTTCTTATGCATACTTGTGATTATGGTTTAGTGTGTTTGTGAAATCCAATATCTTACAACTTCCTTACGTACTTAGTGTCCGAGGTTCTTCATCGATTCTTCTTCTTCTTGTTGCTCAATCTTGGAGTCTTTCCTTTTCCTTTATCTGTTGGTGGACTAGGAGGTTTAGGTACCGTTGGGGTTTCATCTTTAGCAATTTCAGAGTAAATAATCTCTTCATCGATTATCGTACCCTCGAGTCCTCGTGCATTAGCCTTCTTTCGGTTCAATCTTGGGAATAGGAATAGGAACAACTTCCTTGGCGGGAACTGTCCTCTTACGTGGAGGATTCCTCTTGGGGAACTTCCTCTGACTCTCAGTGCTTGCAACACTTCCTCCACTTCCTCTTCTGGTTTTCCTTGTAGGTGCCGGAAGATTTTTCATCAAGAAATCCAACTTTGTTCTCTTCCACGACAACCAAATATCTTTTATAAGAGTAGAGCTTTTGAGTTCATCCGAAAGAAGGTGATCGACAACCAACACCTTGTTTCTTGGTAGTTGACTCCTTAAATCGGCGGTTAGAGTGGGTTCGGTTAATATGTCATGATTGTCGGGTCATTGATTCTTTGGGGATATCGGGGTTATACCCAAGTGCTCTTTGGATCAACGGTTTGTATATCGATATAAGGAATCTTTGAGCCAAGCTTTTTGAGGAATGTCATCATGTCATCCCATATCGAGCTTCAACCGATGTGCTTCATGTTGATTAGAGCCCAAAGATTTGCGGTTCCATGAGCTTGGGATGCTCATAGCCGTTGTCACGACCGAGCATGATTTGTGATGATGATATAAAGGGTTCTCCAAGGTTGAGGTATGTTCTTTAGATCTACGTGAGAGTGCTTATTGATTACTCACGAAGCTTATTGCACTCCAATATCAATCAAAATTGCGAGCAGGTCTCTTCAAAGAGTGCAAGAGAATTCAGTTGGTATGATGTCGAGAATGAGGAGAACGACCTTAAGTCTGCGGGGTGTGATGGTGCGTTGTTTATGGTTGAGAGTCAAATCGACATTACGTTCCTTTGATCATTTGCATAGTATTCCGTAGTTGCGAATGTAGATCTCGGAGCGATTGGCGAGTTGGTGAGCATGTTCGATAAGGATGGTTCTTTATAATATCCACCGCGTGAGGCAAGAAGATTCCGAGTAGGTGAGGGTTTCAAAGTCGATATACAGATTATTCTTTCCAATCTTCATCGGATAACCATGAGGGAAAATATCAACAATGGTGAGAACATTTGGTGCATCCACATTCATTTGAGCTTCCATGTCGGTGATCAAATATATATTTAATGAGAACCAACATATCGAAAAGACATAATGTTAGTCAACAGAAGGTTTTATTGTCTACTTATTGAATGAGATACGTCAATGATTGTTACAGTCCAGTCCACTTGTTCATTTTTCAAAATTCCAATGTCAAATTAGTGATAAGTTTTGAGAGTTAGTTAAATTTAGGTTTTAAAGTTTATGTTATCTCATATTTTCACAACATATTAAACGTTTAAGCTTATTAGTGACATTATTGGTTTCGTGACGTTATGATTTATTTATGGGAAAATTGGTCAAATAGACCGCGCGCCCTGATGCATATCACTTTATAGACCACGCCCTTTTAAAATTCGAAAATAGACAAGTTGCCCTCCGCTTTTTTTTTACCCAACCGAGTGCCCGTGTGTCCAGACAACTTATGACACAAGTACGTATTTTGCAAGTATATGTCATGTATTGTTTTTTGGACAACTTGTATTATTTTTTGGACAACTTTATATTTTTGGGCAACTTGTATTTATACACGAGGATACTTTGGTCATTTTACATTTTACTCACCCATTATATTCTTATGTTTATTATCCACTGCTCATTATTCTCACCTAATAAACCCACATTCAAAATCACCGTATTATTCATTCTTACACAAGTCCATAAACCCACTTTAATGTAAGTTTATGACTCAAGAACAAATCTTTGTTCTGTGTTCTTCAATTTATTATCTCCAAGCAAATTATATAAAAAAAAAACCTGCCAGGATCGTATTACTCAATAAGAAACAAATCAAGGTCACATCGCCAACTAAACTCATACACAAATCTTACTCCAAATTTGAGCTACAGGGTTTGCGATAACATTAAAAGAGCACTTGTGTTAGTGTTTTTCTTATTAACAAAGTCAAATTCAAGAATCTGTGTTCTTGTTCTTGTTATTAGAACATTGAGAGATTTGTTATACGTCTGAGGCTGCTAGTAGTGTTGGATCGATATACTTTAATCAAACTATCTTAACTAGCTTGTTAAGGTTTAATAACCTCGGATAAATCCTAAGTTATTAACAAAGAAACACTGAGTAATCTTTATTAAGTACGCGAATTTACTTAACAAAGCTAAGAAGAATAACCTTTTATTATAAACTCTAAATCCGCTTATTATGCAGATACTCTAATACAACTCTAAGATAATCGAACTTTTCTCTAAAACTCTAATTCTGAAATCGTAAGTCATATCTCTAATGCCAATCTAGGAGTCCTTTTATAGGCTCAAGGATATCCTAGTCGGTTTACAATTGATAACCTTATACGACAAGTAATCTAAACATAGAATACAATTCTTTCCATAAACGAATATAACAGTTCTTTTGTTCTTGCAGTACTTTGACTTCATATTGCGGATGCTGACTTTGTCTTTACTTGATTACTTTGAGTCTTTAACTTCTCCATTTTGCAACTACAAGCTTTGATATCTTCAAGACTTTGATATCTTCAAAGACTTTCATATCCCAACAATCCTCCCTTGAATTACTACTTGCTTGACTTCAAGTTCCTTTGTGAATATATCTTTAACTTCATCTTTTTAAAGATGGATTGTTTCTTAGTCTTTAAGCTTTTATCTCTGTAACATCTTGTCAAAGTATCTCTTAGAATTGTTCTCTTTACGGTGAAATCCAAATAAGCTCCATCTTTTTCTCAACCGCGGCAACATATGACAATTTGTACATTTAATTCAGTTTAAGTTGCATACTATTCTCATCATTTTCAAGTGAATCATTGAAAAATTAATGGATTTAGAACTCTTTACCAAAGCCATTATCTCCAGGTAGCCAAATGTTTTGGTGTGTAAGACCATGGTACATTGATAACCATATGATATTTAGCAAACCACCAAAATCAACAGATTTGTTTTGTCTTTACCAAAAGTCGTACTCCTCGGACTAGTTAGTTCTTCTATTTAATGGTGAACTAATTACCAATAATGGTTTTTCCTGACCTTTACCACAAGCCATTTTTCTTGTGGGCTAGACTCTTCACATTCTTATATGGTGAGTTGAATACCATCCAACTTATTAGCAAGTTGTCAACTAAAACGGATTTGATATATCTTTACCAGAGCCGTTTGCTCATGGATTAGTCAATCCTTTGTAACCATGGTGGATTGATAACCTATTGATGTTATCATCAAAAAAACCATTTATTAAACCTTTATTTCAAAATATTTATTACTTAGCAACAAGGTTTCTTTTAAAATTTATTTAACGGTTTAGTTCGACCAAAACAAGGTACTTTGATGAAATGCATACGTCAACATTACTTTGAATAAAAATAGATATATCAAAAAGTATTTATTCAAATAAATTCATACCGGTTATTGATCATTCTACAAGAATGGTAGTCCATTTTATAAACAAGTTGATAACCATGGCAGTTTCATTATCCTCTTCCACTTCCAATCCATGCTCTAGCATT
>OU343223.1:90343929-90421899 GCA_910596185.1 Chrysanthemum makinoi | reverse complement strand
AATGTTGTCTTTATGGAAGAAAAAGTCAAGAGATCGCTATGATAGCACTACAAGATAAACTACATCAATACAGATGAAAGGCAATTTCAAATGTAATGATTCTTCCGGCCGCATTCACAAAGACGAGGTGAATGAGACGACGAAGTCTCAAGCTCCAACAACTCGTGACTTTAATCGCGGAAAGAAAAACGCTCTGCATGGGCACTCCACTATGTTACGGAGGGCAATGTTGCATATTGTCTTCTACAGGAAAGGAGAACCTTCAACTTTCCCGCTAGTTAATCAATAATTTAGATGCTTCGCTCTCGATGGAAGCAATGCAAGAAGAAATTGAAGCTCTTCATAAGAATAAAACGTGGGGAACTGATGCGCCACATCACAGTAGAAACCTATTCGAAATAAATGGGTGTATAAGATTAGAAATCCGCGATGACCGTGTGGAGAGGTATCGCGGCAAGATTGGTAGTCGCTGATTTTGTCATATTGCTGCATCACGGGCGCACTTTGTGCATATTACAAGAGGTTCGAGACAATGATTTTGTCATCTTGTCGCGTTATATGTTGACTACATGTTGGTTGCGTGCCCCAACAAAGATCAGACAAGAAACTAAAGGCACAACTCGCTAGGGAATTCGAGATGAAAGACCTTGACCGCAAGAAACAAGATTCTAGGGATGCAAATTCACCAGATAGAGTTAGTAGGAAATTTGGCTTTCACAAGAAAGTTATGTGAAGAAAATCTTGCAAAGGTTCAATATGCAAGATTGTAAGCCACAATATCAACCCCGCTTCCTACTAATGTCAAGTTATCCTCCAAGCGAGTCCTAGCAAGAAGAAGAGAGGATGGAGATACCCGAAAATCGTATGCATCGCCAGCGTTGGGAAGTTTAATGCCCGCAATGATTTGTACAAGACCGCATATCAAGACATGCAAATGAGCAGTGAAGCCTGGCACATGGCGGAACCTCGGGTAGAGTATCGGGAAGCAGTGGAAGAGGATCTTTAGATATCTTAAAGGAACCTCGATGTTGCATTATGTTATGGGGAATCAGTTTAATTGTCCGGGGATATGTTGATTCCGGATATGCAGTGATCTTGATCGAGTAAATCAACCACCGGTATGTGGCTACACCCTCGAACAAGAGCTGGGTTTCAAAAACCGGCAGTCTGCCAGAGCTATGTCAACTACCAAGGTATCATGTTGCACCGCCAAGCCAACAAAGAAGTCAGTATGGTTGAAGATGTTGTTGAAGAGCTCAGCACAAACAAGAGGAAAATTACTCTTATTTTGTGGGATAATCAGAAATACTTGGTCTCAAGTAAGGAATCCAGATATTTCATTTAAAAGACAAAGCATATTGGATATTTAGGTTCAAGATTACCTCTGTGAGAAAGTGGAGGAAGGAAACCGCGGATATGAAGAAAATTCATACTCTGATGATAACGCGGGCATTATCCACAAAGCAATCAATTGTGAGAAGTTTATATGGTGTCGCATCCTCATGGTCTGGAAGGAAACGTAAGTTAAACATAGAAGTGCAAGGAAGGATAATCTGTGAAGATCGCATTTAGCTTCAATCATTCTTCAAGTGGGAAGGTATTGGGAAAGATACAATGTATCTGAAAAAGGAGAATCTTATCATTGGGCAAGTTGATGTAAGTTGCATTGCAAGTGGCTTCCCCCTTGATGCCTATAAAAGGCAAGGACCAATGCCTTGTTATGCATCTCATTCTCATTCAACGAGTACAAAACACATAGTGTCTTTGTATCCTTTCTTTTCTCCTAGTATTGTGAGAAGTATTAGAGAGTTTGTGTGGTATCTCCTATTTACAAGATATTAGTTTTTATCCTTGTAATAGAGAGAATGTGTAACTCCTAATTTTCTACATAATGAAACGTATATTTCATTGCCCGTGGTTTTTACCCTATTGGGGTTTTCCACATTATATCCGTGTGTCATCTTTTATTACATTTCATATTTTAGTTGTGGGTTTGCTTCAATCTAGTGTCACTTTTCTCAACACTTAGTTGTTTTATATTTTAATTAAAAGGAGGAATATAATATGAGGTTTCCAAGAAGTTCCTCCACCAAAAATCGGGATAAATAATAGTAGGCCGCATAACGACTATTTTGTTTCTTACATTTTCAACAACTTATCATTATCATTTAGCTCAAGAAACTTATTCTATTTTCATAGATTAAATGTCGGGATATCTTTTGCAGTTGTGATATAGGCGATTCGGCTAATGATACGTTAAGATAGTTAAGCTAATTAAGTAATTATCATAACCAGAAGAGCGCGTATCTATAGCGGCGAAGGTGTATAATTTCGATAAAGTCCGGATTTTTTTAGTTACTTGAGTTTTTATTATATATTGCGAGTCCACTAATTTCAGAGCAATTATATTTTTGGATAGCACGGAGTCGATGTAAGTGAACCTTCGTGGCCACAAAGGAATTAATTTTCTTTATGTTGGATTCGAACTCTTGACCTCTTATTTGGAAAATTGGTACCCTCACCAATGGGTCACCTTTTATGATTTCGATAAAATCTTGTTGCTTTGAGATTGTGTGTGTGTTTTTTGTAAGGTGATGATAATAAATTATGATAAAAAATACCAATTTTACAAGAATGAGAAATCAGAGTTGCACTAAGCTGTGTTATAAGTAAAGGAATTAAGATCAATGTAACCCCTAAATTTTCTAAATACTAATCAACCAATCTTGGTTATTCATTATATAATAATAATAATAATAATAATAATAATAATAATAATAATAATAATAAAATATTGTCATTTAAAAAAAAAAGTTTCAAACAGTAAATCGTTAAGCGATAAAAAAATACATCATCGCGACAATAAATTTTTTTATCTTTCAGTAGACGGTCACTTCGATATGCTTTCGACGAACCTTTTTTCGAGTTTTGTTTTAGTGTTAAAATTTGTGTTTGAAAAAATCACATGTGATTTGTGTGATTTGTTATGTGATTTCACAAATCACATGTGATTTCATAAAATCACATAGCATAAATTTCAAAACTAACAAAAAAAATTGTAAAAAAAGTTTGTTGAAAGTATATAGATGTGTCACTTTATATTAAGATTATTTAATTCTTGTCGTGATGATATAATTCTTTTTCCATAACGATTAACAGTTTATGAGATATTTAACTTTTTGTTATTTTTTTTTTATTATTATTATTTATTTATTTTATTTTTTTTATAAAGATGAATGGCCAGAGTGGGTGAATTTATGGTTTAGATTGAACTATTCTTAGAAAGCATTATCTATAAATCTTAATCCGCGTTGTCGGTGAGGTTTTAAAATGTTTTGCTATCCCATGGTCGGTGTCTTTGACACCCGTATTTTACCTGTTGGTTTTGGGTTATTTGGGTGCGGCCCATTTTACCTAATGGCCTTTTGTATTTGGTAGACGGTTCGGTGGTTATCTTAGAAACCTTTCTTCACCAGGGAGGAAAAATGGTCGATTCTCAAATCTCATATGATCTTAGGGTTTCGGGGCATAATCTTGGCGGGGTAGACACATACGAATGGTGGTTGCAGCCATGGCGGGTGCTTAGTGTAAAGGGAGTGACGATCTTATTATCTGTAAACCTTAATCCACGTTGTTGGTGGGGTTTTAAAATTCTTTCCCGACCCATGATCGGTGGCTTCCACTAAGCTGGCCCTTTTTATCTCATGGCCTTTTGCCAATTTATTGGTGCTATTTGGTAGACGATTCGGTGCTTATCTCATTATACAATTTTTGAAACCTTTCTTCAGCTACGAGGAAAACTGGTACGTGCTCAGATCTCATATGTTCTTACGGTTTGGTTGCATTTTGTTGCTGTTTCTTAGATTGTTGGCGAGGTAACCACACATGGATTGTGGTTGCAGCCATGGGGAGTTCGTCGTTCTGTTTTTATATTTGCAGCTCTGAGCCTTATTTTTGTTTGTCTCTCTACTAAGGCAATGATTTATGCGTTTATCTTTTTTCGGAAGATAGTTTACCGAGACCCGTATGTTGGCGAGGTAGCCACACATGGATTGTGGTTGCAGCCATGACGGGTGCTTGGTACTGCTTGAATATTTGCAAGTCTGAGCCTTATTTGTTGCAAACTGTAGCTTCTCATGTCCGCTTGAGACAACAAGACTCTGATCAGTAAAGTTGTTGACTACGGTTTTAGGCTTAGTTGTGGCCAACATTATAGGCGACGAACTTCGGAGTTCGATATTTGTAATTTAGTATTTCATTGATAATTGACTTTTAAGAATACTATTATATCTTGATTATTTATAAGAAACTAGCTGAAGCCCCCGACCATGAGTTGGGAAAGAATTTTAAAACCCCAACGACAATGGGGATTAAGATTTATAGATAATTATGTATAGATAAAGCTGATATTGGTAAGAATAGCAGCGGCAGTGATGATCGTTTTTTCGGTTCTGGATGTGCGGACAAGGATATTCTCTTTAGGTACATTGTTTGATCTTTTTGTGGAATTTGGAAACTTCGTTTAGCGTGGTTGCGAAAACCAAATATTATTGAGGGTGCGATTACCGTTTATGTCGGTTTAGGATGTATTCGTTTGAAGTTATTCTTATTATGTTTAAACATGCTACATAATGCAGGTTCCGTAAAAGGAGTATGTTGTTAAAAGAGCGACGTTTTACTACACTGTAGGCAATGATGAGATTTGTCAGCGTTTGGTATTTTTGTAAGTGTTGTTTACCAGAACCCATATCTTGGCGTGCGACCTCCGCGTTGCGCGCCATGGGGTTTTAGTACCACTTCAATAATTCTGACTGAGCCTTTTAGTTGTATGTGCTGCGATCACGATCTCACTTTGCAATTCCTTGGTCTCGGCTTTTCACACGATGATTATGCAAATGGATGTTGCCACCGGTATTGACCAGAAAAACTAATCCTACTAACGATGTACTTTCGGATTGCTTTTTCTTGGTTGAATACTATATCGCTATGATTTCCATAATGCATCCACACAAGGTTTGGTCTTCCATACGAGATTTCAATCTTTCGCATAGTATTAAGATCCAATTAGATTTTCGTTAATTAACTTAATAATAATATATTACTTGGGGAACATCTCGATTTCCTTATATGTATATCTTGGCTAGCACAAACCATGGCCCGGTTGATATTAAGTAATTTAGTATTTCATTGATAGTTGACTTTTAAGAATACTATTATATCTTGATTATTTATAACAAACTAGCTAAATCCTCCGACCATGAGTTGGGAAAGAATATTGAAACCCCATCGAAACGCAGGATTAAGATTTATAGATAATTATGTATAAATAAAGCTGCTATTGGTAAGAATAGCAGTGGCAGTGGTGATAATTATTTTGGTTCTGGATGTGCGGACAAGGATATTCTCTTTAGGTACATTGTTTGATCTTTTTGTGGAATTTGGAAACTTCGTTAGCAGTAGTTGCACGAAAACCAAATATTATTGAGGGGTGCAGTTACCGTTTATGTCAGTTTTAGGATGTATTCGTTTGAAGTTATTCTTATTATGTTTAAACATGCTACATAATGCAGGTTCCGTAAAAGGAGTATGTTGTTAAAAGAGCGACGTTTTACTACACTGTAGGCAATGATGAGATTTGTCAGCGTTTGGTATTTTTGTAAGTGTTGTTTACCAGAACCCATATCTTGGCGTGGCGACCTCACGGTTGCAGCCATGGGGTTTTGAGTACCACTTCAATAATTGCTGACCTGAGCCTTTTTAGTTGTATGTCTGCGATCTGATCTCAGCTTTGCAATTCCTTGGTCTCAGCTTTTCCTGATCAGTATTCTGCAAATGGATGTTGCCACCAGTATTCGGCCAAGAAAAACTAATCCTACTACTGATGTACTTGGATTGCTTTTTCTTGGTTGAATACTTATCGCTGCTTATGATTTCCATAATGCATCCACCACAAGGTTTGGTCTTCCATACGAGATTTCAATCTTTACGCATACAGGTATTAAGATCCAATTCAGATTTTACGTAATTAACTTAATAATATTACTTGGGGTCTCTCGATTTCCTTATATGTATATCTTGGCTAGCACAAACTTCTGGCCGGTTGCGGTATTCGTAATTTAGTATTTCATTGATAGTTGACTTTTAAGAATACTATTATATCTTGATTATTTATAACAAACTAGCTAAATCCTCCGACCATGAGTTGGGAAAGAATATTGAAACCCCATCGACAACAGGGATTAAGATTTATAGATAATTATGTATAAATAAAGCTGCTATTGGTAAGAATAGCAGTGGCAGTGGTGATAATTATTTTGGTTCTGGATGTGCGGACAAGGATATTCTCTTTAGGTACATTGTTTGATCTTTTTGTGGAATTTGGAAACTTCGTTAGCAGTAGTTGCACGAAAACCAAATATTATTGAGGGGTGCAGTTACCGTTTATGTCAGTTTTAGGATGTATTCGTTTGAAGTTATTCTTATTATGTTTAAACATGCTACATAATCACGGGTTCCGTAAAGGAGTATGTTGTTAAAAGAGCGACGTTTTACTACACTGTAGGCAATGATGAGATTTGTCAGCGTTTGGTATTTTTGTAAGTGTTGTTTACCAGAACCCATATCTTGGCGTGGCGACCTCACGGTTGCAGCCATGGGGTTTTGAGTACCACTTCAATAATTACTAACCTGAGCCTTTTTAGTTGTATGTCTGCGATCTGATCTCAGCTTTGCAATTCCTTGGTCTCAAACTTTTCCGTCGATGATACGCAAATGGATGTTGCCACCAGTATTCGGCCAAGAAAAACTAATCCTACTACTGATGTACTTGGATTGCTTTTTCTTGGTTGAATACTTATCGCTGCTTATGATTTCCATAATGCATCCACCACAAGGTTTGGTCTTCCATACGAGATTTCAATCTTTACGCATACAGGTATTAAGATCCAATTCAGATTTTACGTAATTAACTTAATAATATTACTTGGGGCTGTCTCGATTTCCTTATATGTATATCTTGGCTAGCACAAACTTCATGGCCCAGTTTGCATATTAAGTAATTTAGTATTTCATTGATAGTTGACTTTTAAGAATACTATTATATCTTGATTATTTATAACAAACAAGCTAAATCCTCCGACCATGAGTTGGGAAAGAATTTTGAAACCCCATCGACAACAGGGATTAAGATTTATAGATAATTATGTATAAATAAAGCTGCTATTGGTAAGAATAGCAGCGGCAGTGGTGATAATTATTTTGGTTCTGGATGTGCGGACAAGGATATTCTCTTTAGGTACATTGTTTGATCTTTTTATGGAATTTGGAAACTTCGTTAGCAGTAGTTGCACGAAAACCAAATATTATTGAGGGGTGCAGTTACCGTTTATGTCAGTTTTAGGATGTATTCGTTTGAAGTTATTCTTATTATGTTTAAACATGCTACATAATGCAGGTTCCGTAAAAGGAGTGTGTTGTTAAAAGAGTGACGTTTTACTACACTGTAGGCAATGATGAGATTTGTCAGCGTTTGGTATTTTAGTAAGTGTTGTTTACCAAAACCCATATCTTGACGTGGCGACCTCACGGTTGCAGCCATGGGGGTTTTGAGTACCACTTCAATAATTGCTGACCTGAGCCTTTTTAGTTGTATGACTGCCATCTGATCTTAGTCTTGCAATTCCTCGGTCTCAACTTTTCCTGATCAGTATTCTCCTAATGGATGTTGCGACCAGTATTTGGCCAAGAAAAACTAATCCTACTACTGATGTACTTGGATTGCTTTTTCTTGGTCGAATACTGATCACCGCTTATGATTTCCATAATGCATCCACCACAAGGTTTGGTCTTTCGTCCGAGATTTCTATCTTCTGGATATAGGTATTGAGATCCAATTCAGATTTTATGTATTTAGCTGAATAATATTACTTTGGGTTGTCTCGATTTCCTTATATGTATATCTTGGCTAGCACAAACTTTGCAACTGGCTCTGAGCTAAAACGGTAATTGCCTAACAATTATATTAATGTTTTGCTATTTTAATGGAATAGCGTTACTTGGTATTGTTAATAACTGATGTGAAAATTTTATGGTATCGTTGAATTTAGGTATTATAATGGTTTTGCAAAAAAAGAGGTAAAATAAAGGATGGTATATTATAATTTGTTTATGTAGCATCTTGCGTTCTTTAGTAGCGAAACTAATTACGAAATTCTGTTTTTAGGTCGTGTTGATGCAAAAGTTTTGAACAGGTTTCGTAAGCAGATGCACAATCTATGCAACAAGTTAGCGATATTGTGTGCACAAAAGCTATAATTGACGCGCAAAAGGTTTGTCTTCTTTGCGTACTGGCTGACAATTTAAGCTTTTAAAGTGGTTTTATCTTGCCGGCGCGTTTATTGTAACGCAGAAACAGGTCTTGCAGGCAATGTTTGTTGCCTGACGACGCTATTGTATGCTTGAATTTTATCCTTCTACCAATCTATAGGCAATGATGATAATATGCTGACCAACGCGTATACATTTCCTTGGCCCGCATCGTGGCAAGGCAGTCACATTGAATGTGTGACTACAGCCATGTTGGTTGCCTGGTATCGCTATTGTATATATATATCTGAGCCGCGTTCGTTATTACTATTCATTTGGGGTGATTGGAATTGCCCATATGTTTGCAGTCGGTAGCACTAGATTCTTATCCAACTGAATTGTCATGTCATGCGATTGGGATCTTTCCACCCAGTAGAATATTGCAAGCTTCATTTGCTAATATTGATATGAGATGTTTAAGATATTATCCTGTTCTAATTCACCTCTCGAAATGCTTTCGTTCTCACAACGGTCTAGCAATATGGCTGGTGCAGCCCTTTGCACACAACCGTTGAAATAGCAAAAGGAATTCAACGGGGTGAGTACACGGGTCTCGCTATCCTAAACATCACATCTTAACATTAGCGATTGACGCTTGAAATGTACTCCCGAGTGGAAAGACTCCACTCAGAGACGCAACAATATTCAGGTGTAACGTTGTACGCACAGATGTTATAATTGATGCACATAAGTTATAATTCATGCACAGAAGGTTTGTCTTCTTAGCGCATTGATTGCACACAACTACCATGTATGTCTTCCTCTATCAGTATGTTGTAATTCTAATACTGTGATAATAGTACTTGGAACGCCACTATCCTCATATTGTATATGTTTTTGCATCACCTTTCAGAATCATGGATAGCTGCATATTTGTAACTAAGGGTTTTCTGGAATTGCCCATATGTACGCAGTCAGAATGAGTTAAATCTTACGGAACTAAATAGTCGTGTCATCGATTGGAATCTTTCCACTCGGTAGAATAGTGCAATCTTCATTTGCTAATATTGATACGGGATGTTTAAGATATTGCCCGGCTCTCATCTTCCCCTCGAATGCCTTTCGTTGTGACAATGGTCTAACAATACGTCTGGTGCAGACCTTTGCACAAAGACTCTTGACGCAGCAAAAGGAATTTTGGGGGGGGGGGGCATTAGACGGGTCTCACTATCTTGAACATCGCGTATCAACATCATCGACTGACGATTGAAGTATACTTCTGAGTGGAAAGATTCAACTCGATGACACAACGATATCTAAGTACGGAATAAAAGGATCCTTCACAGAGTACGACTTATTCGGGTACAAGCTTCGCGAACAGCGAAAGATTGTTTCACCAGATCGACGGTGATAAATGTGCATTAATACCTACAACCTGGGCTTTGTCATGATGGTAGCATAAACTTATGTATTCTTTTACAAGGTGGTGTGAACAAGTTCGATGGGCAACATGCGTTGCGGGAGAGAGCAAAAAAAAAATAGATCAGGATATCTTAGTCATAATGTAATCTTCTTAGTTCTTACCATCACATTACTGACTGTCTTACTATATAGTAACCTTAAATCACAAAACTGAAACACAAAATAAGGAATTAAAGGTTCTCAATATCCATTTTCTTTGGATAATTTCCAGGTTTGAGATGCCATACAATATCTGGTGTGGTGGTTGCAATTCTATTATTGCAAAGGGTGTAAGGTTTAATCTTTGAAAAGAAACAAGTGGGGAATTACTACTCTACAAAGGTAAGATATTTTATAATGCTTACAATTAATATATGTCATTATGATCATTTCACCACTTCACGTCTAGATTTCTCATAGCAATCCTTGCTCTTTCAACTCAGATATGGAGCTTCTCAATGAAAGCATCTTTGTGGCATCGATTGTCATTCAAACAGATCCAAAGAACTGCGAGTATCTAGTTATTAGTGGGGCCCAAAAGAAGGTCGAAGACTTTGACAAAGAAGATGCAAAAACTATGGCACTCCCTGTTGAGGAAGGTGAGCATACTATTCATTGTTATTCATTTTCTTCTCATAATGTAACCTTCAGACGGTAACTGTATATGCTTTATAAACTGATGTTGCTATTAAATAAATGGATTATTAGTATCATTTTTTTTGTAGCAGCTAATCTTAATTTGATTGTCCAAAACTGATTGGATCATCAGAATCAATATTCTAACATTCAACACTAGAAAATATTTATGTGGGACTAGAAAATCAGATAATCTATCAAAACATGATATTAAACACCACTCAAGTATCTGACCCAGAGTTAACCATTTGTGTATTGTCAAATATGGAATGATAATTAACGTCAACCTGTTATTCAAATATATGTTTTTGCAGAGAAAAGCAAGCTAGCCGATCAATTCTATCGCCTTAAGCATCAAGAGCAGGATTTAAAGAAAAAGAAAGAAGCATAACCGTTGATTGCGCGACTTCAACGAGTATCTGATGACAAACATTTGGACGATTACTCCTTAAACAAGTCCCTTCGTGCCAGGCTTACGGTACATACT
Organism: Chrysanthemum makinoi; assembly: GCA_910596185.1. Taxonomy (NCBI): domain Eukaryota; kingdom Viridiplantae; phylum Streptophyta; class Magnoliopsida; order Asterales; family Asteraceae; genus Chrysanthemum; species Chrysanthemum makinoi. The sequence goes on along the minus strand of OU343223.1, from coordinate 90,411,011 downwards.
CCTTCCACTCAGGCTAATAATTTAAATGCTTAATGATTCCGGTGCCTTTGTATAGGTTTTGTCATAAAATGTCTGCATACTTTTTCAATTGGCCATTTTGCTAATCGCCCGCTTATTTTGTTCAGTTTAGTATCTATAGTTGCACTCGATGGGTTCATTGGTCATTTAGGCATTGGGCTTCCTAAAACACCGGTGAAAATGATGATGTAGCAAATACTCTGGCCATGTAAGCAAAAAATACTTTCATTAAACCGATTAGCCGGACACAAAATTACCAAATTAACCCATCAAATTAAGTATAAATACCAAAACGGGACAAAAGAGGTATAATCACCAAAATGAGCCATTGGAAAAAGTAGCTTGCTACTATCTGACTTAAACCCTTTCATATACTCCGTATACTTTTTAGCGTTCTTACTCATGTGTCGCTTTGAACAAATATGAACAAAAGAAAAGAGTTGCGGAAGAAGAAGTGACTACAAGAAAAATGGGACTTGGGGTAAGGCTATTCCCAGCATCTAAAGAAGACTTCGCGGTACGCTAAACATGTAAAGTTTTCTTCAAAGTTTAATAAGAACAGGGACGATAAACGAGCATTGATCAAATCAGCATCCATCTTCTCATATTCATCTTATTCATCCAGTTCAAAAAGAATGGAACTTGAGACGAAGAGAAGAAGAATAAATGCTGCATCAATGATGAGTGTCTAAATACTCATCATTTTTGTACAAAAATAACTGCAAAATCATCTGAAAACACTCATAAACACATCAAAATGATGAAAATATCACAAATTAGTGTTTTATGTGTTTTAAATGCAAAAATATCAAAATCAGATGAAAAACATATCAAATTTGCAAAAATTGCAGTTTTAGTCCCCAAAGTTTCAAAAGTTGTCAAAAACAGTCCCTGAGCACATAATTTCAAAAGTAAAGTCACCAAAGGTCCTTTTAAAATCAAAAGTTATCAAATTTAGTCCTTTGGTGAAAAATATGAAAAGTTTGAGAAAATTACAAGTTTAGTCCTTCAACTTTGAAAATTGGCAGAAATGGCCCCTGGAAAATTGCAAAATGGCAAGTTTGGTCCTTATACTTTTGAAGGTTGTCACTTGTGGTCCCTTGGAATATCTTTGCATAATTGGCAGAAGTAGCCCCTCAATTTTCAGATTTTACACATAAGGCCCTTGGATTATTAAACCCTTTCACCAATTGTGAACCTTACCAACCCTTGGACCCCTGTCATTTAACCATTTTGAACCCCCCTTATATTATTACCCCGGTCAACCAAATGGTCAAACCCACATCACCCGCCAAAAGTCTCCTCTCCCAACTGCTTACCTGCAAACAAGCAATACCCCATTCCCCCCCCTCTCATCCACTTTTCCTTGTTCCCCCACCTACAACTAACCTCCAAACTGCATTTAATGTTCCTTCCCCCTCCTCACTCTTCCCCAACTGGCAGATAAGAGTTTTGGCGCCAAAACTCAATTGAATGGCCAAGATGAATTTAAAGCTATCCAATGGCTGAGAAAGAAGTGGGAAACAATCAGAGTGGTGAGAGAAAGTACTTGGGTATAAAAGGAAGAAAAGAGAAGCAAGCTAGAGTAGTAGATTTTAGTTTTAAAATTCTCTTATGTCGTTTTTATTATTTCTGTCTTAGTTTAATTCCAAAGTTGTAATATTTTGTTCCTAAACACTAAACTCAAGTTATATTTTCAGTCTAATCAAGCTTTAGTCACTAATTCCAAGTTTCATTCAGATTTACTTTTATATTCTCACTGTTGAAAATTTAAGTTTACATCTCATAACTTCAAGCTTCATATAGCTTATTTTCAAGTTTATTTAAGCTTATATAAGTTTTTCATAGCTTTTTATAAGCTTAAAATCAAGTTTCAAACTATTTTGGTTCTTGGTCAACAGAAAGTCAAACTGGGTCAATATGGTTATGAATTGGATAATGGATTGATGCAGTGATGGATTGGGTTGATTTTAAGCTAATGGGTTGATATAACTAGGTTAGTGTCCATTGGTTTCATTGATTCAAGCCATAGTGGCTAGGACCCTTTGTAAGTAAATTTCAAGCTCATTACCATGATCTGTTTGTGCAGTGTTTAGTAGTTTAAATTTGTTGATTTAGCTGTATTTAGAGTATTTAAATTTTTTTTAGACCAGTATCATGGGTTAATTCAGTGTTTAGATTAGTTTTGAGTCTTAATCAGTAGTGTCAAAGGGTGTTTGGATCTAGTGGTTTGACTGTGTTAAAGGCTTGTTAATTAGTTAAGGTCTTTGGGTTTGTGCTTGTGTAGTTTATCTTAGCTCATATCTGTCTTGGTTTTATGCCTGCAAGTTTCCTAAGTCAAAATCCTACTTAAACAATCTCAACAGTTAACTGTTGAGATTTTTGCAAATCCAAAATCTTGAATTATGTTTAAAAAACATAGATAAAGGTTGCTGTAGTGTCATTTCACCATATAAAACCTAGATCAGTCCTTAAAATTAAATCAAAGTTCAAAAAATTCCAAAGTTTCATATTTACTTCAAAAGTCAAAGTTTTGAAAAATCTGTTTTGAGCCCATCTAGTAGGAATTTTCATGAGCTCATCTCTTGGCCAATTTCAGTGATTCTTGTTGTTTCAAAATATTCCCTTGGTCTATTTTCCTGTAGTGATTTTTGTGGATTTTTGCTAATTTCTTATAAGCCCTAAAAGATCTAGTCAAAATGGGTCCAAGTGCCCTGTGCAGAGCACAGTGGCCTGCACAGGGTTTATACATTTCTTGCAGAGCTTGCAATTGGCTCATTTGAGCTTGTTTAAGTCTGAGCTTTGGAAATTAGATAGTCACCCAGGTCTAGTCTAGGTTCCAATTTCTGTTTTCCTGTTTCCAGTTTATTTTAGTGCTTATTTCTTGGCTTAAAGTAGCCCCTAAATTCTGTTTTTAGCTTATAGCTCTTACATCAAATCTGTACCAGCTTGTAATCAGAGGTCATGGCTTGTTGTTTCTAGTTGTATTAGAGTAGTTTTAGCATATTTGAGTTCCTGTTTTGGTTTGGTGCTTCTTAGTTTCCATTTGCTTCTTCAAAGTGCTTATTTATAAGCACTTTGTTCATCAATTCAATATCTTGCACACAAACTCCTGTTTTTATATTTTTCCTTTATTCCTTATATTATTTTAGACTTTTCCTGAAATTTTCAGATTTTTCCAAGTTGGTTTGCTATTTTTCTTGATTTTAATTAGTTTTTAAGCATTTTTAAATAGCTTTTAATACAAAAAATTAAGAAAAGGTTCAAAAAAATAATTTTTTATTTTTATTAAGTTAAGATAAATATAAAAAGTAAAAAAAGTAATTTTCCATATTTTTCATAGTTTATTTTGTAATTTTTAGCAATTTAATTAGTTTTTAATAGTTTAAAATTCATAAAAAATAGAAAATAATCAGAAAAATACAAAAACAGTTTTGAAAATTCTATTTTGATATTTTAGACTTTTACAATTCATAATTTTATTTTTCTAGCCTTATTTCCTATTATCTTGCATTTTAGGTTATTTTTAAATAGTTAAAAATAGTTTTTAATTAATAATAATTAGATAATTAGTTATAAAAATAATTTTCTTTTCTAAATATTTTCTTTTATCATTAGGGTTGTAAAAATGTATTTTTCATATTTTTAGGACTTTTATTTCTTAAATCTCACTTTTTATTTTTAGCGTTTACGTAATTTTTTAAACGTAAGTTTTTAGTTTTAAGTTTTAAACGTTCATCATTTTGCAAATAGTGATAGCGTTTATTTAATAGATTTTATCTTTTTAACTTTCTTTAATTTGCATTTAAGCCCCTGTAATTTGTTGGCTTTTTCCTTAGTTATAATCATTCTCAAATCCCTTTTTCCGTTCAAATCTCCGGATCACTATACGTTCGATAATCCATTGCATAGCTCCGCTGGGATATAACGACCGGGAAACACTATACTCCCCATCTTCATTGAGTTCGCTTCCTGAGCGTTTTAAGCTTGTTACGGTCGCCATTCACAAGTGGCAGGCTTGAGTGATAAACCTTGACTGATCTGGAGCGCATCAAATTTTGGCCCGCTTGCGGGAGCTGTGCTGATTATCTTTCGTTTAGCAGATTAGTGATTTGGATATTCACTCCTTGTTTATACCATCTGTATGTATTTATATTTTCTTATAAAATCAAAAACCCAAAAAGATTTTCTTTCTTATTTTTACAAAATGTTTATCAAAAAATCCAAAAAGATTCTTCTTATCCCTGTTATCTGTTTGATTCTTTCTCTCGTATCCTCTAAACGTTTAATTCTATCTTCCTGATTGATCTGCGCTGAACCGTCAAGTCTAAAAAGACTTAAAACTGCTCAGACACAAATGCAATGAAGATCAGAGAATACAGTGGATTCCCGGGTCGTTTAGTCCCAAGGAGACTCAATGGTGTGTTAAACAAACTCAGAAGATAGAATGATCACTAAGGATAGTGATCTGTAAAGGTTATGATTAGAAATATTACACTACAGATTGATTTGGAATAGAATTGGACACAGAATTGGAAAGCACAACAATCAGAAGAAAGAAACGTAAACGTGAGCTTCAAAAACTACGTACACGCACAAAATAAAAAGTGAAAACTAAGAAATAAAAGACCTAAAAATATGAAAATAACATTTTTGGAATCCTAAAAATAAAAAAAAATTATTAGAAAAAGAAAATTATTTTTAACACTATTTAATTAATTATTATTAATTAAAAACTATTTTAACTATTTAATAAATACTCTAAATTAGAAGAAAATATAAAATAAGGCTAGAAAAATAAACTTATGATTCTGAAAAATCTAAAATACTATAAAACTAATTTTAAGACTGAAAATATATTTTTCACACTTTTTATCTAATTATTATTAATTAATAACTATTTAAAATACACTTAATTACTAGAAAATAGAAAATAAACTTGGAAAAATAAAATTTTAACTTTGAAAAATCTACAATATGATAAAACTAATTTTAAAACAGAAAATATATTTTTTAGACTTTTTAATTATTTATTACTAATTAATTACTATTTTTAACTAATTTAAATTATAATAAATACTAAAAAGATAGAGAAAAATCTGAAACTTTTTCTAAAAATCCTATATGATGACAGAAACCTAAGAAAAATGGAAAAACAAGATTAGCTTATTAAAAAGATGAAAAGAAAAATCAAAAAGCTAGAAAACCTTAAATAAACACTATCACTGATTTTTATTTGGACTTTTTCTGGATTTTCTTTTTGAAAACTACTTTACTACTGATTATATGAAACTTTAATAAAGACAAAAATTTACAACTCACAAATAAGCAGTTTTGATGAGCTTATGATCCAACAGTGGCCTTAATAGCTTATTTGGAGGCAATAAGCTCAAACAAGCTTGACAGATGAAACAAAAGCTCAAATTAGATGTGAACAAACTATAGGAACAGAAATGAAGCTAAAAGATACCAAGTAGCACTCTAAAAAGCTATGAACAAACAAATAAGCACTTGGCTTTGAAACAGAAATGGGACAAGATACAAGCTAGTAGCAGCCCTAGCTAATAAGCTCAAAAGTGAAAAACAAGACTTGATACTTCAAGAGGACCAGGTTGGCTTTCCAAAGAACTAGAGAACACAAGAATTGGAGCACTAATAAGCTCTATGAAAGCTTATCAATAATAGCTTAAAACTGTGCACGCAGGCGGTTATATGAATGGTATCCACAAAGCGGTTGAATAAGCACTAAAAAGACTGAGAAACCAAGAACTAGCATTTTTCTATTTTTATACACCAACCAAACTTTAATACCCCAAGAGATTATAAGCTGAATCTATTTAATAAACCCACAGTGAAATTCCCAAGTTTATTCAAAAACGACCCATTGAGAATTTTGACTTTTTGACAGAAACTAAAAGTTGACCAAAATGAGATTTGATCTGATCTTAAGTACTTAATATGTTGTTTTAAGGTGAGATAAGACTAACTTAAGCAAGGTTAACAACTTTTGAACACAAAATGATGATCATGGATCATGAAATCTCAACATGGATGCATAAGGCACAATCAAATGAAATTTTGACTTTCAATGAACAAAGACTTGTTTTATGGTGAACTTAAGTATTTAGACTTAGTTAGACAGAATTCCAACAAAACCAAAGACCAAAGTACTTGCAAACTCAAAGAACCAAACACCCTCTTACTTGACTGTTTTGATGTTTTTCAAACCAAATCACAATTGTAACCCATAAACTTGAGTGCAGACCTTATAGCATCATTAATTAGGACTAAAGAAACATGAACCAACAGTTACAACAACATAAAACTAGGAATTAAGACAAGAGCTATTTTGACAGTTATAAAGAAATTTATGTAAACTAACAATTTAAAAGATCAACCAACTGTCTTTAAGGATTAAATACACTTAATTACTACTAATGAACACTTAGAACAAGAAATTACAACAACTAATCAACCACAATAGTGAAATGCAAAATTACTTAAAAAGGCTTACAATAGCTTCCAAGCTTAAAATTTAGAACCAAGATCAATGAGCACCCCTATAAGCTTACCAATAAGCTACTAACCCAAGGCCATCCATTATATACCTGCTCCAAATGTGAACACTTCCATGGAACTCTTTTTTATTTTTCAAGTATTTAATTGGTATTTTTGTGATTTTTCTATTTTTTGACTTTCAACTGAATTTTAAGATAACTAAAAGCTTCAATGAGCTTTCTAGGAGCTTAAGTGACCTATTCTAGTCCATACAAACAACCTAAAACAACATTTGATCCAACTTGAGATTTTGCATAAATATGAGAAATTGCATAAACTGAAATACACTTTGATACTTGAATTAAAGTTTCACAGAAGCTTTATTATAGCATAATAACTAGAAATACAAAGTTTTTAAGCTTAAAACATAAACTGAAATTGAAAATTAACTAAAACGACTTGAAAAATAAATATTAAACTAGATAGATCTTTTCTCCAATGCATCTCTCTCCCTTTATAGACTTTCTTGCATCTCTGATAACCTCTGAATGTATCCCACCAACATTTAGCCATTGGATCTCTCAAATTAATCAAAACCATACATGTGTCTTTTTGGCGCCAAATATTTCTCATAGCAGGTTTAATCAATTAATGAATTTGGTTGAGGTAATTAAAGGTTTTGGAGTGTATAGGAGTTGGAGGGGACATGGTATGGGAGGAGGGTTGAAAAATGGGTGAAACCAGTCCGGTATTGGAGATTCAGGCTTGGAGACACCGCTACTGATATTTCGGTTTTTGGTAGCGCCGCAAAAGGTGGGTTTGACTTGCTGACCGAGTGGTATTAATAACAAAGGGGTCAAATTGGTTTGTGGCAGGGCCAAAATGAGTTGTGACACTGGGGTCAAGGTTCAAGGGTCAAAGGCGATTGGGTTTGGGCTTGTATTTGGATTGGATTTGGGCCTTAGATATATGTTGATCCGTTTGGTTTAAGTAATAAACAAGGACCAATTTTGCAAATTTGCCAAACTTCAAGGACTGAAAGTGATCATTTCCAAACTTCTCACAAGGACCAATTTTGACAAACATTGATAAAACAAGGGCCCTTTTTGCATAAAATCCATTTTTAAAGGTCCAAGGACTAATTTTGCAATTTTCCAAAGTTTAGGGACCTTTCTTGCCAATTGACCAAAGAATCATTCAAGGATCATTTTTAACAACTTAAAATACTTCAGGGACCTTGAATGATAAATTTCCACATTTTGAATTCTAGGGACTAGATTTGACAACTTTTAAAACTTGGGGATTAAACGCCAATTTTGCAAACTTGCTACATTTTTCATCTGATTTTGATATTTTTGCATTTAAAACACATAAAACACTGATTTGTGATATTTTGATCATTTTGATGTGTTTTTGAGTGTTTTCAGATGATTTTGCAGTTTAGATTATGTAAAAATGATGAGTATTTGGACACTCATCACTGATCCTCTTTGTGTTTAATTCTGATGGAATCATCGATTCCTTGTGTCGGTTGTGGAGAACCGCTTTTCGGTTTACCGTGTCGTTGGTGTACGTCAACGATCGCGTAATGACATTCATAATGGAAGTTGTTTGTTTTGCGGTTCGAGGAATTCATGTTCTTATGATCAAAATTTTCTCAATGAGCCGAAAAATTTCTCCTCACTACCCACCCCAACCCCAAAATTTTTCGTTCAATCGGCAGTATTGCTATGGTTGTGGGGATCCGTTAGTTGATTTTCGATGTCAACGATGTTCTTGCGAGAGGTGTGGAAATGATCTTACGGATGGATTTTGTTCGTTTTGTGCTTCGAAAACTCATGCACTTATTCGAACTTTTCCAATTATCCTCAAAACGATTTTAGCCACCCTCCTCAATATTCATTTGAGCAAGAACCGTGCTATCAAAGTTTTAATGACACATCGTTTCAGAATGTACCGAATTTTTCTTGCACAAATTGTGGAGGTCCTCACGATAATCTTCAATGTCAACCGTGGAATCAAAATTACTATACTTCCGGTTTTGACAATTTCCAACCTCCACAGACCATAAATCGGTTCAAACTCCACTTGAGCCGTTGCCTAAAGAAATTTCCCAAGATTTTGAAACCGCAATGAAAACACTTGATGATATGATTCAAAACTTTAAGAATCAAGTGAGTGGTGAGAAAACCATGGGAGAGTTGCTAGCCGAAGAACGAGAGGCTCGCAAATCTAGGGAAGAATTATTAGTCCTAGAGCATGCTGCTCTAAGGCGTTCCCAATTTCTTAAGGCAACTATGTATGATGATGACGAGGAGAGTATTCCTTTTAAGAATATTATTTCTCAACTCCCTCGGTGCCATTTGTTATCACACTCGATATTCCCACTCACTCTCAACATGGGGACGAGGATCTTGACACTGTTCCTGAAAAGGAATCGGACGAATTCATAAAGTCTAGTGTTGAAAACCTTGTCCCAATCCCGAGAGAGTCACAGGGAATTCTCGATCATATGTGTGATTCTTCTTTCCCTCTTGAGTGTTCAAATGATCATTTGGAAACTTTCTCCGATTTTAGCGATGATTGTGCTTCCCATGGAGACATTGAGTATGTCGAGGCATCACTCCCACAGTCTGATCCTCTTCTTGAGGAGTTCACCGATGAACTCACTCACATCACCACTTTCATCGAAAGTGACGATGATCTATTTGATTTCGAAGCCGATCTAGGAGAGATTGAAAGTCTCCTTTATAATGATCGTTCACTCACTTCTCACCCTAACATTCCAATAGAGAATGTTGATCACTTTGTTCCTGAAGCGTTCAAAACAACTCTCACTAATCCTCTATTTGAATTTGACTCTGAATTCACTTTAATTTATGAGAATCCACTCTTTGATACTCAGATTGAGGATAGTGATGAGTCTACAGGGAACAAGAGTTCACAAAGTCACATCATGTGAATGATTCTCTTCATGAGGAGTTCGCCGGTGAACTCACTCATATCATGACTCCGCCGGAGTATGATTGCTTGGATGGCAAAAATCATGATCGGGGGGAAAAGTTCTCAATCATGAGAGTTTGTATTTCTATGACAAATTTTCCAACCCTCCCTCCCGAGATGCTTTCCAAACCTAAGAGCTCAACCGATATAATCCAAACGAGTGCAACTGCACTTGATCCTGAGGAAGAAGATCTTATCATGATCGTCATCATGATTTTTCTTCTTTTCTTCACCTACCTGGTGACTTCCTCTCTTCTTCACTCGCTCGGGAGTGAGGACACTATCTTTGACCCGGCATTTTCGTTATCATTTGTGAGCCGGGTCTTTCTCTCAGATATCGTCGGTGTGGAACTTTCAAGTGCTTCAAATGTTTGTCCAAACATCTTGAATGAAAGTCCGATGGAGATTGTTTCTTCCACTTTGCTTCCCCATGAACCAATTAATTCGGGGTCGAGTCAAGCTAGCGACTCGGGAATCAAAAACAGTAGCATGCCATATGGGTTTTCACCCATATTTCGGACTTCTTTCTACTTTCTACCACCCTAGTGTGGGGGTTGCCCACATGTCAAAAAAAAAAAAAACCTTTCTAAATAATGGCCGTAGTATTTCCCTTTTACGTTCTTTGTTTCGGCATAACCGCCGGTACTTTGAATATTGAGGGCAATATTCATTTCTAAGTGTGGGGAATTCTCACCGAATTTTATCATATAATTATACCAATTCCTCCGTTTTTGGCCAAATTTTTTTTTTTTTTGGAGTAAGTGTTTTACACTTACTCAGCTTGGTTATCAATCCGCCATGTCTGTAAGACAAAAGGATTGGCTAATCCAGGAGCAAACGGCTCTTGGTAAAGATTTCTCAAATCCGTTTATATGGCTTGCAATTTGCCCAAAATTGTATGGTTCTCAACTCACCATGTCCTAAAAGGTGAAGAGTTGGCTAGCCCGCAAGATTATGGCTTGTGGTAAAGGCAGTGGAAAAACCATAATTGGTAATCGACTCACCAAAGATAATATTGATAATTTATCTAAGAGTTGGCTAGTCCAGAGCAAACGGCTTCGGGTAAAGACAAATCAAATCCGTTGGAAGCCGGTGGTTTGCTCAAAATCACATGGTTATCAGTGTACCATGGTTCTTACTTGAACTGAAACATTTGGCTACTCCAGAAGTAATGGCTTTTGTAAAGAGATTCAAATCCATTATGTTTTCTCAAATCATTGCTAGGGACTAGCAATATCTCACATGGGGATTGATGAGTGTCTAAATACTCATCATTTTTGTACAATCTAAACTGCAAAATCATCCGAAAACACTCAGAAACACATCAAAATGATGAAAATATCACAAATTAGTGTTTTATGTGTTTTAAATGCAAAAATATCAAAATCGATGAAAACATATCAAATTTGCAAAAATTGCAGTTTTAGTCCCCCAAGTTTCAAAAGTTGTCAAAAAAAAAGTCCCTGAGCACATAATTTCAAAAGTAAAGTCACCAAAGGTCCTTTTAAAATCAAAAGTTGTCAAATTTAGTCCTTTGGTGAAAAATATGAAAAGTTTGAGAAAATTACAAGTTTAGTCCTTCAACTTTGAAAATTGGCAGAAATGGCCCCTGGAAAATTGCAAAATGGCAAGTTTGGTCCTTATACTTTTGAAGGTTGTCACTTGTGGTCCCTTGGAATATCTTTGCATAATTGGCAGAAGTAGCCCCTCAATTTTCAGATTTTACACATAAGGCCCTTGGATTATTAAACCCTTTCACCAATTGTGAACCTTACCAACCCTTGGACCCCTGTCATTTAACCATTTTGAACCCCCCTTATATTATTACCCCGGTCAACCAAATGGTCAAACCCACATCACCCGCCAAAAGTCTCCTCTCCCAACTGCTTACCTGCAAACAAGCAATACCCCATTCCCCCCCCCCTCTCATCCACTTTTCCTTGTTCCCCCACCTACAACTAACCTCCAAACTGCATTTAATGTTCCTTCCCCCTCCTCACTCTTCCCCAACTGGCAGATAAGAGTTTTGGCGCCAAAACTCAATTGAATGGCCAAGATGAATTTAAAGCTATCCAATGGCTGAGAAAGAAGTGGGAAACAATCAGAGTGGTGAGAGAAAGTACTTGGGTATAAAAGGAAGAAAAGAGAAGCAAGCTAGAGTAGTAGATTTTAGTTTTAAAATTCTCTTATGTCGTTTTTATTATTTCTGTCTTAGTTTAATTCCAAAGTTGTAATATTTTGTTCCTAAACACTAAATTCAAGTTATATTTTCAGTCTAATCAAGCTTTAGTCACTAATTCCAAGTTTCATTCAGATTTACTTTTATATTCTCACTGTTGAAACTTTAAGTTTACATCTCATAACTTCAAGCTTCATATAGCTTATTTTCAAGTTTATTTAAGCTTATATAAGTTTTTCATAGCTTTTTATAAGCTTAAAATCAAGTTTCAAACTATTTTGGTTCTTGGTCAACAGAAAGTCAAACTGGGTCAATATGGTTATGAATTGGATAATGGATTGATGCAGTGATGGATTGGGTTGATTTTAAGCTAATGGGTTGATATAACTAGGTTAGTGTCCATTGGTTTCATTGATTCAAGCCATAGTGGCTAGGACCCTTTGTAAGTAAATTTCAAGCTCATTACCATGATCTGCTTGTGCGGTGTTTAGTAGTTTAAATTTGTTGATTTAGTCTGTATTTAGAGTATTTAAATTTTTTAGACCAAAGTATCATGGGTTAATTCAGTGTTTAGATTAGTTTTGAGTCTTAATCAGTAGTGTCAAAGGGTGTTTGGATCTAGTGGTTTGACTGTGTTAAAGGCTTGTTAATTAGTTAAGGTCTTTGGGTTTGTGCTTGTGTAGTTTATCTTAGCTCATATCTGCCTTGGTTTTATGCCTGCAAGTTTCCTAAGTCAAAATCCTACTTAAACAATCTCAACAGTTAACTGTTGAGATTTTTGCAAATCCAAAATCTTGAATTATGTTTAAAAAACATAGATAAAGGTTGCTGTAGTGTCATTTCACCATATAAAACCTAGATCAGTCCTTAAAATTAAATCAAAGTTCAAAAAAGTCCAAAGTTTCATATTTACTTCAAAAGTCAAAGTTTTGAAAAATCTGTTTTGAGCCCATCTAGTAGGAATTTTCATGAGCTCATCTCTTGGCCAATTTCAGTGATTCTTGTTGTTTCAAAATATTCCCTTGGTCTATTTTCCTGTAGTGATTTTTGTGGATTTTTGCTAATTTCTTATAAGCCCTAAAAGATCTAGTCAAAATGGGTCAGTGCCCTGCGGCAGTACAATGGCTGCATTGGGTTTATACATTTCTTGCAGAGCTTGCAATTGGCTCATTTGAGCTTGTTTAAGTCTGAGCTTTGGAAATTAGATAGTCACCCAGGTCTAGTCTAGGTTCCAATTTCTGTTTTCCTGTTTCCAGCTTATTTCAGTGCTTATTTCTTGGCTTAAAGTAGCCCCTAAATTCTGTTTCTAGCTTATATCTCATATAGTCAAATCTGTACTAGCTTGTAATCAGAGGTCATGGCTTGTTGTTTCTAGTTGTATTAGAGTAGTTTTAGCATATTTGAGTTCCTGTTTTGGTTTGGTGCTTCTTGGTTTCCATTTGCTTCTTCAAAGTGCTTATTTATAAGCACTTTGTTCATCAGTTTCAATATCTTGCACACAACCTCCTGTTTTTATATTTTTCCTTTATTCCTTATATTATTTTAGACTTTTCCTGAAATTTTCAGATTTTTCCAAGTTGGTTTGCTATTTTTCTTGATTTTAATTAGTTTTTAAGCATTTTTAAATAGCTTTTAATACAAAAAATTAAGAAAAGGTTCAAAAAAATAATTTTTCATTTTTATTAAGTTAAGATAAATATAAAAAGTAAAAAAAGTAATTTTCCATATTTTTCATAGTTTATTTTGTAATTTTTAGCAATTTAATTAGTTTTTAATAGTTTAAAATTCATAAAAAATAGAAAAATAATCAGAAAAATACAAAAACAGTTTTGAAAATTCTATTTTGATATTTTAGACTTTTCCAATTCATAATTTTATTTTTCTAGCCTTATTTCCTAATATCTTGCATTTTAGGTTATTTTTAAATAGTTAAAAATAGTTTTTAATTAATAATAATTAGATAATTAGTTATAAAAATAATTTTCTTTTTCTAGATATTTTCTTTTATCATTAGGGTTGTAAAAATGTATTTTTCATATTTTTAGGACTTTTATTTCTTAAATCTCACTTTTTATTTTGTACGTTTACGTAATTTTATTTAAACGTAAGTTTTTAGTTTTAAGTTTTAAACGTTCATCATTTTGCAAATAGTGATAGCGTTTATTTAATAGATTTTATCTTTTTAACTTTCTTTAATTTGCATTTAAGCCCCTGTAATTTGTTGGCTTTTTCCTTAGTTATAATCATTCTCAAATCCCTTTTTCCGTTCAAATCTCCCGATCACTATACGTTCGATAATCCATTGCATAGCTCGCTGGGACATAACGACCCGGGGAAACACTGTACTCCCCAGATCTTCATTGAGTTCGTTCCTGAGCCGTTTTAAGCTTGTTACGGTCTGCCATTCACAAGTGGCAGGCTTGAGTGATAAACCTTGACTGTTCTGGAGCGCATCAATCAACATTTAAGTTGCTAACTGGTGGATTTAAGCCGTCTTCATGGTCAACAGGCGCTGAAATCTCAGCACATAGTTCTTATCGTATGTAGATTAAGAATGTGTTCCAGATGTGTGTAAACTTTTTTTTGCACATTTTATTCTTCAAATCTGTTAGTTTATTGTGAAACCATAATCACTTCCAATTGGGTACATGCTAAAACTGTTACATCATTGTCATTATAGGCACTTCGGGTTCATGTACTAAGTTTCCGACAACAACTGCTACGCATAATGATTACCAAATGTTCTTTAATAGGTGAATGATAGTATGATAATTCTCAAAAAAAAAAGGATTTAAAAACACAAACCAAAAAATCTAGAGAACGTGCAAAGTTGGCGCAACGTACCACATATTTTAAAAGAAAAGTAAAAAGGCTCCCTCAACGCCTGGGGTTTCCACCTCGTTTAAAGTATTCTTCGACTTTGAAAATATTTTCGTAAAATTGCTTTATTCATTTTTGAAATTTTAAAATTAAATCATTTTGTCTAGTGGAGTTATTGATTAAGTTAGTTACATTAAAGGGGACAATGAAAACCTCTCTCTAAAAATATTTTCTCCAACCTCTCTCTAAAAAAACAAACCCAATCCATTCTAACATTTTCCAAACAAATCTCAACTTTCTCCGGCGGTCGATTTTGGCCGGCCGTCTGGACCTCCTTCTCCCATCTTTTCTTGTACTTTTTCCTTTCCTACAATAAAAGCTTTTACTCACAGATCTGTCATCTCCCATCTTCGCCGCTGCCGCTGTAGTCGCTGCCGCCACTGATGTCTTCTGCTCAGATCCGTTACCATCCGGTCTCTTCTGCTCAGATCTGTTGTGGTCCGTCATCGATGGCTTGCTGCTGCCTTGGGTTTCGACTTTTGAACTATTTGGTTTAGGTCTGGCTCCTTTAAGGATGCTCATTTTTATCTTCTATGTATGTTTTATGTACTTTATGTACTTTTGTCAAGCTACATCTTCATATGGTTGTGTCTACCAAAAGCTCACCTTGGTGATTCCCCCCACCCTTGTATGGTGTTGCTGTAGTCTATCACAACTATTATGGTGTATGTCTTGTTTTGGCTTAACTTGTTACCTTGTGTATTTTGCTTGGCAAGTCGGTTTTGATTTTGCCCATTATGTTCGATGTAACTTGTTGTGTTCAAATTACCTCCATTTGTGAGGAGTGAAATGTTATCTCTGTTCAAAATAGTTACATTAAAGGGGAACAAATTGCTACTTATCTTAACTATCTATAAACAGTTTATGGTCAAACTTGAAAAAGTGAAAAGTCAATATTGTTGAAATGTTGAAACTCACTAATAAAGGAAATTGTTGAAACATGGTCAATGTGGAATTCAAGCTTTTATCAAACGCATTTGGAAAGTATATTGAAAGTATCAATCTAAACTATGCATTTGGAAATAATACATGCGTTTCATTTGCACCATTTCAAACACAAAATGTTGACTTTACTTATAATCTATATATGGCCAAGGTATACACTGGACATTAGCTTAGGAAAGTATACACTGGACATTAACTTTACATGCAAATGGACATTAACTACATTGCCTATATAAACGTCTAGGGCATACAGAGAAATGGAATTGAAAAATGAAACAAATGTTGATGATGATCTTGAGGTTAGAAAAATAATTTTCTCTGTTAGCACTCAATGCTTGTTAAAGCAGTTTCTTCTTGTTGTTGTAATTGTTGATGACATCTAAAATATCATTTTATTGTTTGTTTTCCTACAACTTCATCCCCTCCCAACCTTGCTCCACATCCTAATCCGTTTACTGGAATTGACGATGATGATGAAGAAGAAGAAGTTCCAACGCCCATTGTTGAGAGTCGAGTAATCGTAGTTGGTCGGATGTTTATCCTTAAACTTGCACATTGTTTTCGACTATGTTTACCTTATCAAATAAGTTATGGTATTCTTATATGATTTTATAAACTGATTTTATGATTTTAAAGTTTGTGTTTAGTTTTTTGTCATAAACAATTGAAAAAGGAAATAGTGTTACAATGTGATTGTTCGACTTTGGTCAAGTTCATGTTGGTCAAGCATTGAGTTATTTGGTGGATCTTTTTGTGTCTTCTAGAAAAGACACCACATTATTGCAAAAATGTAACTGTAAATCATGCTTAGAATTTGTCCATAAGTTCATCTGCAAATCGTGTTGGTCAAGTATAGGAAGGATTTTACGGTGTGCAAATCGTGTGCAAATATAGAAAATATTATATAAAATTCAAAAATATAGTAACCTTAAGAAACTTTAATATGTGACAAATTGGTTAGTCAATCAATCACTTTTAAGGAAATGTTTTGTGGAATGAATGTTGTCTCAATAAGTTAATATAAGAAAGTAAAACAAATATCTTAACAGATCTTCCATCATTTTTAAGCTATGCAAAGACTTTCGTAACAAGTTTTCTAAAGTGTATCATTTTAAATTGAACAAAAATATGTGGTAACCTTAAGAAACTTTAATATGTCACTAAATAAGTTAATCAACCACTTATTTTTAAAGAACGGTTTATGATATGAACGTTGGGTCAATGAGTTAATATAAGAAAGTTAAACAAATATCTTAGCAAATCTTCAATCATTTTAATATTGTGCAAATACTTCCGTAACAAGTTTTTAAACTGATTTTGTAACAAGATATTATTTAAATTGTGTTAAACAAGCATCTATTTTGATTTTGTAAACTTAAAGCGTGTATTTTCTAAAAAAGTTCTTAACAAATTGTGTATTTTATGAACTGATTTTCATTTTTTTTCTTTTTTTTGGTCAAACTTTACACATTTGTAGCCACTATCTTTATTTGTTACATCTCCTTATTAGTATATGAGACGACTAGCCGTGCGGAATTTTATAGCGGCAAATAATTATAGTGATATTTTGGTTACACAAATGATATTTTGGTTAAGTGTTTTGTGTAACGTTTTGTATAATCACATATTATTATAACTATTTGCCGTTATAAAATCCTGTTGCTATGCACGGGTACTCGTGTAGTAGTTTTAAAAGATGCCTAGTGGGGGTATCCCTTAGCAAATCTTTCTTTAATTGAATACTAGGACCATTATTATTACAGTTTTGATCCTTAAAAAGAGATGTTATGAAATAAAAGGAATTTGTCATGTGAAACATAGCTGTAGACACGTGATTTCCGTCTATCGAGCTCTTTATGTGCCCTTTACCACAAACAAAACCACTACTTTTAAACAAGACCACATTTTTTTGTAAATGGTTTACTATGCTAGAGATATCAAAATCAATATCAATGAATGTTAATTGCGTCTTTATCTTATTAAATGTTTAGTGTGACATTGTATGATTGTATTGGATTGCATATTGCAACATTATATATGTGAAAATGAATACATTAAATTTGTAGTTTAAATGTCAATGTTGGAACATTCAATCCAGCATTTGTTGCTCATGTGAACCTGTCGCAGCCACAAACCGGGATTCCAGAGATGCCCATACACATCTAGAGGGCCCTCCGGCCTCCGACATAATCTTTGATGAATAAGACGGATTAGTTAGTAGTTATTGTCTGGATATCGATATACTTATTTAACCACACTGTACATATACACATTAGCTACACCGGATGACGTCGTTCTAGAATAGGAAAAAAAAAATCCACAACACACCTCTTGATTATAAAAAAATAGTAGTAGCATTGAGCAATAACAGTAAGTTGTAGCTGTAAGCAGTAGTTGTAAGTAGCAGCTGTATGTTTTTATAAAAATGTTTGATAATATAGTTGTAGTTGTAATTATAATGTGTAAGGCAAATATTACATGTTCAACGCTTTTAAATGTTACTTTATGGAATGTTGGAAAATGAGCATTCCGAAAAAATAAATAAAACTACTTGCTACTTGTCAAATGAGCATTAAAAATCACAACGCTCAATGCTCGGCGCTCACCGCTACTAGACATTTGTCAATTTGTCACCATTGATGCTTTGCTAGCAAAACTTATTAGTAGACCATCCAAATGAACCACTAGTTGGATTGACATTTGATTCAGACATGGCCCATGATATATAGCCCGCAGAGCAGCAAATACACTAGCTTGATTTTAACCGAACGTATTTCATATGAGGCTCGTGCATATTATTAATTCTGTAAGCAGTTCAGTAAAGCAAAAATAATGAGACAAAAAGTCCTATCATTGGAACGAGGTGCACGTACCCGTCGCGTTACGACGATGGCATCTAATTTATTTTTTGATTATTGTATGTACGTATATTCAGTTTGGTGCTTTTTTTGTTTCATCATACGACTGGTCCGCACATTTGCAAAAGTAAATCATAACCGTAACCGTATAAAAAATGGCCCACTTTGACTATTAATGTCAGGAAAATATAATTATAAGAATGTGCAGCAATTGCATAGATGCTACTAATGAGATCTAATTTCAAAGTATACAAACTAAATACTCCGTAAAAGTGAAAAACGAAATTGCAATTTGATTCTTTAAGATCCACAACATGTAAAACAAATGCTTTCACATTTATCAAGTGTTTCAACCATTAACTGGCATAAGGAATAAAATACAGACCACAATTCTACATTTGTGTCTACCTAAGCAAAAAACACGAATACGTTTACATAACTTGCGGCCTTTGACGTACACATCCATTAATACCTGTATAGGAATTAGTTTAGGTGTTACTTACTATGTATATCATGCACGGGAACAAACCAATAAACTTGCGTCTATGGCCACCATCTTGTTTCCAATTTCAGTATGTATCATATAAGAAAGTCGATTGCAGTTGCACCCTTTGGGTTTATCTCAACACAATATCTCTTCCAGAGTCTCCCATTCCTCTACATAACACTTCCTACTTACCTGTCCCACCCAATAATTCCTCATGGTTGTTGGGATTTTATAGTCTAGTTAACCAAGTAACGCAAACGAGTACGTAGCGGACTTGAATCTAGTTTATGCAATTAGGTAAACACATAATTAATAAATAATAATAAATAAAAGGATAAAGGAAACTAACCTTCGTAGTCAACTGCGCGCTATAAAA
The DNA here is from genome assembly GCA_910596185.1 of Chrysanthemum makinoi. Classification (NCBI taxonomy): domain Eukaryota; kingdom Viridiplantae; phylum Streptophyta; class Magnoliopsida; order Asterales; family Asteraceae; genus Chrysanthemum; species Chrysanthemum makinoi. The sequence goes on along the minus strand of OU343223.1, from coordinate 90,391,767 downwards.
CAAATATAAAACCAAGTGTCTAAAATAAACACTTCTACGAGTCCACACACAAACACTTTAACACAAACGTTCGATTAACGCTAGTCGAGAACGTTTAACCAAATCAACACTTGAATACTTGAATATCACGAACAAAGAAAACCCAAGAACCAAGTCTTTACACCTTTGTCCGAGTTTAAAGCTTCTGCCCGAGAACCTTTATACTACACCCGATATCAGACAACTCTTGTCCGATATATTTGTCCCTTTGTCCGAGAAACACCACGAACAGAAAAACCCATAAACTTGTTGCTGCCTTGTTCGACCAAAAAATTTAGAACAAGTATACCAAAACAGTGAAACTCTAAACACACTTGGATAAATCGAATGCGAGGTTTAGAGTTTGTAAAACCAAACTAAAACCCTAATCGGATATGTGAGATCCGATCGGGTACAATGAGATAGATCGATTACTTGGTGAGTTTAAGGATAGTATGCGTGGGATAGAATGCATGGGGTGTGTTTGTATTTATACGATTATAAACCTAATCCTTCTTAGACTCAAACTTGATCTCCAAGTTACAAACCCAAGCACCCAACTGATCAGATCTATGGTTGATGCAGGTTTTACTGGCCAGGTTTTAATATTTATAATGTCTCGTTATACCTATGGTCTACCCTAATGCACTAACGGGCAGTGTACCCGGTCGTGTGTAGTGTAGTATTCGGTAAAATTGAGGTCGTCCCAAGAGCTATGTGTGTGGATTAATACTAAGTCTAGGTGTCACAGATTTTAATATGATTATGATAAGGAATTAACTAATAAAAGCAACTAAAGGCAAAGATGTGATCAATAGAAGAGAGTGATGCTAACCTAGTTACTCATCCTAACTAGTAGTGTTTATGTCTAATTACTTCCAATTACTTCAGGTGGGGTCAAAGTCGAGAGGACAACATTTGGTCGGCCCCTAACCTATCAGCAAAGAGCCACCACTGGAGAAGTCAGGTGTCCCCTCATAAGTCCTGTTTTTTCTGGTCCCCTAAGGCAAGTCATTAAGTTCCGCTACATGCTAGAATTAAAATAGTGAGTGCCCGGGCGCTAGCATCTTAAACACTCACCCCCTAATTCTTAAGTTCATCCAAACGGTAGGTGATCAGTTGGTCAAATCTCAAAAGTAGAAAGGGTCGTCAGTTGGTCATATCTTACCCTTCCCGTCTCAATCTACTCACTTAGGGTCAGTTGGTCGTATCTCCTAAGCAACTAGCCTCTACCGCCATTCAAAACTACCGAAACAAGGGTAGCTACCAATAAACTATGCATGCATACACTTAGAAATAATTATACGGAAGCAATGTAAATGTAAACAAAAAAATTAAGGAATCATAACTAGGCCAGCACCAAGAGGTGCTTAGCCTCTCATTTTAACCATACAAATCAATTCAATGTTTAATGTTACGAAATACATGAATCGAAAGTAAAGAAAAGATAAAAAGCTAATGCTTATCGTAGGGGAGTGATTTCTCCCTTGGAGATAGCTCCGTATGCTCCTATAGATCTGCCTTAGGCTTCTTCTCACGTTCTCTGATTGTTGTGTGTGAAATGAGATGCTTTGAAATGCTGGAAATCATGGGGTATTTATAGGTCAGATCTTGGTTACGGCGTAACTATTAAAATAGTTACGCCGTAACATGTAATTCTTCGTAAATTGCACTAGAAATGCTGGTTACGGCGTAACCTCGGGAAGGAGTTACGTCGTATCTTCAATAAATCTTGGTTACGCCGTAGTTGTAGCATGAGTTACGGCGTAATTATCGCAGCGGAATCTCATTTGACCTAATATGGTTACGTCGTAATCTTTAGGAGAGTTACGCCGTAATCTTCTGATAAGTTGGTTTTCTGAGCCACGCTTTAGTTACGGCGTAATGTGAGAGAGGAGTTACGCCGTAACTTCTTCAAAGTGAGCATACTATGACAATTCTTCAATAAACTCTCCAATTACGCGTCTCTTTAGCTCCAATGCTCATAATTTACCTGAAAGTGAAATATAATGGAAAACAAGCGTAAATCCATATAAATGATATAAATTACAGGCATTATCGGGGGAAATTGACACTTAATATTCAGGATAATTTGATGTTATCAAATATCCCCCCACTTGAACTATACTTGCCCTCAAGTAGACCTTATTAGAAAGATTCCTAAAAAGATATCTCCATTACCTGGAAAATATAAGTTTACATATTCCTTATGCTAGAATAAAACAAAGCCGAACACCTCACAAAATGGGAACGAAACACTCAAATCTCTCAACTATTCTAAGTGTCAATTTCGGGGTGATCACTCAATCGCACAGTTATTGTAACACCCCCAAAATGGCTCAGCGGAAGCATACAAGTATTGGGGTGCTACTAAATTGGTATCACAACATAAGTATAGAACAATTGGTTTTTCATAAATGAACTTTTATTCATTCTTAAAAACAATGTTTACATTATTGATTAGTGCGGAAAATGGCCCATTATAAACAAGTGGTCCCATAAGTAAATCAGAGTCATCTATGACCATGCCATGCCTTTGCCTTGAGCCTCCAAAGATAAGCTATCACTTCAAAACCTGAAGATACATGCTAAAGGGGTCAGCTTACGCTGGTGAGTTCATAGGTTTAGTTAAAAAGGGATTTCAGTACACTGTTTCAAATTTGGTTCTTAATGATCATTACGTCTTGCATAATGTCATAAAGTTTATGATTTCAATTCATAAATGAGACTTCATTAGTGGACCATAAGTAGGGTATATGTACATTACAACGAATATAATGTCATATATTGAATCTATTACGCTAGCACTAAGTTCATGCAACCGAAACTACGACAGTTCTTGTATGCACAAAGAAGTCATACAAATAAAGAGCCCATGGCGAGTGTTTATCCCAATACACTCGGTCCCGACATGCTATATGTTTCGCCTTGACCCAAGCGAGGTCAACCGAACAGAGGAGTCACCCTCAATAGATCTATTTATAACATTCGCGCTTCCCAGCAGGAATTGACGGTTCATGAAGAGGGCAATTTGGGATCTGAGGACTTAGGCTAAGCTGCGTAATATTCTAGGTCAAACATTTTGGTATGCTTTATAAAACATCTATGTATGATGAAAACTTTAAACATGTAAAAGCATAGTATGCATGGAATGCACAGGTAAAATGATTTAAGTAAAATGAGCATGTATCTTCCCCCAAAACAAGTATAAAGCAGTTAAGAGTAGGGGCTATGAAACTCACCTTGGCAATGTGCAATAGGAAGTCTAAAGAGAAATTTAATCAAGGAGTGATAGTGCACGGCTCCGACACGCAACCTAATTAAGTACGGCATATTTAGTCTTTATGTTTAAGACTCGATAAAGTTTAACTAACTTTATAAATTTTCAATGTTTGTGTTGTTGTTGTTGTTGCTTGTGTGGCATTATTTAAGTTTAAAACAGTTCATTAATTGTTTGTAAGTATTTACTCTTAGAAGTGCATAAGTATATAATAGGAAAAATATCAATGACGAAAGAGTCCTCGGTTCGATGGCAACCGAAAACAATGTACGTAAAATAACCACATATAATATTGGACACTAACGATTTATGTGATCATTATTACCAAAGGTACATATTTACTAAGTGTACATCTATGTATATTTTACATGTATTAGTTTAAGTAAAAGTGTTCAAAAGGATTTAGTATTAGTTTTATTTAATAACTTTATTTTAATATATCGATGGGTAAAAGTTATGAAATAAAACTTCTCCTTGTTAGTTTTATAAAAATAAAAATATATTTTGTCGAAAATCGGGCGTGACCCGTGTATATGTTTTATTTTTCCCGAAAATCTTACATGCTACAAATTTCTCACTTAAATTTATATAACAACTTCAAACCTCTTAATAAACTTATATAAGTTCCAATAAGTTAAATATGTCAAATAAGCTCAATTAAGCTAGAATAAGCGATAGTCTTTAAAGTGAGTAAGACTTACATATTTGTATTAGGTTAGATTTAATAGACTCAAAATATGCCAAAGAGGTCGCAGATTTGACTTTGTACATAATTTATATCAAATAGGCCAATGAGGCCGCGGGTTAGACTTATTGTATAATTTATATCAAAATAGATTAAAGAGGCCGCGGATTAAACTTAAGTAGGCCAAATATTATAAGATTAAAACACAATTTAACTCCAATTGTTATAGTCTCATATAAGAATCAATGTGTATATGTATAAGCGATATAAGTAAACCAATACACCTTTTCGTCAACACCAAACCCAATTTTATTTTTAGTCCAAATTCAGCCCATTTCATTTGATCTAATACGGAGTAGATTTTATATTGCAAATTTGAAAATGGAATGGGTAAAACCATAATTTACCCACTGTTGGGTGATTAAACAAATTTGAATAATTGACACTTATTTCCCAATCACAAAACATATTAATTTTCACTAGATTACTTGGGATGGCTATATGGTTGGAAAAGAAAATGAGTAAGACCAAGGTTATCCATTGTTATTTTCTATCAAGGTACTAACCCATTTAATCTTATACATCTTTTATATTTAATACATGGACAAAAGACCAAACTTGCTCTATTGTGATATTTGCAAGAAGAAAAGGGAACTAGAATGGGACACCCACTGTTGGGGTTGTGTGACAACCAAACAAACACCCATGTTGGGGTAGTTATACACAGGACCAAACGCACTCCTTTGTGCAGAAGTAACAAGCAACACACACCCTTTAGGGGCTGAACTAAACCGATCCAACGCACCATTTTCTGAAAATCAGCGAATAAACACACCCTATATGAGCTGGAAATCAGCAGCTTAATGCACCCTATTTGGGCTGGAAATCGATGGACAACGCACCCACTTCGGGCCGAGAATAGCAGTACAAAGAGAAAACCAAGCACCCTAGTGGTGGTTTATTTTGACTCACGGCTGGACAAACAAGCAATAAACAAACGCACTCTAGCTGACTGAAACGGTCCGAACACAAACACCTCTTTATACTTAGAAGCTCTCATGATTTGCTGGGAAATAAACTAGGAAAGATGAGCTCAAAAAGAATAGGCAAGGACATAAGCCGAATCGAGACCACTAAACAATCACCATACGAGTGGGTATTAACACTGGTCGAGACACCACACAAATGAGCCAAAGGATGAGTGAGCAAGTAGGTCGGATAAACTAGAAGATAAGCCGAAACAAGTTGTTAAAATGGTTACCTCATTGAGCCAAATACAAGGTTTCTTAATGTGATTTTTCCCCATGTTTTTACCACACATAAACAACAACAACTTTTTCAATATCACAACCAAATTGAGTTATTTTTGTATTAGTCCAATCGGTTCAAAGTAAATAAACAATTACAACTCATTAATAAGTATCAATTAAAAGTATTAATTCTTACAACAATTTGTTGACACCATGAAGAGGAAGGTCATACGAGACTGCCAAACGGAGTCGAACCTCTTGAATTTGATACAATTGAAACTCGAGTTACACCTTTAACGCGTCAATTTACAAAACCCCTCTATCAATTTCCAAAAGCCCTTTGTTTTGAGAAACTCTAATTATTAAGAACCCTAATTATTTTTGTGTTGTGATGAGTGAATGAACCTGCTTCAAGGGTTGACACTATATATAGATGTACATTAAGGAAGCCTTGTGTCCTCTTTCTCTTCTTGGTTGTAGCGTGGCATTCTACATGGATTCATCTCGATTCTCAGCCGAGCTAGTGTTCCCTTAGAGTAGATTATGTGGCTGAAATATGTGGTGATGGATCATGGTGACTGAAGAGGAAGGGAAGCAAGTTTCTTTCTGGATTCCTAGTTTTGGAAGAAGCGAAAAAAAGAAACAAGCGAAGAAGAAGGAGATATAAGGGTGGGACAGTGCATATTTGTTTTGTTTTATTATAATTAATGTATTGATTGTACCCCGTGTTTTGTCGAATTCTCGAGTAAACGTACCTTCCCGGTACCCGAAGAATATAGGAATTATATTTTCGGAAACGATTTCATAAGCGTAATAATATGACATTCTTATTACATTGAAATTTGATTATAATTGTTTGCCGTTATTAATTTAGTGTCGGTCTACGTGCGATGCCGTGACTTCCTAAATTAACGAGATAACTTATCGTTTTCTTTTGTAAATTATCAGTGATTGATAAAAATGTATTTTTCTCTTATCTTAGGATTTATTTTTAGTTTTGTTTGCATTCCGCGCTGCAGTATGCGGAATAACTTTTCGGATACTTGGTGGGCAAGTATTGTATGTGCGGTGTCTTATTTATAAAGAAACGAAATGACCTCTCGTTTTTAAATTTTAGATATTGGCATTTTGTTAGAAAATAATTGATTTGAATTTTCTGACGCAATAAATTTTATTAAAATAATCCGAAATTTTACGGGTTGTTATAGTCTACCCACCTTACAGGAGATCCGTCCCGGATCTCAGTTTACGTTACCCGATAGGGTGTCGGGAACGAGGTGATGGTATTTGGAACAAGTTTTGAATTGTCCCTAGGTTGTTTCTAGGGTTTCCTCTTCGGGTATGGGTACCTAGGTGTTATGCCAGTAGCACATCCTCTATCCGAGGTGCCATGATCTTCTGGGATAGGTTCATTGGGTGAAGGTTCAAAGTTTTGATGTTACGAGGCTTCACTACTTTGTTAGTGTGAGTTCCTTTAACTTCTCATGGTTTTATCAAAACGTACCCATTTTAATGGTTCTAAAGTATAGTGGTTAATTCTTAAGGTTTGCTACGGGTTTGTGTGTTTCCTTCTTTAAGGAATGGGGAAACATTTGTTTTCGAAACCTTCATTAAGTAGATGTTACACAAGTTTGACCAAGACAATATTTCAAGAATTAGGTATCCATATGTTTGAAATCAATAGTTGTATAAAAACGTCATGTTTTCAAAAGATTTTGGCCTCTATAAAACATGCTCTTAATTATAGTGTGGATAAGATGGTTTTGCAAAATTCTTGGTGTTTAGTCATCTTTTTTTGTTTACAAAAATTTAGTATAGTCTGACCAGGGTGTTTCGTCTCATTTTAATGAGTAATTTAGAAAATGTTATTTAAAGATGGATTCTTAAAACAAAAACATTATAGGAGGAGGGTGTGTAGTAAGGTATAAACACCTACATATGTTTTAAATGTCTAAGAGTAGAACTTAGTTGCCTATGTTGGGTAGGGTTAGAGGTTTAATAATTGGTGAACCGCATTGTTATCTATAGTTTTGGCAGAGGTGTAGGATACATGGTTAGACTTAGCTACCAAGGAGGACATTGATCATTTCCGTTTATGGGGTAAACACGTTTTGAGGAAATAAGTAACCAATAGAGTGGTTCGGGTATACCTTTCAAAGTTTTAAGGAACACTTTATTTTGGTAAAGTATGGGTAGAATTGTAGTTTATTTTATGGTGAAATGGTAAGGTTGTAATTTGATCTGTAGAATGATTCATGAAGTATTTTGATTATAATGGTTTGAGGGAAAATCGGAAATAGTTTGTATGGCAACTCTTTTGTTTGTAGGAGAGTAACAAGGTAAGCATGGTTATTCTTAAATGGTAGGTAGAGCCTCCAGGTATTTAATTCGTGGTAGAGCGTAAGGTTTTCAAGTTTTTGTGGGATTATAGGTCATTTATCATATCTTTATAGGTTTTTCCAAAGGTTTGTTGTATTTTCTCATAGGTGTTATTGAACGGTTGCTCCTAGAATGGTTTAATTTGTCCATGGAGTGTAAGGTGTGGGGTAGGAGTGACTATAACATAACCCGATTGTGATATGAAATTATAAAGTTTATGATTAAGAAGTAGTATGACGCCAGTGAGTGGCTTATGATTAAGAAATATTGTGATGCTAGTGAGTGTTTTATGATTAAGAAATGCCAGTGAGTGGTTTATGATTAGGGTATGCCGGTGAGTGGCTTGTGATTAGGGTATGCCGGTGAGTGGCTTGTGATTAGGGTATGCCGGTGAGTGGCTTATGATTATGGTATGCCGATGAGTGGCTTGTGATTAGAGTATGCCGATGAGTGGCTTGTGTTTAAAGGATAGTGTAACACCATTGTGTGGCTTCAGGGTAACCGTCAATGTGTGGTTTAAACGTTACATGTTTATCAAAATGTTATCATTTTCTCTCTCGACATAAAGCTATTATAACTATCCTAAGTACTGCAAAATTCACCTCTGAGTCGGACATAGGTGATCAGGCTATGTCCCACTGTCCCTGGTTGAATATAGGTGATCAGTCTATATTCACCCGAGGTTCAATGAATTTTGAAATACTTAGCTTAGTTACGCTAGTAATATGTCACAATACTCTTAAAGGTCGGCTTGAAGGATTAAAACAATTATTCTCTTTATGTGATGGAAAGATGTAGTGCAGTGATACGTAATTATACGTATAGGGAAAATAATTATACTCTATAATGAAACTAGGTGAGTAGTGATAAAACATGTATCTTATCAAGTATGATCTCAGCATGATCATAAGTGAGGCATCAGCTTGGCAGGCAGGCACGTGTCGGTCATAGGGTTTAGTTTTTGTAAAAGTGGTTATAGTCTAGGTTTTAAAAATATACCCAGTTCTCTATAACCTAGGCTCTGATGCCAATCTGTAACACCCCCAAAATGGCTCAGCGGAAGCATACAAGTATTGGGGTGCTACTAAATTGGTATCACAACATAAGTATAGAACAATTGGTTTTTCATAAATAAACTTTTATTCATTCTTAAAAACAATGTTTACATTATTGATTAGTGCGGAAAATGGCCCATTATAAACAAGTGGTCCCATAAGTAAATCAGAGTCATCTATGACCATGCCATGCCTTTGCCTTGCGCCTCCAAAGATAAGCTATCACTTCAAAACCTGAAGATACATGCTAAAAGGGGTCAGCTTACGCTGGTGAGTTCATAGGTTTAGTTAAAAAGGGATTTCAGTACACTGTTTCAAATTTGGTTCTTAATGATCATTACGTCTTGCATAATGTCATAAAGTTTATGATTTCAATTCATAAATGAGACTTCATTAGTGGACCATAAGTAGGGTATATGTACATTACAACGAATATAATGTCATATATTGAATCTATTACGCTAGCACTAAGTTCATGCAACCGAAACTACGACAGTTCTTGTATGCACAAAGAAGTCATACAAATAAAGAGCCCATGGCGAGTGTTTATCCCAATACACTCGGTCCCGACATGCTATATGTTTCGCCTTGACCCAAGCGGGGTCAACCGAACAGAGGAGTCACCCTCAATAGATCTATTTATAACATTCGCACTTCCCAGCAGGAATTGGGTTCATGAAGAGGAAATTTGGGATCCGAGGACTTAGGCTAAGCTGCGTAATATTCTAGGTCAAACATTTTGGTATGCTTTATAAAACATCTATGTATGATGAAAACTTTAAACATGTAAAAGCATAGTATGCATGGAATGCACAGTAAAATGATTTAAGTAAAATGAGCATGTATCTTCCCCCAAAACAAGTATAAAGCAGTTAAGAGTAGGGGCTATGAAACTCACCTTGGCAATGTGCAATAGGAAGTCTAAAGAGAAATTTAATCAAGGAGTGATAGTGCACGGCTCCGACACGCAACCTAATTAAGTACGGCATATTTAGTCTTTATGTTTAAGACTCGATAAAGTTTAACTAACTTTATAAATTTTCAATGTTTGTGTTGTTGTTGTTGTTGCTTGTGTGGCATTATTTAAGTTTAAAACAGTTCATTAATTGTTTGTAAGTATTTACTCTTAGAAGTGCATAAGTATATAATAGGAAAAATATCAATGACGAAAGAGTCCTCGGTTCGATGGCAACCGAAAACAATGTACGTAAAATAACCACATATAATATTGGACACTAACGATTTATGTGATCATTATTACCAAAGGTACATATTTACTAAGTGTACATCTATGTATATTTTACATTTATTAGTTTAAGTAAAAGTGTTCAAAAGGATTTAGTATTAGTTTTATTTAATAACTTTATTTTAATATATCGATGGGTAAAAGTTATGAAATAAAACTTCTCCTTGTTAGTTTTAAAAAAATAAAAATATATTTTGTCGAAAATCGGGCGTGACCCGTGTATATGTTTTATTTTTCCCGAAAATCTTACATGCTACAAATTTCTCACTTAAATTTATATAACAACTTCAAACCTCTTAATAAACTTATATAAGTTCCAATAAGTTAAATATGTCAAATAAGCTCAATTAAGCTAGAATAAGCGATAGTCTTTAAAGTGAGTAAGACTTACATATTTGTATTAGGTTAGATTTAATAGATTCAAAATATGCCAAAGAGGTCGCAGATTTGACTTTGTACATAATTTATATCAAATAGGCCAATGAGGCCGCGGGTTAGACTTATTGTATAATTTATATCAAAATAGATTAAAGAGGCCGCGGATTAAACTTAAGTAGGCCAAATATTATAAGATTAAAACACAATTTAACTCCAATTGTTATAGTCTCATATAAGAATCAATGTGTATATGTATAAGCGATATAAGTAAACCAATACACCTTTTCGTCAACACCAAACCCAATTTTATTTTTAGTCCAAATTCAGCCCATTTCATTTGATCTAATACGGAGTAGATTTTATATTGCAAATTTGAAAATGGAATGGGTAAAACCATATTTTACCCACTGTTGGGTGATTAAACAAATTTGAATAATTGACACTTATTTACCAATCACAAAACATATTAATTTTCACTAGATTACTTGGGATGGCTATATGGTTGGAAAAGAAAATGAGTAAGACCAAGGTTATCCATTGTTATTTTCTATCAGTGGGTACTAACCCATTTAATCTTATACATCTTTTATATTTAATACATGGACAAAAGACCAAACTTGCTCTATTGTGATATTTGCAAGAAGAAAAGGGAACTAGAATGGGACACCCACTGTTGGGGTTGTGTGACAACCAAACAAACACCCATGTTGGGGTTGTTATACACAGGACCAAACGCACTCCTTTGTGCAGAAGTAACAAGCAACACACACCCTTTAGGGGCTGAACTAAACCGATCCAACGCACCATTTTCTGAGCTGAAAATCAGCGAACAAACACACCCTATATGAGCTGGAAATCAGCAGATTAATGCACCCTATTTGGGGCTGGAAATCAGTGGACAACGCACCCACTTCGGGGCTGGAGAATAGCAGTACAAAGAGAAAACCAAGCACCCTAGTGGTGGTTTATTTTGACTCACGGCTGGACAAACAAGCAATAAACAAACGCACTCTAGCTGACTGAAACGGTCCGAACACAAACACCTCTTTATACTTAGAAGCTCTCATGATTTCTTTGGGAAATAAACTAGGAAAGATGAGCTCAAAAAGAATAGGCAAGGACATAAGCCGAATCAGAGACCAGCTAAACAATCACCATACGAGTGGGTATTAACACTGGTCGAGACACCACACAAATGAGCCAAAGGATGAGTGAGCAAGTAGGTCGGATAAACTAGAAGATAAGCCGAAACAAGTTGTTAAAATGATTACCTCATTGAGCCAAATACAAGGTTTCTTAATGTGATTTTTCCCCAGGTTTTTACCACACATAAACAACAACAACTTTTTCAATATCACAACCAAATTGAGTTATTTTTGTATTAGTCCAATCGGTTCAAATTAAATAAACAATTACAACTCATTAATAAGTATCAATTAAAAGTATTAATTCTTACAACAATTTGTTGACACCATGAAGAGGAAGGTCATACGAGAATGCCAAACGAGTCGAACCTCTTGAATTTGATACAATTGAAACTCGAGTTACACCTTTAACGCGTCAATTTACAAAACCCCTCTATCAATTTCCAAAAGCCCTTTGTTTTGAGAAACTCTAATTATTAAGAACCCTAATTATTTTTGTGTTGTGATGAGTGAATGAACCTGCTTCAAGGGTTGACACTATATGTAGATGTACATTAAGGAAGCCTTGTGTCCTCTTTCTCTTCTTGGTTGTAGCGTGGCACTCTACATGGATTCATCTCGATTCTCAGCCGAGCTAGTGTTCCCTTAGAGTAGATTATGTGGCTGAAATATGTGGTGATGGATCATGGTGACTGAAGAGGAAGGGAAGCAAGTTTCTTTCTGGATTCCTAGTTTTGGAAGAAGCGAAAAAAAGAAACAAGCGAAGAAGAAGGAGATATAAGGGTGGGACAGTGCATATTTGTTTTGTTTTATTATAATTAATGTATTGATTGTACCCCGTGTTTTGTCGAATTCTCGAGTAAACGTACCTTCCCGGTACCCGAAGAATATAGGAATTATATTTTCGGAAACGATTTCATAAGCGTAATAATATGACATTCTTATTACATTGAAATTTGATTATAATTGTTTGCCGTTATTAATTTAGTGTCGGTCTACGTGCGATGCCGTGACTTCCTAAATTAACGAGATAACTTCTCGTTTTCTTTTGTAAATTATCAGTGATTGATAAAAATGTATTTTTCTCTTATCTTAGGATTTATTTTTAGTTTTGTTTGCATTCCGCGCTGCAGTATGCGGAATAACTTTTCGGATACTTGGTGGGCAAGTATTGTATGTGCGGTGTCTTATTTCTAAAGAAACGAAATGACCTCTCGTTTTTAAATTTTAGATATTGGCATTTTGTCGGAAAATAATTGATTTGAATTTTCTGACGCAATAAATTTTATTAAAATAATCCGAAATTTTACGGGTTGTTATAGTTATAGCATGTATTCTATCATAAGCTTGGCGGTTACACAAATCTCCACCGCTAGAGTTAAGGGCTAAACAACTCTCGAAGGCAATATGGGTAGACACGACAAGGTTTAAGGGTGATTTTTCGTTACTAATATGTCACGGCGAAGTGGACAAAATCAATGATACATGACCAAATCCATGGCCAAGACACCAAAGATTGCTCGCTGCATCACCTAGACACGCTTCATGACTAAAGGGTAGGATAAGACATGGGATATATAAATGGTGTAAAATAAAAATCAAGCAGATAGTCTAAATCTATAACCAAGTCATCACCACTTACCGTCCGCCCAAAGTTCAAGCTTCAAAGTTAAGAAACCGGATCATGATATACTAGGTAGATGTGTCATTAGAGGACGTCATGATGAGCACACTACATTTTCTTCAACTGTTGGCGCAATTACCAACTCAAATCTTCAAATGTGACCGATGTGGCCTCCTTGATACTAAATCTATATAAAGCTCATAACATAGTGCTTATAACATCGCACTTTACAATAAACTGAATAACATAACCTAGTTTTTTTTTTTTTTTTTTTTTACATAAACATAACAAATAAACGTAACATCCCCCCACTTGAGATGAACAATGGGAATTCGGGGGGTCTTCAATGATCTTTAAGAATATGTCGTCGATGAGAGCGTGATTCCCGAACCTTTCCACTTGAACCTTGAACTTAGGCAAATGATGACTTCCCAATCGCAAATAAAGACTACAGGGTAGGCTAAGGTGTATGGGTGTAACGAAACAATATATTGGGTTAACAAAACGAAAGGAATGGCTCAGATGGGTGTATCTAGGGTTATCTTGCACTAAATGTGAGTGCAACAAAATGGTTTCACATGGGGGTCGAGAAGTCGAGGTGACTAATCGATAGACACACAATGGTAGGTTATTTGGGTGATAATCCTATAATACTGCCTTCTTAAACTGAAAAGTCCAAATACATCGAGCTAACTCAACATACCTCGTCTATGGTCTCGAAATGATGCAAAGGCCAAGGTTTAAAGTTTACAAGCTACCGGCACACTCATAATTTGGTGGATTTGGGGTAAAATTTTGGAAACGGATAAGACTAATCTCACCATAAAATATCAAGGGTTGTATGTGCTCGGCTAATGTCTAATCTAGTTAGGTTAAGAAAAACATGTCAAAATTTTAAAAAATGGCATAATTTTTCAAAATAAGCTAAAAAAACGAGGGCAAAATAAAGTTCAAGAGACAATTCTACTCCCGTCCCCCCACTTGAACTGTACAAAGTCCCTTTTATACTAAGCGTTAAATAAAGGTGAAGAGAAAAGTAGAATTAGAGCGAGAACTTCCCTGAAATTTGCTCCAAAAAGAAAGAAGGCCCACGAAATAGAGTCGTGCCTTCGTATAAGCATCCACAAGCAAACTTGAATCCCTGAAATCACACTACCTACAAGCATAATTCTAAAAAAGAAAAATGAAAAATGAAAAATAAACCTAACTCACCTTCGTAGGAATCACGGTTGCATTTTGCATATGCAACAAGCCTTTTAAACCACTTGGTGTCCCAAGTGGACGAGTGAAGTCTCGTGAGGATTTACAGGGAACACACCCACAAAGTTCATTTAAAAGACTAATACAAGGCTATTGTGTTTAAAATGAAAGAAGTAATGCAGAGGATAGTTACGTCGTAACTCTAGAAGGAGTTACGCCGTAACTAGGCAAAACCTTGGCATACGCAAAGTAGTGTAGCACGGCGTAACCACTAAGATGTGATTACGCCGTAATTGGTAATGCATCAGAGGTTCTGCTGCAAGGGGCTTGTTAAGGCGTAACCATGAGAATTAGTTACACCATAACTCTGGTCAGATCAGCATGCTGCAGCAGCAACTTTTCTTCGTTTCCTGCGAAAATGGTTAAAACACAAAACCCTACAGAAATAGAAATAAAACAAAAGAAAGGGATAATTCGGGTTGTCTCCTGAAAGAGCACTTTTCTTTATTTACGAGTCTTTAAGTTAGACTCAGAGCCTCGGGGCTTTATGGTGGCCTTTGGACTTGGCCAACTTCCTCCATGTCCTTCATCAAGTTATGTCTGACCCAAGCGACGTTTGTGGCAGTGCGGAGGTACTCTTTAGTCTCGGTCTTCCGAGTTTTGCAAAATTTTTCCTTCGGTCCTAAATGGTATCGAGTGAACTAATACTTTTCGGCGATAATCCGTGGCGGCCTCTTATACAGAATGCCAAGAAGTTTGCATCATCTCTTCTCATGTGCTTCATCATCGGGGTCAACGAACCCATCTTCACCTTGTAGTTCGAGGTAATCAAAATCATCATCTTCAGAATCAGTATCTTTAAGTTGTTTATCTTCTAGTAAATTTTCCACTAGCACTTGTTTGCATTCCTCTTTTTCCTTCCTCGATGAATCCTTGGTGTCATTATCCGATTCTTCAGTTGGAACTTCGTTGTTTGGTTCATCTTTACTCATACATCCATTCCGGATTTTCTCCTTAGTTAGCGCGTCTATTTTTCCGTGTTTGATTCTGACCCAATCGTCGAATCCTAAATCGTCTGGCCAAGGCAATTATGTTCTTTCTAAGTCATTAGTCGAGGTCCATAGGAACTCGTCTTCCCCAGCTCTCTCAATGCTGCTTCCCCCATCACATTCATAATCAAAAGGGTTGCAGGATGCCCAAATATTTCCGTCAGTGGTTTTAATTTGCTCACACCAATGACTTCGAGTTCCTTCGTGTTTTTCTCCATGTCCATAACCACAAATTCGGGTACAGAAATGAATCTATCGACCTTAACACAAGTACCACCTGTTACTCCTAACGGAGTAGCCTTGGTCTTATTTGCCATCTCAATCACGATATCCGTTTTCCAAAGATGAATTAATTTGAGTTTTAAGAATATGGAAAGTGGCATGATATTTACGCTAGATCCAAAATCTACTATCCCCAAGATATCATAACTTCCAACTGAACATGGAATGACTAACCCGTTTGCGCTAATATCCTTAAATGAAAATAAACCGATTTCTGACCTGTTTATACTTTCTGAAACATAATACGCCGTAAATTGGGGAAATAGTTACGGCGTAACTGATCCTGGTTGTCGACAATCGTTTCTTCTAAATTTTCTGTTGTTGAATTGCACTCCTCAATCACTTCCTGCGAATTATCATCAGCAAAAACGGCATTGCACACTACCATAGGTTTGGTCCCCTCAGGTTCAACGTTACTCATCTCTATCTCTGCACTGAGCTATTCTTCCATGCCTTCAAGGTTTTTTAGGGTTTCGTCGTGCTTGGAAAGATTCTTATTTGTGTTTTCCTGGAAATCCCTTAGCCATTTATCTTGTTCTTTTTGCTTATGGGCTGAATTTTCCAGGAACTTGTTTATGGTCTTTTCAAGGTTGGGCTTTTTTTCTCCATAAGGCCAGCGGTTGTAATTTCCACGATACCCATTATTATTTTGATTATCTCCGTAAAACGGTCGATTTTCTCCATGTTTAGCTTCTTCAATTATGCTTTCTTCGTTAACGTGAGGACAATTCTTGGTGAGATGTCCTCCCCCGCAGCTTTCACAACCTACTTGGATAGCATGAACGGTTTCTCTAATTTTTAACATATCATGACTCAGATTTTCCAGCTTGTTAGTTATGGCCGCAATTCCATCAAAACTTCCGCCTTGGTTTCTTTTGCTTCCTCCATCGTGCCATTTTTGGGAATGATCAACCATTTTTTGAATAGTTTCAATTGCTAGAGTAGGAGTCATGCTCGGAATTGGTCCTTGATAGTCCAGCATCTGTCTTGTAGTTATGTTGATTCCTTTGTAGAAGATGTTGACCTTTTGCTGGTTGTTCAGATCATGTGTAGGACATTTGTAAAGGGGATCGTTGTATCTATCCCAGGCTTGATATAATGTTTCATCGTCTTATTGCTTGAAATTATGGATCTCCAAGAGCTCGTTAGATATCTTTGATGGAGGACAATATCTCTGGATGAAGTGATTCTTTAGAAGAGCCCAAGTATTAATTGCCTGTAACATATTGGATTTCACATACACATCATAACACAAACACAAGTAGGCGTATAGATGATTTTCTAGAGAGAGAAAGTTAGAGGTTTGGGAACTTTAGTGAGAGAAAGAAAAATCTTATTATGAGCTCCAACTCTCTACCTTGGGAGGTAGAGAGTATTTATAGTCTTTACACAAAACGCCACCTAACGGGCTGTCGATCAGGCATACAGTGGGTAAAGACCCATCCGTCCTCCACGGTATTACTTAACTAAATACTACATGACATTAAATAACTACGACTACGAGCTTTCTAACGATTACAAATACTTGAGGTGACCGACACTTTAATACCTGGATTTACTAAATCCTAACAATCTCCCCCTAAGGGAGGTCACCTCAAATTACATAGAATACAAACAGATATTACATTGAGATTGTTCCTGGATTCTTGTTCATGTTCTTTGATTCTTCATTTTGCATGTTTGGATAATCTGAGTGGAGGTCTTTAACTGATCCACGTGATACTGAGTTTTGAGCCAGCTTTGAGATCATCAACAAACATAAATCTTTGACTCATCCTTTGTGGTGTTGGTATTATGTGATGTTGTGACTTTTGGACCGAAATGCTCATATTCTGGATCATGATATATTCTCATCAGAGTAGTGGAAGCTTTCGTTGATTCATGATATTGGCAACAGCGTAGCAGAAGCATGGAGTGAAAACATCAGAGTCATTGATGCACTAATCATGATTTCTTTAGATATGAATGGTTGTGTGAGCATGCGGATATGGATTGATCGCTTCATTCTGATCAGCTGCAAACGTCGGGGTGTACCTGCATAAAACAGTTAGCAATAAAGCGTACGGAAGTGTCTTTGATCACTTTCGTTGAATTGAGGTACACGGCCCACGGTTCCTCGTTGATCAGTACAAGTACTGCTTGTGATCAGGTAAAATTCTGAAGAATTTCCTTGACAGGGTTTCGTAGCTGCTCTAGCTGTTCTCAAACCGGAACGTCTCAAAGAAGACAACACGGAGTGAGTGAACCAGCGAATTGAGATTCACTGATTGATAAAAAGAGATTTGAAAAACAATCGTGTATCGTTCAATAGAAATTGTTTTTGCAATACAACGAAGGTTTTAATGAAAATCAATTATCAATCATAAACACCTTTTATTTTGAAATATTTGTACACAGTCGATGCGCTAAAGAAAAGAGTTTTTAAGCACAACGACCGGTTTTTCAAAGGAATCCGTCAATCCATAACCTGAACCAGGATTGATTCAAAAGATTGAATCGCCCCATTGTTTCGTTCGTTGTCACATGGTTGATCTATTGGATAGATCTCACATGCCACCTACAGGAGCTTGTTTGATGTTGGCTCCAGAAGGCTTTCCATCTTCATTGTGAATATGTATGCATATCACTCAGATGTTCTGGCAATACCACAAGGATAATGCGTAGGACTCATGAGATATAATCTCTCTTTCCACATTGTGTGAAACAGAGAGTCTTCATTGTAAGTGTCCTAATGAGATTTATTGATGATCTCGTGGCTCTAGACTCAATTGTGCATATTTGGTTCCTATGCCGGAGACTAGGGAGAGGGTCTCCTTCTTCAATACCAACTATCTCTAAGAGAAAGTCGATAGATTATGTCGGTTCCCTGTAAGAATGAAACAAGTCCTTTTAAGAGGAACTTGAGTGGTTTGGAAAGTTGAAGTGCGGTGCGTCACTGGGTCCATGACGTCTTGTCTTCAATACCGATGTTACCTTGGTAACCACCAGTAGTATATGAATTGAACCCGGTTTCTGCCCTAAGGTTGAATTATTGGAGGGCTATTTCTTTTCACCCTTTTCATATTCATTTCTTTTTCATTCTTCAACCCCTTCAGTGCTTACCGAGACTTCATTACTAGAACCTTGTTGGGTTTATTCCAGTACTAGCTCAGTCTCAGTCCGCACTCTTCCCATATTCTCATTTTTCTCCTTTTTTTTTCTTCATCATACCTAAGGACTTCTACACTATCTAGTGGATTGTCCCTGGGTAGATCCCTCCGGTTCTGGCGGATCATAGGAACAAATACCTAACCTTATCATCCTTATATCACCATACATAAAGTAAATTTGGTCGGTCTATTTGGTATTGCTCATCTGCCATTGGAACCAATTGAAAACCATTTGAAAATCAGTCCAGATACTTGTGATATATTATCAAAGTATTTTTTATCTGAATTGTTTTTGATAATTTTTGAAATAGAGCTCCCCCTCAACATTTGCATCAAGCATCATTTTGTAATAGAAATTATTTTCATCTTTGAGGGGTTGGCTTACATCTAAGAGTAGTTATATAAAAATGTAGTTTTCAGAATAGTTGCTCCCCCTCAATATGTGCATAGATATTTGAAAAGTTTGTGCACATATTAGGAAAATTATGCACATTGAATTAAATTGATCATGTTTCAAATCTTTGTGGTTTAAGAGAGATGCTCCCCCTCAACATGTGCATGGAAAATTTGAAATCGTTTGGCACATGTGGGAGGGAGTGCTTGTACATCCTTATAAAACCATTTACCGAATTATTAGTTAAAATCCAATTTGAATCACAAATTCTCCCCCGATCACAATTATCAAATCATTTGAGAGTTGTGATCTCTGAAGATTTAAATTGATTTTGAAAGCTTTTAAGGAGAATTGTGACTTGATTATGAAAACGTTTTAACTGATAAGGATCGAATTTTAAGACTTTAAACTCCATTGATTAAACATGCATGATTATCTTTTGAAAACAATTGTATGACGAATAACCTTATGTTTTTGACAAATGTTAAGTCCAAATGATTTTCAAAAATAGAGTCCGAGTTATTTTTCAAATCAATTAGTTTTCATTAGATAGAAGAAAATGGTTATAGAATCAGAGCATGAGATTTGAAAACCAAGATAAAGCATGGCTCTGTTCTTTCATTGAAGAGCGGGTTACTGCCTGAAATGACAATAAACCATGGTTTTGCTTAAAAAAAATTTCTTTCTCTCATTTTTTTTAAACATTCGAACAACATCTAAAGTCCCGTGTCATTCTTTGAATGACAACACAAAGACCGTAGATATTATCGAATCGAGGAAAGCATGACAAAAGGACAATATTTTTTGGATTTTTTTTTGAAAGTTTTCTATTTTTCTATTTGCTTTTTGAAGGTTTTTGTAATTTTGTATTTTGATTTTTTTGATTAGATATTGTTAGGTCACTAGTTTTACAACACAAGCATCAAGAGAAGAGATAGAGAGGCGGATGAACAATAACACACACACACACACGTTGGAATGAAGACAGTTATGCTTAGAGTATGAGAGTGAAATGAATTGAACAACCAACCCTCAAGTGAGGGTTATTACATGGTATTTATAGGAGGGAAGCTAGGGCAACACTCCTAGTTCCCATCCTTTTCCTTATTGGACTAGGCCTAGGCTTATGGGCCTTCTACATAAGCCTAAGGCTAATAACTAACATAAAGGCCATATTAAGCTAACTATTACATATGAATCACTAACACTTGATTTAGGTTTAGGAGTGATTCCAACAATCTCCCCCTAAGTGTTGGTGATGAATGAATATAAACGGTTAAGGTACTGATGTAATAGTAGCTTTGACGTCTTCTGACATTCTTCTTTCTTGTGAGAAAAATTGCCTTGATTTGAACAATCTCCCCAGTGTAGAGAAATTGTTTTATTTAAACAGTTCTGCTTTGACGTCATCTTAATCTTTGTTCTTTGTTCTTTGTGATAGTAGTGATAGTATGTTGTTGTTGTCTGCATCAAGTCTGCCTCAGGTCTGCTTCGCTGCTCCAGTGTCTCCACGTCCTTCTTCAACATGCTCACACGCTCTTTGACGTTGGATTTCAGTACTGATGAAGTTCTTTAAGTCTTTAAACTTTGTAGATTCTTTGTTTTGACGAAGAATCATTCTGGCTTTTGTGTTGCTTTTAGATAGAACTTCCATTAGTGATGATGTTGGCATGAGCATGTGAAGAATCTGCACGATCATTCCGCTCCAGAGCTTCCATAAGAAGAAAACATGAAAGAGGTTAGTAATAAGCGGATACCGGCACTTACAAGTTCGAATTTCGAGAGTGTTAACAGCATAGTGTGAAAACGCAACTCTAATTCTCACAAAGGCCGTTCCTGAACTGGAGTCCCACAAGTGAGATACCGAAGTTCACCTACAGTTCAGATGAGTCACCGAGGTACACGAAGCATCACCTCACGACCACAGATACGTTTGAGACACACTAAGCGTAATCCATGGAGAGTTACCAGTGACCTGCTGTGGGTGTTTGATGTTGACCTGGCAGGAGTTTCCATTCAATCACTGAGGATCACAATTGTGAACCTCTCATAAATGTTCTCGACAGATTGCTAAGATATGTGAAGGACTCGATAACATACCACTGATGTTCTTATTGTTGAACATCAAGTGATGAAATGTCAAGTGTACCTAAGAGATCTTTTGATGAATCTCGTAGCTCTAGACTCAATAGTGCGTTTTGGTTTTCCTGAGCGGAGACTAGGGAGAGGGTCTCCTTCTTCAATATCAGCAATCTGTAAGAGAAAGCCGATAGATTATGTAGGGTTCCCAGTGAGAATGAAACAAGCTTCTGTTAAGATAAACTTGAGTGGCTAAGAAGGTTTAGTGCATGCGTCACTGGGTCCATGACGACTTTTAATCTTCAATACCGGCGTCATCAAGCGACAACCAGTAGCATATGAATTGAACCCGGTGTCTGCCCTAAGTTGAATAAACTGGAGGGCTATTTCTTTTTACCCTTTTCGTTGCATTTCTTTTTAATTCTTCAACTCCTTCTTTCTCCGATTCTCATTTTCTCCTTTTTATGATCAAACCTAAGGACTTCTAATTCTAACTATTGGTAGTATCTTTGGGTAGATCCATCCGGCTCTGGCGGATCATAGGACGGTTATTCCTAACCTTAATCACCTTATAACTCCATTGCCATAAAACCATTTACATGAAACTCTCTTAAAGTGTTTATGAATGAAAAACATTTTTTACCACTGTAAGAGTTTGATCTTTTGTAGAAATACTCCCCCTCAACATGTGCTTACGAGTTTTGACATAAATCTGCACAGTGAGGAAAGAGCGCGCACTTTTTGAATTGATCGACTCAAGACAGACAATTCCTTGCGAGACACTATTACGTTGTATAGTTAAAGAGATACATTGTCAGCTTTTAGGTGACAACTAGCTCTAATAACTACCTTGAAGATGTGAACAACCCCGAAAGGTTGTCAAACCCGTCAAAGTTCATGTCTATCAAGAGCTTCTCGAATAGGTACAATTTACTTGGATAAGTCTTGGAAGACAAATCTTTTCAATGTATGACTGTTCAGTTCTCGTCAATTCATGGGTTGAAGTCTTTTCACACGAGAATTCATGAGCAAAACACAACATATTTCTTATCACGTATTTTCTCCCCCTCAAAAATGGCATATCAATGTTATTTTTGAAGAAATGTTGAGAATAAATATGACCATTTTCAGTTTTGTAGGAAGATAACCACTGAGAACAATTTGTGAACAAAGATTTTGAGTCAAATACTCCCCCTCAACGAGTGATATAAACGGTTGAAGTTTTGAAAATCATAAGGGGAAGTACTTGTTCTTTTGAGCAAAACCTTGAAAAGTGAAAGGTTTGATAGGTTTTACTCAAAATTAAGAAGCTTTTGCTCCTTTTGTAAGGATTGTGGCACTGAAGCGTACCACAGGGTCCTTTCTTGACAAGTACGGGTTGTACACTGTTATGTGTGCACAAGACATTGACATATAAATCACACATCCAAAATATTATGAATTAGAAGCAGTTCAAGGGGTACCAGGAAGTCCATCAATGTTTCCGGAATGCGAATGGGCGTTGATAGCCGGCGAGAGCAATCACGGGACGACCACCTACAAAGCTCTCCAGTGTTAACTCGATCCCTTTGATACAACCTTTCATCAATCATGGTGATGATTCTCTTCACATCCCGTCTTTCCTTAGAATTCCATCGCTTTTTAGACCCAATACCTTCATGAATATCCTTCAACCTATAAGCTAATCCGTCCCTAACCTTCTTCAATGTGTGATCCCCAAACTTGTGAAGATCTCTACACGCCATCAAGCAGTTGCATAGTGTTTCACTAAGGTAAACCACTCCGAATGGTTGGCTGATGAGTGTATATTGTGAAAGCTGGTTGATGTCGGGAAGATCTAGCTGAGGTGGAGTGAAGTTAACACGGGTCTGATATGATTCAACTGCAAGCTGGAGATCTTCTACACGTTCTTTGATGACTATGCGTCTAATGAAGATAAGCAAGGACTTGATGAATTCACATTGTACTTCAGTTGAAAATTGTCTCATGCGACCCTGTACTTTGGCAAGGTACATGTCTTCAATGTCGTTGAGAGACAAATTCTCAAAGTCCGCTTCAGAGAATGCATAATCTCTTTCGTCTTGCCTTTTGACCACAATATTCTTGAGAAAGTGTAGTCCCATTTGGACGAAAGGTCAACATGTTTGATGGCAACGATATTCTTAGTACTGAACACTTCATGTTGAGACTTCGAACCTGGCAGCTTACGTAGTAGATTCTTCGGTGTTCCGGCCAATGGTGAATCCCATACATTGCATCACGGTCATACTCTTCCACATTGTTGGAGAACATGTGGTTAGCTCTTTCCTCGATGGCTATACAGTTAGAGTATATGGCTGCAGGGAATGGAAGTGTCAGTGATGTAGCGTATTTCCTTGAACCATCGCCACCGTGTAGAAGAAATTCCAAGTCTTTGTTGAAGAAATATCTGAATGGAATCCTAGGCTGATCTGGTTGGCCAATTGTTGGCAGAGGTTTGGACCAGTCGGTGTAATATGGAGGATTGTCCCGTTTGGTGAAGTCGATGTTTGCTTCTGGGTTGAGCCAATCCATGTTGTTAGACATGGCTCGTGCTATATTATCAAGGTGATACTCAAATTCTATAGCACTTTCCAAGCTGTCTTTGAGAAGTTGAAATGCTTCATTCTTGATTTGCTTCAACTCGGATTTCGTCATCTTCTTCACACGGAATTTTTCTTGCAGAAGTTTCGCATGCTCCAATGTACTACATTCTGTAACCTCTTGACCTTCAGATGGGTAGGGAGTGGAATCAACAAGCTTGGAGAACCATTCAAATTCGGTTATCCTCGTCCTAGCCATGATAAGACGTCAGTCATAGGCGCCTTCTTTTTCTTTTTCTTTGCCTAGAGGAGGATTCTGGTTTCTTAGCTGTGTCAAGAGAGATGGGTTGTTGTTGTGGCTTAGGGATTTCCTCATCGTCACCACCCGTATACTAAAAGTGATCACTGGTTTTCTAAGTCGGGGTGGTTTCTCAGAATCCTGAGGTTTTTCAGTTGAAGAGCGAGGAGGGGATCTTTGTTGAGCTGGAGTCCTTTGGGGTGGAGGTGCATTGAGTCTGAATGGAGGATGATTCACCGGACTTCTTCGTGCGTTTGGGCTCGTTATCCTTATCCTGATCTTTGTCTTTGTCGTCTCTTGGACGTTTAGGCCTTACAACTTCTTCTCCATGCTGACTGAGTTGGTATTCCAGCAATGCTTCAAACAATTTAGCTTTGTGGGAGGAAAACGCAGCCGCTTCGACATTTGAGCTACTAGCCGGTTCACCAATTCATCATCCGAGAAGATTGTGGGTTCAACTGGATTGATGTTCACATTCATTGGAGTTGATTTCATGGTTTTCTTGGCCAGATGTAAGAGATTCGCATAAAGTTGTCTGGTATACATCTCCTTTGTCAGTTTAGGAACGACCTCCATAAGAAAATTGTGAGAGTATCCTTTGATCATCTCGTCCATTCTCCCTTGAAGATCATCTTTCATGAGCTTCTGGACATACTCCCTTTCAACTTGCATCTTGTCTTGCTCATCATGAAGATACGTATCGGTCAGCAAGAAAATCTAACTTCTTCTTTTGTAATATTTTTCTCCGGGACTGTTTGACAGCTTTAACGATTCGTGACTTTGCATGAGGACATCCAAGAGGAGTTGGCTTCTTCACCGATCTGGATGTGGATTGGTTGTTCTTTTTGATGGTGGTGGTGAAGAGTGAGAAGATGAATCAGATGATGATGAGATATGAGGAGACTCCGGTCCTTTGGTGGCTCAGAAGTTTCTTCCTTTGAACGTGCAGGTCTATCTAGAAGAAACTTATCATACTCAACATCTTCTTCATTTCAGACTTAGCTTTTCATCGACTTTAGCTTTAGCTGCGCTTCTTCATCGACTTTTCTTTTCTCTAACTTCTCGATTCGGTTCTTCAATGTCAAATTCAATAGAATCTTCCACTCGCTTCTGTTGTTGCTCAAGAGTGGTGGCACCAGATCCCTTATCGGGTCGATTAACCGCATCAGGATTTGGTGTGGGTTGAACTCCACCACTTGACCCTCCGGGGCCACCTATTTGGTCTTTAGCAAATTCTTTTGCAACGTGTTAGAGTCTAAGGAATTTGAACTTCCTTCTGTACTTGGTGTCCAGAGGCTCTTCATCTGAATCTTCTTCTTCTTGTTGGTCAATTACTGGAGTCTTCCCTTTGCCGTGTTGGTGGACTGGAGGTTTAGGTACCGTTGTAGTGTCATCTTTAGCGTTTCAGAGTAGAAAATCTCTTCATCGATGCAGATACCCTCCGAGTCCTCGTCTGTTAGCTTTCTGCGGTTCGGACTTGGGAATGGGAATAGGAATAGCTTCCTTGGCGGGAACTTTTCTCTTAATTGGAGGATTCCTCTTGGGGAACTTCCTCGACTCTCGTGCTTGCAGCACTTCCTCCACTTCCTCTTCTGGTTTTCTGGTAGGTGTACCGAGAAGATTTATCATCTAGAAAACCAACTTTGTTCTCTTCTACAGCAACCAAATATCTTTTATAAGAGTAGAGCTTTTTGAGTTCATCGAGAGAAGATGGTCGGCAACACAAAGCACCTTGTTTCTTAGTTGTTGATTCCTTGAATCGACTGTTAGGGTAGGTTCGGACAACATGTCGTGATTGTCAAGGACATTGATTCTCTTGGGGATATCTGGGTTATACCCAAGTGCTCTCTGGATCAACAGTTTAGGATATCTGATATAAGGAATCTTTGAGCCAAGCTTTTTGAGGAATGTCATCATGTCATCCCAAATCGAGCTTCTACTTCGACGTGCTTCATGTTGATCAGAGACCAGAAGATTTGCAGTTCTATGAGCTTAGGATGCTCATAGCCGCTGTCACGACCAGAAATGGATTTTGTGATGATGATATAAAGGGTTCTCCAAGGCTGAGGGATGTTCTTGAGATCCACGTGAGAATGCTTAATGATAGCCCCTGAAGCTTCGTCATACCCAATATCAATCAAGAATTGCAGAACAGTCTCTTCAGTAGGTGCAGCAGAGAATTCAGTTGGTAAGATGTCAGGAATGAGGAGAACTGCCCTTAAATCTGCCGGTGTGACGGTGAGTTGTTTGTGGTTGAGAGTTACAATCACAACATTTTGTCCTTTGATCATTTGCATAGTATTCCAGAATTGCTGAATGTAGATCTCCGGAACAGTGGCAGAATTGGTGAGCATGTTCTGATAGGGATGATTCTTCAGAATATCCACTGCAATGAGACAAGAAGATTCCGAGCAGGTGAGAGTTTCAAAGTCGACACGAAGATTATTCTTTCCAATCTTCATTGGATAGCCATGCGGGAAGATATCAGCATTGGTGAGGACATTTGGTGCATCCATATTCAGTTGAGCTTCCATGCCGTGATCTGAAACACATTTAGCCAAAAGAACCAACATATTGAAAGACATAATGTTAGTCAACAGAAGGTTTTATTGTCTACTTATTGAATGATATATGTCAATGATTGTTACGAGTCCAACGTCACTTGTTTGTTCAATAGTCCAATGATGCCGAGAAAAGTTTCGTGAGTTAGTTAACTTTAAGTTTTAAAGTTTATGTTATCACATATTTTTCACAACATATTAAACGATTAAGCATATTAGTGACATTTATTGGTTTCATGACGTTATGATTTATTTATTTACAAGTTTGCACGCGTAACAATTCATAATGAAGGTTTGATCAAGGCTTAGGCGTAGAAATGGTAGCTTATGCGTAAACAAGAGTTATACGCGTAGACACGAGCTTATGCGTAGGAACCTTACTTACGCGTAAGAAATATTACGCGTAGGAAAAGGGGACCTTATGCGTAAAGCTTACGCGTAAGCGCATATAACACCTTACGCGTAAGGCTTACTCGTAAGAGTAGACCTTATCGCGTAGTGGTCATCTGTTTACGCATATCCATCACAGGATACGCGTAGTCCCATATGTAGAACCTTACGCGTAAACGCTACGCGTAAGATTTCTCTTACGCGATAACCTTCTACGTAAGGTGATCCTTATGCGTAGATTGATAATGACCTTGATTCTGAATTATACGTGTAGCAGACCTGAAATAAAGTCATCATAGCAACAATATTAACACATACATCCATTCTATAACATATCATGGCATGAAAACTTATTAAACAGTTTACGCGTAAAAGTCTTACGCGTAAGACTAAACCCTAAAGTTCATGAATTACGTGTATTAAACCTAGCCATAGGATTTGCACCAAAGTTTTTCTGGTAAGTCTAGGAAGCCTATAGAGTTGTTTTATCCAAGTTTTAACATCAAACAAATCATGAATCAAAAATACCCAAACCGTATGAATATAAACCCTAAATTCCAATTAATGAATCATTAGAGTTTCTGGGTAGTTTCTGGGTTTAGTTATGATTAATTCAACTTGAAAACAACCTATTATAACAATCTTTATCACAAAAAACGTTCACAAATGAAAACACCCAAACCACGCATAAACCCTAGTTTTCCAGATTCAATCAATTCGTGTTTCTGGGTAGTTTCTGGGTTTAAAAATGGTATCATTGATGTCCTTAAAACATTTTGACACAAACTTTTTGACCACAAACACACACCAATGATTAAGTGTTCTTACACTTACGCGTAGAACACGAAAATCATATTATCTCAAGATTTAACCGTTGGATTTATGAAAAATTCAAAACCATTGTTTAAAAACTTGTTATAAACACGAAATCACTTACAGATTGATGATCCAATAACCGGATTTGAAGAAAGATTTTTGTGCGTAGGATTTGTTTGGTATGAGTAATAAATGTGAGGTGATGAAGTTAGGTAGGATGTTTTATTAAAATAACTTTCGGATTTTGACAGTTTTAGTCCCTCTATCTTTTCCATTTTCATCCAAAGCCTTTTAACTTCCATTTTGGTTACCAAACGAAGGATTTTAAGACAGAAACATGACGATACTCCCCCTCGACTTAAGAAATAATGAAAGTTTATAAATTTTAGTCCGAGGAGTGTCAGTAAACCAGAGATGTGACCACCAATTTAAAGAAACAATCAGGATAAGGTAACATGCAAGTACACGGTTATTTTGAAACAGTTAAGTATTAAATTTTCTCCCCCTCAACACTTGATCGAAAAAAATAATGAATTTTGAAAGATTAGAGTGTTGACGGAAGAAATGTACTTGCCATGTTAAGAGAAAAATAGATAGAAGAATATTTTTGTTGTTTTATCGGATTTTATATTTTTGTATTTTGTTTTGGAAAAATATTTACAAAAGAGATTTTGGTGTTTGACTGGTTTTAAGACTGTTTTAAGAGTTCATCCAATTCCTCTTGAGTCAAACACCGCATACCAATCCGGTGGACCAACTCATTAAACCTAGTGGGAGGCAAGGCTTTGGTGAGTAGATATGCCAATTGGTATTCTGTACCACTAAGTATAATTCAACGTACCTGTTCCACGTGATCCTTGATGAAATGATATCGAAGATCGATGTGTTTTGATTTCGAATGCTGAACTGAGTTGCACGAGATCGCAATAGCACTACGATTGTCGCTGATACATCGGGATTCTATAAAAATACGTAACCATAGTCTTTGAGTTGTGTTCTCATCCAAATGACTTGAGCACAACATGCCGACATGGCTACATATTATGCTTCGGTTGAGGACAGCGATGTACAATCCTGCTTCTTCGATTGCCATGACATCAGTTTATCACCAAGAAATTGTAGAGCTCTGAAGTACTTTTGTGAATCTAAGCATCATGCGTGGTGTCTGAAAAAGCTATTAGTTCAAAACCAGAATCCTTGGATACGATCCCCAAATTAATGGTTCCCTTGACGTATCGGAGGATTCTTTTAGCCTCTGAGAGGTGGGTTTTAGTTAGTCGCGACTGATAACGGGAGCAAAGATATACGGCAAAAATAATATCAGGCCTGCTAGCTGTTAGATACATGAGAGACCCAATAATACTACGGTATTTTGTAGGGTCCACCAATTTCTCATGTAAATCAGCGTCTAGCTTCTTGGTATGAGCCATTGGTGTGGCATAGGTGTCACAGTTTTGCATTCCAAATTTGTGTAACAATTCAAGGGCATATTTGGACGGACTCAAGAAAATACCACGGGGTGATTGATGAACTTGCATTCCAAGGAAGAATGTGAGTTCACCCATCATTGACATTTCAAAATGTTTTGTCATAAGTTTTGCAAAAGAATTTGAGTATTTTAAATGTGTTGACCCAAAAATGATGTCATCCACATAAATTTGAACGATTAAAATGTGAGCCCCGTGATATTGTATAAAGAGTGTAGGATCGACCGAACCTTTGGCGAACTTATTGGCAATAAGGAAGGATGATAACTTATCATACCATGCCCGAGGGGCTTGTTTGAGACCGTAGAGAGCTTTCTACAGTTTGTAGACATGATTAGGGAACTCGGATCAATGAATCCTTCCGGTGGCTAACATAAACTATTTCCTTTAGTTGTCCATTGATAAAATCAGTTTGACATCCATCCGAAAGACCGTGATGTTCATGTGAGCCGCAAAAGCGGAAAAATCGAACAGCCTCAAGACGAGCAACCGGAGCGAATGATTCTTCAAAGTCAATACCCTCCTCCTCGATAACCCTTAGCCACGAGGCGTGACTTGTTCAATTACGGTTCCTTCACATCAATTTGTTTTTCCAAATCCATTTTAGACCAATGACGAAGACCCTGTTGGTCTTTCAACCAGTTCCCATACTTCAAGACGTTTGAATTGGTTGAGTTCTTCTTGCATGGATTCAATCGAGTTGTCTTTTGTCATTGCATCTTTAATGTTTTAGGCTCGGTTGGCAAGCAGGTGAGTGCATAAATGCAATGTTCACCATCGTGTGAAGAGCGTTGTCTCTGTACGACCGGTTGATTCGGGTTGCCAATAATATTCTCAAGAGGATGGTCTTTTGTCCATCGATGTGTGGAGGGTTGATGTTGGTATATGTTGTGCAGATTTTGAGAATTCAAATGGCTTGTTGAAGATTCGCGACATCAGTGCGATCTCATTAGCAAACGGGTTAAAGAGCATTTGGATCAAAATCTGCAGGGTAGGGGGTTACTTCATGAAGAACATCATCAGCCGGTTCATCATTGTTGGAAGCGGTTTGTTCAACCGTTGTGTTGGAGTCAACTGGTGGTGTTTCTTCAACAGTGGTTGTTGTAGCAGTGTATCGGTATAAGAGTAGTTATCGTGGTTGAGTAGCGAAATAGCGGATACACCTGGAGCACGTTCATCAATATCGTCACTAAACAGAGGATCAAATAGTCTTTCCATTTGTTGATGAGTAAGTTGAGGGCTTGTGTCAGCTGATGATGGGGTTTGGGGAAAGTTTAAGCGGTTGTGACCGGGTTCCAAGCTGTTATACTCAAAATCCATTTCCGTAAGTTCATCAAAATGAGCATGAATCATTTCCATAACCTCCTTTGTTTGACGATTCCAGATTCGGAAACCTTTAGAATTATCACAATATCCAATAAAGATTCCAATGTCAGCTTTGGCTTTGAGCTTTCCAAAGTCATCACGATCATTATTCGGATAGCAAAGAGATCCAAATACATGAAAGTGTTTGAGATTCGGTTTTCTGTTGTGGACAAGCTCGAAGGCGTTTTGTAATCATAGAACGGTTTTGAGTATAGCATGCAAATATACGACTTCGCTCACAAGTAATCCGGGAGTTTAGCATTGATTAACATTGTTCTTGCAGCTTCCACTAACGTTCGGTATCGTCTTTCAACAACTCCGTTTTGTTTGGGTGTGCGTGCAATAGATGTCTGATGCTGAATTACCTCTTTCTCATAAAATGCACGAAGAGTTTGGTTAACAAATTCAGTTCCTTTGTCTGTTCTTATTTGTCGGCGGTGTTGAGGAGCTGAACCTGTATTTTCGTGAGAAAGGTGATGATCATCTGTGGAGCTTGGTCTTTGCCTCGAAGAAAATAGACCCAAGTCCAGCGTGAATAGTCATCAACAATCACTAAGATGTAGCGTTTGCCATTAATCGTTTGCACGCGGATCGGGCCACACAAATCCATGTGAAGAAGATGAAGCACATGCTGAGAGCGGTGTTCCACCTTTGAAGGAAAATGAGCACGAGTGCTTTTCCCTTGTTCACAAGCCGAGCAAAGGTGATCTTTAGAATAACGGAATCGTGGGAGTCCTTCAACTAGTTTGTGTCGAGCAAGATTGGTTATAGTTTGAAAGTTTAAATGTGAGAGCGACGTGCCATAGCCAGGATGTTGTTGATGTTGCCTTTGAAAGTAAGCAGATGGGAGATGAAGCAACCATGTCTTGCATAGAGATAGTGTAAAGACTTGAATTACGCGAGCCAGACATAAGGTCGTTTCCTTGTAGATCATGAATGAAACAAGATTTCTCCCTGAAAGCAACCTCCAAATCTCCATCACAGAATGACCTATGAAAACAGATTATGACCGAGGCCTTCCACATAGTAAACCCAGCTAATTTCGATGTTCCCATTGATATAGTCTCCGTAGCCCATGATAGCTGCGAAGTGATCATTCCCGAATCGGACAGTGCCAATGAACTTTGCAATAAAGTTTGATAACAGTTTAAGGTTTCTTGTCATGTGTCGGGAACATCCGCTATCAACAATCCAGAGAATGATCGTATCACCGCATTACACACAAACGCCACAGATGGAATAGAAGTAGATGTGGAACCCGAAATGTTAGAGGGTTCCGGAGCAGTTATTGTAGACATACACACATCACTAACTTTAGGTATCCATTTAAATCCGAGTGTGTTATATATCCATTTTTTCCATCTCCAACTAGTATTTGCTTTAGTCTTAGTGAATGCACTAGGTGGTACTACATTCCTAGGAGGTGAAACTGGAGCTACAGGGACAGCAATGCGTTTCTTAGAATCTAAAGAGGGCGGTCTACCAAGCACAGACTTAGAATGATTAGTGGGCCTAGAGGTATTCCGATTCTTAGGATTCCTTAAATGAGAGATGATAGCTTTAGCAACACATTTGTCATGACAATCAGAATTCATACTTTTACGACAAATAACACAAGGTGCATCAGACTGAATATCAAAAGTACTTAAGGTTTAGCATTCGTTACATCACTATTTCTATTACATTTGCCAGACGCAATATCTATAGTGAAAGCAACGTGAGTCTTATTCATAGTCCTAGGGTGTTCTTCTACTTCAACATTCTTTATTGTTCTTTTCTTAGGTCGCAACTTCCTATTCTTCCTTGTATTGCTCCTAGGTTGTGAAGTGCGGACGTTTGGAAAAGAGGCAACTATTCTGTTTGATAGAAGGAAGCACGTTAGCAACTTGTGATTTGGCAGTAGGGATCCTAGGTTCACGATTACTAAGTGTTACTTGTGCTATTCTCTTAATCACGGTAGGCGGAAGTTGTTCATACTTTCCTAACATTTCTCTTAACTTAAAGATAGTGTGAATCGATCTTGATTTTCGGACCGAAGATTTCCAGAAAAATGCATAACTTCTTTAGTGTGTGCAAGATAATGATCAAGTTCGTTAGATGCTTCATCACGAGTCTGTTTGAGTAAATCAAATATGACACCATATTCCTTTTTAACTTTTGCAGGTTCTTGTTCATATTTTGAGATTTGACACTTAAAAGACACGTTTTGATCATTCAGTTGCTCAATTTTTGGATCAGAAGTTTTTTCACGCATGGCTAGGCGATTTTGTTTTGAAAAGCAAGTTGTTGATCGTGAATATCTTTTTGACACCAATTGAGACGACGTTTTGCATAAGAAAGCTCGTTTGACAATCGTTCATTATCAACTTTTAAAGACTCGATCCAAGCACATTATTAGTGTTCTCAACATTTACCACATAATCAACAGTATCAGCAGAGATATAATCGGATGCATATGACAAAGAATTCAATAACACAACATTATGGA
Source organism: Chrysanthemum makinoi (assembly GCA_910596185.1). Classification (NCBI taxonomy): domain Eukaryota; kingdom Viridiplantae; phylum Streptophyta; class Magnoliopsida; order Asterales; family Asteraceae; genus Chrysanthemum; species Chrysanthemum makinoi. Next base: position 90,358,588 of record OU343223.1, on the reverse strand, counting down.
CATCAGCACAGATGACATCTTCTAAGAGTCGATCAACATCTTTTCTTAACATTTTCTTTTTACGTTTAGTATTAGAAATAGATGTTTCTATTTTCTCAAAAACGACCTTCATCATTCCAAGTTCCTTATGAAAGTCCCGTTCCCAAGACAATGCACAATTTTTCAAATTTTAAACATTTGGTAAAAGATTTTTCTGAAAAATGTCTCTTTGTTCTCGCGCCAGAGGCAATTGAAAATGTTGAACTTTGATTTCAGAATGATATTCTATCTCATGTTGTAACGTTTTGAGGTCAGCCATGAAAATGTCAAAATATCTGAGAATTTTGCGATTTTCATGTTTTGAGTTTACTTCACTGATGGAAGGTAAAGGACCATAAGTTTGTGCATAATCTGGTTTGGGATTAACATTAGAAGACTCAGACGTTTTATGATAATCCTTGGTGTGTTAGAAGAATCCGTTGGTGTGACGAAAGTGACCGCTTTTGAATAGTTAAAAGGTTTGTTGTAAACAACGTTTTCTAATTTTGATCGACTCTCGTCTTCTGCATCTAATTCCTCTTGACGATGATATTCAACAATACTCATAACAAAATTATCAATTTTATATTCTGCCTTTGGAAACTTCGGGATTTGGTTTGAATGCTTTGGTTGAAAGCTTAGGTTTGTAATCAGCAAGATTCGGTCCATAGCCATTTGGATTGGGTTTTAAAGTAAACTTTTCAATAGTGTGACGATTCACCATGTTTGTAAAAAACAGTTTTAAACTCTTTAAGTTTGTTTTGCAAGCCGATAATTTCTTCAAGATGATCATCTATTCGTTTCGTTGAATGCTTTTTGTATGCAGAGAACTGTTTTTGACAAGTTAATAAATCAGCCTTAGCTTTTTGATTTTCCAAGGTGAGAGCATTAATTTGATTTTTATGTTCATGTTTCAGTTGTTCTATTTCAGACAACAAAGCATTCTTGAAGCGGCTAGATCACGCATCTGTCTCTCTAAATATTTTTCGTTTTGATGAGATTTAGCAAATGCGGCTTCAAAACCTTTTTCACGATTTTCTTGATTTTTGAAAAAGTTGAGTTGCTTTTGTAAACATTCAAAGTCCTTGGTTAACAGTGCATTTTACTTTTCAAGTCTGATTTATTGCCGACATTCTTCCACTATGGATTGTTGGTTTTAAGCAAGCAGATCAACATCACGGACGAGGCAAAAGTTCGGTGTGTTCAACGTGCGTCACTACATGATCATTATTTAGATCCTCAAGTATAACCACGGAGTCAATTTGATTATCAAGGGAAACCATAAGGTCATCTTGATCGTCAAATATAACTACGGGGTCTAGTTGAAAATCGTCAGAATGAGACGTGGACGATTCATTTTGAACATTCTGAGCCTTGCCGGATTCAAATGTTGGCGGAGATATTAGATCAGAGATAAATATGGTTTGTTCGGGTAATTTGAGACAAGCCATCATTGTCATACACTGGGCCTGTGTCACTCATATGTAACTCATGCATATTAGCCATCAACATAACATGGCATTGGCATGCAAGTCCTCCATATCATCATATTAGTCATTTGCCATAAAACTCTTTCCTTATGCGTGAGAGTTCCACCAACTTCATCCTTAAGAGCCAAAAGTAAAGCCTCCTCATGATAAGCCTTTTAGTCCTCGGCTTTGGGCATGCATTATCAGTGTCCCTTCTCATTGCAATTGTAGCATCGAAGACCATTCAACCCATTACGAGCATTTCCTGTTCCACTACTTGAGCTCTGTTGTTATTCCTACCCACAACATTAAACCCTTGACCACCGCCCATCAGACGACCATAACCACGATTAGAACTTCAACTCGTCCATTGTTCACAACAGCTTGATTCCGTGCGTTAGATGAGGAACGAATACGATTGTTGGATTTGTTGGTATAACGGCCAAAAGCTTTAGCTATCATAACAAATCCTTGTTGCAATGCTTCAAACGGATCGGATTCCTCATTAGCTTCAATGACAAATGCTTGAGCATTGTTGTTGTTGTATGGAACCAATTGAGTTTGTTGAGATTGTTGTTGTGAAGGATCATTTGGTGTGATTGTAGCGTTGGTTGAGTTGGTTGAGGAGAATAAGCTGTTGAGCATACAAAGCAAGTTGTTGATTTTTCGGGTGTGACGGTGAAGCAATTTGAGCACGAAGAATCCTTTCCCTATCAACTTCCTTTTCATGAGGCTTCAAGTAATCGTACAACAATCCGTATGTAGAATGATGCATGTTCTTCGCTTGATGGAGAAAAATGACATACTTCTCCCATTCAGAACCAAGACTACTCAGGAACTTAGTATTAACTGCAATTCTTGGCATGATGATATTGTGTTTATCCAAATCATTTATGATGTCTGAGAATCGATGATGATAAGACTCTAGTGTCTCTCCAGGTTCAATCATGAAATGTTCATAAGCCAAGTAAATTTTGGATTCCATATCCCCTGATTGAGTCTTGAGATCCTTCCATAAGAAGATGAATATGTTCCCACATCGCCTTTGGAGTCTTTTGAGCATCAACACTTCGAAGAATTGGGTTTGGTAATCCTTAAAGGATATATTGCATTGCAAGCTCATCAGCTTCATAGTGTAGAAGTTCTTACGCATTCAGGTGCAACATAGCAATGTTTGATTGTTCATCTCTTGGTGGATTAGCATTTGGATCGCCGAAATACAATGACTGTAGGCATCTCAAATGGACCTTCCAAGATAACCTGCTTTAAGAACTTTGCATGTGGCTTCTTGAGATCACAAAACCTAAAGAACCTAATCACCCATTGATCGTAGTTTCCTGGAGTGAGCATTGGAGGTCTATCAATTGATCCAGCCTCATGAATTGATTGTTGGCTGCTTAAAGCTTCACACATCTTTGCAAACCAAGTGGGTTCCTTCATAGTGTTCCTTGATGGATGTTGATTGAAATCGTTTGTGTAGGGTTGAACTTGAAGACTTGGTGGTGGTTGAACCATTTGAGGGTGTGGAATTGCTGCAAGTTGTGGAGTATGTTGTTGATAAATTGCTTGTTGTTGATTCGATTGTTGATGGTGTGGACTTAGTTGTTGTTGTCGTTGAGTGTAAGTGTAAGGGAAATAGTTAGAGTATGGTGGTTGTGACATGTTGAAACACTTGTGTTATAAAAATGGATCTTTGTAGTCGAATGAACCTTTGTTGATGAAGTATCCTTAGGCGTAGAAATCACAATACCAAAGTTACGCGTACGCGTACGGCAAGAGTTACGTGAGGTTTAGCTTGCAGCGTGCGGGAAAAAGCACTAAAGTTATGCGTAAAAAAGTTAGGCGTAGAGAACTTAGGCGTTAGGATTAACTTATCGCGTAAGACTAGGCTAAGGCGTAAGATGAATCTTATGCGTAGGATGTTCTACGCGTAAGCTTATGCTTATGCGTAAGTTTAGGGTTTTATCCCAAGTGATCTTTTACACTATCACGGTGCAAAAGATATCCAAAGTCGACGTATTTTCGGGCTTATCGAGCAAGAAAACACGGAGTAAACCACTGGCGAAACTGAAGATCAAACCAAGGAGTGAGTTGCGCCAGTAGTTTTAGGGTTTTACTACGCGTAGGACTACTCGTAAAAATGATTGTTGCCCAAAGATGTTTCTAAACCAGGTTTTGTGATGAAATAGCTTCAATATCACCAAGATAACACAAAAGTGTGAAACTTGATGATCCAAAGTGTCTAAAAAAGTTATGCGTAGAGCGACTACCTCGTTAAAAACTAAGCTCAAAAACGTTTATCCACGCGTAAAGTTTGAAACTTTTTGCCAAAAACAGCTATTTTAACACCTTAAACCGTTGAAAGGACAAGAATCTTGGATTAAAAAGTGTAAAAAACGTGTTTTTAAGCGAACCAAAGTATCTCGTATTCTTTACGCGTAGGACCAAAACCCACTTCAAAAGCAATACGATTCACCCAACTAGTAGGCGATTGATACCACTGTTAGGTCACTAGTTTTACAACACAAGCATCAAGAGAAGAGATAGAGAGGCAGATGAACAATAACACACACACACACGTTGGAATGAAGACAGTTATGCGTAGAGTATGAGAGTGAAATGAATTGAACAACCAACCCTCAAGTGAGGGTTATTACATGGTATTTATAGGAGGGAAGCTAGGGCAACACTCCTAGTTCTCATCCTTTTCCTTATTGGACTAGGCCTTGGCTTATGGGCCTTCTACATAAGCCTAAGATTAATAACTAACATAAAGGCCATATTAAGCTAACTATTACATATGAATCACTAACACTTGATTTAGGTTTAGGAGTGATTCCAACAAATATTTATAAGAGATAGATGAAGGAAAACATTTTACTCCTCTTCTTCCTCTTGAAGACGTTTGAGTGTTTCCGGTTGTAGGCTCTTAAGACCAAGTCGTGGAAGGATAAACTCAAACGCCTTCTCTAGGAAGAGCTTTGGTGAAGATGTTTGCTAACCGTATTCAGGTCCTCACAAAGTATAGTTCCACCACACGTTTTCAACTTGCTCCCTGATGAAATGATGTCGAATGTCGATGTGCTTTGCTCTGAGTGTTGTACGTTGTTGCATGAGAGAGCAATAGCACTTTTATTATCACGCGATGAGGGTTTTGTTGAATTCAAAGCCGTAGTCAAATAATTGGGATTTCATCCATAGAATTTGAGCACAACAAGATGACATGGCTATGTATTCAGCCTCTGTAGAGGATATAGAAGTACTCATTTGCTTCTTTGAAGACCAGCTCACAAGCTTATCACCCAAAAACTGAGCACCTCCTGCACGACGCGTGTATCTTGACATCTGCATGATCGCATCTGCATAGGTCGTTAGTGACATACTGGGGGTGTCCCGGGTACCAAAGTCCCATGTTGATGGTTCCTTGGAGATATCGAAAGACCCGTTTAACTACTTCAAGGTGCTTCTTGGTAGGCTTAGCCTGGTATCTAGCACACATACAAACAGCGAACAAGATGTCTGGTCTACTTGCTGTGAGGTACATCAGGGATCCGATCATGCTACGATATTTCGTTTGGTCTACCATGATCCTGAGTGGTCCTCATCGATTTAATTATAGCTCAATCATGGGAGTGTCAGCGAGTCACAAGAATTAAATCCAAATTTCTTTAAAATTTTATTTGCATATTTAGATTGATTAATAAAAATGCCTCCGGGACTTTGTGAAATTTGTAATCCTAAGAAAAATGACATTTGTCCCATCATTGACATTTGAAATTTAGAACCCATTTCATTTGAAAAACGGTCACACTCATTAGGGTCGGTCGAGGCAAAGATAATATCATCAACATATATTTAAACGTGAATTAAATGTTTGCTGACTTCTGGTGAACAATGTCGGATCAACTACTCCTTTCTGAATCCGAAGATAGAAGAAACTTTGACGGCATATCATACCATGCTCTAGGAGCTTGCTTCAAAGCGATAAAACTTTCAAGCGATAGACATTAGTAGGATGCTCTAGATTCACAAAACCCTCTGGTGGCGTAAACCACCTCTTTGAAATCTCCATTCAGAGGCGGTTTCCAATCCATCGATATACAACCATATTCTTACTAGTAGCATTGGCCAAGAAGATTACGATTGCCTCAATCGAGCAAGCGGAGCAAATGATTCTTCAAAGTCAATACCCTCTTTTTGACGGTATCCTTTTGCAACCAATCGAGCCTTGTTCTTTAAAACATTACCATGCTCATCAAGTTTTACTTTGAAGATCCACTTTAGAGCAATGATCATAGCCGATCAAGAGCGGTACTAATTCCCATACATCGGTCGATCAAACTCATGAATTTCTTCTTGCATGGCATTGAACCGAATTTGTCTTCATTCATGGCGGTTTTAACATCTTTTGGTTCGATCTTAGAGAGTACGGAGTTGAAGAAGCACCATAAGGCATCGGTTGCAAGTTGTTTCCAGTGGATACTGCGAAGAGGTTTCCAATGATGTTGTCCAATAGATGATCATGTGTCCATTTCTAAGGTGTTCATGTGGTTGTTGTTGAGGAACTAAAGTAGCAGTCGATTTCTCTGATGAAGATGGTTGATGATGATTGAGGCAAATATGTTTTCAAATGGAGCATCTTGAGAGTAGCAAAGGGATTAACTTCATCACGAGTGCAGAAACAATTCCATGATGTACACTTGATGATTGAAGGTTTGTTGATGAGGCAGTGATGATGGCGGCGCTTCTTGACTTAATGACATGGCCCGAAGGGTTAACTTCATTAGCGAGGGCTAGAAGCGACTGTTGTTGGAATTGACAAATCATTGGCATTTGGCTCATAATGTTCATCAAACATTGGATCAAACAATTTCTTCAAATCATCTTGAGATGGAGGTAAATATGGAGTTCTTGGAGATGAGTTAGGTACAAGGGATGAACCAATTGGGTGTTTTGAAGTGTGGGTCCAGGCTGGATTGTCAGGAGCCATAGGACCGGTCGACTCATCGAACATAACGTGAATTGTTTCCATGATATTTTGGGTTCTTTTGTTGTAGATTCGGTATCCCTTTTTGTTTGGTGCATATCCTACAAATACTCCAATGTCCGCTTTAGCCTTAAGTTTGCCTAAGTCTTGACCCTCATTAGTTGGATAACACTCACCAAACCTGCGAAGGAATGAGAGATTAGGTTTTCTATTGTGGACAAGTTCATATGGAGTTTTCCATGAGCAGTGTGAATTAGGGATCGATTTTGAGTGTATGCGGTAGCAATGGCTTCGGACGAGAAACATTGGAACCTTTGAGTAAATCGGCATTGTTCTCGCGGCCACAAGAGTTGATTTAGATCTTTCAACTACACGTTCATTGAGGAGTTAGTGGAACACTTCTTTGATGACTGATTCCAACACTTTCATAAAACTCACTAAGTTTTTATTAACAAACTTCAGTTCCATTATGCATTGGATGATTCGATAGTTTTGTTAAGTCGAACTACTTGTTGTTTGATAAGTTTGATGATGATATGGAGTTTCATCCTTTGTCCTTAGGAACTTAACCGGTGAATCGAGGTAATCATCAACCACAATTAACACATATTTCTTCCCAAAGATATTCTGCACTCTCATGGGTCCACATAAGTCCATGTGAATTGTATGAAGAACTTGCTTGAGGAGTTTGTAGGTTTGGGTTTGTGGGCATACTTCTTGCTTTTTCCTAATGGAATCTTGAACAAAGATGATCTTATTCATACTTTAGTCTAGGTAAACCTACAACTAAGTCCTTTCTGGAGAGATCATTGATGGTGCAGAAGTTCAAGTGATTGAGGCAACGATGCCATAACCATGACTTTGTTTTGGAAGCCTTTGACAACAAGCAAATTGGGAAGACTTCATCATATCTTCGATAGAGATGGTGTATAGATTTGAACCACGTGTTCCTCTTAAAAGTTCCTTACCATCAAGTTCTCTAATGAAACAAGTATGTTTTAGAAGGCCACTTCTAGATGGAATCACAGAATTGAAGCGAAAATAGAGTTATGACCAAGACCTTCGTAATATACCACGGAATAACACTATCACCGGAAAATAATCTCCATAACCATAATAGCACCAAATGATCATTCCCGAATCTAATAGTTCCGATGAATTTACCACGAAGTTCATGAGCGCGACCGGTCTCCGGTCATATGCTTGGAACGCACGGTGAGTCCGGTACCCGAAGCGATTTGAGCGATCTACGGTTGAACCGCAGACAAGAATGGATAACTGGTAATTGGGATCCCCATGCAAGAATGGGTTCCACTTGGTTAGTAACAGTGATTGGAACACCCACATCAGTCTGATGCTAGTGTCCATATTTGACCTATTTAAAGTATGTTCATTTCTTAGGGAATAGTTCTACGGTAGGCATCCATTTTATAGTGGGCATTGATTTAGCAACTTTAGGGCAAAGCTCATTAATCTTACGGCGAATAGGTATCCATTGATAACCTATATTACTAAATTTCCTTCACATGGGTTTCCACTATTTCTAACTTTCTTTCGCCTTTGCCTTTTAGCCTTCTTAGCTTGATTTTTAGCATTAACAATTTTATCGGGCATTTGGCGACATTAACAAAACATTCACCACATTCATGATTAGTAACATAAATCAAGCAATCATCATTACATGGTTTTGCGAATAGTAGCGAGAATTGAATTAATCACGATGCGTTATAGCTAATACTAAAATCAACACGATTCGTTTTATTCAACTCAAACTTAATATTCCTAGGATGATCTTCTACTCTCTTCCAATGCACATTCTTAGCTTGCGAGGTCCTATCTTGCTTGGTATTGCTTGGAGGCTTTGACCGCTTGTTTTAATGTCACGATTACTCCGTAGAATTATGGGAACATTAGTTGGTTGATCTACTTTTGCATTCTGAACTAGATGTGCGGGGATCAGAACTAGTTAAAGGCACATTAGTGTTCACTTTCTTAAAGCTGGGCATAGAATGATTTGTATGCTTGGCACTGGGCATAGAACAAGGCATCACAACTTTACCTTTTGCACCTAAGGATTTAGGACATGTTGTAATTAGACATTCTAGCGACTCACGAGATCGTTTGGCACGAATGCAAGCAAACCTAATTTCTCTATCAAGATGCTTATTTATGAAATCCTCTTCCACTATCTCACGGAGACATTCTAGACTATCCTTAAGGTGAGCACAATAGTTATGAAACACAAGTTCATTATTCCTAAGATGAGGGGAATGTATTTACTTGATGTGATATATTTAGGTCGGGGATGACTTTGAAGCAACATTCTCATTAAAACAAGTGGCGGTTTCCTTTTCTGACTCCTGATTCTCAATTTATTTTTGTAAAGTTATTTTTTCGTTGTTTTTAGTGACTTTCATTGAATCATATAACTCTTTAAAGTGTCGTTTAACTTTTCATTTTCTTCTAGAAAACTCTCGTTTTCCTTTTGTAAAGCATTAACTAAGTTTTGAAGATGAAAGTTTGAGAATACTGAGAATCTAAAGGAGGAGGCATTTGGGAGCTTGATCACATTGTTATTTTCACCCTTTAATTGAAATTTGGGCTTTCAACTTTACGTTAGTTTACAATGAGCTTGAATCTGTTCATCACGTTTGTTTATCCGAAATCCAAACTACGGAGCATATGAAGATGTCTTGATATTTGAGGTTTTGACATTTTCTTTAAGATGTTGATATTTTAGTTGTAAATTAAAATGTTCAACTTCTAGTTTAGAAAGATGTTTTACCAAATTATCGTTATCATCGGATCTATTTTTCATTTAGTTTAGAATTAGTCTTTTCAAGCTCAATGACATGATCATGGGAGACTTTCGAGCAACGAATAATTCATGAAATAAGCATTAATGGAATAATTTGTAGCGATTAAAAAATCACATCTTGAGTGATACATTGGAAATAAGATTCTCATTCAATGTATGCAAGTTTTTCCTCTCAATCTCATTATATTTTAAATCTCGCTCATAGTCACTAACCTCAACTATCATTGCATCAAATTCCTTTTCCATTTCTTTAATATCTAAATCCATCCCCTTTTAAGACTCTCAAATTGATCTTTTAGTTGTTTAAAGAAAGGCATGACCTCAGTTAAATAGCATTCTTTAGTTTGCTCAAAACCCTTTCCCCTTGATTATACCGATTGGGTGTGATCCTTTTCTAACAAGTTTTCTCAAAGTCAACAAATAATTGAAAGATAACATATTGACTGATTAAGGTCTTGCTTTTAGTGGCAATAGTTCTAGGGACTAAATGCATTGGTGTATTAGGAGGATACGATTCTTGAAGGCATTTTCTTAAAGGGGGTTGTTACAACAAGATTCTCTGCTTTTGCTTATCTAAATCCTTTTTCCATAACATTTGTTCGGGTGTTAACAACATTTGAGGCTTAAACTTGTTCAAGGAAATCCAATTTTCCTTTTTGTAATCATGGGGTCTAATAATTTTGTTTTTCTCTTTACATATAGGATTATTGAGTTTCTTATCCATTTCTCCTAGTGACTTCATCGATTTCTTATCTTCCTCGGTGCACTCAGCGCAACTAGGTTTTACCTTAGGCTTAAGGATTTCATTACCATCATAAATTACCTTATGAGCATTTCTAGCCTTTTTAATGACCTCTGGATTTGGTTCCTCAACAAGGGGGTACTATGCTTATCACTCGAAACTCGTGCTTAGTGATTAAGTGAAGCGGTCTGAATGGTATTTCCTTGTATGCGGACAACTTATTTTCAAGCTTGTTTTTCAGGTTTTCGATTGGAAAAATCATTCAAAAGTTTTGATTCCTTAGTATTGAATTCTTGATTAAGCAGTTTAACATTTTCCTTAAGTTCTTGTTTTTGCTTAGCAGTTTTAGAAAGCTTTTCTTGTAAGGAATTTAACTCTTGTTTTAATACTTCTTCTCTAAACCTACTTTTTCTAATAATTGTACGCATTTGGTCATCCATTTCACCTCCACGGGTGTTAACTCAAACTTAGCGTTGTTCATAGATAGCAACTTGTTCCTTATAGGCATTGAGTTGAGGAAGTGATTATCATCGGCATCACATTATGTTCATAAAAAACACAATCATTATTGTGCGGAAGATACATCTTGATACAATCTCACTTTCACTTTGAGCCACATGTTGATCATATGGGGACATTACTATTTCCTATATTTTCAACATCCGAGATCATAAGTGTCAAGAGATTGTACTTCATTATATCTTTTGCTCATCAACCTTAATCGTCTGGTTTTAATACCTAGAGATGATTGATTCTTTGGATGGACCAGCCTGTTGCGGTGAAGGAACCTTAGGAGAGACCATAAGAGATCCTTGCTATGAATTATTTGTGATTGGTTCATCATCCACATCCCAATCATAAGCATCACAGTCTGCTACTTGAAATGCATTTGGATTGTTCGACCCATACCACCTGTTGCTCATCTACATCGACATCATATGTCTTAGCATTCCCCGACGAAACAGCAACTTCTCTTCATCCAAGTTGCTCCATTGTCGCTTGCATAAGCGACATCTTGTCTCGAAGTATTACGTTGAGGGGCGTTTGGAGATGTACAGTTTCTTGCAATATGTCCCTCACCACGCCCGGTTGTAGCATTTGCTTGGCTTTGCTTTACCTTGATTCCTAGTCCTTCCCCGATTACCCCATATCCTCCAACTCCTCCTCTTCCCTGATCATCTTGCCTTTCTTGGTGGTTGTCCCATAATCTTTCCATCTCGACAACCCGAATGATTGTGAAGATTAGATCGATTCGATCTCATTGTTAGTGTGAAATTTGGTATGTGGGTGAGGAATCGAGTTTTGTTTAACCATAAGAGCAAGTTGATTAATGAAGTGTCCCATGACTACATCAACATCGGCTTGCTTGAACCCTCGGATCGAATGAGTTTGTGATTACAATTACCCGTGGGTATGACTTGAGATGCTTTGGTAGTAATACCAATATTGGTGTAGAAAGGTTGAGTCATTTGATGGCTTGGTTTCTCCCACTAGATTTGAACGCTTCAAGAATCCTTTGTTCAAACATAGCATGTCTCTCATTCTGAAGAAGGAAGGCATATAGTTGCTCATAGTTTGTGTCCTTCATCCTTTTGACTTCATAGGGTGACAAACTTGTGCCATTCGGGATTCATGTTGTTCACAAACTTGAGTTAGGTATGCGTTTGGCATAGTCATCCAATGTTCCTCATGTCATTCACAAGCTTGTGGAATCTCCGTAGTACTCATAGATACTCTTATCGGGCTTCATCTTGAAAGTGATCAAACTCATCATCTGTTGTGATTCTCTGTCTTCCGGTTAATTGAACACGAGAGAAGCATCTTGACATTATCCCAAGCGCCTTGGCCGGTGTTGTGATTGATCGCTAGATGTCTTTTGGAAGACCACGTATTATGATGTTTGAGGCCATGATATCGACATCGAACCTCTTTTCTCCTTATCATTGAGCTCATCATAAGTCTTTGGTATATCTATTCCATAGATCATTGTTCCATCTGGAACATATCAATTAAGTCTCGTGTAGTCTCAATCTGATAAGGTCCTTCATCAATAGACTTGAGAATGTTGACCCATTTTCCTTTCCAAGACAGTACAATCACGATTCTTTGAGCCCAAGAGTAGGTAGTCGAGTTATCCAAGCATAGGTGGGCGAGTATCGAACCAGTTGCTTGAACATCCTCGACAGAGTGGAGATGATTGTAGGTGCGTTGGTAGACATGTTAACAGTTCCACGGGATTTTAAAACTCTATGATTAAACCGGAAATAGATTCTTTCACGGGATTTTACTAAATCAAGAGAAAACCGTATTACAAACAATAATTCAACCAAGTCGCTAAGAAACCTTGAGCCATTAAGCTAAGTATTATGAAATCAAAGTCGCTATAATGTCAAATTAAGCTAAGACACCAAATTACTCTGAATTTTGGCTGACAGATCGCTAAGCACTAAGTCATTAGAAAGTAGTCAGTAAGCTAAATAGCAACTTCATTAATGTCCAAGTCGCTAACACCAAATAAGCTAAGAAACTTAAGTACAAGTCGCTAAATAATTGAAAGCAAGTTAGCCCTTCCCACTTAAGTTAAGCTACCCGTAGTGGAGAATCCACTAAGTGTCTTGTTGTGGAACTTGTCTCAATAGACAAGTCGCTAAGCATCAAGAAAGTACTTCACCACTTCCACTATAAATCGCTACCAACTTACATAGCAAATCGCTACCAAGACTAAAAAATTAGGTGGCTCAAGTGGCTAGCTAGAATAACTCAAAAACACCACTTTTCAATCCAAAACAACTCAACCACGATGATTCAAGCCTTCCAAATCAAAACCTAAACACTTATGATGATCCTAAACACAAAAGTACAATCAAAATTCAAACTTTAACACTAGAAATGAACCAAATGATGCAAAAACCACTAAACTTTTTCAAACTCAAAACCACATAAAACCACTAGAAATACAAAGATATGTAAGAGATGATCTAACCATGGCTCTTGATACCAATTGTAACATATTGGATTTCACATACACATCATAACACAAACACAATAGTATAGATGATTTTCTAGAGAGAAAGTTAGAGGTTTAGGGAACTTTAGTAAGAGAAAGAAAATCTTATTATGAGCTCCAACTCTCTACCAGGGAGGTAGAGAGTATTTATAGATCTTTACACAAGCCGCTACTTGGGCGTGGATCGAGGAATACGTGGGTAAAGACCGATACATCCTCACGGTATTACTTAACTAAATACTACATGACCTTAAATAACTACGACTACGAGCTTTCTAACGATTACAAATACTTGAGGTGACCGACACTTTAATACCTGGATTTACTAAATCCTAACATTGCCCCGGTGGGAAATCTTTCGATCCATCTTCTGGCAGCCCCAATAAGAGTCATGGGGAACACCCTTAGCATAGGCGTCATGAGCACACCAATGTTGAAAAAGGCTTGCGATGTATAAGACATTTTCAGCGTGCTCATCGCATCTTAAGTCCTGTTTCTGAAAAAGTTGTACGAAGCTCGAATTGGTCTTTAATTTGAAACGGACATCGGCTCAAATTTCGGTCTTCGAGCCCGACCAATTGTTACATTGTCGGCGCCAAATATTCCTCGAGTGAGGTCATCAATATTAACAACTTCCATGGTACTGAAAACTTGAAAGAGATCATTGAGAATTTGAGAAAATTTTAAAATAAAACAAAAATGAAAGACTTAATAACAATCCTAATATAACTCCCGTGATGCCAAAAACTTGATCTGAGTTTTCTTGACCGGTTTTAATATTTATAATGTCTCGTTATACCTATGGTCTACCCACAATGCACTAAGCAGGCGATTATTGCCGATCGTGTGTAGTGTAGTGGTAAAACCAGAGGTTGTCCCAAAAGCTATGTGTGTGGATTAATAATAGTCTAGGTATTATGCGATTTTAATATGATTATGATAAGGAATTAACTAATAAAAGAAACTAAAGGCAAAGATGTGATCAATAGAGGAGAGTGGTGCTAACCTAGTTACTCATCCTAACTAGTAGTGTCTACATCTACTTACTTCCAATTACTTCAGGTGGGGTCAAAGTCGAGAGGACACCATTTGGTCAGTTCAGCCTAACCTATCGTGAGCCAAACTTGGAGAGAGTCGAGGTGTCCTCATAAGTCAAGTTGTTCTGGTCCCCTAAGCCAAGTCATTAAGTTTCGCTACATGATAGACTTATAATAGTGGAGGTGCTTTAGGTGCTAGCATCTTAAACACTCACCCCTTAATTCTTAAGTTCATCCAAATGGTAGGTGACAGGTTGGTCAAATCAGCATAAGAAGTAGAAGGGTTCGTGGAGTTGGTCATATCTTACCCTTCACGTCTGGTCTACTCACTTAGAGTTGGAGTTGGTCATATCTCCTAAGCAACTAGCCTCTACCGTGAAACTACCAAAACAAAGGTGGCTACCAATAAACTATGCATGCATACACTTAGAAATAATTATACTGAAAGCAATGTAGCGCAAACAAAACAATTAAGGAATCACAACTAGGCCAAGCACCAGAGGTGTAGCCTCTCATATTAACCATACAAATCAATTCAATGTTTAATGTTACGAAATACATGAATCGAGAAGTAAAGAAAA
>OU343223.1:90140301-90343829 GCA_910596185.1 Chrysanthemum makinoi | reverse complement strand
TGACAGTGGCTTGATTGTATGGATTTGATGTTGTTCTGAGGTTGTTGTTGGTGTGTGGGAGAGAGTTCATGTTTTGACTAATCATGAGAGCCAGTTGATTAATGAAGTTTCCCACGATTGCATCAGCATCAGCTTGTTTGAACATTGGATCAGGAATGAGTTTGTGATTACCATTACCCATGGGTATAACTTGAGATGCTTTGGTGGTAATTCCAATGTTTGAGTAGAAGGCAGTTGAATCATTTGATGAGCTTGTCTCTCCTGGTTGGTTTTGAACTGATTAAGAATCCTTTTTCAAACATAGCATGTCTCTCATTCTGAAGAAGGAAGGCATAGAGTTGCTCATAGTTTGTATTCTTCAATCCTTTGGTTAGCTTCACAGAGGTGACAAACTTGTGCCATTCGGGATTCATGTTGTTCACAAATTTTGAGTTCAGCTGAATGTTTGGCATAGTCATTCTGATGTTCCTCATGTCATTAACAAGCTTGTGGAATCTCACGTAATACTCATAGACACTCTCATCTGGTTTCATCTTGAAGTGCTCAAATTCATCATAGAGCTGTGATTCTCTGTCTTCCATAGTTAATTCAGAACCAGAAAGAAGCATCTTGACATTATCCCACACCGCCTTGGCTTCGGTGTTGTGATTGATAAGCTTGTAGATATCTTTTGGAAGACCTTGAAGGACGATGTTAGAAGCCCGATATCAGATCGAATCTCTTTTTCTCCTTATCATTGAGCTCATCATACGTCTTTGGTCTGTCTATTCCATAGATCATTGTTCCATCTGCAATTGTATCAATTAAGTCTCTTGTAGTCTCAATCTGATAAGGTCCTTCATCAATGGAATTGAGAATGTTGACCCCATTTTCCTTTCCAAGACAGTACAATCTATTCTTTGAGCCCAAGAGTCGTAGTCAGTTCTGTCAAGCATGGGTGGACGAGTATCGAACCACCGCTTGAACATCCTCGGCAACAGTGGAGATGATTGTAGGTACGTTAGTAGACATGTTTAAAGATTACACGGGATTTTATAACTCAATGATTAAACCGGGAAATAGATTCTTTCACGGGATTTTACTAAATCAAGAGAAAACCGTATTACACACAAAAGTCAACCAAGTCGCTAAGAATCCTTGAACCAAGTCGCTAAGCACTAAGTTGCTAAGTAATAACAAGACAAGTCGCTAAGTTCCAAATCGCTAGAAATTTTGGCAGCAAGTCTCTAAGCACCAAGTCGCTAAGATGTCAAGTCGCTAAATAGCAACTCGCTAAGGTCCAAATCGCTAACACCAAGTCGCTACTAAACTTAAAGAACAAGTCGCTATCAAAATTGAAAGCAAGTCGCTACCTTACCAAGTCGCTACCCGTAGTGGAGAATCCACTAAGTGTACTGTTTGTCGGCTTGTCTCAAAAGGCAAGTCGCTATGACCAAGTCGCTACCAAAACACACTACAACTTGCTACCTTTTACTGAAGCAAGTCGCTACCAAGAAATTCACTCCGAGAGCCAACTCGCTAGCAAGAAAAACTTTAAAAACACACTTTTCAATCCAAAACAAGCTCAACCACAGTGATTCAAGCTTACCAAATCAAAACCCAAGCACATACAATGATCCTAAACACAAAAGTACACCTAAAATTCAAACTTTAACACTAGAAATGAACCAAATGATGCAAAAACCACTAAACTTTTTCAAACTCAAAAACCATCTAAAAACCACTAGAAATCCAAGGATATGTAAGAGATGATCTAACCATGGCTCTTGATACCATTTGTAACATATTGGATTTCACATACACATCAAACCATAAACATAAGAGGCGTACACAATGGTTTTAGAGAGAGAAAGTTAGAGGTTTGGGAACTTTAGTGAGAGAAAGAAAAATCTTATTATGAGCTCCAACTCTCTACCTTGGGAGGTAGAGAGTATTTATAGTCATTACATAAAACGCCACCAGACGGGCTATGGATCAGGCATACAGTGGGTAAATACTCGTCCGTCCTCCACGGTGTTACTAAACTAAATACTACATAACATTAAATAGCTTCGACTACGAGCTTTCTTACGAATACATATACTTGAGGTGACCGAAACTTTAACTACTGGATTTTCCAAATCCTAACATCCTACGTAAAAGAAAAGTACACTCTGAGATTCATTGGTGGAATGGTGCCCGATTGTAACCAAGTCAATCTCTTCAATTCATTCTTTAAATGAAAACAACTTATTTGTTTTTTCTTTCCATACTAATGTTCTTTTCTTTGCAGATTATTGTGAAAGAAAAGGGTGTATTCCTACATGTACTCAAAAAGGCTTTGTTCGCAGTTTGGAGATGGCATTTTCTTCTCCTAATATTTCCCTTAAAATTCTTGCAACAATACTGATCTTGGTATGACCTTCTTACACCACGAATACAGATTTCGTCTCATATATTGATATAAATATCTGATAATAGCTTCTGCAATCACATTTAGTGTTTTTGATATATTTGAAGTTAAAAAAGACGAGCAAACATGCTATATCATTTTGACCCATTTACTTGTGATTAGTTCAATCATTCTTTATTATTTATTAAAATAATCTAAACTTTTTGGGAATAAAAAAGAAGGTAATCTAAGTTGACCCAAGATGACATATTTCACTGTCACTGTGCACTAAGAACATGCTCTAACCAGAACCTGACTGACGCATCCATTTTTCCAGCTATACAGTTATCATTGCTATGAAAGTAGTCGCTTTATAGTGATGGAATCCTCTTTACACCCCCGTAGTATAAACGCTCCTGCAGAACCTAAATATGCTCTCCATACGCTTTAATATGTTAGCAGCATGTTTGCAAAGGGGTCTGTTTTGGGTAATATGTTGTTAGCAAAGGTAAGTAATTTGGAAGAGAAACATTGTTTGATATCAGTATTCAATCTATATCTCAGTATTTACTATAAAGTTTTCTTAATCTTAAAAGTTCTTCTACAACCACAATATAGATTTGAACGATGCCTTTTTTGTTGTGAAAACTAATGATTGAATGATTGACTTTTCTTATAGGAAGTGCATTCAAGATTACATGTCGAGTAGTAGCTGATGTTTACTGCTCCTCTTCAAAATAAGACGACAA
Organism: Chrysanthemum makinoi; assembly: GCA_910596185.1. Lineage (NCBI taxonomy): Eukaryota > Viridiplantae > Streptophyta > Magnoliopsida > Asterales > Asteraceae > Chrysanthemum > Chrysanthemum makinoi. Next base: position 90,340,709 of record OU343223.1, on the reverse strand, counting down.
ACGTAAACAAGTATTCGGTAAGTAGAACTTTATTGGGTTTTGTAACACATAGGTTAATAAGTCTCAAAATAAATTGAAAAAATTGATCTTTAAAAAATGTAAAGCCTATAGGTGATGAAGATAATATAAACATATTAACACAAATTAACGCAACGGAAAACATCAGCAACAACGGACTCATATAACCATATGATCAATCAAATAAATAAACATAAGGGTTTATACCTTTGAAGCACCAATCACCACACGAATGGATGCTAGAAACCAAAAGACCAATGAAGTTGGCTTTTTCCCAATGTTAGAAACACACTACACGTCTTTGACTACCACCCGATGCTAGTCTAGTTACGTAACCTTGAACCTTGATTCACCTACAATAGATAAACAAGGTAGAGATGGAGGAAAAAACACACAACCCACTTTCAATGTGTTTTTTGGCCGTGATATGTAATAGAAGGGGAGGGAGTCATTTTCTCAATTAGGATTAATGACTTTCAATTTGGTTTAATGTCCTTTTAATGGCATTGATTTGATTAAATCCCATTTAATCTTATCAAAACCAATATCCACCAAGCCCCTTAGAAAAACTCCATGATCCCTTCTATCCCCTCTCATAGGCTGGCCATATAGTGGGCCATTGTTGGTCCAATCCAAAAATACTAAGTCGTACATAGCATTTGATGGCCCGTTATCGATCCCGAGTTACGTAGACGATTATATATTGTAAATACGATAAATACAATCTATAAAATGGTATCTCTATGTATAAGTGTGTGACCCCATAGGCTCACATGCATCTAGCTGTATAATTATTCATTATGACTTGAGCATAATCCAACAGCTCCCACTTGCGAAGTCATAATAGCCAAGTAATTATACAAGCAAAGGTTAGCGTCTAGCAACACGCCAATGCCCCTAGAGGGATGTGAGGTTAGTTTCTTAAACATCTGATAAATGGTTTATATGTCATATATCCCTTTGTTGCAGATACCATGTTGAACATTAGACATTGATCAAAAGTCATTCTAATGGTTCAACTATTATGTTCTCGATCTTGATATTGAACAAGATTACCAAGTGAATTAAGCATCATCTTAATCTCATTTGGGTACGGCCATACAAAAATCTGTTCAATTCATTGAGGGGCCCATTAGTATCTAACTCCAAATCATGTGGAGGAACAAATCCTATTTTGATTGCACGTGTCATTCATGTGCTTCAAATCATTCCTGAAAATGGCCTTTATAACTACCTTGTTCAGGACAACGTTTAACCATATCAGGGAATAAAATTCCACACATGCAAGACCTGCTTGCATCTCAAGTCTAAGGATAACAAACATAACCATTTTCGAGATTCACTATTGACGTCGATCCATGTAGTGAATACTCGTAGGTTGGGTCAGCCCAATGCTCATCACAATGAACAACATGTGAGTTCGGCGAATAATCACCAACACGCTCACAATTGCCTTAATTTGATGACACTCCCTTACCGTCAACCGACAATGGACAAATTTAGAATAAAATAAATCATTCATGGATTTAAACATCTAAATATAGAATACAGTTGATATAAATGAAAACGATAATAACCAGTACATCAATTCATTATAAAATATAAATTGCTTAACATTCCAATTATTCAAATACTAAAATAAACAGATCTACATGAGACTACTAGCTAGTCGAAGCCCAATGTTCCTAGCATGCTCAACATGTTTCGAGCAAGGCATTGCCTTTGTAAAAGGATCAACTAAGTTGTCATTTGTGTGAACTTTTAGAAGACGAATATCACCACTTTCGATAACTTCTCGAATGTAATGAACTTTCTGACAAAAGTGTTTGGCACCCTTTTCAACACCAGGTTCATTTGCAATGATAATGGCACCATTATTATCACAGTACATATCCATGGGTAGTTCATTGTTGGGGACAACGCCAAGCTCATAAATGAATTTTCGTATCCAAATCGCCTCCATTGCAGCTTCGGAAGCAGCAATGTATTCTGCTTCTGTAGAGGACATCTGATAACATCAAATAGTCTTGAATATTAAGTGTCAATTCCCCCCGATAATTCTTGTAATATATATCATTTATATGGATTTACGCTTGTTTTTCATTGTTTTCCACTTTCAGGTAAATTACGAGCATTGGAGCTAAAGAGACGCGGAATTGGAGAATTATCAAAGATTTATCAGAGTATGCTCACTTTGAAGAAGTTACGGCGTAACTCATCTCTCACATTACGCCGTAACTAAAGCGTGACTCAGAAAGCCAACTCATCAGAAGATTACGGCGTAACTCTCACAAAATACTACGACGTAACCATATTAGGTCAAATGAGGTTCCACGCCGCTGATAACTATGCCGTAACTCTTGTTTAAACTACGGCGTAACCAAGAAATATTGAAGATACAGCGTAACCACTTATAAGGTTACGCTGTAACCAGCAGATCTAGTGCAAATTACGAAGAAATTGAAGATTACGGCGTAACTATTCTGTTAGTTACGCCGTAACCCAGATTTGGCCTATAAATACCCCATGATTTCCAGCATTTCAATGCATCCCATTCCACACATCACAACCAAAAAACGTGGGAAGAAGCCAAAGGCAGGTCGAGAGGAGCATACGGAGCTGTTGGGATATGAAAGTCAAAGTACTGAAGAAGTCAAAGTGCTGAAGAGTCAAAGTACTGCTAAGTAAAAGTCAAAGTACTGCTTAACGTCAAAGTACTGCAAAGCTAAAAGAACTGTTATATTCCTTTAATGAGAGTTTTGTTATTCTATAATATTCTTATTTTAGATTACTTGTCGTACAAGGTTAGAATTGTAAACCGAGTAGGGTTATCCTTAAGCCTATAAAAGGACCCCTAGATTGGCATTAGAATATACGTGTTTTTTAGAGAGTTTTAGAGATTACAAGAAGTACGATATTAGAGTTTTAGAGTTGTTGAAGAATCTGTATAACAAGCAGATTCTTATTATTAATATAACCATTGAAGTTAAAGTGAATTCTTCTTAGCTTTATTGAAGTAAATTCCGCGTACTTAATAGAGTTTATTCAGTGTTTCATTGTTAGTGACTTAGGATTTATCCGAGGTCATTAAGCCCTTACAAGCTATAAAAAGTTAGTTTGGTTAGAGTACATCGATCCAACAGGAGCTGTCTCCAAGGGCGAAATCACTCCCCTACGATAAGCATTAGCTTTTTATCTTTTCTTTACTTTCGATTCATGTATTTCGTAACATTGAATATTGAATTGATTTGTATGGTTAATATGAGTGGCTAAGCACCACTTGGTGCTGGCCTAGTTATGATTCCTTAATTGTTTTCTAAGTGTATGCATGCATAGTTTATTGGTAGCTACCCTTGTTTCGGTAGTTTTGAATGGCGGTTGAGGCTAGTTGCTTAGGAGATATGACCAACTGACCCTAAGTGAGTAGACTGAGACGAGAAGGGTAAGACATGACCAACTGACGACCTCACCTACATGAACTGCAGGGGGTAAGATAAGTTGTGACTCGGCTAGAGGACAGTGAACAACTGAAGTATGTAGCGGTACTTTACAAGAGGACACTTAACAAGATATGAACATAACCTCTAGTGGTGGCATCTTTGATTAGGGCGTTGACGACTGACCCCAGAAGTTAAGTTGACCGAATCACTAGGTTAGCACCACTCTCCTCTATTGATTGAACTTTTATCTGCGTTAGTAGTTAATTAATTAATTTCTTCTCGATCATATTTAAATCTGTGACACACTAGAATTAGTATAATCAACACACATAGCCTTAGGAGGTTTTTACCGAATACTACACTACACCACGACGCTGCCCGTTAGTGCATTAGGGTAGACCATAGGTATAACGAGACAATATAAATATTAAAACCTGGTCAGTAAAACCTGCATCAAGTTTTTGGCGCCGCTGCCAGGGAGTTATATTAGGATTGCTATAAAGTCTTTCATTTTCGTTTTAAACTTTTCTATATTTCTCACGATCATTATTCAAGTTTTCAGGTACCATGGAAGTTGTTAACATTGATGACCTCACTCTTGAGGAATATTTTGCGTTGACAAGAGTAAAACAAGGGTCGGGTCTCGTAAGACCGGAGATTGGAGCTGATGTCCGTTTCGAAATTAAAGACCAATTTATGAGGGAGCTTCGTGCTAACCCTTTTTCTGGAAACAAGGATGAGGATGCATATGAGCACGTTGAAAATGTCCTATACATCGCAAGCCTTTTCAATATTTCCAGGCGTGTCTCATGATGCTGTTATGCTAAGGGTATTCCCCATGACTCTTACTGGGGCTGCCAGAAGATGGATTGAAAGATTGCCCGCCGGGGCAGTTAATACTTGGGCTCTACTTAAGAAGCACTTCATCCAGGTATTTTCCTTCGTCGAAGATTTCTAACCAGCTATTGGAGATCCATAATTTCAAGCAAGAAGACGATGAAATGTTGTATCAAGCTTGGGATAGATACAACGATCTCCTTTACAAATGTCCTACCCATGATTTGAATAACCACCAAAAGGTCAACATCTTCTACAAAGGAATCAACATGACTACAAGACAGATGCTGGACTATCAAGGACCTATCCCGAACATGACTCCTACTCTAGCAATTGAAGCCATTCAAAAAATGGCTGATCATTCTCAAAAATGGCACGACGGAGGAAGCAAAAGAAACCAAGGCGGAAGTTTTGACGGAATTGCAGCAATCGCTAGCAAAATTGAAAATTTAAGTCGAGATATGCTGAAAGTCAGAGAAACCGTTCATGCCATCCAAGTGGGTTGTGAAAGCTGTGGGGGAGGACATCTCACAAAGAATTGTCCTCACATTGACGAAGAAAATATAATTGAAGAAGCCAAATATGGAGAAAATCGACCGTTTTACGGAGATAATCGAAATAGTAACGGGTACCGTGGAAATTACAACCGTGGGCCTTATGGAGAGAGAAAGCCCAGCCTTGAAGAAACAATTAACAAATTCCTGGAAAGTTCAGCCCAAAGACAAAAGGAACAAGATAAGTGGCTAAGGGATTTCCAGGAAAACACAAATAAGAATGTCTTAAGACACGACGAAACCCTAAAAAACCTTGAAGCCATGTTAGAAAAGCTCAGTGCAGAGGTTGAGGTAAGTAACATTGAGGGGACCAAACCTATGTAGTTTGCAATGCCGTTTTTGCTGATAATAATTCACAAGGGGAATGTGAGGACTGCGAACCTACAACTGAAGGTTTGGAAAAAATGACTGTCGTCAACCAGGATCAGTTACGCCGTAACTATTTCCCTGAGTTACGGTGTAACTACGTTCCAGATAGAATAACTAGGTCAGAAATCAGTTTATTTCCGGTTAAGGATATTAGCGCAAATGGGGTTGTTATTCCATGTTCAATTGGGAGTTATGACATCTTGGGGATAGTAGATATTGGATCTAACATAAATATCATGCCACTTTCCATATTCTTGAAACTCAAATTTGTTAATACAGATAAGCTGTAAAAACGTTTATTTATATTTTACGATCTTCTAATGTTTTGTCGATAACAAACGTAAAATCATTTTAACGAAACAAATAAAATACGTAAATAGTTTGAGCCAATAGTTTTCTAACACACTTACGTTTTCACATAAAATACTAAAACAAGTATAAGTGATTTTATGATTTAGTAATATATATGTACAACAACTAGTGTTTACATATTGGGCAAAATATATACACAACTAGTATATATTATATAAATGGGTAAAAACTACAACCCATGGAAAATATCCATAACCCATGGTATTGACCCATACCCATTTGCCTAGGTGCATTGCACTCATGAGATACATTGTATCTAATAAGAAACCCATGGATCAACCCATAACGCATGACCCATGACCCATGACCCATAACCAAAATACTCATGGGCAAAGAGGAGCGTCCCACAGATCCCTAGCTTTACGCTAGACGGATCCCTTATGGGATGGATCCTTGGGATCCAGGGAACAGTAAGCATTTCTCCTCTATAAATAGTGAGCCATTTCTTCCTTTTGGTTAGCCACTCTTACACATACTTTCCCCAAGTATTGTAACTCTCTAACCACTGATCCTAAGGGATCTTTCTATGTAGTTTGTCTTTTGTTTTCGTGTGATTCTCTAGGTTCCTCTTAAAGGCGAGATCACCACTTCTTGAAGTCAAGCAAGCTCAAGTCCATGAGTTTCCATGCTTCGTCATCATCAAGACTACTAAGGTTCTCTTGTTGATAGTTCTTTCTTCCTCCGTAGATGTGTAGTGTTGAAGGCATTAGTGAAGGATGCCGAAAGAGTCAAGACGAAAGCATTAGTGAAAGGTGCTTAACGTTCGCGTCAAAAGTATTAGTGAAGAATGCTAAAGGTGTCAAGACGAAGGCATTAGTTAAAGATGCCAAGCGTTGTGTCAAATGCATTAGTGAAGGATGGCTAGGAATCAAATCAAGAGGCATTAGTGAAGAATGCCTAGGTCGTATAATCGATGAGGTGCATCGTTATACATATAGTGATTGTCTATATTCAAGGATGTTGATATCCTTGATGGTGTTGTAATAAGGAGTTGGTATCCTTTAGGATTAGGTATTGTGTAGTGTTGGGGAGTAGTTCCTCCATTGTAATGGAACTCGGTACTTAGCCTAGTACCGGATAAAGGGTAGGCGACGTTGTGGTAGGTGTGGTTCACCTTGGTGTGAAAGAACCCGGTGGTTAGCCTAGTACCAGAAAAAGAGTAGGCGACGTTGTGAAGGCTTCTCCGCCATAAGGAGTTGGTGTCGTGTAGTGATTACGAACTCTCGAGTAGGTGACTCGGGGAGTGGAGTGGCAAGGAAGGTGTCCTTGTAGTCGAACCACTATAAATACTCGTGTCGTAGTTATGTGCTTCTTACTCTTTATCTTTCATTATACTTTTATATATCTATCTATCAACGTCCAACATACACATCAAAATAGATTGACATAAGTCTATCTAAATATTTAAAAGGAAGTTTTAAATTGATAAAACTATTCAACCCCCCCCCCCCTTCTAGTTTTCAACAATTGGCATCAGAGCTTCGTTACCAAGTTTCTTAAAGTATGTCATACTTTAAAAACTTGATACGATCCGTGTATGTTTGAAAACTACAAAGAAGGAAATATTTCAAAACATTTTATTTTTCTCTTTCATGTTGGACATTGGTAGATCATTCTAACATATTTGTTTCAAGAAATCTTCATGCTAGGATCTCTTCAAAACCTTCATTTCTATTCAAAGAATAATGAACTCAACCTTCGAGAAAGGTTCTAAAAGTAATCATAACCTACTTACTCTAAGTACAAAGGATTACTTTAAGAGCTCATGAAGTATTTTTGGTATTATGTCTTCATAAGCCAAACTAAGAAGCATAAAGGTATGTTTACTTTTTCATTAGCTAGCTTACATGATTATGTTGATATCATAGTTCTTGTTTGTTTAATAAATTGCTAGTCTCTTTAAAGTCTCTCTTTCGTCACTTTCCCGACTTACTCATCATCGGGAATAGTATTCCTCTTGATTTCGTCAAACTAACGCCGTCGTCACAAATGGATCCTTGATAATTAACTTATCAAATCCCGTCAACCAAAACATCTTTTTATTTGAAACCTTTAAACTATTTTTGTTCCATATGCTAGTTTATAGCCTACTACAAAAATAAAGCCAAACAACCCTTTTTCTGTCCACAGGAGCCGGATCCCTCTAGTTGTACTAGCCGGATCCCAAATACAAGGGATCTGGGGGAACCGTAGAACAGAACACAGCTATACACGTTTGAAAAACATCACTGATCATTTTCCCTCTCCCCACATAACACAAAAACGACTCAAGAATTGATTTCATCCTCATAGGACTCCATACCCTCAAGTATTCTTCTCTAGAACACCATTGACCAACCATGCCTAAAGCCACTCAACAAGACCACCATGATACCGTCCATTACCTCACCCATTACTATCGGAAAGAAGGGTTATCAAAAACCGATCGCAAAGTCTTCAAAAGACTTGAAAAACAACTTATTCACGAAGGTCGTGTAGTCAAGGAATGTTTCCTTGAAGATACCGACACTCGTCAAGTTTTCTCGGCAATCAATTTTGATTGTCTTCTTGACATTGATGAAAAAATTTGCCCGGTTTTCATCTTTGAATTCTATAAAAGCATTAGGATCATTCGAAACACCGATGATAGCATTTCAATTGCCTTCATCATCAATAAACAAAACTTCACTCTACCTCTCAACACATTTGCTCAAATTCTTCGCATTCCTTGTGAAGGAATTTGTATGTATTCTCAAGATCGGGCAATTGCCGCTCAAAACCTTGCACTTGATTCTAAACCTATCTACAATACTCCTCTTGATGATCCCGCAACCATTCGAGATACTATCTTCAAGGTTAGGACCGACCAATCCCGTTTCAACCGAAACAAAAAGCTCATTCACCGTGATCCTTTTCAAATGGAACTTTTCAAAATGCATCCCATGTTTAGAAAATGGGAAGAAATCCTTAGGGAAAACGTCATTATCCTAGTTGGGAACAAGGATCATCCAAATGCATGTCTTGTGCAAATGATCTATTGTCTTATCCACCAAAAGCCATTTAATCTCGCCTATTACATGGTGAAGAGAATGGCCGGGGTATTCAAAGTTTCCAACATGGTACTTCCATATGGTATGCTCCTAACACGACTTTGTAAGTATGTTAGTGCATTGCAACCATCTCCTATCAACGATGATCATTTCTTTACCGATCACGTAATGGTACCTCTTACCAAACAACCCTCTAAACGGTTCATGGTCAATGGAAGAAAACCTAAAGCTCTCTCGGACTCCTCGGACGGAGAAGTAGAAGAAGAAGATGAAGAAGCGGAAGATATCGACCCCATAGCTAACATCGAATTGGAACCCTTTGATTACTATGAACAACTTTCGGATATTCCAAACGAGACCGCGGAATTCAAACAATTAAGGGGTATAATTCAAAACCTAGCTTACCACGTCACAAAGTCGGGAAAGAGGAAAAGAAAGAATTGACGAAAGAGACTATAGGATTATGATTGTCTTGAGACACTTGATTTGTGTATGAATGACTATGTTTTACCACATTTGTTTTGTGTTTTTTTGATATTATTGTTACTACAATTATCTATGATATGTCGTATGTGATAATATGTTTACCTTGCTGTTTAAATTAAATGTTATATGTGTATATTGCTTAGTGCAAAATCTGCATTAGCTGCTATAAAGGTTCTCGATTCCAGATGTCGGATCCCTTGTTTTAGTCTAGACGGATCCCTTCTCTAAGGGAACCGTGGGATCCGTGACTGCAGATGAGTTATACAGATCTCCTTACATCAAAACAAATCACTAGATCACCTCACATAAGCCTAACATAAGACCTTAGAGCCAACTAAGTCTTCTTCTAACATTTGATAGCTTGACACTCACCCATGGATCACCTAGGACTTAGTTCAAGATTATTTTTTATTTATCAACACATCAAAACTCACCATATTTCCGCTTCAATACTCACAAATTGTTTTTCGTTTTTCAAAACACTTAGGAGGACATATTGAACAATTTTAGGAAATTGTTTCTAGTCATCTTTATTTGAGGATTTTTCAAACTCCATCTCAAGCTAACATCTGATCTCTAGGATCATTTATTATGACTTGACACCATCAAAACTCTTAGTTTCATCCTTGAACATCCATTGGTAGTCATTTAGTCTCATTTTCCTTCCATAAAAAGCAATCATTTGCTATATCATTCATTACTCTTGATCATTCAAGTACACCCTCAGTTAAGATACTTAGGAGGACTGAAACACTCAAGATGGTATAGATCTTAGACCTTAGAAACATCATTATAACCTTTCATAGCTGCTGAAAGCCGGATCCCTAGGATTAGCCTAGACGGATCCCTCAAAGGAGGGAACCGTAGGATCCGGGTGGCAGATTATGTCAACTCTAGCCAAAACAATTATTTCATGCTCATCTTGCTAACTTGAACAATCCACCTCATCTTTATTAAGTTCCTAGATCAGTGAAACTCTGAACTTGAATCTTGTGCATGTTAATCATCACATTTCCATGAATCTTAATGGCCTAAGTCTTAAATGTACTTGCCAAATTCTTCCCTTTATAAATCATCTTGCTAGAAATCCTTAGTAATCAAACACAAACATAATTCTTAGCAATTAGAAACATCTTCCTTATTCATTTCATCATGAGAAAAGCTCCTAGTGCTAACTCATCCACCCAAGAACCACCCAAGAAACTTGCTAGGGTCATACATGAAGTTTCCTCAACCGAATCATCTCCGGTTAAGTCCAAAAATGCTAGAATCCCACCTCAACAAACTCATTCAACAATTTCTAAGAGAACCGCAAGGATTAGCATCAAACCTTTTGGGCTAGAAAAAGGGTCATCTAGTTCAAAACCAAACATAGCTAGTTCTAGCAAGCCATTTAAGCCCTCATTCTTTGAGCTTGGACCACACTCATTTAATGAAACTATTCCTCACCCAAATCTCTATTCATTAGAGCATTCACCACCAAGAACCAACCACTCACCAACTTTCTCGTTAAATAGGGAACCACCCACAACACCGACTAGTCCATCATGGGAAACAAGGAACAACCATGGACTTGATCATATGGAGGAAGTTCCATTACCACCACCCTCATTTTTAGTAGAACCTCATCCCACATCTCAAAAAGAAACCCCGCAATCATTCGTAGAGCCTTCTCAAAACATCTATTTTCCTCCGGTTCCTAATCAAGACAATAATTGTTCAAATTGTCTAAAAACTCAAGGACTTGTTCAAGAAGTACGAAATGAGTTGCATTTCATGTTCAATCATCTTCTTGAAAGATTGGACCAAATCAACAAGTCTACTCATCCTTAGACTCAAGCACATAGTTGCCTCTTAAGTTTAGTAACTTATTAGTATTAAGTAGAAAATGTATTACATGGCCTGATCATTCTCTTAGTTTTAAGAGATTTGTTGATTATCTCTTTGTTTTATTGAATGATAACCTACTTGCCATATTTATTTGAGTATATGTTTATTGTTTGTATACATATCTCATTTTCATATTCAGCATTGTTTGGTATAACACCTTTGCTGAATCATCTGTCACCAGACAGATGGATCCCTGGAAAATGTCTAGACGGATCCCTCCATGTAGGGAACCATGGGATCCGTGGTACAGAAGAACAAAATTCTACTAACTTGAGTCTTATTTGCAAGAAATTATGCACTATACTCTTGTTTTCTAACCTTTATTTTGTAGATTTTCAAAATACACATGAAGATTTTGACACCATAAAGCTAGGGGGAGCTATGTGTCAAACCATATTGCAAAACCATTTGCAAACAAAATTGCAATTCGTTAGCTTGTTAGTTTATATTTACTTGACGCCCTCACAAAGGGATGGACTCGTCAAGGGGGAGTTAAGACGAGAACCATTCCCGTCACTTGCTCTCTTTACATCTTTCTTTTTACATGTTTTTCTTAAAACAATGTGTTAGTTTCTTTTCGACTTTTACGAATTTTAGTTTTTCCTTAACATAATTTTATGTTTTGTCATCAACAAAAAGGGGGAGATTTATACAAATAAATAAAAATGTTTATTTATATTTTACGATCTTCTAATGTTTTGTCGATAACAAACGTAAAATCATTTTAACGAAACAAATAAAATACGTAAATAGTTTGAGCCAATAGATTCCTAACACACTTACGTTTTCACATAAAACACTAAAACAAGTATAAGTGATTTTATGATTTAGTAATATATATGTACAACAACTAGTGTTTACATATTGGGCAAAATATATACACAACTAGTATATATTATATAAATGGGTAAAAACTACAACCCATGGAAAATATCCATAACCCATAGTATTGACCCATACCCATTTGTCTAGGTGCATTGCACTCATGAGATACATTGTATCTAATAAGAAACCCATGGATCAACCCATAACCCATGACCCATAACCCATAACCAAAATACCCATGGGCAAAGAGAAGCGTCCCACGGATCCCTACTTTACCTAGACGGATCCCTTGTGGGAGGATCCGTGGGATCCGGAACGATGGCATTTCTCCTCTATAAATAGTGAGTCATTTCTTCCTTTTGGTTAGCCACTCTTACACATACTTTCCCCAAGTATTGTAACTCTCTAACCACTGATCCTAAGGGATCTTTCTATGTAGTTTGTCTTTTGTTTTCGTGTGATTCTCTAGGTTCCTCTTAAAGGCGAGATCACCACTTCTTGAAGTCGAGCAAGCTTAAGTCCATGAGTTGCCATGCTTCGTCATCATCAAGACTACTAAGGTTCTCTTGTTGATAGTTCTTTCTTCCTCCGTAGATGTGTAGTGTTGAAGGCATTAGTGAAGGATGCCGAAAGAGTCAAGACGAAAGCATTAGTGAAAGGTGCTTAACGTTCGTGTCAAAAGTATTAGTGAAGAATGCTAAAGGTGTCAAGAAGAAGGCATTAGTGAAAGGTGCCAAGCGTTGTGTCAAATGCATTAGTGAAGGATGGCTAGGAATCAAATCAAGCGGCATTAGTGAAGAATTCCTAGGTCGTATAATCGATGAGGTGCATCGTTATACATATAGTGATTGTCTATATTCAAGGATGTTGATATCCTTGATGGTGTTGTAATAAGGAGTTGGTCTCCTTTGGGATTAGGTGTTGTGTAGTGTTGGGTAGTAGTTCCTCCATTGTAATGGAACTCGGTACTTAGCCTAGTACCGGATAAAGGGTAGGCGACGTTGTGGTAGGTGTGGTTCACCTTGGTGTAAAAGAACCCGGTGGTTAGCCTAGTACCGGAAAAAGAGTAGGCGACGTTGTGAAGGCTTCTCCACCATAAGGAGTTGGTGTCGTGTAGTGATTACGAACTATCAAGTAGGTGACTCGGGGAGTGAAGTAGGGCAAGGAAGGTGTCCTTGTAGCCGAACCACTATAAATACTCATGTCGTGGTTATGTGCTTCTTACTCTTTATATTTCATTACACTTTTATATATCTATCTATCAACGTCCAACATACACATACAAATAGATTGACATAAGTCTATCTAAATATTTAAAAGGAAGTTTTAAATTGATAAAACTATTCAACCCCCCCTTCTAGTTTTCCACAAAATTAATTCATCTTTGGAAAACGGATATCGTAATTGAATTAAAAAATAAAACCAAGGCTATTCCGTTAGGAATTACAGGTGGTACTTGTGTGAAGGTCGATAGATTCTTTTCTGCCCCGGAATTTGTGGTTATGGACATGGAGAAAAACACAAAGGAACGTTTGATTCTTGGTAAACCGTTCCTCGACTCGTTGGGACACTATGGTGATAAAATAGAATTTAAATTGGACAAAACTCTATGCCATGAGCCGGATGAAATAGTAACAGATGAGGATTCAGCGGAGGTTCAGTAGATTATTTCCGATAGATTTCCTCCTTCGTATTTTGGCCATTTGCAAGGAACTGAGTCAAGTGATGATGACAACAGCAGAGGGGAAGATGATGATTTCTGGCCTTCGGTACCGAGTTATGTTGTTACTGGGAGACTCCACTGTTGTACTCTTGAAACCTCTTTGATTGATAGGTCTTAAGTTACATTACCAACGTGTTCTCCTTTTCAAAAACAATGTAATGGAGGAGGACAGTATCTCATTCGGATGATAAAAGAGGCTGCTGAAGTTTGGTGGTGCTGGGAAAGACAAAAACATATCAGGAAAAAGTGGTTACAAAGGCATAATATTCTTAACGAATGGTTCACCGAGATTGACTGGACCATTCATTTTTGTGAACCAGCCATGATGTCTGATGATTTCATCAGAGCATGGCCTACATGCCACCCTAACCGCAAGATCTGCGATGGAGGAGAGTTCCCCGGTCCTAACTGGCTCAATCGCAAGGAATGGGCATGTTTTGACGAGGAAAAGAGAAAGGAAGTTGGATACAAGGGAATCTCATTTGGGTTACAAGTAAAGTTTGGAGCTGTTAAATTAAAATGGGAAGAAGAGACTAAATTTCGTTGCGAGTGGGCAAAGGCTAATTTTTTGCAAGAAAATCGATATTCGATAACTCGGTTTATTTCTCCACGTGTTTGGGACAAGCCATCTTCAAGAAAGAAAGACATGGAGGAAGTCGGCCAAGTCCAAAGCCCCCCATAAAGCCCCGCGGCTCTGAGTCTAACTTAAAGACTCGTTAATCAAGAAAAGTGCTCTTTCGGGAGACAACCCGAATTATCTCTTTCTTTTGTTTTATTTCCATTTATGTAGGGTTTTGTGTTTTAACCATTTTTGCAGGAAACCTGGAGTGATTCTTGCTTTGCCGGCTTCGATCGACCATAGTTACGCGTAACTCATCTCAAAGTGGTTCTGCGTAACCTACCCCTTGCAGCAGAATTTCAAATGCATTACCAATTACGGCGTAATACCATCTCCGTGGTTACGCCGTAGCTACACTCTAACTACGGCGTATGCCAGGTTTTGCCATTCTGGTAACTTCCTCAAGGAGTTACTGACGTAACTTTCTGCTTTACTTCTTTCATTTTAAAACACAATAACCTTGTATTAGTATTTTAAATGAACTTTGTGGGTGTGTTCCCTGTAAACCCTCACGAGACTTCACTCGTCCATTTGGGACACCAAGTGGTTTAAAAGGCTTGTTGCATATGCTAAATGCAACCGTGATTCCTACGAAAGTGAGTTAGGTTTGTTTCTTATTTTTCATTTTTTTCTTTTTAGAATTATGCTTGTCGGTAGTGTGATTCCAGGGATTGAATTTTGTTCATGGATGCTTATACGAATGCACGTCTCTTTTTCGTGGGCCTTCTTTCTTTTTGGAGCAAATTTCAGGGAAGTTCTCGCTCTAATTCTACTTTTCTCTTCACCTTTATTTAACGCCTAGTACAAAAGGGACTTTGTACAATTCAAGTGGGGGGACGGGAGTAGAATTATCTCTTGAACTTTATGTTGCCCTCGTTTTTCTAGTTTATTTTGAAAAATTATGCCATTTTTAAAATTTTGACATGTTTTTCTTAACCTAACTAGATTAGACCTTAGCCGAGCACACACAGCCCTTGATATTATATGGTGAGATTAGCCTTATCCGTTTCCAATATTTTACCCCAAATCCACCAAATTATGAGTGTGCCGGTAGCTTGTAAACTTTAGAACTTGGCCTTTGCATCATTTCGAGACCATAGACGAGGTATGTTGAGTTAGCTCGATGTATTTGGACTTTTCAGTTTAAGAAGGAAATATTATAGGATTATCACCCAAATAGCCTACCATTGTGTGTCTATCGATTAGTCACCTCGACTTGTCGACCCCTATGTGAAACCCTTTTGTTGTGCTCACCTTTAGTGCAAGATACCCCTAGATACACCCATCTGAGCCATTCCTTTCATTTTGTTAACCCAATATATTGTTTCGATACACCTATACACCTTAGCCTACCCTGTAGTCTTTATTTGTGATTGGGAAGTCATCATTTGCCTAAGTTCAAGGTTCAAGTGGAAAGGTTCGGAAATCACACTTTCGTCGACGACATATTCTTGAGGATCATTGAAGACCCCCCCCCCCCCCCCCCCCCCCCCCCCCCCCCCCCCGAATTCCCGTTGTTCATCTCAAGTGGGGGGATATTATGTTTAGTTGTTATTGTTATGTTAAAAAAAAGTTTTTATGTTATTTAGTAAAGTGCAATGTTATAAGCACTATGTTATGAGCTTTATATAGATTTAGTATCGAGGAGGCCACATCGGTCACATTCGAAGATTGGAGTTGGTAACTATGCTAACAGTTGGAGAAAATATAGTGTGCCCATCATGACGTCCTCTAATGACACATCTACCTAGTATTTCATGATCCGGTTTCTTGACTTCAAAGCTTGAACTTTGGGCGGACGGTAAGTGGTGATGACTTGGTTATAGATTTAGACTACCTACTTGATTTTTATTTTACACCATTTATATATCCCATGTCTTATCCTACCCTTTAGTCATGAAGCGTGTCTAGGTGATGCAACGAGCAGTCTTTGGTGTCTTGGCCATTGATTTTGTCATGTATCATTGATTTTGTCCATTTCGCCATGACATGTTAGTAATGACGAGTCACCCCCTTAACCTTTGTCGTGTTTACCCATATTGCCTTCGAAAACTGTTTAGCCCTTAAGGTGGATATTTGTGTAACCGCCAAGCTTATGATAGAATATATGCTATGACTGTGCGATTGAGTGATCACCCCGAAATTGACACTTAGAATAGTTGAGAGATTTGAGTGTTTCGTTCCCATTTCGTGAGGTGTTCGGCTTTTTTTATTCTAGCATAAGGGATTTGTAAACTTATATTTTCCAGGCTATGGGAAATATCTTTTTAGGAATCTTTCTAATAAGGTCTACTTGAGGGCAAGTAGAGTTCAAGTGGAGGGATATTTGATAACATCAAATAGTCCTGAATATTAAGTGTCAGTTTCCCCCGATAATGCTTGTAATTTATATCATTTATATGGATGTACTCTTGTTTTCCGTTGTTTTCCACTTTCAAGTAAATTACGAGCATTGGAGCTAAAGAGACGCGGAATTGGAGAATTATCAAAGATTTATCAGAGTATGCTCACTTTGAAGAAGTTACGGCGTAACTCATCTCTCACATTACGCCGTAACTAAAGCGTGATTCAGAAAGCCAACTCATCGTAAGATTACGCGTAACTCTCACAAAAGACTACGACGTAACCATATTAGGTCAAATGAGGTTCCACGCCGCTGATAACTACGCCGTAAATCTTGTTTAAACTACTGGCGTATCCAAGAAATATTGAAGATACTCGTAACCACTTATAAGGTTACGCCGTAACTGTAGATCTAGAAAATTATGAAGAAATTGAAGATTACGTAACTATTCTATTAGTTACGCCGTAACCGAATCTGCCTATAAATACCCCATGATTTCCATCATTTCAATGCATCCCATTCCACACACCACAACCAAAGAACGTGGGAAGAAGCCAAAGGCAGGTCTAGAGGAGCATACGGAGCTGTCTCCAATGGAGAAATCACTCCCCTACGATAAGCATTAGCTTTTTATCTTTTCTTTACTTTCGATTCATGTATTTTGTAACATTGAATATTGAATTGATTTGTATGGTTAATATGAGCGGCTAAGCACCTCTTGGTGCTGGCCTAGTTATGATTCCTTAATTGTTTTGTTTGTGTTTACATTACTTACGTATAATTATTTCTAAGTGTATGCATGCATAGTTTATTGGTAGCTACCCTTGTTTGGTAGTTTTGAATGGCGGTAGAGGCTAGTTGCTTAGGAGATATGACCAACTGACCCTAAGTGAGTAGACTGATACGGGAAGGGTAAGATATGACCAACTGACGACTCTTTCTACTTGTGCAATTTGACCAACTGATCACCTATTGTTTGGATGAACTTAAGAATTAGGGGGTGAGTGTTTAAGTTGCTAACGCCCGGGCACTCACTGTTATAAATCTAGCATGTAGCGGTACTTAATGACTCGGCTCAGGGGACCAGGAACAACTGGACTTATGAGGGGACACCTGACTTCTCCAGTGGTGGCATCTTTGCTAATAGGTTAGGGCGAATTGACCAAATGTTGTCCCCTCGACTTTGACCCCACCTGAAGTAATTGGAAGTAATTAGACGTAGACATTACTAGCTAGGATGATTGACTAGGTTAGCACCACTCTCCTCTATTGATTGAACCTTTACCTTTTATCTCCGTTAGTAGTTAATTAATTAATTTCTGATCGAAATCATATTAAAATCTGTGACACCTAGACTTAGTAATAATCCAACACACATAGCTCTTGGGACGACCTAGGTTTTACCGAATACTACACTACACACGACCGGGTACACTGCCCGTTAGTGCATTAGGGTAGACCATAGGTTTAACGAGACTATATAAATATTAAAACCTGGTCAGTAAAATGTACATCAACATTGCTATCATGCTCTGTTTAGAACTCTTCCAGTCAACAGCGCCTCCATTCATAATGAAAACAAATCCAGATTGGGACTTGGTATCATCACGATCGGTCTCCCAACCGGCATCAGTATAGCAAGTGATACTGAGCTTGCGGTTGTCATCACCACCATAAACAAGAAACATATCTTTAGTATTACGCAGATACTTTAATATGTTCTTTACAGTAGTCCAGTGACATTCACCTGGATTCTGTTGAAACCTACTCGTCAGGTTCTGAGAGAACGCTACATCAGGTCTAGTGCACCTCACCGCATATATGATGGATCCCACAGCCAAAGCATATGGGATTCCCTTCATCCTCTTCACCTCTTCGGAAATAGAGGGTTCTTGAGATTTACTCAATTTCGTATTTGGTTGCATTGGAAGACTTCCACGTTTGGAATCTTGCATCCTAAATCGCTTTAGGATTTTTTCAATGTATGCACTTTGACTCAAGCCGATTAACCGCTTTGATCTATCCCTGTAGATCTCTCCAAGTATGTACGCAGCTTCACCTAAGTCTTTCATTTCAAAACTATTTCCAAGCCAGGATTTTACATCTTGTAGCATTTGAATGTTGTTTCCCATGAGTAATATGTCATCGACATATAAGACTAGGAAAACGACAATACTTCCACTAGTTTTCATATATACACATGGCTCATCGAGGTTTTGAGCGAAATCAATCTTTTTGATTTCCTTATCAAATATATTGTTCCAACTTCTAGATGCTTGCTTTAATCCATAAATGGATCTTTGAAGCTTGCAAACTTTAGTAGGATGTTTAGGATTCACGAAACCCTCGGGCTGCACCATATAAACGTCTTCGTTCAGGTGGTCATTCAAGAAGGCTGTCTTGACATCCATTTGCCAAATCTCATAGTCATAGTACGCTGCTATGGCTATAAGAATTCTAATAGCTTTAACGTCGACAGGCTGAGAAGGTCTCTTCATAGTCAATCCCGTAGGTTTGAGTGTGACCTTTTGCTGCTAGACGCGCTTTATAGGTGTGTACATTGCCATCCATGTCGGTCTTCTTCTTGAAGAGCCATTTACTCCCAACGGTTTTAGCATTAGGAGGTAGGTCTACCTCGACCCAAACATCATTGTCTTTCATGGATTGCATCTCCGCTTTCATAGCTTCGAGCCATTTATCGTGTTCAGGACTCAATAATGCACCTCGATAGTTAGCAGGCTCACCCTGATCCCCTAACTCATGTTCCTGAGCATTGACATAGAAACCATATCGCTCAGGTGCTTGAGGTATCCTTGCGGATCTACAAATCGGAGCAACATCTCTATGAGGCTCGACATTTTCATGTTCAGTCTCATTTTGATGTTCACTAGTGTTACCAGAAGGTTATGTATCTTCACTTTGAATTTCATCAAAGTCTACGGTTCTCCCACTTGCTTCTTGTGAAATGAGACTGTTCTCAAGAAACTCAACATATCAAGCAACAAATATTTTGTTCTCGGGTGGGTAGTAGAAGTAGTAACCCATCGTTTCCTTTTGGTATCCTACGAAGATACACTTGATAGATATAGATTCAAGTTTGTTTGGCGTGTCTCGTTTCACGAGGGCCTCACAACCCCAGACCTTCAAGTAAGACAAGTTAGGGACTTTCCCATGCCATATTTCGTATGGAGTCTTATCTACCTTCTTGGTTGGAACCATGTTGAGAATACGAGCAGCAGACTCTAGAGCATAACCCTAAAAGGACATTGGCAACGTTGTTAGACTCATCATAGTTTGAACCATGTCTAGCAAAGTTTGATTTTTCTTTTCAGATACACCATTATGTTGTGGTGTATGTGGAGGAGTGAATTGTGAGACTATCTCACACCTTTTTAGATGATCCAAAAACTATTGACTCATATATTCACCTCCATGATCGGATCGAAGAGCCTTTATAGTATTATCGAGTTGATTTTCAACCTCACTTTGAAATACTTTGAATGTTTCAAAGACTTCATGTCTTCATGTTTATGTTTAATCAAGTAAACATAACCATATCGACTGACATCGTCGGTGAAAGTGACGAAGTAGTTGGCCCCTTCCCTAGACATGGTTCTAAATGGGCCACATACATCAGTATGTATGAGTCCAACTAGGTCTTTATCTCTTTCTCCAACATGGGAAAAAGGCTTGCGCGCCATCTTACCAGATATGCAAGAAACACATTTATCAAAGGACGTACCGTCGATTGATTCTAAAAGCCCATCTTGTTGCAGCTTCGTAGTGTGTTTCTTATTTATGTGGCAAAGACGACAATGCCATAGAAAAGTGGAATCCATGTTACGTTTGGATTTCTTGTTGCTAACATTATATATAGAACCATTGTTTGAAATAGGATCACGCATATCAATTTCAAAAATACCATCTCTAGGAATAACATTAAAATAAAAAACATTATCCTTAGAAACCGAAATGCCAAAATCTGTAAAAACATGAATGAATCAATCATCCTTCAAACGAGAAAGTGAAACAACACCTCTAGTGATAGTAGGTGCGAAATGACAATTATTCAAAACAATGACTAGTCCATTAGGGAGGATTAAATCATAGCTCCCTATCGCTTTGACTGGTGCACGATTGCCATTACCAACGTACATGTCCAAAGCGCCATGCTTCAACTTTCGACTTCCCCTAAGAGCCTGCACATCATTACAAATGTGAGTCCCACAAACTGTATCATATACCCAGGATTTATTAGGAAAAGTATAGAGTTCTATAGTGAAGATACCTGATGAACTAGCCCCGCTAGTCTTGCTCTTCTTCAACTCTGCCAGGTACATCGGACAGTTTCTTCTCTAGTGCCCTACCATTCCACAGTGATGGCAGGGGGAGTCCTTGGTTGGGTGCTCCTTCTTAGCAGGTGGGGGGACTTTAGGTTTGGGGGCGTAAGAAAGCTTACCCTTGCCTTTCCCATGTCCCTTGCCAGGTGCTAGCGCTTTCCCCTTGTTCTTTTTCTGGATTTTGCCTTGCTTGATAGCTAGGAACACTGGAGCTTTCTTGGGCATACCTTTTTCTGCAAGTTTGAGCATATTATGCAGTTCATGTATGGTCTTGCCCATGTTGTGCATGTTATAGTTTTGCACAAATTGCTCAAATTCCTTTGAGAGTGAGGCCAGTATCATGCTCACTCCAAGGATCTGAGGCATGGGGTATCCAAGGTGCTCCATCTGGTCTAGATAGCCTTTCATTTTCATGATGTGGCTACTGACCGATTGTACTTCCTCCTGCTTGCAAGCATGGAATGATCTGACAGTTTCAAATAATTCCTGCTTAGCTTTCTGTTCGAACATGGTTCATAGTTCGGTTATCATGTCAAATGATGTGAGGTCCTCTAAATTCTTTTGAATTTCAGGGATCATGCTCGCAAGCATAAGACAAGCCACTTCTTGCTGTTCATTAAACCTATGAGTGTAGGCATTACGCACGCGGCAGCAATGGCATTTTCAGCAGTGGCTCGAGGTAAAGCCTTCCGGATGGTAAAACTTTTGTTCAGACTTAAGGACAATCCTCAAGTTTCGGTACCAGTCCAAAAAGTTGTTACCATTCAATCTCTCTTTCTCGAGAATTGATCTGATTGACGAGTTGTTGATGGTTTGAGTTGGAGTTGACATCTACAAAACAAACAAAGTTCAAATTTTAGTTTCATTCAATAATTAATCCTTTTTAAAATTAACTACCCAAGTTTTATAATGTTAAAACAATTAATTTTGCAAAAAAAGGCTAAGATCCTCATTGAGATTCCACCATCACATTAGTTGATCTGTTAGCAATGGCGGATTCAATAGGTAGGTAATGACGACCAAATGCATATCAAGTGCAACTCATAGATCCTTATGGGACCCATGGTTCTAGTGAACAAGCATGTAGTGTCAAGCTGGCCTGTTTAGTCCCATCCTTGCCTTGGGTCAAGGTCTCACCGCTTAACTCGATTAAGTCATTCAATTTGAGAACGTGCGAAAATATATCTAGGTCTCACGCATAGACAATAATCACCTTGGGTTACAATTCAACCTAGGTCCCACGCATAGGCAAAAAGTAATTGCAAGTGTTCTCAAGCGATTGGACGACATGACTTAAATTTGTGTCGGGTAAATTTTTTTTGATGTGAATCAAAAAAGGTGTACGAAAAAAACATGCATTCATACTTCGTAGCACAAGTTAAAAACTCTTCTTAACTTAAGTTTAATCATTGTTTTAATTTATGTGTGTCAAGTTTTCTATTTTCAAGTCTAATATATAACCTACGAGGATTATAATTGAGTTTGGACAATACATAAATCGAATAACATACATAACAAGTTAAATGTTATTTTGAAAACAATGATTTTAAGTTAAATCCATATTTAAACTTAGTTAAACTAAATCATAAGACTTAGTTTGAAAATGGTTTGTGTTGCGTTTTAAGTTTTTAGAAAACAATTTGCAATTTACATACATTCAAAGCATATATAAGAAGGAAATCAACCAACACACAACCACAATATGCAAAGCCTCAACCGATGAAAAAACCTATTCTTGGTCACGTGAGCCATCACGAGAACCAAGAGTCAACTAGGGATATAAACCACAACCACACGGAGGACTCCCACTTGCTCCAAGACCAAGCTAGGACAAGTAGAAGCCCATTATGCACATGAAAAGTGAATCTGCCAGCCCAGAATTTCTGCATTCGGAGGCCCAATAGGCCAAGAAGGAGCCCTCCTCGAGCTTAGCACTAAACTACAAAGTTGTAGGCCCATGAGTTGTGAACTTGCAGTAAAAGTTTGGTTAAAAATACCTTACCAATCACCGGGAAAGTCCGTTTTACTGCAGCTTGTTGGAGCAGCCATTTTGCGTCTTTATGTCTTTAAGTCTTCGTCATTCCATTCCAAGCATCGATTACAATATATGGAATGTAAAATACAACTAATTTACTATCTATCTATTGTAAAATTCCCAAACAATGGCAAAAACCAAATTAAAATTCATACATAAAGGCCGAAACAATGGCAAACCCCAAAAGCAAGAAATATACGACAATCACTACCATTCATAGCACAAGTGGTCTAGGTTTTCATCGGCTTTGCATATAAACATAATAATTACCATAAAATTATGTACAAAACAAGGTGTTGGCTAATCCCATGGGCAAACATGCATGTATTTGCCATGGGAACAAATTAAATAACAAGAAATAAAAGTATTAGCCAACGAATCGAAGAAATAATAAACAATAATTAAAACCCCGATTGGTACGCGTGTGAAATGGCTTTAAGTTCTCAAACCTACTGATATTAGACCTTCTAAAAACCAGTTTACCACAGAAAATATAGCCATAGGGGCTGTTTTCAAATCGTTTCACAAATCGATTAAAACAACGCGTTTAAGGCCATTTTAAGCGTACCGAAAACATTGTTTAATTAACGTATGCGAAACCAATGGCCATAGGACCAAAAATCACAGATAATTATATTACTAATAACATTCCTAATCCATGAAAAATAGAGCCCCTGGGGCTGTTTTGAAAGTGGTTTCAAAAATCAGTTAAAAACACGCGTTTTGACCATTTTATTTCGCATACCCAATAATCATATGGCACATATGATGGCTCGTGATACCACTATAGGTGATGAATATAATATAAACATATTAAAAAAAATAAATGCAGCGGAAACATCAGCAACAACGGATCCATATAGCCATATGATCAATCAAATAAATAAACATAAGGGTTTATACCTTTGAAGCGTGAATCCGGTTGCAAGACACCAATCACCACACAAATGGATGCTAGAAACCAAAAGACCAATGAAGTTGGCCTTTTTCCAATGTTAGAAACACACTACACGTCTTTGACTACCACCCAATGCTAGTCTAGTTACGTAACCTTGAACCTTGATTCACCTACAATAGATAAACAAGGTAAAGATGGAGGAAAAAATACACAACCCACTTTCAATGTGTTTTTTGGCCGTGATATGTAATAGAGGGGGAGGGAGTCATTTTCTCAATTAGGTTTAATGACTTTCAATTTGGTTTAATGTCCTTTTAATGGCATTGATTTGATTAAATCCCATTTAATCTTATCAAAACCAATATCCACCAAGCCCCTTAGAAAAACTCCATGATCCCTTCTATCCCCTCTCATAGGCCGGCCATATAGTGGGCCCACAATGGGCTTGCCCATTGTTGGTCCAATCCAAAAATTCTAAGTCGTACATAGCATTGATGGCCCGTTATCGATCCCGAGTTACGTAGACGATTATATATTGTAAATACGATAAATACAATCTATAAAATGGTATCTCTATGTATAAGTGTGTGACCTCATAGGCTCACATGCATCTAGCCGTATAATTATTCATTATGACTTGAGCATACTCCAACAAAGCCATCAACACATAGGCCAAAAACGAGCTTAAAACAGCCCATTGTGATTACCAAAAAGTTATGTCCAAGTTAATCTTTTTGCAATTCCAACTCATACATGATCACTCCAGCACAAATGAAGAGGGAGGGCTCGCCATTGTGAGGTCAAATACAATAGAATAAAAGGTATGTTGTAAACTGAAATTCGTGCTACGTTTATTATTTGGCATTCGTATACAATTGATTTGAAATTGTATTTTTAAATGTACGTACAGGTAAAGTTTGTACCCCTAATTTTATGGATGCTCGATTAACTATACAAATACGACAAAACAATGAAGTTAAACTTACAGGTTGGTTATTGTCTGATGGAATGTTTTAGCATTCGTATCTTAACTCCGTTAACATATTCCATTTTCTTTTAATTAGATTTGCGATATAGAAAAGTGAACTACCCAACCAGTTATGTGACAAACTCCTCGCCACTAGAATTTCTACACCAAGGTCTGATGTGCTTACTATATGTATTCCAACATGTGTTTCGTACAATTTTTTTTCCATTTTCCCACAACTACCTATCCTAAATTGTGTATCGTGATCGCAAAATCTTTTTATCATCAAATAATAAGAAAGAACAAAAAAAATGGATAATAACGAAAAAGAAAATAAATTGAAATGAGAAAGGAGTTACCAAATATTTTTACAGACTGATATGTGTCTAAATACACATATATTTGTATTGAATAAACCCACAAAAACAACCAAAAACACACAAATAACTCACAAAATGTTATAAATTCATCAAAATGTGTTTTTATGTGATTCAGTACAAAGATTGAAAAACAAGTGAAAAATGATCAATTTCACAATAATTGTCGTTTTCAGTCCACAATTTACACAAAATGGCAAAACTAGTCCCTGAAATTTCAAAATGAAAGAAAAGTTAACTTAAGTCCTTGGGAAGTCAAAAATATTCACAAATGATCCCTGGATAAAAGTTTACACATATTGGCAATTTTTACCCCTCAAGTATCAAAATTGGCAAAAATGGTCCCTGGGTATTTAAACTTGGAATTTTACAAATAATACCCTTGTACTATGCATGATTGAAAATTGGAACACTTTTGATAACTTTTGGGAATTTACACTTTAGTCCCCCAAGAATCCAAAATTTACACAAATGGTCCTTTTAAGTATTAAAATGTTTTAATTAACAATATTGGTCCTTGTGTTTATATAAATGGCAGGTTTGGTCCTTCAAAGGAAGTTTGGAGAAAATTACAATATTGGTCCCTCAAGTTTCTAATTTGGCAATTTTAGTCCTTGGACTTGTAAAATGGAATTTTATGCAAATATGGTCCTTGTACTATCAAAGTTTGGCAAATTCAACCCTTGTGATAAGTTTAGAAATGTTACAAGATCAATCCTCAAAGTTTGGTCAAATTACATTTTTGGTCCTTGTATTACTTAAACCAAACGGATCCTTGTGTTATTAAAAGCCCAAAACCAAATCCAACAAATCCAAATCCAACCTGGCCCAATCCATAGCCCAAACCCAAAACCAGTCCACCTGTTTAAATAATAAAACCGCGCTCACTGTACATCGTCTCTCCCACCCCTGTAATCCAATACCAGGCCTGTTTTCTCCTCCACCTCACCTTCCCCAGCTGTTAATAACATCAATCATCACACCCTTTCCACCTCTCATACCTATCCCACTCCCCAATTAATGCTTCCCCACCATTCAACACTTCACCTTTTTCACAAAAACTCTGTTTTGCTATCAAATCCCCTACTTGACCTCTGAACCTACCAAACTTCATCTTTTGTGTCCCCTGACACTCCACAACAACCCAAGATACAATTAATGATCTCAAACTGCCTCAAGTTACCAATTTCGTTTTTGGCGCCAAAATGCCATATGTACGTTTGAGATGAATTTGACCAAACAAAAGGTCAGGATGTGTTGGGATTCAGTTCTTGGTCTCCAAGGAGTTCAAAGAGTATAAAAAGAGAAGAGAGCAGAGGAAATTTTACCTTGGCCTTAAGCCATTGTCACACTATGGAATAGCCATAGTCTTTCTTGCTTAATTTACTTATCATGTCATTTACAAGTTTTAATAGTGTAATGAATCTCAAAGTAGTGTAATGGAACCTCTGTTTTCAGTTTAATGCAAATCTCTTTTATAATTCATGTTTTCATAATTTCTTTAATTTCTTGTAATTTACTTTTCTGTTGATCATAGTTGATTATATGGACTCAATTAAGCACACTTAGGCTCCTGACAAAGCCAAATGAGCTTTTAGATACATGTAAACAGCTTTGGTCTTTTAAATTAGAAAATACTAAAAAAATGAAAAAAATAGGAAATAATCAAAAATCAGATTTATGAAGAAGGTGATGAAGCAGGGTTGGATTTGGAATGCTATGGGGTATTAGGAGCTTAATGGGAAGCTATTGGGTGTAACCTTGTCCTTGGTTTCTATGTCTCAGTCCACTTTCTCATTTGTAAGCATCTTTCTAATTTTTGCATATTACTGTTTTACTGTATTAGATGCTATGATTTTTATGTTTTCCTGTTTCTTTGTTGTTGTTTAGTGATATTATAACTTAATATAAGTTTGTTATGTTATGGAATTTGGTTATGCTTAAATTTCCATTTTGACTGTCTCATATGCTTGATTTTTGATAATCATGGTTTAAACCTTGTGTGACTACTAGTTTAAGCTTTAAAGGTTCTAATTTAACAGATGAAAGCCTGTGGATTTGATAAAATTGGTTTACTCAGTCCTATGTAATGAAAAGCTTAATTAAATTCCATTTAAAGTATGTTTGGATTTGCTGATATAGAAGCAGTTCAGTGTTTGCTTGTTGTTGTTTGTTGTTGTTTTACATATAAGTAGTACCTAGTAGCTCAGTTAAGTACTAATATTAAGTCCTTGTTTGTTAAAAGTCAAATCATCTTTTAATCTACTTATGCAGTTTCATTGTTATAGAGTTAGAGTGTGGAATTCATAATATTAGCTTAAAACTTGTAAACATAGCTCTAGATAATCTTATAACAGCTTATCATATCATAGTCAGTCCATAGATTTAGTTTTAAATTCATTTTAGTCAAACTTTATGTTCTTGTTAAAAGTCAAAATTTTCTTAAGGTCTGTTTTTGAATAAAATCTTGAATTTTATTATGTGCTCATTAATGAGTTTTAGCTTAAAACCTTCTAGTATGTTTTAGTTTAGTTGCTTAAGAAAAATAGAAAAATACTAGTTCTCATTAACTCAGCTTATAGAGTACTTATTTTCTAGCTTATTTTGAGTACCTGTTTGGAAATCATGCCCTGCACCACAGTTATGGTGTCAAGTTAATGAGCTTGCATAAGCTTCATTACTTGGTCCTAGCTTGTGCATTTAGCTGTTTTATGTAGCTGTGTGGCCTTTTCATTATTTTCATGCTTGTTTTTATATTTGTAGTTTATTTGCATAGCTTAATCTTTCCATCTATTTTGTCCCATTCACTCCTTCCACTGAAGCAAACAGTGGAAGTGGAGTTGTGTTTCTATGCCTATGAAAAGTTCCCTACAGAGCTAGAGCTTGTGATTTTTAGCTTCTTGTGAAGTTATTCAGTCATACTCTAAGTCTCAGTATTGGTTGAGCTCTCATGAGCTTATTTGATAAGTCTTGTGAGCTTGTGTTTGCCCATTCCTAACAGTTCAATCCATGAACTTGCACCATTTCCACAAGCTCACACCAAGATCCTTAGTGATCACTAGTCTTTGTGGCTTGGCTTTTTAGGAAGCCAAGCTACTCAGCTTTATGATCATGTGCTTAAATTTCACTTTGCGACTTATCAATCAAAGGCGATTGGCTTTAACTTATCACCATATTGATAAGTATCTTTGAGAACTCGGTGTACAAATAGCTACTTCATAAGCTTGTGGAAAGCTTAATAATGGATCAAAGTTTGTGTACCTTGGCTTTTTAGGAAGCCTAGGTATCATACTTTCTGGATTTAGTCTTATCTATAGCTTAACAGCTTATTTGATAAGCTAATTTTAGCTTAACATTTTGTTCAAATTTATACACTACACTGGTCACTCAGTACCAAGTGGCTTATTTCATAAGCCCTTATAAGGTTCATTAATGAACCTTATTGTATGAATTTTAGCTTTTTGGAAAGCTTATCTACCAATCTCAAGGTTTGAAAGCTCATATCTCACATATAAGCTTATTTAATAGGCCTGCTTACAAGCTTTAACCTTGTCCATTTTCTTAAATGATCACTGGGTAACCCAGTGATCTCTAGTCTTTTAATAAGCCAACAAAAGCTCTCTAATGAACTTTAAGCTGTGAGGTTTGGCTTTTCTCAAAGTTAAACTACCAGTGTCTAAAGTTCATTGGTTGTTCATCACTTTCAAGCTTATTTCATAAGCTTGCCAAAGGCTTTTTGATTGTCCCATTTCCTGAGTACACTGGAAGCTTTGTTATACTCAGTGATTTGGATGACTTTTCATGAGCTTCTCACAAGCTCACTAGTGGTCCCCACTAGGTGAGCTTGGGCTTTTTGGAAAGCCAACCAAGCCATCTTGCAACTCCAACTTTCATTTTGCCATTTTGAGCTTAACCCGTCAGCTTAAATGGTCATTCAAAAAGTTGAGGCCATGGTTGGGACTGTTTGGATATGTAGTGCACTGGAAGTGCTTATTTGCTTGTATGAGCTTATTGGCTTCTATTCCAGTGTACAAGCTTGTATATTATAGCCTTTTATACTTGTACATGCATACCTTTTGCTTTTATTTCCATTTCATAGCTTTTTCAAGCTTAGTGTGAGCTTATGAGTCCACTGTGAGCCTATAAGCTCAGCTGAATGATTCATAAGCCCATAATATGCTTATTTCTAGGTTTGTAGCTTTCCATTTTCCTTAAACTTGTTCATATTACATGTACATACATACCTTTTTCCTTTTGTTTCCTTTGTTAAGCTTATTCAAAGCTTATAAGCCAAACAGTGAGTTGAAAGCTCATGCATAAGCTATAAGCCAAGAATTGCTTATTTCTTTGTTTGTAAAGCTTTTAATTCATTACATGTACTTAATATCTGTATATATTTATGTTCTTAAAACAGAAAAGCTCAAAGTCCAAGCTTTAACTACAATTGTTAGCTTCTATGTGGAAGCTTTTGGCTTAAAAACCAACTGTTATGGAAATAAGCTCCCACAGAGCTTATTTCCAAGTTTTGAAAAAGTTGTTTTTGTTAAAGTTCCATATTTTTACTTAATATACAGTTTTGCAAAAAGAAAAATCCAAAATAAAATAACGTGCAAAAGGTTGTGTGTTGGATTGAACGAGGTTCCCTTGGTGACAAGTTCACTGCATAATCCACCTGGACTAGCTCACTTCTCAGTTTTCCTTTGCACATTTTAGTTCTTATAGTGGTAACATTTTTTGAGTTTTAGATTTTTATTTATTCATTTATCTATAATAGTTTTTAGTAATTAATATTAGTAAATAATTAATAATAAATAGAATAATTGTGTAAAAAATAAATTTTCAGTTTTAAAATAAGTTTTATAATATTTTAGATTTTTCTCAATCATAATTTTATTTTCCTAGCTTTATTTCATATTTTCTTCTATTTTAGGTTATTAATAAATAGTTAGAAATAGTTTTTAATTAATAATAATTAATTAAATAGTTGTAAAAATAATTTTCTTTTTCTAAATATTTTCTTTTATCATTAGGATTGTAGAAATATATTTTTCATATTCTTAGGATTTATATTGTGTTAGTTTCACGTTTTTATTTTGTACGTTTACGTTATTTTAAACGTACGTTTTAGGTTTTAAACGTTCATCACTTTAAAAATAGTGATAGCGTTTATTTAATAGATTTTAGCTTTTATCTCTTTTAATTTGCATTTAAGTCGCTAAGACATGCAAATCCCTACTGTAATTATAATCGTTTTGTTTTTATACGTTTACGTTTTAATTAAACGTTTGTTTGTATATCTTTTAGTTTTTAGGTTTCGATTGTAACGCGTTTTTAACGACATAGCTGTGATGAGCTATTACTATTCACATTCCAGTGTTAGTCAATCGATTCGATTTCCTATACTAATATTATTTTCAACAATTCACAAGTCATTGTACCGAACATCACGCCTCAGGGACATAAACGATCCAAGGATATTTTTAATCTTTGGTAAACTTGCATTTTCTCCCGGGCTGTCTAGCTTTTAGTATCACCATTCCCAAGTGGTGGGAAATAAAGTTAGTTAGTTCGGGAGAAATCAAATTTTGCGCCGTTGGGGAGGCTAGCTGCGTATTATGACTTGTATTTTGTATTTTGTTGAAATACCTATCTTTGTATGTAAATTACATATACTTCATTTCATATAAACAATATAAAATACAAAAAGATTTTTATGGTTGAAATCTATCTGTGCTTTGATTTGCATTTGACTGTCAATTTTCCTAATCTTGATATTCCTAGGTCTAAATTTTGGCTAAACACCATGTTTACACTAAAAAGGATTTCTTGTGCTTAGTATAATTCCTGGAATGTGATAGATTAGGTTTAAATCAGTATCTTGTATTAAAAATCTCATTTAGGTTTCATTTTTAGCCATTTCTTTGTACATATATATAAAAGTTATAAAATTACAAAAACATTTTTCGTTTCTGTTTATATTATATCAAAAAACCCAAAAAGATTCTCCTTTCCTTTATCTTCATAATTCTGTGAGTGAACCCCACTCCAATTTCTCGTCAAATCATTTTCACTCTTCTTACCCATTTCTACCACCTAAGTGTGGGGGTAATACCCCACCTGTTGTACATATATATAAAAACTTTGAAAATTGTATATATTAAAAAATAAAATAATTGTTGTGTTTACCCCACTTAGTTTTGAATATTGAGGACAATATTCATTTCTAAGTGTGGGGGGGAAATTCTGGCGAATTTGATCATAAATGTACCCTTTTAGTCCCTTTTTCCCCCAAAATGGCCAAAATTTAAATTTTTTTTAGTGGAAGTACTATGTACTAAACACAACAAATGGTAATCAATCCACCATGTTTGATAAACAAAGGATTGGCTAATCCAGGAGCAAACGGCTCTTGGTAAAGATTTCTCAAATCCGTTTATATGGCTTGCAATTTGCCCAAAATTGTATGGTATTCAACTCACCATATCCTTAAAAGTGAAGAGTTGGCTAGCCCGCAAGTTTATGGCTTGTGGTAAAGGCAGTGGAAAATCCATAATTGGTAATCGACTCACCAAAGATAATATTGATAATTTATCTAAGAGTTGGCTAGCCCGCAAGATTATGGCTTGTGGTAAAGGCCGTGGAAAATCCATAATTGGTATTCAGCTCACCAAAGATAATATTGATAATTTATTTAAGAGTTGGCTAGTCCGAAGAGGTACGGCTTCGGTAAAGACAAAATCAAATCCGTTGAAAGTCGGTGGTTTGCTCAAAATCACATGGTTATCGGTGTACCATGGTTCTTACTTGAACTGAAACATTTGGCTACTCCGGAAGTAATGGCTTTTGGTAAAGAGTCTTTAAAATCCATTAAAACTTCATAAAGATTGCTAGGGACTAGCAATAGTTTAGTGTGGGGGATTTGATATGTGTCTAAATACACATATATTTGTATTGAATAAACCCACAAAACAACCAAAACACACAAATAACTCACAAAATGTTATAAATTCATCAAAATGTGTTTTTATGTGATTCAGGTACAAAAGATTGAAAAACAAGTGAAAAATGATCAATTTCACAATAATTGTCGTTTTCAGTCCCTGAATTTACACAAAATGGCAAAACTAGTCCCTGAAATTTCAAAATGAAAGAAAAGTTAACTTAAGTCCTTGGGAAGTCAAAAATATTCACAAATGATCCCTGGATAAAAGTTTACACATATTGGCAATTTTTACCCCTCAAGTATCAAAATTGGCAAAAATGGTCCCTGGGTATTTAAACTTGGAATTTTACAAATAATACCCTTGTACTATGCATGATTGAAAATTGGAACACTTTTGATAACTTTTGGGAATTTACACTTTAGTCCCCCAAGAATCCAAAATTTACACAAATGGTCCTTTTAAGTATTAAAATGTTTTAATTAACAATATTGGTCCTTGTGTTTATATAAATGGCAGGTTTGGTCCTTCAAAGGAAGTTTGGAGAAAATTACAATATTGGTCCCTCAAGTTTCTAATTTGGCAATTTTAGTCCTTGGACTTGTAAAATGGAATTTTATGCAAATATGGTCCTTGTACTATCAAAGTTTGGCAAATTCAACCCTTGTGATAAGTTTAGAAATGTTACAAGATCAATCCTCAAAGTTTGGTCAAATTACATTTTTGGTCCTTGTATTACTTAAACCAAACGGATCCTTGTGTTATTAAAAGCCCAAAACCAAATCCAACAAATCCAAATCCAACCTGGCCCAATCCATAGCCCAAACCCAAAACCAGTCCACCTGTTTAAATAATAAAACCGCGCTCACTGTACATCGTCTCTCCCACCCCTGTAATCCAATACCAGGCCTGTTTTCTCCTCCACCTCACCTTCCCCAGCTGTTAATAACATCAATCATCACACCCTTTCCACCTCTCATACCTATCCCACTCCCCAATTAATGCTTCCCCACCATTCAACACTTCACCTTTTTCACAAAAACTCTGTTTTGCTATCAAATCCCCTACTTGACCTCTGAACCTACCAAACTTCATCTTTTGTGTCCCCTGACACTCCACAACACCCCAAGATACAATTAATGATCTCAAAGCGCCTCAAGTTACCAATTTCGTTTTTGGCGCCAAAATGCCATATGTACGTTTGAGATGAATTTGACCAAACAAAAGGTCAGGATGTGTTGGGATTCAGTTCTTGGTCTCCAAGGAGTTCAAAGAGTATAAAAAGAGAGAAGAGGAGCAGAGGAAATTTTACCTTGGCCTTAAGCCATTGTCACACTATGGAATAGCCATAGTCTTTACTGCTTAATTTACTTATCATGTCATTTACAAGTTTTAATAGTGTAATGAATCTCAAAGTAGTGTAATGGAACCTCTGTTTTCAGTTTAATGCAAATCTCTTTTATAATTCATGTTTTCATAATTTCTTTAATTTCTTGTAATTTACTTTTCTGTTGATCATAGTTGATTATATGGACTCAGTTAAGCACACTTAGGCTCGACAAAGCCAAATGAGCTTTTAGATACATGTAAAATTTTGGTCTTTTAAATTAGAAAATACTAAAAAATGAAAAAATAGGAAATAATCAAAAATCAGATTTATGAAGAAGGTGATGAAGCTGGGTTGGATTTGGAATGCTATGGGGTATTAGGAGCTTAATGGGAAGCTATTGGGTGTAACCTTGTCCTTGGTTTCTATGTCTCAGTCCACTTTCTCATTTGTAAGCATCTTTCTAATTTTTGCATATTCTTTTCATTGTATTAGATGCTATGATTTTTATGTTTTCCTGTTTCTTTGTTGTTGTTTAGTGATATTATAACTTAATATAAGTTTGTTATGTTATGGAATTTGGTTATGCTTAAATTTCCATTTTGACTGTCTCATATGCTTGATTTTTGATAATCATGGTTTAAACCTTGTGTGACTACTAGTTTAAGCTTTAAAGGTTCTAATTTAACAGATGAAAGCCTGTGGATTTGATAAAATTGGTTTACTCAGTCCTATGTAATGAAAAGCTTAATTAAATTCCATTTAAAGTATGTTTGGATTTGCTGATATAGAAGCAGTTCAGTGTTTGCTTGTTGTTGTTTGTTGTTGTTTTACATATAAGTAGTACCTAGTAGCTCAGTTAAGTACTAATATTAAGTCCTTGTTTGTTAAAAGTCAAATCATCTTTTAATCTACTTATGCAGTTCTTGTTATAGAGTTAGAGTGTGGAATTCATAATATTAGCTTAAAACTTGTAAACATAGCTCTAGATAATCTTATAACAGCTTATCATATCATAGTCAGTCCATAGATTTAGTTTTAAATTCATTTTAGTCAAACTTTATGTTCTTGTTAAAAGTCAAAATTTTCTTAAGGTCTGTTTTTGAATAAAATCTTGAATTTTATTATGTGCTCATTAATGAGTTTTAGCTTAAAACCTTCTAGTATGTTTTAGTTTAGTTGCTTAAGAAAAATAGAAAAATATTAGTTCTCATTAACTCAGCTTTTAAAGTGCTTATTTTCTGGCTTATTTTGAGTACCTGTTTGGAAATCATGCCCTGCACCACAGTTATGGTGTCAAGTTAATGAGCTTGCATAAGCTTCATTACTTGACCCTAGCTTGTGCATTTAGCTTCTTTGTATAGCCTGTGTGGCCTTTTCATTATTTTCATGCTTGTTTTTATATTTGTAGTTTATTTGCATAGCTTAATCTTTCCATCTATTTTGTCCCATTCACTCCTTCCAATGAAGCAAGCAGTGGAAGTGGAGTTGTGTTTCTATGCCTATGAAAAGTTCCCTACAGAGCTAGAGCTTGTGATTTTTAGCTTCTTGTGAAGTTATTTAGTCATACTCTAAGTCTCAGTATTGGTTGAGCTCTCATGAGCTTATTTGATAAGTCTTGTGAGCTTGTGTTTGCCCATTCCTAACAGTTCAATCCATGAACTTGCACCATTTCCACAAGCTCACACCAAGATCCTTAGTGATCACTAGTCTTTGTGGCTTGGCTTTTTAGGAAGCCAAGCTACTCAGCTTTATGATCATGTGCTTAAATTTCACTTTGCAGCTTATCAATCAAAGGCTGCAATTGGCTTTAACTTATCACCATATTGATAAGTATCTTTGAGAACTCGGTGTACAAATAGCTACTTCATAAGCTTGTGGAAAGCTTAATAATGGATCAAAGTTTGTGTACCTTGGCTTTTTAGGAAGCCTAGGTATCATACTTTCTGGATTTAGTCTTATCTATAGCTTAACAGCTTATTTGATAAGCTAATTTTAGCTTAACATTTTGTTCAAATTTATACACTACCTTTGGTCACTACCAAGTGGCTTATTTCATAAGCCCTTATAAGGTTCATTAATGAACCTTATTGTATGAATTTTAGCTTTTTGGAAAGCTTATCTACCAATCTCAAGGTTTGAAAGCTCATATCTCACATATAAGCTTATTTAATAGGCCTGCTTACAAGCTTTAACCTTGTCCATTTTCTTAAATAATCACTGGGTAACCCAGTGATCTCTAGTCTTTTAATAAGCCAACAAAAGCTCTCTAATGAACTTTAAGCTGTGAGGTTTGGCTTTTCTCAAAGTTAAACTACCAGTGTCTAAAGTTCATTGGTTGTTCATCACTTTCAAGCTTATTTCATAAGCTTGCCAAAGGCTTTTTGATTGTCCCATTTCAGGAGTACCTTTGGAAGCTTTGTTATACTCAGTGATTTGGATGACTTTTCATGAGCTTCTCACAAGCTCACTAGTGGTCCCCACTAGGTGAGCTTGGGCTTTTTGGAAAGCCAACCAGGCCATCTTGCAACTCCAACTTTCATTTTGCCATTTTGAGCTTAACCCGTCAGCTTAAATGGTCATTCAAAAAAGTTGCAGGCCATGGTTGGGACTGTTTGGATATGTAGTGCACTGGAAGTGCTTATTTGCTTGTATGAGCTTATTGGCTTCTATTCCAGTGTACAAGCTTGTATATTATAGCCTTTTATACTTGTACATGCATACCTTTTGCTTTTATTTCCATTTCATAGCTTTTTCAAGCTTAGTGTGAGCTTATGAGTCCACTGTGAGCCTATAAGCTCAGCTGAATGATTCATAAGCCCATAATATGCTTATTTCTAGGTTTGTAGCTTTCCATTTTCCTTAAACTTGTTCATATTACATGTACATACATACCTTTTTCCTTTTGTTTCCTTTGTTAAGCTTATTCAAAGCTTATAAGCCAAACAGTGAGTTGAAAGCTCACTGCATAAGCTTATAAGCCAAGAATTGCTTATTTCTTTGTTTGTAAAGCTTTTAATTCATTACATGTACTTAATATCTGTATATATTTATGTTCTTAAAACAGAAAAGCTCAAAGTCCAAGCTTTAACTACAATTGTTAGCTTCTATGTGGAAGCTTTTGGCTTAAAAACCAACTGTTATGGAAATAAGCTCCCACAGAGCTTATTTCCAAGTTTTGAAAAAGTTGTTTTTGTTAAAGTTCCATATTTTTACTTAATATACAGTTTTGCAAAAAGAAAAATCCAAAAATAAAATAACGTGCAAAAAGGTTGTGTGTTGGATTCGAAAGGGTTCCCTTGGTGACAAGTTCACTGCATAATCCACCTGGACTAGCTCACTTCTCAGTTTTCCTTTGCACATTTTAGTTCTTATAGTAGTAACATTTTTGAGTTTTAGATTTTTATTTATTCATTTATCTATAATAGTTTTTAGTAATTAATATTAGTAAATAATTAATAATAAATAGAATAATTGTGTAAAAAATATATTTTCAGTTTAAAATAAGTTTTATAATATTTTAGATTTTTCTCAATCATAATTTTATTTTCCTAGCTTTATTTCATATTTTCTTCTATTTTAGGTTATTAATAAATAGTTAGAAATAGTTTTTAATTAATAATAATTAATTAAATAGTTGTAAAAATAATTTTCTTTTTCTAAATATTTTCTTTTATCATTAGGATTGTAGAAATATATTTTTCATATTCTTAGGATTTATATTGTGTTAGTTTCACGTTTTTATTTTGTACGTTTACGTTATTTTAAACGTACGTTTTAGGTTTTAAACGTTCATCACTTTAAAAATAGTGATAGCGTTTATTTAATAGATTTTAGCTTTTATCTCTTTTAATTTGCATTTAAGTCGCTAAGACATGCAAATCCCTACTGTAATTATAATCGTTTTGTTTTTATACGTTTACGTTTTAATTAAACGTTCGTTTGTATATCTTTTAGTTTTTTAGGTTTCGATTGTATGCGTTTTTACGACATAGCGTGACGAGCTATTACTATTCACATTCCAGTGTTAGTCAATCGATTCGATTTCCTATACTAATATTATTTTCAACAATTCACAAGTCATTGTACCAGAACATCACGCCTCACCAGGACATAAACGATCCAAGGATATTTTTAATCTTTGGTAAACTTGCATTTTCTCCCGGGCTGTCTAGCTTTTAGTATCAGCCATTCCCAAGTGGCTGGGAAATAAAGTTAGTTAGTTCGGGAGAAATCACAGACCTTTACTTTGGTTGTTATTAAGCCTTCAGTAATACGGTAGTTCGTCATTCCTACTTAGAGATGGTAATCCCACACCTTAATCTATACTACTTATAATGCACGAAGGTGTCTCACTCTTAATTTTAAGATGTACAAGAAATTAAACATGGTTTACAACACTTTAATGCACCCAATTTTCAGAATTACAACAAAGTAAACATATTGTACAACAAAATCAAGCGTGGTGTCATTTTAAGACCAAAATTCTATCAAACAACATTAATGCTATTAAAAACACCCTTTCACCAAAAATTACAACCATTTAAGCACAATGTACAATAGTTGCAACCAATTTTTAGATTTACAACAAAATAAGCATAGTGTACAACAAAATAAGCAAAATGTAATTTTCAGACTTACAAAATTAATGCTATTAAAGTGGTCAATGTTATTAATGACTATAATGACTACTACTTACAAGAAAAGAAATATATTGTACAACACTTTAATGCATATAATTTTCAGACGTACAAGACAAGAAGCATAGTGTACAATAAAACACCACATTAATGCTATTTAATGTAGTCAATTATTTAACTGGTGAATAAATACAATTAATACAGTTATTAAAACACCTTTTACATAAGAAATACAAATTATCAAGCATATTGTACAACCAAATTAAATACAATTCATGCATTAAATTTCACTACTACAAATAATAAAGCACGTTATACAAATATTCAAGCCCAAACGGGCAACGGGCCAAATGGGCTTGAGCCCGAACTGGCGCGGACCAATTGGGCTCGAGCCCGAGCGGAACCGCGCCACGGTTCGAGCCAGACGGCGGGCTATACGAAATTCTAGATATCCGTAAATTTATTGTTAAAAAGAACATAATAAACTAAAATACATTATTTATCGAAAAATTTTATTTCAGGGTACCCGCCGCTGCAACGCGCGGGTACCCTGCTAGTTTTATTTAATGTGAATTGCGTATGTGCTCTAAACTTATGACATATCGTTTTTTTGTTGGTTGTAGTTATGCCAAACATGCTGGTCATTTTAGACTTCAAATCAGGGCTTATCCGAAATGAGGTCAACGCTTACGTGCCTCGCCATGATTATACGCATTGTGAAAATTCCGTATTTCAGAAAAGGAAGGCACAACCTTATGGTAAGCCATGCTCCCGATTTTAAACATACACTTTAGGTATTCGTGTGTAGCTGAACAACAACCACGGTCAGTCGGTCACCCTAATGTGTTGTGCTACTGTTAATGCAGACTCAATGGGTCAGTGTGGTACTTCAACCGGTTCACGCAAAAGGAGGCGACCAACGGTCTTCGAAGGTCTGTAATAATGTTCTTAGTTATAATGTTCAATAACCTCGACAGTTTTTGGTTTGCTTTTCACCTTACATCTTCGGCTAATATCATTACAGGTAACAGTAGTTCACAACAGGTTCTCTATTTTATGACAGCAGGCGTACGCAATCAAGGTCAGGTGCACATTTTAACAATTTTTACAGACTTATGTAACTCATATCACATTGCCATTATGCTATTTATTAGCGTAACATGCATGACATCTCAGGTTTTTATGTTCACTATTGATACATAGCTCCCTGTGAATATAGAGCATTTGGTCGTTGCACGTGCGTATGCAAACATTGTAACACGTTATTTTGGGACGAGGAGAAGCTGGAAACTTCCACACGAAGTTCACGCCCTCTATTTGGTCCTGATACAGGTGCAGAATGTGTTGCATGATTGCATCCACTTTGCATACATGGACAGACAACATACCAGGTACGGCCCCTGTGCCTTAAACTATTTGCAGTTGTGAAAATGCTTGCCAATGCCTTTAAGGAAAATATTTCTGAGTCGTAGCATCCAGGTCTGACCCAAATCCCTGAAATTGGTAACCCCCAGACAAACAAGATTAAATTTTGGTACATACCCTTCGCACTTGTCCCGTGTCCACTATTGTATGGCAAAATGATTATATAACGTCTCACATTCTCATTTGGTACCTGATTCCGTAACATCTCTTTTGTGTACAGGCCCTCCCATTGGGACAATGTACTTAAATTAACAAAAGGTTTAATTTTGAAATGCAACTATTATCAAACACTATTTTTGATACATAGTCATTCATATAGAATTGTTACATTATGCTACAACTTTTGATGTTAAATCATTACTTCTATCATATGTTGGAAATTGCGATGTCTACGATTGCATAAACACCATGCCATTAGAATTTTGAATCAGTGTTCTCAGTAAGGGGTGTTTGGATTTGTATATTCGGTTTATCGTTGATAACGTTTACGGGCTATAAAGTAAGCACCTCTCTTGACACCTATTGAAATTCTTATATTTGCATTGAACATAACAAATCAAATTAAGGATCACATTTTTTTGGACTGATATAGATTTTAAGAATCGCATTTGATTAGCAAAGTAATACTCATTTAGAATGCAACTGTAAGAAAAATAATTAACAGACCACGCCAGCTTGGGTTATTAAAATAAAACTCTAACTTTGAGCTTAGAATGATCATTATCTCAAGCTAATTTATTATAGTAACTAATATGGTAGAATAATGGTCTACTTAGTGATTTTATGTTGCCTTTTGGGACCACTTCTTATTTGTTGTTAAAATATTGATTAAAGAATAGAATTTTTCTTATTGGATAGTTGCAAGACATTGATGCAAGCTCTAATAAAGTTACCTAATTTAGATGATAGGTTCATAATAAAGCGACCCAGGTGTATAATGTTTGTTAGTTTGATGTTTTAGTATGTTAATTGCAGTTAAAATGCAAGAAACCTTACTTTTTATACACTAAACCTTAGTTTTTAGGGCAAATCACCTAGAAATGTATTTAACTTGCCACTTTTTCTCATTGTATGTAGCATTCTTTTTTTTTTCTCATTCTGTCAATAAACTTCTATCGTTAGTCCTTTGTGTGTACCCGTTACCAAAAAACCTGCATCGTTAGTCTTTTATGCTAACGACCGTTAATAAATAACTTAAAATTTGGTTATCTTACGCTAAACTTGCATCGTTGGTCCTTTATACTAACAATCGTTAACAAATAACTTAAAATTTGGTTTCTTATGTTTCCATCCCTTTTTCCGTTTTCGATGCGTTTTACACGTTCGTTTTAACACGCCACCGTTTCACGTTTTATCCGTTTTACTGCGTTTTCCATTCGTTTTACCCATTTTCACTTTTCTTCACATTTTCGTTTCATTCGTTTTTCCGTTTTCATCCGTTTTCGCCATCCATTTTACACATTTTCGTCCATTTTGCATGTTTTGTTCGTTTTACATGTTTTCATCCGTTTTTTTCGTCCGTTTTAACGCGGGTTCGTCTGTTTTTCACGTTTTCACGTTTTCATCCGTTTAACATGGTTTTCGTCTGTTTTTTTTTCGCGTTTTCATATATTTTTACGTTTTCATCCGTTTTTTTGTGCGTATGTTTTGCAGGTTTTCATTATGTTTTACACATTTTGTATGTTTCAACACGTTTTCTTCCATTTAACACGTTTTGTCCGTTATTCACGTTTTCATCCATTTTTCGCGTTTTCATCCGTTTCTATGTTTTATCCGTTTTGCCGCGTTTTCGTTCGTTGTTTCGTTTCGTTTCGCGTTTTCATCCGTTGTTTCGCGTTTTCATCCGTTTTATCGTTTTCATCCGTTGTTTGTTTTCGTTCGTTTGCACATTTTGTGTAAAACGGATGAAATCGTGAAAATGCAGACACGTGTAAAAAAAACGACGAGCGGATCTAAAACGCGTGTTCAAAAACGTGAAATTTGTGTAAAACATACGAAATCGGCAAAACATGAAACGTGCGAAAAACGATGTAAAGGTAAAACGGATGAAAACGCGAAAAACGTTTAAAACGGACCAAACGGTAAAGAACGGCCGAAAACGATGAAAGCGACGGTCGGACGTGAAAACGCGGCGTGTGGCGATGCAAAAACGTGGATAAAACGGAAAACGAACTAAAACGTGGAAAAACGATGGCGATGCAAACGGATGAAAATGTGTTAAACGGATGGCGTCGCATGAAATGGAAAACGGAAGAAACGGCCGAATCGGTAAGGAATGAAAATGTGAAACGGTAGAAAATGTGTAAAACGTGTAAAAAATGAAAACGTGAAAAATGAAACGAAAACTTGAAAAAGCTATGAAAGCGGAAAACGCTATGAAAAGCGTATGAAAATGTGAAAAAATGGACAAAAGCGTGTTAAAGCGAGCAGCGTGTAAAACGAACGAAAAACGTGAAAAGCGGACGGAACGTGAAGAAAACCAAATTTTAAGTTATTTTTAACGATCGTTAGTATAAAGGACCAACGATGCAAGTTTAGCGTAAGATAACCAAATTTTAAGTTATTTATTAACGGTCGTTAGCATAAAAGGACTAACGATGCGGTTTTTGGTAACGGTACACACAAAGGACTAACGATAGAAGTTTATTGACAGAATGAGAAGAAAAAAAAGAATGCTACATACAATGGGAAAAAGTGGCAAGTTAAATACATTTCTAGGTGATTTGCCCTAGTTTTTATACACTAAACTTCCTCATAAAACACCCAATAAAGTTAATTCTTCAAAAACAACAGAAAAAGCTTGATGCTCACTTTAATATGCCTATCAGTTATGAGCAAACTATTTAGTATTCAGTTAAAGCAAATGAACAAAGGTAGAATTACTATGTGATTATGACCATATTCGCCTCTAAATGTTTGATTAGGTATTATTAGCAGTGTATGTATTTTCAAGGTAGAATTACCATGACCCATTCCTCCCATCCAATTTATGTATTTTCCAGATATTATTGAGTTGACAGGCTTTTGTGTATTTTTTTTGTTGCAGCGCATAAGCCTTATTTTTGGTGAAGCATTTATATTCCTGATGGTGAGTTCCAAGTGTATTGAATAGATAGAGGTAACATAATAACAATTAAAATAACTGTGACACACGGTAAATTTTCACTGAAATTTAACTAATAATTAGTAATTTATTATTACTAAGCATAAGTCATTAAGCATGCATAAGCTTAGCCTGATCATTTGAGTAGTTAACTCGCATATAGTAGACTATTGCATCACTTTTGCATTCATATCATTTTATGAATATTTCATTTTTGTCTTATGAATTAATTTATAAGACG
Organism: Chrysanthemum makinoi; assembly: GCA_910596185.1. NCBI lineage: Eukaryota > Viridiplantae > Streptophyta > Magnoliopsida > Asterales > Asteraceae > Chrysanthemum > Chrysanthemum makinoi. The sequence goes on along the minus strand of OU343223.1, from coordinate 90,297,909 downwards.
AGAGGTTATCTCGTTTTTCCCCGGTGACCGACCACGCTGCGTCTGACACTATGATAAGGGCTTGATAAAACAAATGACAAATGTCCGTGATATGGAATATTACAAAGATAAACATATTTCGATTCGTAACTATAAGATACTACGTTATAAAAGTTATCAAACAATGATACCTCGGTCGCAATTTAATATCGCGGGACACAAAATATTTAATACACTTTCACTTAAACAAAAACTCTTATAAGACTCAAACACAATTAATACTTAAGTGTACCACAAGTACCTACATGTACACAAATAAATCATAACTATACTATACATATACATACATACGTTTATTTTTTTCTTTCTTTTAGATAAAAACCTTTATTAAAAATTGAGATATAATATCTCTTTGTCTTCTCTTCCCACACACGACAAAACAAAAGCACAAGAACCAGGAAAGAAGATATCAAATATTCTTCTTCAACCTCTAGACCTGCGCCTCTAGTAGGCCGAATCTCTCAAAGAGGAAAACCCAACATGTTTCTTCCATCATATTCTCTTCTCTCTTACCAAAACCATGTAAGTTTTTGTTTCTCAAATCCCCTCCTTGGATGCGCCGGCTACCCATCGAATGAGTCCAAGAAGAATCAAGATAAAACCACCCAAGAGAAGCATATCTTCACACCAATCTATCTTGAGCCAAAGTCCAAGATATTCTAGGATTTGGAAGTTAACTAAATTCGGCTTCAATCCAAAACACCAAGGAGAGAAAGATAGTCAAGTTTCTTCCCAAAATACTTCCTTTATCTCTAGTAGAGATGCAAATGCCCCAAACTCAGTTCCTCATCAATTTTACCAAAAACTAGGGTTTGTGAAACTTAGGGTTTTCAAAAATTGATTTGGGGGTTTTGCAATTGGAAGTGTTTTGGAGCTAAATCAAGTCTCGTTTGGTCCGAACCCACGAAGCCACTCTCGTTCCTCACGCATCATCTCTCGAGTTGAGGTTACTCATTTTCTTGTTGTAATGTCTTTTATGTTGTTTTATGATATTAAGTTGGAAAATGTTATCAAAGAAATTGTTATATGATTTGGTCATATCAATATCAATTGTCCTTTTGGTTATTTGAGATTTGAATTTTACTTTGTTTTGCTAATCTTGTTTTGTGACCATAAAACTTAAGTTGTCATTTGCACAAGGGTCCGTTTGGTTTTCTGTCGAGAGGCATGAAACAAGAAAAACTAGATAAGTCAAGTATTATAAAGTATACTAGTAATGTTAAGTGTCGAATCCGGAAAACTAATATTAGTTGCGACATTCTTGTCTAAGTACTCAAACTTTCACAGAAACTTTAGTACCTTGTGTCGGAATTCGGCTATACATTTAATCGAGTTAGTCACATCATCCTTTGTAAGTATGATGGGTTTTGCCTCGACTGAGAACCCACTCGGGTACTCGAGGTATTCTTCGGTAAATGTCTTGTTGTTTCAAGTAGATATAAATTTTAAGCTAGAGGAAATCATCTTTGTCATCATAAGTGGTTTTGGAACTTGGCGATGAGTTGGTCATCTTAAGACTTGCGTAAATCTAGACATAGGATTTTGTGTATGGCACCTTGTCGGGTTTTCGAAAACTAAGAGTTGTTAGGATAATCAAGTGAAACCGGATTTAAATTAACTTGAGTATTGGAAGAGTAGAACTTTGATGTCTACTCGACCAACCTCTTTCGTCTAGAATACGTATAACAACATGTGTTATGTTGTGTTTTGGAGTGAGCCGAAAGCTCACTATAGTTATCAACATTTTCTTGTGTCTCTAATTTGCAACAGGGAACCGGGTTGAGTAGTACTCGACCAAACACATGGTTTCGTCACATCGTTGCTCTAACCCTTCCGTTAATGTGTCAAACTTGAGTAATATTCTAGGCGTTTTAGAAACATCGGGTAGTCGAGTATACCTTGGAGCACGTCAACTGTGATACCCTCGGTTTGAGTTTAGCTTCGAAATGTTAGTATCTTGTTCACTTTAAATGAACACTTGTTATACCATTTTTCCTTCTGCGTATGGTTTACCCCACAAAGAATTGGCACAAACAGTGTACTACCAAGATACTAACTAATACTTAGACATCAAGTTCGGGCCCACCCCAACTAATGAATTATGTTGCAAAGGAGTCTGTTTATTTTATGGGCCTCGGCCCATATCTGGTACTTAGTCACTATCGACACCAGGCCGCAGCCCATGGTGGCTCGGGGTGTTCGTTGGGTGGTTTAAACTACCTCACAAAATAAAACGTGTAACGTATAACCGGAAGTCAAAATATAAGCTTAACCCATCCCCGTCTATTCCTTCTTTTCACCTCGTTACATATCGTCTTAACGTCAATTATGTACACAAGTCATAACTTAACGAAAATGTGCAAAAGTTTGGCATGAGCAACAAGTATTCTAAAAATATGATTCACGTAGTAATGTACGTCAAAATTTAACGACAATGTGTAAATAAAAATGTGACAAGTGAACTTCTCATTTGAACTATATATATATGTATTAAGAACAAGACTTAATAAATAAATAGAGACCACTACTTTATTTTATCACTTAATAAATTTGATAGTCTTCAATTTAACTCAAATGTTTTCTAAATACAATTAGAAAATAAATAAACTAATATTGATTTTGACAAAAGTATTTTGTGTCAACTTAAATAAGTATATATATATATATTTATATACTTACTAGTGGAACCTTATAATTATGGTTCAAATCAAACTTTGGATTTTAAAACCATATTAGTGTCAATATAAAAAGTACATATACTTCGTATACTTACTAGTAAAACCATTTTAACGATTTTTTTACAAACTTACATTTAGTTTTAATACAATTATAAAAACCATTGAACTACTTTAAGTAAGTGATATTTAAAACAATGAACTAAAATATTGCCCTCCTTATCTAGGTCGCGTGTCGGTGCCGCTTCACAACAATCACTAATCCCACTTTTGGATTGCACATTTTGCTAAGGTGAGTCTCATAGCCCCTCTTTTACTTGGTAAACTGTTTTATACATTTTGGGGTGAGAAATATGCAAAACCTTTTATGGACCTAAACTGTTGCATGATTACTATTACGTGGTTTAGCCTAAGCCCTTATGTCCCTAGAGAATGCCCTTTTTCATGAACCGTCAATTCCCCATTGGGAAACGCGAATGTTATAAATAGATCTATTGATGGTGACTCCTCCGTTCGGTTGGCCGTGCTTAGGTCAAGGCGAAACGTATACCATGTCGGAATCGAGTGTTGAGGGACAAAACACTCGCTATGGGCACCTATATTGTATGATATCTTTTAGCATACAGAAACTGTCGTAGTATCGGTTGCATGAACTTAGAGCTAACGTAATAGACATTCATCCATATATCATTATATTCGTTGTAATGATCATAATACCTTGCTTATGGTCCAAAACTTTCTATTTTTATCTAAACCTATGAACTCACCAGCTTTTAGCTGACCTTTATAGCATATTTTCTCAGGTGCTTAGTGGTGATCATGGATGCAAGGCAAGAGGCGGGTAAATGGTCGTAGTAGTATCTAAAAGAAGTGTTTTTACACAAACTGATGTTTTTAAATTTGGACCACTGAAATTATGGGATGTGCCCATTTATCTAAACAATGTTGTAAGATAATGTTTTAAAACTATTTTATGGAAATTAAACGGAGTATGTATTCCGTTCTTTATTACTTGTGTTGTGATTCACCAATTTCGTAACGCTCCCAATAACACGTATGCTTCCGCTAAACAAATTTGGGGGTGTTACAATAACAGTAATCAAGAACTCGAAGTTAGAAAGAGGAGATACAGGAAACGGGGGAGGTTTATGTGAAAACGTAGGGGGGGGGGAATACGTTTCCGTTTCAAACTTAAAACTTTTGTATAAAATATAGTATAAACCATTGCATTTGCTAATCTCGACGCGAGGATGCATTTAACGCATTACGGCATGTAAGGCCAACCCCTTAATATCACATAAGATTCCGCAAGATTAATGGTTCATTATAAATCAAGTTTAACCATTATTAGTCCGGTTACTTTTTCTTGATCAAGCGTGTCATAATATGTAAACTGTTAAATATAGTTTATGACTATATGAAAGTCCAAGTATGCATCACAAACATAGACATCAACCACATAGAAAATAAACAATGTAATGCAAGAATAAAAGTAAAGCGATAAGTAAAAGGATAGACAAACCAACACGAGGATTTATAGTGGTTCGGCTACAAGGACACCTTCCTTGCCCTACTCCACTCCCCGAGTCACCTACTCGAGAGTTGCTTCACTAGATCAACAAACTCCATTCTTGGCAGAGAAAACCTTACACAACGTCGCTTACACTTTTTCCGGTACTAAGCTAAACACCGAGTTCTTCCACGAGGTAGAACCAAACCTATCACAACGTCGCCTATACTTTATCCGGTACAAGGCTAGATACCGGGTTCCATTACAAAAGAGGAACCACTACCCGACCAACACGACACATCTATGACACCCGTTATGTTTTGTGGCCCAACATAACAAACCTTGTGTTTTATGGCACAAACACATAAACCATCTAGTATAGTCATAGATTCATGACACATCTATGACACCCGTTATATTTTGTGGCCCAACATAACAAACCTTGTCTTTTATGGCACAAACACATAAACCATCTAGTCTAGTCATAGATACAAGAATATGATACTAGACAATATCCAAGACAATGTGTCTAATGGATATGAAATCCTAAACTAAACATCAAGAACACAAAGCATGATGTAGTTAGTCTTCTATGAATGAAGATGACAAGTTTCCCAAGCTTGTTGTAGAAGATCTTCACGTACTTAATTTTTTTTTATGCAAAAACCCTCTAAAATCCTATGGATTCCAAGATTTCAGTTAAGAATATAAGCTCTGGAAAAGATGTTCTAAACTGATACTTATATATCCCATGAGTGCTAAAATTAATGATGCTCAACTAAAGCAATGGGTGGCAAGTAATCCCATTTGGTTGAATATATGTTTAATAACTTCAGATATTAACGTTGCCCCCCCCCCCCCCCCCCCCAATAAAAAAGATAAAAATATAGTTTGTTCAGAATTGCTGATAAAGAGCATTTATCATAGAAAAACACGGTCACTAGTGTTCCGAACGAATATTTTGTTTCATATGTGAACACATGGTAAGAGATGGGTGCACCACTTGTGGGTGGTTACTGCAGAACTACTCCCGACACCATTTGAGGCATTCATAGACTTACCAGCAGATCAAATTCCACTTCCTTATTTGAAAATCTTCGCAAAGTTAGGTTGGGTGTGTGGTGATTGAAATCGCATAGATTGGTTAGTCTTAAATTTTGGTGGTTTTTTATGTGCCCACTTTCGAAATAAATATTTTTTTTAACAACGATCTTCGAATAATATTAATAGTGTTTAGATTTGTGTTGAAAGTGACTATCTCAACTTTAAGGATTAAGAATTAGATAATATTAATCACTTTATTTGTAGCAACTTAAAAAATGATTAAATTCATGGGTTTTAGCTATTAAAAAGACACATATTTTGTGAAATGTACCGATATGGTACGTGTACTTTTTTCGTTTCAGTATGGTATGTGTACTTTTATGTTTTGTGCTAATATGGCCACTTTTTGCATACGTGACATGTTGCTACTGTTTTTTGACTATAAACCAGTAATCAACTTTGAACTTTGTCCCGATTTAGTCACTCATGTATGCATAACTTGGTTGTACAATAAGTTGGTTGAGATTAATGAAATTCAGGGGGTGGGTAATTATTATAAAAATACAACAAAACAATCCATATATGAAAATCTTAAACATAAATTTATTGAACATTTACACAACAATAGAACAATATTGAAACTTGAATGATTTTTGCAGTTAATTTAAAGTTTGAGTGACTTAATTGAAACAGTCATCAAACTTCGTTACTATTAGATAACATTTTCCCATAATGCTATAGTCAAATATGGGGCATTCATGAAGTTAGTACTTTAGTTAATTTAGTAGATGAAGGAGCTCATTAAGAAACTGAAGCCATCTCATAGATGAAGGCCATTCTCTCTCCGAAGATATTGTAATAGATGAAGCTGATAGTAATCTATAAAAAAAAAAACTACTGCAAATGTTGTCTACACAGAAGTTCTTCAAGGTATTTGACCAAGTTTAAAGAGGTACATACCAATATACATATGATATCTTTTATGTCATTTTTTTATTTACATGTATTATCAATCGCAAATAGTTTTTACTTACACTTTTTTTTTACACTTATTAGTTGTCCAACAAATGTTCATTGGCTTATTACTTAATTCGCGCTCAATACATACATTTGCTTTCTAAAACCATGAAGATTGTAGACCGCGTGCATGAATGTATATTAAATTTATAGTTACATCCATATTTCTTTATTGTATCATTGACTTAATATATATTATTCCGTTAAAAAAAATTCAAATTTTTTAGCTTCGTTGTTTTTTCTTACTTTACCCACACACTTAATTTCTTGATGTATTCATTCTTCTAAAAACCCGTCAATTTGACGGGTCTTATAAGCAAGTGATGTATATATGAGTCAAAAACTGATACTGCAATATAAAAGGAAAGATAATCATCCTCTAATTTGCAACTTATATTACAAAACACAAATCACCAACGCATTATTAGGCCCATTAATCGCCCCTCTTCATATACATTTCAAATTTTAAAACACAAAATCCCTAAAACCCTTTTCTTTAACCCTCATATCAGCTTTCTTGATCCTGTTACAAAATCTCATCATCATCATCTTGTTCATTTGCTGACAAAAAGACAGTTTTAAAGGTACCCATCTACCACTAATTCAACAAAATCTTTTATAAAAAAAATGTTAGCTTTTTGTTTGTTAGTTATGTTGTTATTTAAAGATTGTGTTTCTTGATCATTTTAGATGGATTCATGCAAGCCCATGTCTGATAAAATTGAATTGGAGTTTGAAATGGTTGGCAACCAAGATTCTACTACATTGAACGATACGATCACAAGTTCAACTGAACTTATTGATACTACTATTGAAGATGCTACCAATAATAAGGTATAACATATCTTATAATTACTGCATGGTAGCGAAACTTATTACTGTCCTGTTTGCGTTCTGATTGTGTAGTATTTTATTTTACCGTTTATTATGCCAAAATGTAATTGTATATTTAAATGATCTGTTGAGTTTTATCCTTTTTACCATTTATGTAAAGAAGCTGTATTCATTTACCCATGTATGTAACTATGTAAGCGACCCTTTGGTAAATTGACCCGTGGTACGGATTTTTTTGTTGACGGTAACAACGCCATTTTACCCAGTGTATTACTGTACTGAAATAAAAAGACCAGCAAGCATCTCTTTGTAATGTGTGACACCAACCTTAGTTTTCAGCCCTAAAATAATCACTTGATTGCATCTTTAATAACTCGGTGGTGTAATCACCTACACCAGAAACATACTTTTCCGTTTATGTAATTCTATTTTATGGTAATAGATAGATTGTGTTATTTTATGCAGAAAACCCTGGCTTCAACAATGGATTTGGTCATCAGTTTAGTGAAACAAGTAGAGTCTGAAGAAAAAGCTGCAGGGCAAGCTGTCGAAGTAATTTTTTGTGGGTTGTTGCAGTTATCTTTCAGCCTTAGGAATAAGTCTTCTAGATACCTGCTAAGATGAACGACGCGTTAGTCTCGCCCCGGGTGTTATCCCAGGACCCGACTCCGGCGTGAGAGTAAGTATGTGTTTTACCGAAAGGTGTAGTATAAATGTATGTGTGTGAAAATGATACCTTATTCCCAAATACTGTATGCGTATATATACTACCGATGTCACCGCCCGGTCCCGAGTGCCGTGACTTCATGGGGCCGTCGGCGATATCGAGCTGACAATGCCCCGACAACCGTCTTCTGGGGTCATGTCCGATATCCACGGGATGAGACAAAGTGTATCCAGCAGTGCCAAAAACAGTCAGTCGGCGATCCTTCGGACGGATGACCTGCCATCGTACCTTTCAGCTTGGACTGTTGCATTAGCATATCGGTCCCTTTGGTTAAGAGTATCGGGTCCCTTCGGTTAAGAGTATCGGGTCCCTTCGGTGTTAGCCCGAAGGGGCATATACGTACACCAGAAACATACTTTTCCGTTTATGTAATTCTATTTTATGGTAATAGATAGATTGTGTTATTTTATGCAGAAAACCCTGGCTTCAACAATGGATTTGGTCATCAGTTTAGTGAAACAAGTAGAGTCTGAAGAAAAAGCTGCAGGGCAAGCAAAAGCGGAAGCAGCTATTAGTGGCTTGGATATTCATTTGAAGGTTGAAGAACTTAAAAGGCGCAGCAGCATGCAAAAGAAACAAATGAGACGGTTGTATATGTTTTTCTTATTTAAAATTTGACAAAAGTATAAATGCCTATTACTTTTGTAGATGTGTATGTATTATCAGTGTTTCTCATTTCTGAGTGTTTCTATTTGGACTCTGCAGCATGCCAAAGAAGTATACTCACAAAAGGAAGTCTTAGCTACTGAAATGAAGAAGCTACAGTCTCGTGTGTCGGATGTGTTGCATGAAGGAAGCAAATCAGTTACAGTTCTTGATCAGGTACTGCTACTTTTGTTAACAGCTTTTGATAGTTCTTAACTTCTTATACTGAATTGTTGGGTGCTAATTGCAAATATGTTTTTTCATAGATGCGTATTGCCTTGGAGAAGAGACTGGCTTCAGCTTTAGAAGAAAAGGAATTAGCAGAAAAAGAAAAGGTAGAAAAAGAAACCCTGGCTCGGAAAGCACTTGCATACGAAGAAAGCCAAATGAAAAAGTTGGTAGAAGTATCGGAAAGACTGAAACAAGAAGAAATGAATTATTCTAAGGTAGTATTCTAACAAATGAGTGTGTAATGCAATTGAATTCTATCCACACTTGTATTCTTATTTCTCCTTCTTGTTACAGTTGCAGCAGTTTCTTGTAGACCGTGGCAATGTTGTTGATACGTTAGAGTAAGTATTACTATCTACATTAGTTACATATTAGAATCGAACATCTGGTTTACACTATGTTACTTGTTTATGCAGTGGTGATATAAGTAAGAAATGTCAGGATGTGAAGTTGCTGAGAGAGTCTCTTGACCAAGAAGCCGTGCTAGCTGAAGAGTTTTCTAGCCAAACATCACCCATCATAGCCTCTTCAAGTTCACCGGTAACAAATGAAGTCCAGAATGGGACAGCTGATTCCTGTGTAGTTATTGATAAGAACTTAAGTTTTGGGCTAAACTGTTCTACTGGTGACCATGAAAAATCTGCAACTCAGAAACCATTAGAAATTGGAAAATCAGTGACATTGGTTGCTGCTCCAGAGCACAAACTGTTATCAGATGAGATCCCAAATGAGCCAGCTGATTCCCATGTGACCTCTGATAAGAACTTCGTTTTTGGGCTAAAAATTTCAGCTGGTGACCATGTTCAATCTGCCACTCAGAGACCAAGAGAAAAGGGTAAACCGGTAACTTTGGATGTTTCTCAAGAGCTCAAATTGTTAGCAAATGAGATCCCGAATGAGAAAAATGAGCCAATTGATTCCAGTGTGACTCTTGACAAAAATTTCGTTTTTGGGCAAAATTTCTGTACTGGTGACCATGCTCAATCTGCCACTCAAAAACCAACAATAAGTGGTAAATCCGTGACTTCGATTACTTCTACAGAGCACAAACTGTCAACAAATGAGGCCCTGAATGAGAAACCAGCTGATGACCATTGTCAAACTGCTAACAGACTAGTTCCGGATATATTAAGTTTGGACAAACAATGGCAGGAGAGACTAAAGAATGTCGGATTTGAGGCTGACTTAAAAAATGCAGGCATATCTAAAGTGGGAAATGCGAAGTCAACTGAGAATTTGGTTAATTTTGGTCAAACTTTTGCCACAGGGGTAACTTGCCCACCAACTATCTTAAGAACTCATAATAAAGGAAATTTAGAAGGAAGAAGCAGGAAGGGGAAGGGGAAGTGTGCAAGCCGAAGGGGAAGGAGAGGGTAGTGACAAGTGCAAGCCGAAGGGGAAGGTATCAGTAACGTCTAATGCTCTTTTTGTTATGGTTATCATCCTTGTTTTGTAAGTAGTTAAAGATTTGTAGTGGTAGATTGTGATTAGATTGCCAAAACCGTATGTGGTGACTCTAGATCAAAGCAATATGATTGCTTTATTTTGTGGTTGACACTGTTAAAAATTCATACATTCACATGGAAATGAACGAAGCCTTGTATATGGTCTTTTGCGACTTGTGTGTCAGATTTACATGTCCTCGTAAGTTGCTTACAACATATATAACTTAAAATCAGATTGATTGTCGATTCTGTACTTAGAGCACAAAACATTTGTATATATACAGTATTACTATCATAACATTAACATTTGAAGCTTACGCCTTCCTGCAACTAGGCAGTGCATTTCTGTTGTACATAGTTGTTAATCGTGTGAGGAGGTAAGAAACATGGTGCACCTCCATGATATATGTTTTGAAAATAAGCGGGTACCAGCATGTATTTTAGTGTTTATAAAATCTACAATAAGCAGTGATGCAGATATTGGTGAAACTTTTTAATTATTTTGAATAAAAATCAGTGTTGCAAAAATCGGTCAACTCGGCCGATTAATCGCCGATTAATCGGTAATCGGCCGAGTACCTTGGCGAATTTTGAAAATCGGTAGAAAAATCGGCCTAGGATAAAAATCGACCCTAAGCAGCCAAAAAATCGGCCGAATCGGCCGATTAATCGGCCGATTCGGTCAAAATCGGCCGAATCGGGCAAATCGGTCATTTTAAAAATAATAATAATTTAGGCATTATACTTAATTTGGGGATCGTATATTTCACTTATAACGCACAATGAGCATCATAATCAGAATTGGAGCCTTTTATTGAGGTTTGGAAACATAGCAGGCTTGGAATCGGTTAAGATTTTTAGTTTGGTCTCCAGAAATACCAAAAAACTGCAAGAAATGTCAATCCGATTAATCACCGATTAATCCCCGACTTGACCGATTACTCGCTGCAGGGTGGTCGACCGCCCGGCTACCGATTCACGATTTTTGCAACATTGATTTAAAAATAATATAAAAAATTCTTACGAAATAAAAACACTTTAATAAGCAATCCCATGCACCCCTGACTGGACCAAAACCGGGAGATTTTGGTCACCTGAGTCCACAATTTGAATTGGGCTCAAGACATGGCCAAGTTTCTAGACATAAAATGGTCCATGCTAACTTGAAGTTGTTCATGTATAACTGCAAGCAAAGGACCATGAACAACTTTTTTTCATTTTCACATTTTCACTTACCCACTCAAAACAATTCATAATAAAGGTATCATTGACAGTTAAATCTAACCAGTCCAGGATCAGGCCAGTTATGCTGTTGCTACATTTTTATAACACATAATTGCATCAGCAGTTCAGCAATGCAGAAAGTGTAACAAAAGTAAATAGCTTTTTTGCATACCAAGTGTTATACAGATGAAACGATTAGTAGCTTCCTGTTTAGGCATCAGAAGTTCATATATAAGTTTCTCACTCTACAACTCAGCTGAATTTGAATACAGAAACAAGAACTTGATGCACCTATATGCTAGAAATCAAACTGCAGCAACATAGACATGGGCAAAAACAAAACAATCAGAACAGATAACATAGTTTACAGTACTGTTGAAATATAATCAGTTAAATGCTATGTTTATAAAACATTGCAGAAAACATACACACTGTGGGATTGCAATATCTAAAAGGGTCAAGGGTGTTAGTGGTTTGTGACATTAAGTTTAATAAACTAGATAGAGCTGTTAGTTCCAAATGAAAACATTCCCATCTTAAACTCGTCCTAAATACATCAAGCTTATAAAATACATCAACCTAAAGCATCATTTGAACACGAGATTTTCTACATAATCTTAAACTTGATCGAACATATACAAGAATGTAGAACACACCACCTGTTAGAGCAACTAGCATTGGTGTTTCATCAAACACCTGGAACTGGAAGGCATTCCAATACGACTGATAAACACTTTCTAATATGAGGGCACTGAACTGAGATTCCTACCATCTTATTAATGGCTTTGACATTTTAATACGACCGACTAACAACAAATATATCGAAATCCAAATTTTTTTTCCTCATATTTCTTTAAACAAAGACACAAAAAGCAAAAGAACTATGAACATTCAAATACTATCATTGATTTTTATCGAACGTGGGTGTTTCAACATCCCACAATAACAACTGATCATAAACACTTATTAATACTATGTACCAAGCAAGTTAACACAATATTTTTGTTGAAATAACTTACTACAACTGTAAACCTTTATAATAAAAAAGAGCATCTGGAATCAAGATACCATGGGGAAAAAGTCATAATAGGTAATACTATTACTAGTCATTTCATTTTCACCTTAGAATGCGTAAATGATACTTCACATGGTAACCGAAGAACCAGCTGCTAAGCCAGCTCCTCTCCTATGGAGGCCGAAAGCATGCCCTGCATCACAAATTGTTCCAAATCAAGATACCACGGGGAAAAATTATCTGGGATGGGGAAGAAGCAATCATCGTTATCACTTGACTGAGTGACACTCATCACCGAAGGGATTGGAGTGTCGTTTCAGCACCAAATTTTAAAACTAATCCAGAATCTACCACATCCTCCTCGTATATCAAACGTAACCCACAACTCATAACATCATCATAATCATCATCATATTCATCATCATCATCATCATCATCATCATCACCATGATAATTATTAAACCAAAGTTCCACAGTGTCACCTGCTTCAATTCCACCACAACTGTTTTATCATGAAGTGGATAAAACACGACCTTCAGGGTACATTCATCATGATATATAATCTCCATACGATGACTTTTTTCTTTAGTTTTAATATGTATTGTTGAAGAATCCCAATAGTGGTTTGTGGTTAATTGCACAGACGATGAGACCACATATCTTGTTATGATCAAATTGGATAGGTGCCTCAAAAGATAAAACATTTCCACTGTTTCGATAAGTACACCACTCAGGTAACTCTTCCCCCAAGAGACCAATGTGTAATCCTTCAGTGCTCGTGAGTAATTCCTGTATAGCATTCAAGTATATTAATTAATAATACATGAAAAAAGACCTCGACGTTGCAAAATATAAATGCGTTAGGGAAGTTGAGCTAACTGTGTATTGTTAATTCAAATGGAGCTAGAGGTTGCTTACCTTGAACCCTTTGGAACGAAAAGTATATGCCTTTTGCCTTAAATCAAATGGCATCACATCTAGTGACCAACAATGTGTTGCATCTATATCTGTCAATTGCGATGGAAGAGGCCAGGTGGAAGTAACTGTAATTTAGAACATCTATATATCTCAAGTGTCTTCAGTTTCGAAAGGTTGCTGAAGCTCTCCGGTAGACTAGAAAATGTGTTTCTTGAAAGGTCAAGATACTCTAATGACACCAAATTTCCAATTCTACTGGATACTTGCGAAACATTGCAATTTGGCATTCTTAATTCACGTAGATTTCTTAGTCCTGTAATTTGCGTGAAACCTTCGGATCCAAGTTTTGAGAATTCCTCCAATTGAAGATTCGTTAGGAAATGTAACTCGGAACAGTTTGAAGGAAGATTCACTAGGTTTCTACAATCATTCGCTTCAACATATTCAATGTTGAGAGGAAGATCTGGAATCAACTTTAAGTTGGTGCAACCACTTAATACTATTTTGGTCAGTTGATGGAGTTGGCAGAGGCTATTAGGAAGGCTTGGTTTCCTTTAAATATAAGTATTTAAGTGAAATTAGACAACCAATTTCCCATGGGAGACTCTTCAACTGTCTGCAGTTTTGTAGATCTAATATAACAAGTTTTTGAAGGCAACAAATAGAGCTATCCAATTCCTCCAAATTAGAACATCTACTTAAGTCAAGCTCTTCAAGATTCTCGAGGCCAATAAAACTTCCGGTCTTGGTTAATGACTCTGAATCACGGACGTCCAGAATCTTCAACTTCTTAAAACTCTAGAAACACAAATACGATAGTAAAGCCATAATCAATAAGATGCAAACAAATGAGATGGTTGGTGGGACCCTCCACCATATTCATCAATTCTGTTATTTTTATCCCGCTTTTATTAATGTATTTTGAAATTATATTCTCCGTCACATTCCTCAATTGTGCATACTGAACTTGAAATTTTTTTTAGGGGGGGGCGAATTTATTTTGAGAGGGCCGAATCGAGATTTGTGTGTAACCTTAAATAAATTACCCCTAAAATATATAATATTTACACTAGGTGCAGCAAATTTTGGGCCCCGGGTCTCTATAAAGGTCCGTCCTTAGTTATATGATGTGTATAGTAAAAGTAGCAGTGAGCAATAGCAATTAGTAGGGGTGGAAAGGAGCTGAGCTACTCGTTAAAAGCTCGGGATCGGATAGGTAAAAAGCTCGAACAAGCCGAGCCTAAACGAGCTCGAGCTTAAGTTTGGGCTCATTTAATAATCGAGCTCGAGCCCGAGCTCTATACAAAAAGCTCAAGTAGGCTCACGAGCCCTAGAAATATATACACATATATGTTTTCTATACATATAAACGAGCTTAAAAGTAGTAGCGAGCTCGAGTCTTATGTAATTAACGAGCCGAGCTCCATTGAACTTTGTTTTCTTTAAACATCATATAAATTAGTCGAGCCGAGCCCAAGCTCGAGCTTGAGAATATTTTCACGAGTCGAGCTCGAGCTCAAAATGTAAGGCTCGAAACGAGCTCGAGCTTCGTTTCACCCCTAGCAGTGAGCTGTGAGTAGCAGCCATAGCTAGGGGTGAGCGCGGTTCCGGAACCGCACCGAACCGAACCGGAACCGCGAGAACCGAAAACCAAAAAACGGATGGCCGAGGAACCGAACTGAGTAACATGTCTCGGTCCGGTTCGATTCCTTGCGGGTCTAACCGATTGGAACCCGAAATTTTTAAAAAAAATGCATTTCTTTCAAATTGCTAAAGAGAATATTTTAATTTTAATTTCTATGTTAAGAATTAAAGCTTTTTTTGTTAATTGTTCATGTGTAATTTGTTGTGTTGTGTTTATTTCTTGATTAGTCATTACTAGTGTTCGATAAGATTTGTCTGTATTTGCAAGTCTTTCTAGTTTTTATGCTACTAAAATCATTATACTCATTTATAGTTAGCATATAACTTGTGACAAATTGTTTAAACTGTAAAAAATGTTATTTCAATAATGGATTGTTAAAGTTATTTTTACAAAAATTAAATCTTGTGTGAAAATTTAAATTTACAAACAGTTGACAAATGTTGGTAAATTTCAAATAAAATCATAACTATAACAATGTACTATGTCGGGCGGTTCTTCAGTTCCGGAACCGATACCCGTGGTTCTGAACCGAACCGAACCGAAAACCGCAATTTCCAATAATAAATAATCGAGAACCGGACCGCGGTTCTAAAATTCGGTTTGGTTCCGGTTCGGTTCTCGGTCCATTTGCTTACCCCTAGCCATAGCTCACCACTTTTTAATAAAACATTGAAAAAATGAGTATTCCCAAAAAATAGCAAAACTCACTACTCCTTTGCCAAACTACTATTAAAAATCAAAATGTGGACTGATTCTCAATTTTGGGATCCATATTTACACAACAAACAACTTTTTTTTACCATCAACCTCAAATCCAAATCTAGAACGGCAAAACCCACCAACCAAACAAGCCTTAATTTTTCAGGTTGAACACCTTTATTATAGTTACTGAAGGACCGAAAATAGAAAAGTAACATCCTACAAAAAGAGCAGTGTTCTAAAAGGCGCGCCACGCCACGCCTCACGCCTTTTAGAACATTGGTAAAGAGTAACAATTACATGGGACAAATGGATCCCTCTAGGTTTTATTGTTATTTATTTATTTTTTTGTGATGTTTTAAATTAATTGTTCACTACTAAAAATAAATATAAATTTTGATGTAGATTACAATATTACCTTTACTTGATATAATTGTTACAATTTCAAAATAAAAACAATAATTAATTAGTTAAGGATAAAATTTTTTTAAAAAGAAAAAGAGAGAAAACAGTAATAATTTATGATTTTTTTATATTGTGTGTTTTTTGTTGGATGATAATTATTTTGAGACAGTGGAAGTAATATTTTAAGGTTTTAATAACTTTAAATGTTTATGATTAGCTAATCAAACTGTTACCACGGTATACACAAGTTAAACTTTATAATTACGTTTCCTAAATATATATCTATGTTATAAAGTTATTTTCGATTTGTGTAATTTTTTAATTTGAGATTGTAATTTAATATTTATAAAACACGTGACAAATGAATGAAAGGTGATCGATCAGAAACATTACACACTGTTACAATTCATTAAACTTTGAAAACAAACGGATGGTAAAGATATCGTCAGCAACAATAGATAAACGCCAAGGGTTCAAACGCATTTCATGTCTCATGTTGATAGTTTCTAGCTAGTATTTTTTATTTTTTATTTAAATATAGCTACTAGAGGTGAGCATGGTGCGGGTTTTGGTAAAAACCGAACCACATCCGCAATTGCGGATATTAAAAAATGAGAATCCACAACCCGCCGGGTTCATGTGTTCGTGGTTTTGCGGTTTTTTATGGTTGGTTTTATGGTTTTATGGTTTTAAAGTTTTGTTTTTCAAATTATATTTTTTAGTATATATTTATTATAGAATAAATATATCATAATCTATACTATATTATAATGCATCTAAAAGCCAAACCTCATTCCAAGCCTAACTCCTAACCAAAAATTAAGATAAGGAGCTCCAATAATGAAATGACATATGTCACTTCCTAACAAACTTCAAGCCTAACTTTTAACCACTAAAAAGTAAGATAAGGAGCTCTAATTATAAAGTGACATGTGTCATTTCTCAACTAAAAATTCATTTTTATTTTCAAATTAAAATATCTTTTTATCTACTTATTTTTTTTATAATCTAATTTCACCATATTTTTTAAAATTTTATGCTCTTTATTTTTATGAGTTTTTAGTTTATATATTTTTAGTGGGCTTATTTTATTTTAATTCAAATTTTTATAACTTTAACCTTTATTTCAATCAATACAATCTTGATTCATCAAAATCATATACTTTTGGGGGGAGAGTTTGACAGGTAAGAAATTGTGAGGGTCTTTCTATATGCGGGAATAATGATGTCACGGGAAAGCTATGGGTAACACAAACAAACACATACAACTAACACATATACATTGGAAGTGTTGTGAAACAAATTCACTAAACGGGTAAGCAAACACATATAATTATACTTATCACCGCCGCTGTGCGCGGGTATCCGACTAGTGTTATATAATGAATAGAAACATATATATACAAAATGTTGGGTACTAATATGAAATTATAAATCTCTAATAATAAAAGTCAAATGAGATGAATTTTTTTTAAAATTTCGATAATAAATTAATAGAAAAATAAAATTATATAATATAAAAACTCACACAATAATTAATCAATAAAATACGTTTAAAATAACTAATTATGAAAATATAAACAAAAGTATTTAATCATACAAAAATTATGAAATTTAGTTGTTTTTTTTTAAATAAAAATAAAAATATATTTGAATATGACTTTGCGGTTCGGTGCGGTTATTGCGGTGCTGTTTTTCGGTGGAAACCGAAACCGCACCGCAAAATGCGGTTCTTTTATTTTCAGGAACCGCACCGCGGTTTTTGTTGCGGTTTCGGTTTTTGCGGTGTGGGTTTTGCGGTTTTGTACGGGTTTGCGGTGCGGTTTTTGCTCGCTCCTAATAGCTACTGATCAGGGTTTCTATTTCTATATGTCATTATAAAATAAGGACCACATAACTAAGTAATTCTCATTAATAAACAATTAAAGACAAGTAAAAAAAGACATGCATGATCATACCTTAGTTCCTTCCCAAAGTTTTTCCAATTTGCTTTCATACAATATAATAACCACCACGTTGCCCATATCAATGTTGTCAAGACTTTTGCAAGGAAAGCAACTAAATTCCAAGTATTTCAAATGTTTGAAAGAGAAGCAAGCTGACATGTCATCATTTGAACAAGACGACCATTGTAGCTTAGAAACTTGCAACCGAATGAATCTCAAATTACTCATCTCACTACAAGAAATACTGCATTTGGTGACAGACAAAAAGTGTCAGGAAAAGTATAAAAAAGTGTCACCAAAGATAAATAAGCTTCTCCTTCACATACAATAAGTGTCAGCAAAAGTTCCGACGGTAAAGGTCTATGGTGACACACCTATGCTGACACATAATGTGTCAATACAGGTTTAGATCTTTGTCCACACCAAGTTTGTGTCAGCAATGCACAGACATACTTTTTCAAGCACAAAACAGAACTTCTATACAAAAATAAAACTTTCATACAAAACTTCCAAATTAGAACTTCCATGCACAGAAATCATGGAAATCATACAGAAACATCATATAACGTAAAGGGTATGTTCTATATATAACATAAAGGGCATATCTGAGAGTTCTAGTCAATACAAAAACATCATACATAAATCATTATCCAACACGATCGCCAAAAGATAGTGCCTTCTTCAAGCCATTCTCCCTTACATTCATAAAATCCATTAGCAGAAGAACCAGTCACATCTTTTTGCTTCACGCTAAGCAATGTAGATGCAGCCTATTAATTAAAATAAAAATCAAGAGATTTAATCTAGAAAATACAGATATAACCAACAAAGAACGCAATTCATAAAGAAAATATACATACATTCCACGTAATGACACGATCCATGACAAATGTATATAGTATGCACATACGATCCGTATGAACAGCCTGGCAAAAGACAATAAAAGTTAACATACATACGACACGGCCGTATAAAGAAACTAGGGAGTAAGACTTTGTTCATGGAAAGACTTCAATCGGTAAGTACAAAAACCCCAAGTCCATAACAAATCTTATGCAAGTAGATATGAACTATGAGTTGATATGCATACATATATTACCTGCAAAAGGTTTGGAGATAGTCCAGTAAATCGAAGCTTGTTTAAAACAAGGTCTCAGAAATATCCGTCCATCCTGCAGGCCCATAATGGACGATGGGCGTGATCCGGTTTAAGTTCCGTTTTTAAAATCGTTTTTTTCCTTCTCCATCACCTTAAATAGATAAAGAAAACATATTCAACCACTTACAAAAACAAGACCAACATAATAGACTAGTTAGATTGAGATACCATATCGATAATCTTCACCATATTCTTCTTCACTACAGTATGTTTCCTCTTCCTTAACAACAACATCAGCGCTATATTCTTGTATGTGACCTTAAGTTCATGTTATCTGGAGTCAACAACAGAAACTTTAAAATCTTTTAAGGTAAATGCATGATCCTATATTAATCTATATGAGCAAATGCCACCTAAATTGATGTTATTCGGAGTTAACAGAAATAGTTAATATATGAAGGTCCCACGAGAGCTAATTAATCTTTTAGCTTCATGTCAAAACAAGCATAATCAAGCGCTACAAATATAACTAAGAAAATGTTGAGAACCAAGAGATGAAAATTAAAACTCAAGAATAAGATAACAAACCTTTGAAATTTCAGCTCTGTTTAGCTTTTCATGTGGCCACTTTCGACATTATTACCTAAAAGTAGTAGACTTACAAATGGTGATAAGGATGGTCTATCATATACCCATTTATATGAACTTTTATATTCAATTTTCAGATAATTGCGAGATGGAAAATACATCTCTTCATGCGCATGGGTGGTGCTTGATTATATCCTCCTCGTATATTGATCAACAACATAAGGACCATTATTGTAACCTCCCCTTCCACGAATTCAAATTGAGACCTCCTCCTCACCCCTCGCCCCTAGTGAAATCACACGGTGCATCCCAACCCCCATCATTATACTCTCTTGGTCCATAACCATTTCCTGTAATTATATTCATATAGAAATTAGAAGTGATATTTGGGCGATTTACTATAACTAGAACATAAAAATAACGGAGAAGCCACAAACTAACTTCAAAATTATTAAGCATGGCAAATATAACTCATTTACATATGAATGGGTTGATTCCACGCCTTCGGGTTGTCTTTAATCTCTTAAGGGTCAAATTGGTGGACTTATAAAAGTTAACTAATTGCTATAAGTGCAAATAACCTACTAAATTACTATATCAGATTGTTCTTGTGAATATGTATTAAATTATAAACCTTGACACATAATGAAAACTGAAAAGCAAATTATAAACAGAATATCATAAAAATGGATCATACCTGGCATGGGTTGGCAATCCCCCTTGGGGTTGGCAATTTCTCTGCATAAACAAGAATGTTAAAATAGATGTGTCAAATTATTCCCCTCCACCACGTCCCCCCTTGGGGTTGGCAATCCCTCTGCATAAACAAGAATGTTAAAATAGATGTGTCAAATATTATCAAATATAATGTCTGGAGTAAGGGAATGACATACCTACGTTTTAATCGAATTCAGTTGATGCCTTCACCTGGTCAGCAGGCAATGGGGGCTGACACCTAAAACCATTGCATTGCAAGTGAAATTGAAAAATAAGTAAAAGTACATAGACAAGGTTTCAAGAAATGTAAATTTGAAACATGATTCACTATATTTAACCTTACACACTTAAATGAAAGAAACTACGCTTAAATTATGAAAATGCATGTAGCTCACAGATGGTAGTTACTAGATATATCAAGACATCTACATACTTCCTGTACTACTTTCTATGGAAACCAATTTTTTTTAATATAAACATAAAACTAGGGAAAGAAAAATAATCACGGCAAAGGCGCCTGATTTTGGTACCGACTACCGAGTCTAGACATCACACCCCCACTTGACAGGAAATGCATTCAATCAATGTCATCCAAAGAATAAGCAGAACGAAGAAATGAAACTCACCCAATAGATTATGTGTCCAGCTCCTTTGTAGAGAGAGTTGTAGTGATCACTGAAACATGACTTGTGATTTCTATACTGCAAAATCACAAACCAAGTAAAGATGAGAAATTTTTTAATAACCGTCATACAACATCATAGACAAGTGCTTTTTAAATGGAACTGAAAAATTAATCTTACAGAAGTAAGCCTTCCTCTAGTGGCTCCCAAGTATCAGTTATGTCTGTGGATCCAATGGATGTTATTTGATGAAGACCAACAATTCTCCTCTGTGATACAATAGCATTATAACTAATCAATGTAAATAACGATATAATGGTAGAATATAAGAACATTTACATACCTTTACGATATAATGAACATACATAACAATTACCCTATGTGCCAAGCTCTACTGGATGCGAATATACTACTCTTAAATAAGGTGTAGCAATACTTGTGTAAGGTCACTTGTGTGAGTATAAACACTAGTGTTGATAACGCTACACGCGTCGTTCGGGGTCAAAGGAACTTCCTTTTCGTCGAGCAAGTTTTTCAACACCCTAGGCAAGGAACCTAATCGTTGTAGTGTAGTATTAGGGTAAGCCACGGGAATTGATATCGTTCTCTAGGGGAATAGGAATGCTAGTGAGGAGTTACTACGCTAAGGTTGGGGTTGAGGAAGATTATTTTTGTGCTTTTTATATTTTTAGGAAATGGAAAGGTATGAATCTCGGGGTTTGGATTTGGGGGTTGGTATTTCTACCGATTACTCTATTATCTAATTATCTAATTAACTAAGGTGGGGTAGTCTATGTCTAATTAATGTGTCAGATGATAGTTTAAGAATGTGTTTACTTAGGTTGTATTACTCCTTAATTATCTCCTATTGATGGTTGAATTGTCACTTCCTTATTCTTAATCGCGTTGTGTGTCTAAGGTCGTAGGGTATGCGCTTATCCCTAACTCTTTGAAACTACCAAAGGGTCTCGCCTACAAAATCTCTAGGATTTATAAAGTTTAACTCTAAGGTACTTCTTGATGGTTTAGCCTACAACTACTCTAGGTGTTATAGTCTAAGGTTCACAAAGATTAGTCAAGCATTAACTACAAATCTAATGACCTATCGCATTACTAGATCATTAACAATTAAGATAAGAGACAACCAATCAATATTCAATAGTTAAGTTTCATATTCCCTAAGCAAACACACAAGTAAATTAGCCGACATGGAGAACATGCAAGCATACACACAAATAATTGAAGACATAATTGAATTAATGAAGTAAAGTACTTATCTTGGTGTAAGATAGGGTTTGGAACCCTAAAATAATGTACAAGACAGCCTTGGTTCGGTTTAGGTTTTTACTCCAAAAGACTACACTTTGAATAATGAAAAATTCGGATTCTATATATAAGATTACAATCGCGACGGCGTCACCTTATGATTTGTGACGCCGTCTGGTCGCCATCATTAGGGTTTCGTCTTGGCCACGTTAGTCTTGCGACGGCATCACCTTGTGCTTGTGGACGGCCCTCTTCAAACCGACGCCCTGATCAAATCTAGGCCGCCCGAGTTGCGACGGCCTACTCTTTTAAAGCCCCGACACCGCACTTGAAAATAAGAAATTTGGCTACTCTATCGCCACAACATGTGCCCGACAAGCGTCAGCAGTAACACCGACGCCGCCCCTTGTATTTCAGCAGCTTGAGTGTATCGATTCTTGACTTTGGCCATTTTCTTCATATATTCCCGCCTTTTCGTCCGAATAAGTGTCATTCCAAAGAATTTGCCTTCAAGAGACCTAAAAGTGAAAAGGAACGATATTAAGTAATAACGGATACAAAAGTGATCAAATAAGGGCTTAAACGACCCTCAAAATGGTACATTTTAAAACCTTATCAAATATCCCTACACTTGGTATTTCTTGTCCTCAAGCAAATGTGCTTTTAGCCAATTAATTTATAAGTTGGGGTCATGAAGCATTGGTTTAAAACAATCCACAACACATATAAGCCCCGCAAAAAGTCATAACAAGCACGGAAATTACATACTAGCACCTCACATGGGGTGTTTGGGTACTCACATCTCTCGGGTGTATATGAAATATAACAAGTTGGAAATGGAAGATAAACACTCATTAACCGGTCCTAGTTCATAGATTACCATAAGCTTGAGACTAGATCAAACCTCCATCGCCATGAAGCACCTAGGAAAGACTATCAAAGAGGTCTTTTAAAGGGTTGTAATGTTAGGCTTACGATAGGGAAACAAAGGGTTTGGTGGGATAGGCTATTTAGTGGTGGCAAGTCAAAAATCTTTATGTTACAAGCATACGAAGAATGGCGTTGCTAAGCCAAGACTCGACACTCTAAACTCTAGATAACTGAAACAATCAAACATAAAAAATTAAAGGATGGATGTAGGATGGTAGCCCGTTTTTTTTTTCTATTTTTTTTCGATTTTTATTTATTTATTTATTTATTTTTACATACACTTTTACTCTACCATCCTCTACGGTAACATCAAAATGTTAGGGATTTATAGGCACATCCCTACACTTGAGTTTTTATTACTCTAACACTAATTTGACCCGAATTGAAAAGATCAAAATACTTGGAGTACATTATTACGCAAATAAAGGGAATTCGAATTTAACGTTCCCTTCCCGTCATTTCATAAACTTTAACTTTTCCCATGAGTCCCAATCGTCCCAAAACTGTATACGAAGGATATGACTCGACTTAGCAACTTATGCAAGCAACTAGATAATTGAACTAAGGGTTTTAGGGTGATAACAATAATGCACTAAAAGTGAGTGCATACAAGGTAGGCTAAGGCGATTTGGGTGTACATTTGGGGTAAACAATGCTCTTCATTGATATTTTCGAAAACCGAAACATCACGAGAACCGCGAAAAGGATAGGCTCTGAGGGGTTAACTAGGGGTATCGTGTACTAAAGATGAGTACAACGCAAAGGTGTGGGGGAATTACTCAACTGATGTGGAAGAAGTAATTATATTACGGGTATCAAACATGGGTTATCCTAATGCCTCTTATCATTTATTTATTCCTAACTACACAAGTGTAGTCTTACTAGCGATCTCGGAATGCATCACAAAACAAGTTATAGAATCTATTATACTACCGGTTCACACTCTAAGCATCAAAGATGAATGCTTTAATTCCTACTAATCTAAGGGCGATCCTCACATTTTGGGTGGAATTTAAGGTGTAAAGGGTTTTTGTGCTAGTCATGCAACTTCCTATCCGTGAGACGCTTTTGTTAAGACTAATGGCCCACTCCTATATGTCATGAAAAATTTTAAATTTGGTGCCAAAATTACCCTAACCGACATTTTCTCATGGTTTATTACACAAATGCAATTGGACAAAACACATATTCAAGGATAAGCATAGTTTCAAAGTTCCCGTTTTATTTTCCATCCCTACACTTAAACTGAACATTGTCTCCAATGTTCCCCGAAAGTATCAAAGTTATGATAATGGAAGGAAATAAAAGATGAAAGAAACTAGTACTCCCCTGATTAGCTCGGTAGGATCCGTGTAAAGTGGTGGTTACATCTTTCTTCAAGAATAATGTTTGCGTGAAAAGCTCCTTCTCGTCTTATGTATCTTCTTCTTGGTAAATTAAACCTGCACACTTTGAGAAAACAGACAACCCAACGCATCAAACCGAACAAACAAAAATCTCAACAAGATGTAATTCCAGACTTAAATAAGATATAATGCTTGTGGAATGGATGTTTGCTGATTTTCTGGAAAATTAAGACCTGGAAAATTCCAAAAATTTATAAGTAAACACGAAAACGAGAAAAGTTAGAAGTTTTTTACTCCTCCTCGACGCCGTCAGGTTGAGACCCCGACGTCAGTTATCATGACAAAAACCTGGTCTGCGATTTTCTCGAAAAAATTCGGAAAATTTTATCTTTAAAATCTGGAAAAATTTCTGCAAAACATCCATTATGACTCGATACAAGCATTTGACTCGAACAAACACACATGTATATCTTTTTAAATAATTGTAATTCTCATGTTCACTTACTTTTTGAAAACGTGTGTAATCCTCCCTACACTTATCTCTTATATAAAATACGTTTATATGTAATTAAGACGAGGTTAAAGACAAAATAAAGCATTTTCACAAATTCAAACATGAGAATAAACAATCAAAAAAAGATATATGACACACAAATAAAAATGAAAACAAATACACATGGGTTGCCTCCCAAGAAGCGCTTGTTTTTGTTCGAGTCACGAGCCTGACTCTACCCTTATTTAACGGATAAAGGGGAGGTTTTCCCAACACTTAAGTTTAAGTGCGGGTGATAGTAGCGATACACACCCTTAGGGTGGCGATTTTCCACGTGAGGTGAAGGGGGTGTGTGAATGGCTTCCTTCATCCTAAAACTACCCGGACTAAATTGGTTGATGGGTGGGTCGGTTCCTCTTTTGTCTCCTAGATGTAAAGATTGAGGTTCCGGTTCATCAACACTAGGAAATTCCCCAGAACTATGAGTAAAGCTAAGACTACAAGTATTCAAACCTATATTCTCTAGTTGCATTTGGTTCAAATGTTCTACCTCCATCGGGATTCCTAAAGTCTCTTCTACTACTTCCGGGTAAGTCACGTGCGGTGTGTATGCCTTAAATGATGGTGGGACTTGTGGGATACCTTGTGGGTCTAGACTTTTCACCTTATCCTCAATCACATCTAAATCATCTATATGCTCATCATGTGCTATTTCCTTAGGTCATGATGAAACCAAACTTAGTAATTGATCCTACTTATGGTTTAATGCTTGGTTGCTTACCATAATATTTTCACAGATTTGGTAAGTTCTCCTAAGGGCCTCACAAACCATAGTTTCTAAACATGGAGGTTGTTCACGAAAGTCTATCCTAGGTGAAGGCTCATATGAAGCATAGGTTTCACTAGATGAGGTGTTTTATGGGCTTGATGGAATGGTGAAACCCTCAAAAGGTTTATGGACTTGGTTACTTTCTTCCCACCATCTTGAATAATCCGCTTTAGTAATATCATAATTTTTTATGAAAAAACCTAATTGCGGATATAGTGGATTCGCGTTCTCCATAATGGTGAACGGAAGAGTCAATGGACAAGTTTTACTAACAAAGGCACAAAGAAGGGGGATAGACTACAAGGAAGTTAATAAAAAAAAAAAAATCTCACTTGATAGGAATCTTGTGAGTAGACCTAAACGAGATAGAAATCAAGCCTGCGCAATAACTATTCCCGTACATAATGGGCGCCAAAACTTGATAACGCTACACGCGTCGTTCGGGGTCAAAGGAACTTCCTTTTTGTCGAGCAAGTTTTTCAACACCCTAGGCAGTGAACCTAATCGTTGTAGTGTAGTATTAGGGTAAGCCACGGGAATTGATATCGTTCTCTAGGGGAATAGGAATGCTAGTGAAGAGTTACTACGCTAAGGTTGGGGTTGAGGAAGATTATTTTTGTGCTTTTTATATTTTTAGGAAATGGAAAGGTACGAATCTCGGGGTTTGGATTTGGGGGGTTGGTATTTCTACCGATTACTCTATTATCTAATTATCTAATTAACTAAGGTGAGGGTAGTCTATGTCTAATTAATGTGTGCTTGTATGATAGTTTAAGAATGTGTTTACTTAGGTTGTATTACTCCTTAATTATCTCCTATTGATGGTTAAATTGTCACGTCTTTATTCCTAATCGCGTTGTGTGTCTAAGGTCGTAGGGTATGCGTTTATCCCTAACTCTTTGAAACTACCAAAGGGTCTCGTCTACAAAATCTCTAGGATTTATAAACTCTAACTCTAAGGTACTCTTTGGATGGTTTAGCCTACAACTACTCTAGGTGTTATAGTCTAAGGTTCATAAAGATTAATCAAGCATTAACTACACAACGAATGACCTATCGCATTACTAGATCATTAACAATTAAGATAAGAGACAACCAATCAATATTCAATAGTTAAGTTTCATATTCCCTAAGCAAACACACAAGTAAATTATCCGGACATGGAGAACATGCAAGCATACACACAAATAATTGAAGACATAATTGAATTAATGAAGTAAAGTACTTATCTTGGTGTAAGATAGGGTTTGGAACCCTAAAATACTGTACAAGACAGCCTTGGTTCGATTTAGGTTTTTACTCCAAAAGACTACACTGAATAATGAAAAATTCGGATTCTATATATAAGATTACATTCGCGACGGCGTCACCTTATGATTTGTGATGCCGTCGGGTTGCCGTCATTAGGGTTTCGTCTTGGCCACGTTAGTCTTGCGACGGCGTCACCTTGTGCTTGTGACGCCTTCCTCTTCAGCTTATGACACCGTCTGGATCAAATCTAGGCCGTCTGAGTTGCGACGGCCTACTCTTTTAAAGCCTGACACCGCCACTTGAAAATAAGCAATTTGGCTACTGTATCGTCACAACATGTGCTCCGACGATTGTCGCAGGTAACACTGGCCGACGTCCCCTTGTATTTCGCAGAATTGAGTGTCTCGATTCTTGACTTTGGCCATTTTCTTCGTATATTCGTCCGAATAAGTGTCATTCCAGCAATTTGCCTTCAAGAGACCTAAAAAGTGAAAAGGAACGATATTAAGTAATAACGGATACAAAAGTGATCAAATAAGGGCATAAACGACCCCTCAAAATGGTACGTTTTAAAACCTTATCAAGTGTTAAGAATGATAAGCAGAAGAGACTAAGATATGATGCTAATGGTGACCATGAAACTATGCATAAACTTCCTTGAGCTAATTCCACATAATGACCAATTATCAGGTTATTATATAACTATTGTAAATAAACATGGGTGCTTTAAATCAGCAACCATACATTTCACCACTATCGGCATGTTACATATTTAATATAAAGTTAATATTAGTAGTAGACACCTAACTGCAATAACTGTAAGTGGTATAACCAGACTACCAGAGACAAAACTTCAACATTTTTGTATTGGGGGGGGAGCGAAATTGAATTTTACAAACTAGTTCTTTATTGTCGTAGAAAAATCGATTGAGGCTAAGTCACAAGTAAAATTGCACATCAACTATACCAACTGGAATTGCGAAAAGGCCAAAAGTCGAACCAGAACCTTTAAAAAAAAATATTTGAACTAATAATATGAGATAATACCATAAAACTAAACATGAAATAATGATATAATAAGATAAATTAAAGCACATTTGGCAACAAAAATTATAGAAGGCATATTACAAGAAACATGCACCTCAAAATAACCAATATTTAGATTAGACAATGTAATAGTGTAAATGTAAAAATATTTATCAAAGTGTCTGACTTTTATCTTGGACGAGTCTTAATGATAATATTAGCAAGTGTTGCATATTCGTAAGTGTAAAAATATTTATTAAAGTGTCTGACTTTAATATCTTGGACCTCTAGAAAGCTACCTTGATAGGCAGGGTACAATGTGTATTCCCTTGAGGCATGTATCATTATGTTTGGAGATCTTTTCTAATAACTAATGATGTCGATAGATTGAGGATTGAAAGTTCCATTCAACTCTATCTGTGACTTACTGTGACGACGAGTGATACGGAAATCACCCGACATAACTTTTGCACACCCATGTCTATATTGAGTAGCAATGTTGGCTAATCTTGGGCTTAGTTCTAAGCACATGTAGTATATTAAACTTGGTTCTTTAGAAGGGAGTTACTTAACCTTTTCTATGGCAGAAAGGATTTCTTGTCTGTTATTGGATAAGTCTGGTTGTCTGTCGCGCACAAATGGAGGAAAAGAGCATGTTATACTCTAGGCCATGGAGTACCTTTTAAATTGTGAAGCACACATCAAACATTTTACTCTAAGAGACCTTAAAATTACTACGTACTAATTAGCATCACCAAAACCGATAACGATTACTTTCGATTGGTTAACTTCAGATCCTCCCGTAGCAACCAGTGGCATAATGTGATTAATGTCAAGTAAACGAACTACTGTCTAGGGGTGTTTGTTTCGGCATATATAGTCGGCTTATGGCTTATTTGGTTTTGGGCTTATGTTTCATAAGCTCACTTTTTGTGGCTTATTTTGAAACTTTTCGGCTTATATATATACTTATTATGTCATAATAAGCTTATACAAGCCAAAAATTTGCAAAATAAGACAACAAAAAGTGAGCTTACGAAACATAAGCCGAAAACCAAATAAGCCATAAGCCGGCTACATAAGCCTAAAAAACACCCCCTAACAACATATGTATTGTCCAAGTAAGAGGTGTATAGGTCATAACCAATGACTATATTTTGAGATAAAACACCAACTACTTATACTCCGTCTATCGTACCTACAGTTCCGTCTTTGTTTCGATAGTTAGCGTTCAATTCATTTCCCTAACAATAACTCTGTAACTTGAGTAATCGGTGTTCGGTTTCAAGTAGTACCAGAAGTAACAATCTAACCTGGTTGCTTATTATTTCTTTTTGTCTGCTTAATTTTTAACTAAAATAAGCAGTTTCTATTACGGAGTTGCTTATTACAAAGTGCTTATTTTAAAATAAGCAATCCCGAACACTAATAAGAGAATGAAATATATACATGAGATACATAGCATAAAAGTAGCAAAAATATATACATCAGAAGTTCCTAAGGTGAAATGGCAATATAACTATTAATAATCATTAATCAAACATATCATTCTTATACTTGCCCTTTACAGATACAACTAACCTAAATTAGTAATGAAAATACTCACATTACAATCGGTACCGAGACGAGACCTCCAATACGGTAAAAACTTAAGTAATGAAAATACTCACATTACAATCGGTACCAAGACGAGACCTCAAATACGGTAAAAATAAGTTAGGCATATCATCAAACACTTTACATGCATCATATTCAACTAATTTAATAATTAATTTGAGTTAGGTATATCATCAAACACATTATATGCAACAATTAACACAACTAACAACAGCAATTTTAGAGCTCAAATTCAACGAATCTACACTTTTTAATTTCAGTTCATGAAGTAAATGCCTGAGCAAGTTTGTTAAGCGCAGGTTAATCAGGGGTGTTTGGCTTCCATTATCTGAGCGGTTTGTTAATCGGGGTGTTTGTTAATGAGGGGTGTTTGAGGGGTTTGTTCTTTGAAGGGAATTAAAAAAAGATTTTTATAAAAAGAGATAAAAACTGGAACTATCGATAAGTGTAGGTAACGAGATGCTGGAACCCGCCGCATTGCGGCGGGGGCATTTGCTATTTGCTATGTTTTTGGATGGCGTCTAATATCGATATAGCTGGAAAATAGGCACTTATATGTTTTTTTTTTACAGAATATACAAAGGATTATTCGGATTTCGGATGTAACATTTAATAGCTGTCATGGAGAATATACATGTAATAATAACATGAGTAAGGTGTGATCCGCCTATTAGACTACTGACCCGTCCTCCAGGTGCATCTTTTCCAGGACCATACGATGGCAATGGTTCAAATAGCAGACACTATCCTTCATCCTGCTGACAAAAATAAATTTAAAGTGTCTTATTCACTTTTCGAATCATTTGAGTTAGATAGCAGTAGTGCCTGAATATTAAGCTTATAGGACAGCAAGATTAGCTTATTGGTGAAATAATGATTTAAGTCAATATGCTAAGCCCCACTGAGTCTGTTTTTAGTGTCAAAAAGTAGCTTAAATCCGTTTTAGTGCAATTCAGTAGTCATTTGCATTTTTATAAAAGGGGCATTTACATGTATATCCTTGCAAAACTTAATAATTACATCAATATCCTTATAAATTTTATAATTACTTCAATGTCCTCCTAAAACTTTAAAATGCGCATGTATATCCAAAGATAAATTTTCATCATATTTAGTTAGATTTAATATTCAAAATATTTTAATAAACACATTTTAACATGTAAGATTACCTTCTTACCCTTCTCTTTTAATTAATTAAAAAAACACATAGTATTGGAGGGTTTTTGTTGCATATTAGATCTCAAACTAAAAAACACCAATGTTTAAACGGTTGAATCCTAAAAGGTGTAAATCTATGATGAGCTTATGAATCAATTATAGAAAAAGATACAATAACATAAAAAAAAAACTGAAAGCCAGAATGTGCATGTGACGTTAAATGAATTGTGTTTTATGTGATAATCCAAATGGTAAAGAAAAGAGAAAAATAACAAATTAATAGCAAATCATAATTTGAACATAGATATTTTCTCTTTATAGGAGTAGAGAGTTTCAATATTTGAATAACACATTTGTGAAGAAGTTGACCAGTTACTAGAGTTACATAGAGAAGGATAAAGAGGTAACTTAAGATGTTAATTAATTTTTGACAGAAGATTATTTAATATTAAAATCATTAAATATGAAGAAAGTGTGTTTTTGGATATATTTGTATGTTTAAAGTTTTCAAAGGATATTAAAGTAAATATGAAATTTGGAAGGATATTGATGTAATTGTAAAATTTTACAAGGATATACATGTAAATCTCTCTTTATAAGGAGTCAAAAGGGTATTAAGTTTTTAAGTATGTCTTACCTGTCTACTTTCAAGTTTATTGTTTAGCTTATTTAATCTTCCAAAAAATCCAAAAAAATAAAAAATAGAAACTTCAATATCAGTTTTATCTGCATGTTTAGTTTTTAAAAATTATAAAAATCCTTTGAGACTTAAACTGTAGCTAGAAGTAGGAGGATTGGGGAAGTATCTGATAAGTGTTTAGTGGTGGATCTAGGTAATTCATAAGCTCATAGAAAGCTTGTAAAAGCTCCTCATAAGCTAGATATAGGGGCGAAAGTGTGTCAGCTATGTGAATTTCAAGAATCCATAAGCTCAAAAGCTAATTCCCATAGTAGCTTATTTAGAACTTGCCTCAAAAGTCACCTGCGGGCCTGCTAAGTTGAACTATAACCTGTCAGATTGCTTTTCGCTTTTCAAGACTTATTTGAGCTTATTTTTGGTACCTTTGTGACTATTTGAGCTTAAATGTGTTGGAAAATTTAGTGCACTTGTGGGATTAGTTCACACCTTGTAATGGGTTAGGAGGTACGGAGTGTACACCCATAAGGTCCATGAACACCCTGACTCTTGTAGTGGTTAGTATTTGTAGTGCTAGTAGAAAGTACTACTTGTGGAAAGTACTGCTTATGGTTTCCACTGATAAGCAGTGTTTCCACTGAAGCTTGTGGATTTCACTGAAGCAGTGTATCCACTGATAGCACTATGAAAGTACTGCTAATGGTATGAAAGTAATGCTAGTGTTAAAGTACTCCTAAATGGCAGTTACAACTGCTTAATGACCACGTTTAATTGGTCATGTAACCACTAACAGCTATAATGGGGATAATTATGAGGCTATTAATGGGCCGATTAATACTCATAATTCCATTTGACTAGCTAAGAGTAACCTCCTATAAATAGGAGATCTGATTATG
Organism: Chrysanthemum makinoi; assembly: GCA_910596185.1. NCBI lineage: Eukaryota > Viridiplantae > Streptophyta > Magnoliopsida > Asterales > Asteraceae > Chrysanthemum > Chrysanthemum makinoi. Next base: position 90,265,414 of record OU343223.1, on the reverse strand, counting down.
CGTGAAAGAGAGATATAGAAAACCATTAACACTTATTAGCGCAAGGGTTATAGAATTGTGCCTAATTCAATAACTGCATTTGGTCTTATCCCAAGTAGATATTCGTGATACCCAGGCATTAGGGTCGAATAGTTTACTTTGGAAAGTGATCACACGATTCCAAGTGATATCCGGTAACCACCTAGTGGTATTGCTACTGTCATTGATTGTCTTAACCCTGTTCTGGGACATACACACCAACAATCAAAGTAAACTATTTGTGATAATCAATGGCTGCTGCTTCAATGAAACACATGGCTTCAAACTTTGCCAAGCTTGATAAGTTTGAAGGGGTGGACTTTAGGAGGTGGCAGAAAAAGATGCACTTTTCTTTGTCAAGCATGAGTGTGGTGTATGTGCTAACCACACCTATTCCTGATGATGGGGATGATGCTACAGTGGAGCAGATTAGGAGAAGGAGCAAATGGGAGATGATGACTACATATGCAGAGGTCTTATTCTCAATGGTATGTCTGATTCTCTATTTGATATTTATTAGAACTTTGAATCTTCCAAAGAACTGTGGGATTCCTTGGATGCCAAATATATGTGTGAGGATGCATCAAGTAAGAAGTTTCTTGTTAGTAATTTCACAAATTACAAAATGACTGATTCAAGACCAGTTATTGAACAATACAATGAACTTCTTGGAATACTTGGAAGGTTTACACAACACAATATAAACATGGATGAGGCCATTAAAGTCTCATGTGTCATTGACAAACTCCTCTTTCTTGGAAAGATTTCAAGCATACCTTGAAACATAAGAAAGAGGAGTTAACTCGGTTGAGTTGGGTCATCTGCGCATTGAGGAATCTCAAGGTGCGAGGATAATGACAAGCCAAAGAGTAGCAATGCTACTGGTGCATCTGTTGTCAATATGGTGGAGCATAACAACTCCACCAGGTACAATGACAACAAAGGCAAACGCAAATATCATGATAACACAAGGGCTGATCCTAACAAGAAGGCAACACCTACTTGTTGGAAATGTGGCAAGCGTCACATTAAAAGGGACTGCAAGGGTGTTAAGGTTGGTGGTAAAGCCAATGGATCGGCACTAATGGTTCGGGAGTGGTGGTTCTTCCAACTCAACAAAGGTCAGAATATGGTTAATAAGTCTTTTTAGATTTATTATGTTACATATGTATCTGAATCTCATTATGTGCAGGATGATGATGTTGCGTGGTGGTTTGACTCTGGTGCAACAGTTCATGTGTGCAAAGATAGAAGCTGGTTCAAGACTTATGAGTCACTGAATGATGGTTCTATTCTTCACATGGGAAATGAGTCAACAGCCTTGGTGCATGGTGGTGGTTGTGTAGATCTTAGGTTTAGTTCAGGAAAGATTGTAACTTTGTTTGATGTTATTCATGTTCCCGATATTAGGAAGAACTTGGTTTCAAGTAGTATTTTGAATAATCATGGTTATAAACAAGTTCTTGAGTCTGATAAATTTGTGCTTTCTAAGCATGGTGTTTTTATTGGTTTTGGTTATTTATGTAATCAAATGTTCAGGCTTAATATTTCCACTGATAGTGCATGTATTTCCAGATAGTGTAAATTAAAGATGTGTGACCACCACTGACGTGACTGTCTCTACCTGTGGCATGCTAGACTTGGCCATGTTCATTATAAAAGGTTGCAAGATATGTCTAAGGATGGGTTGATCCCAGCCTTTGACATGGACACTGAAAAGTGTAAAACTTGCATGTTGACCAAGATTACCAAGAAACCTTTTCAGGGTGTTAGTCGTGAGACTAATCTCTTGGAGCTTATTCACAGTGATCCGTGTGATTTGCATGCCACTCCCTCTTTGGGGAACAAGAAGTACTTTGTGACATTTATTGATGATGCTTCTAGGTTTTGTTATGTTTATTTGTTACATTCCAAGGATGAAGCATTAGATAAATTCAAACTGTTTAAAACTGAAGTTGAATTACAACTTGGGTCTTTGATCAAAAGATTAAGGACTGATAGGGAGGTGAGTACATGGATACTCTGTATTTTCAGTCTGTTGGTATAATCCATGAAACGAATGCCCTTATACTCCTCAGCAAAATGGTATTTCAAAGGAAAACAAGGTCAAGGAGATGGTTAATTCCATGTTGTCCTTTTCAGGACTGAGTCAAGGGTTCTAGGGTGAAGCTATGTTAACATCTTGCTATTTATTAAATAGGGTTCCCAACAAAAGGAACAAGGTTACCCCTTATGAACTCTGGACTAAAAGGAAACACAACCTGAACTATCTCGTGGGGGTTGTAGGGTCGTTGTAAGACTCCCCGATCCAAAGCAAAGACTTTGGGTGAAAGAGGCATTGACTGCATCTTTGTTGGATATGCTGAGCATTCCAAGGCTTATAGGTTCTATGTTATTGAACCTAATGAATATGTTTCAGTTAACTCTATAATTGAATCAAGGGATGAAACTTTTGATGAGAATAGATTCTCATCAGTCCCTAGACCAAGTCAGAGGATTCCTAATGGAACTCATGACACTGGTGTATCAGAGGTCCCCGATGATGAACCATCAGTGGTCCCTGATGAGGTTGTGGTTCAACAACCTGAACCATGTGTCGGGAAGAGCAAAAGGGTCCGGAATCCAAAGTCATTTGGACCTGAGTTTCAACTATACTTAGTTGAAGGAACAAGGGATGAGGTCTCTGACTAATACTCCTATTGCTTCATTGTTGAGGATGATCCCAAGACATTTGAAGAAGCAATGAAGACCCAGGATATTGCTTTCTCGGAAAGAAGCAATCAATGATGAGATGGATTCCATCATGGGGAACAACACTTGAGTATTGGTTGATCTACCAGTTGCAAACCTTGGGTTGCAAATGGATTTTCAAGAAGAAAATGAAGGTAGATGGAACTATTGAAAAGTTCAAGGCTAGACTAGTTATTCAGGGCTTTAAACAAAAGTCGGGAATAGACTATTTTGATACTTATGCCCCTGGCTCGTGTCGATACCATAAGGACTGCTGATTGCTATGACATCTATTCACAATCTGATTATTCATCAGATGGATGTGAAGACAGCTTTCTTGAATGGTAAATTGGATGAGGAGGTTTACATGAACCAACCTCAGGGCTTCATCATGCCTGGCAATGAAAACAAGGTGTGTAAACTGATTAAGTCTCTCTATGGACTTAAGCAGGCACCTAAGCAATGGCATCAAAAATTTGTTGAAGTGGTTATGTTCTTAATCAGGCTGACAAATGTGTATATAGAAAATTTGATGAATCTGGTAAAGGAGTCATCATTTGTCTATATGTTGATGACATGTTGATCTTTGGCACTGACCAAAATCAGGTTAACCTGACAAAGGAATTTTTGTCATCAAGGTTCTCCATGAAGGACATGGGGTGATGTTATCCTTGGTATAAGGATTAAACATGAAAGTAAAAGAATTTCTATCTCTCAGTCTCATTATATTGAGAAGGTGTTGAGGAAATTAAATTACTTTGATTGTACTCCAGTGAGTACACCTATGGATACTTGTGAGAAGCTGATGCCTAATCATGGCAAGGCAGTATCTCAACTTGAGTATTCTAGGTAACCGGGTCGCTTGATGTATGCCATGACTTGTACAAGACCTGATATTGGTTTTGCATTGGGAAAATTGAGCAGGTATACTAGTAATCCTAGTGCTCATCACGGCAAGCGTTCAAAGGGTACTGAAGTATTTGAAGAGAACTATGGATTATAGTCTCTCATATACTTGTTATCCTTCAGTGTTGGAAGGATACACTGATGCAAGTTGGATCAAGAACGAAGACAATTCGCCTACCAGGGTGGGTATTCCTACTTGGTGGAGGTGCAATTTCTTGGGCATCCAAGAAGCAAACTTTCATCACCAGTTCAACAATGGAATATGAATTTGTGGCCTTAGCATTTCTTGGTAAAGAAGCTGAATGGTTGAAAAACTTGCTTCTTGAGATTCCATTGTGGCCTAAACCTATAGCACCTATTTCTATCCTTTGTGATAGTGCAGCTACATTGGCTAAAGCTTATAGCCAGATGTACAATGGTAAGTCTAGACACTTAGGTGTCCGACATAGCATGATTCGTGAGCTTATCATGAATGGGGTGGTATCTATAGAGTTTGTGAGATCTCAACATAACTTAGCTGATCACTTGACGAAGGGTTTGGCTAGAGACTTGGTTATAAAGTCTGCTAAAGGGATAGGTTTAAGTCCAACTTAGTCAATGAATGCTAGGACACCCAACTCCCTCCTAAGGAAACTTGGGAGCTGAGTTCAATGTGGAAAGCTGAACATTCAGTGGATTGGAGCACATGTTTTATATACATCCCAAGGTTGTGCTCGAACTCTGCGAAAGGAGGATGAAGTCTTTATTTCTTAATGGTTAATTTCTTTGAAAAAGTGCTTGGCAGAGCATGAATAAAGAGGAACCACCTATGTAAATGTTGAAGTTTTGCCGCTTCAGGAAGCTTTGGACTTTTAGCTTTTACAACATTTATAAATTTGGATATGGACACATGGCTTGTATAGTGTCGAGTGATAAGTGTTTGAAAACTTGTGTGTATTTTATCTTCAGGTATTCAAATGGGTTGAAGGGTTCAATTCTTAGAACAACCCGATTCTCGAATATTTGAAACGTGTAATTTACTAAGATGAAAATTCAATCCTCAGGACATTTTCGTTTATGCACATGTTTTGTTTAATGTTTATTTTCATGCAAAGGAAGTGAACTAAATTTGGGGAGGATTGTTGGAAAATTTAGTGCACTTGTGGGATTAGTTCACACCTTGTAATGGGTTAGGAGGTACGGAGTGTACACCCATAAGGTCCATGAACACCTTGACTCTTGTAGTGGTTTGTATTGGTAGTGCTAGTAGAATCTGCTTGTGGAAAGTACCGCTTGTGGAAAGTACCGCTTGTGGTTTCCAGCGATAATGTTTCCACCGATAAGCGTGTTTCCATCGAAGCTTGTGGATTTCACTAAAGCGTGTATCCATGATAGCACTATGAAAGTCTGCTAATGGTATGAAAATACCGCTAGTGTTAAAGTATCGCTAAATGGCGCTTACAACCTGCTAATGACCACATTTAATTGGTCATGTAACCACTAACAGCTATAATGGGGATAATTATGAGGTTATTAATGAGCCGATTAATACTCATAATTCCATTTGACTAGCTAAGAGTAACCTCCTATAAATAGGAGATCTAATTATGCGTGAAAGAGAGATATAGAAAACCATTAACACTTATTAGCGCAAGGGTTATAGAATTGTGCCTAATTCAATAATTGCATTTGGTCTTATCCCAAGTAGATATTCGTGATACCCAGGCATTAGGGTCGAATAGTTTACTTTGAAAAGTGATCACACGATTCCAAGTGATATCCGGTAACCACCTAGTGGTATTGCTCTTAACCCTGTTCTAGGACATACTACTGCCTGTAACGCAAAGCTGTGGAAACATCACGGGCAACATAACTACCGCCTGTAACGCCTGCTTATCACTATCAAAAACTGATATCAATTTATTTTGCTCTTGTACTCGTCTTTTTAGCCAATAAATTTTTGCATCATCAACCGCAAGCCGTTGCGTCAATCGACAAAAACACATTAATCAATCAGTTAAACAAAAACCAAATCAGGAAAACCATAAACAGATTATGATAACAAAAGGGTATTTAAAGACTTTAATTACTGGTGTGTCATACCATATTATCCGATGATTTTATTTGACATAGAAAAGGCAAAATCTGAATCACTTACCTGAAATATTAAAGCGTAATTATTTTTCTCCATCCTGATTTTGAGTGGCGGCTGACAAATCTACGCGTACGATGATAAATCTACACGTATGATATTTTGATGCAAAATTGAGAGAGCGACATACATGCGTTGACAAAGAGAGAGACAGAGAAAGGCGGTGAAGTTGATAACTAATGAACCGAAGCAGAAGTGGTATAATGTTCTGGTACATGTGATTCATAGGGACAAAAGAAAAATTTTTTTAAAGGATTGAGAGGTGAGTAATATTTTATTAAAGGTAAAAAATAATGTTGCAACCCAGAACACGTGTACACTCATGAGGTAATAAACGTAAAACCATCCAAGGCATAACATGCCACGTATGTAGAAAGATGGAACTTATGCATGCATACATACCAACCAAATGCATGTGAGTAGCAAAGTAAAAAACCTTTTTTAATCCGGGAAAACCACTCTAGTAGAGTAGAAGCGAAAACATTATTATATCCCACGCAAACTACTCTAACAGAGTAGAAACATCACACACTGCGTGAGTAAGCCAGAAACTATTTTTTTATTCCAATTATGCACTCAGTGTGAGTGGAAGTGTACTAAATAGTTTATTTGAATACATATGCTTTATACGCCATCTAACTCAACTAAACACATTTTTCAAAGTAAAAACTGGAGTAGTAGATCACTTTATTGAAAAAGACAACATTCAATAAATTAAAATACTCATAGTCTCATACACTCTCTCTCTAAAAAATGTACAGCAACCACATTCTCTTCTCCAAACCATCACTTAACCCAACAAAAACTAAAACTCAAATCCGACCAAGTCAAACGACACCACTACAACCCGTTGGTTGAACTACAAACAAAGACCAAACCATCACAAAAAAAACGTCATCAGACCTTCCACGCGCTCCCATGCGACGTCACACGCTGCCACGCGCCGTCGTCTTCACTGCCGAATCTTCAAGGCGTCCTGGCGTTGTCGACGACCGAGAATATATTTTTGTTTTTAACCTTTTTAGAGATTTTGTCAGCGTTCTTTCCGGCGAGTGGAGGTTCATTTTGATTTTTTAGGCATATCTAAGTTCCGTATTACCAATGTCGTCTGCCACCGCGCTGGTTATCGAAATGTCATAACCCACTAGACTTGTTTAGTTGCATAAAAAAAGTTTCGGTGGTTCAAGTTTGAGAAGTAGAAGAGGTATGAGGAGGTAAAGAAAAAGATAGCTTTAAGATAGAGAAGAAAACATAGAAGAGGAAAGTATGAATTTTTTGGTTTTTGACGCTGTTAAAGTGAAGTGGTGAGAAAAGAAAAAATTACAATTTTCAAAGTTCTGAAAGTGACAGTAACGTGGATGGTGTTTGTATACCACTTTGATGGTGTGTAAACACGAAATGCCTATAGAAAAGGTCTTCAACAAATGTATTATTGATATAATATAAAGATTTTTATAAGAAGATAAAAACTTAAACTATTTATTCACACATAACACTTTTCCACTTAAAAAGAGATTTTTATAAAAAGAGATAAAAACTGAAATTATCATATTTTAGAATTAAACCCTGAATTTTATAGTGAAGGGAATATAAAGATTTTGTTAATCGAGGTTAATTGAGGGGTGTTTGAGCGGTTCGAAAGGAATTAAAAAAAGATTTTTGTAAAAAGATAGAAAAATTGAATACCGAAAGCTGAATATAATGTAAAATTGTGGCTTAGAAGAGCAAATGGACGCTAGAGTAATATAATGTAAACTTAACACATTTTGAAATTTTTTATTTACATATATATTTCTGTCTATCTATCTAACAATATAATGTAAAATTGTAGTTAAACCTAAATATTTACTTGCGCTTCATAAAAATTGTAGATAAAACATAGAATTTTTATTCACTATTTTTTAAAGTGTTAGTGAAATTAGGGCTGAACAAAGGTCCAAAACCGAATCTACCCGACAAAAACAGAAATGACTCGAGAACCGACTTCATGAAAAACATGAACCGAAATCGGTTCGGTTCGATTCGATTTAGGTGTGTTTTGTCGGTTTTGGTTCGAACCGACCCAACCCAAAACTGAAAATAGGAAAAACATGAAACCGAGAGTGAACTGAAGGGCTGTCGAGTCGGCTCGTTTTTATCGATCCGGTTCATTTTGGGTCGTCCATGCTGTGAAATTATACCTTTGCCTACACTTATTAAAAGTGTAGGTAAAAATTTAGATATTTACTTTCTCTTTTATATAAGTGTAAGTAAAATAATACTTTTACTGATACTTTTCAAAAAGTGTAAGGTAAATTTATAGTTTTGCAAACACTTTTTAAAAGTGTGAGTAAAACACTATACTTGTACTTATACTTTTTAAAAAGTGTAGGTAAAACTTCATATCTCCTCACACTTTTTCTAAAGTGTAAGCAAAACTTACACTTACACTTTTCAATATGTGTGAATAAAACTTAAACTATGCTCACACTTTCTTTAAAAGTGTAAGGATATGTAGAGTTTTGCTCACACTTATTACATGTCATTATAAAAAGTGTCACTAAAAGACCTTTTTTTTGTAGTGTCTTTTTAAATGCCTCTAATTGAACATTTGCCTCCTCTTCCATCCGAACACTGTAGTCCAACTTAATGCTTCTAACTGAATCTGTTCCCTGGTAAACAACGGAGGAGAGAGTTATAGTTAGTTTCAGGGAACTACTATGTATTAGTAAGTAACGAGTCATAAACTTGAAGATACTTTACCGAACAATCTCCCAGTACACGAACCACGTCCCTATAACCCATCAATGTAGTACGTTTTCCATGCTCATCCTCATTTTATTGGCGGACCACTTCTTGTCCCATCTTCTTGATAACATCATGCAAACTGATCCTCGAGGAATCACTTTTAACTAGAAATTTATGAACAAGATTTTGAATTTCAAAATCTGGAAAGAAGTCTTCATCTTGTAATACTTTGACGATTGTATCCTTGGACATTCCGTCAAAGAAACATACGATATCCAGAAATAAATTCTGGGCTCTTTTAGGAAGTAAATCGTAGATTATTCGAAGCTTCTTTTGAGTATCTTCATGAGGAATTCTTTTTAGGGTAAAAGCTAAATATGCTTAATGTACTTCCCGTGAGATCTCATTATGCTTCACCTACTCTCAATATTGTCATTATGCTTAACGTAGTTTACAATCAACATATCATTATACATACCCGTGTCCACCCCTTTCACATGAAAAGACTCAAATACCCTTGTCTTCTTCCCTATCCATTGCTGCCACTTTCACTTGCCAACACTTCACCATTTCCGACAACCAAAACCACCACCACCACTTTTTGCCGACCACCACTTATCACCACACTTTTATAAATAAAATCTAAATTATAATAAATAAAATTAACGGTAAATAAATAACAGAAAATTAAATACAAACAGAATGTAAGCAGATAAACGATAATTAAATAAGATAATAAAATAGTCAAAAGACTTACTTGATCATCAAATAAAGATCAACAAAGGAATACTAAAAGCCGAGGCACGTGTTTGACACGCTTCCCTTAAAACAGATTCGCCGTCTGTTTCCCAGGGTACAACAGCCAAAACAGTAAGTTGTAATGTCGAACTTAACAAAACTGCCAGGAATTTCATCTTAAGAGATGCGTATTCCATATGTTGGAAATCAATAATAACTATTGATTTGATGTGTGTGAAACTTGTGGAATTAGGGCCTCTATTTATACACAATAGACTCCATCTAAGTTTACTCATCCCATCGATGTGGGATTAAAAATAAAATACTTTTCCTTTATAGGCATGGTACCGAATGCCTAACTTTGAGACCCGATATCTCATTCACATCAACTCTATTTTGGACATAGAAAGGCTTATTGCGAAGCTCTCTTCGAGGAGAACGCGAAACCTACAAACTATTACTCATATATGTGACATATACATATAGATAATTGTGTCCAAAGTTGGACAAAAGTCACTTTTGCCAACCAATTTTCCAACAATCCCCCACATGAATGGAGATCGGTCGTAATACACAAAAATTACGATGAAATTCCAATAGTTGAATCTTGCAAAGGATAGGTAGGTGTGACCCTTTGAACCTTCCCTTGTGAGATGCACTTAGTCTCCTAGATCCGAGTAGACGCGATGTCCTTGAACTCAGCCTCTGTTTACGTAGACGACAATACATTTCACACAAGACTCTCCCTAACATTGTTAAGCCCTCATAGTCATGTTCATTATGGTCCTGAACATTTGCTTGGTTCTGTAAGAGCTCTTAGGATTTCGCCCACAATTCCCTTAAAAGCGACCCCACTTCTCTCTCACATAGGTGATTTTATCTTGAATCATTAAAAACATATGTTTTGTGATTTTATCTCGAATCATTATGCTTTGTGATTTCATCCTGAATCATTAAAGCCATATGTTTAACCTCTCAACAAGTCACATTTGTTATAGGAATGGACTAGGAAGTGACAATGTTAAGTAACTCCCCCATATTGACGCGACTTCCCCCACATTTATATGATTAGGTTGTCCTATTGAACCCAGATCTTGGGATCTCCAGTCAACTGGGTTAGGTTTTTCTTCATATAAACTCATTCCTTTAAGGGCTTTAGTCCCATTCCTTTAGACGACTTACTAACTAACTCTCTGCTTAAGCCTTTCGTAAGCGGATCCGCGATGTTATCCATTGAATTTATGTAGTCAATCATGATAACTCTAGTTGAGAGTAGTTGTCGCACCAATCAACGTCTATGATGGATATGTCTCGACTTACCGTTTTACATTGTGATATGAGCTCTGTCAATTTCCAATTGACTAGCACACTTTATATAGATGGTCGTTACCGGTTTATGCCATCTTGGTATGTCCTCTACGAATTAAAGCAGATATCCGCATATTCTATAAATTTATCTCAAATGATAAATTCAAATTCCATCATAGATTTAGCTATAAAAGTCTGTTTGAAATACTTTCAAGATTTCCAAGACACAGCTTCCCACGTAGAGTCAATACATCCGCTCTAGTGGATCTAGATTCTTTTATGTAAGAATCCATATTTGCATTACTCTATCATTAGATAGCAGTTGGATATCTTCCAAAATGCAATATCGTAAGTATCATAGTACTTGTGTAATACTATTCAAATGGTCATCACTTGAATTACTGGTATATTTACTTAACTTGATTATAACTTCTAAATCAAGTCTTACACACGTCATTAGACACATAAGACGCCCAATATTCTCTGAGTATTCAAAATAGGCAACACCTCTACCTCTATTATAACGAGATTTAAAAGATGTCATTGGAGTTCTAGCTAGGCCGGAATCCCCCACATTGAACCTCTCAAGAATATTGTCCTTATAGTGTTTTTGACTTCAAAACAAATCCATTTGGTTTCATATGATCTTAGTACCAAGAACCATATCGAAAAGCGACCAATGTAGTTCATGTCAAATCTTGACTCCAACATTTCATTAGTGGATTTGATCATCTTGTTATCACTTTCAGTGATAAGTATACCATCTATGTATAGACACATGATTACAAATATACCAGCAATTATTTCTTTCCACAAACATCCGTTATTTTTAAATCCACATTCTGACATGACGTGAAAAAAAATCGATGTCATTGTTTGGGAGCTTGCTTTAAGCCATATAATGACTTAACAAGCCTACAAACTTTGTTCTCTTGTCCAGGAGCCATGAAACCCTCAGGTTGGTTCATGTAGATTTCTTCTTCTAAATCTCCGTTTAGAAATGCCGTTTTCACATCCATTTGGTGAACTTCCAAATTTCTTAAAGCGGCAATAGCAAGTATCATCCTAATCGAGGTTATTCGTGTAACAAGCGAATACGTATCAAAGTAATCAAGACCTTCTCATTGTCTAAATCCTTTGATTACTAATCTTGCTTTGTACTTGTCAATGGTGCCATCGGCTTTCATCTTCTTCTTGAAGATCCATTTATAGCCTAGTGGTTTACAACCAGGAGGTAAATCCACGAGCTCCCAAGTATGATTTTGTAAAATAGAATCTATTTCACTTTTAATGGCTTCTTTCCTTTAGGCCCTTACGAGGAAGTAACCGCTTCTCGGTATGAAGTAGGTTCGTTTTCAACCATAAAAGAAACAAAATCGGGTCCAAACGATTTCTCGGTTCTTGCCCTTTTACTTCTTCTAGGTTCAACCTCTTCTTCCTCAGTCTGATCTTGTCTCTCATCTTGGAGATCATTAGCAGCTCTTGTTGTCTCTTATTAGAACAACATTATCATCTTGATGTCTCTCATCATGAAAGACATCATCATTTAGTTGCCTCTCATCATGGACAACTATATCATCTAGTCTAGATGAACTTCCATTTTCCTCGGATAAATAAGGAAACACAGTTTCAAACAATGAAAGTTTTCCTTGATTCCATTATCGTATCTTTGTATATATTCAGATTTTCTGAATCATATCCAAATAACTGATAAGCACTACTGTAATGAGCATATCACAAAAATATGCAATCCACAGTTTTAGGTCCAATATATTGATCCTTGGGTGTCGGGACAGATAGATACCCCCCACATTCGTAAGTACTTATAGGATGATTTTCTTCGCATCCATAGTTCATAAAAACTATCTTCTTTTCCTTACAGGGGATCTTATCTAAAAGATAAGTAGCCAATAAAACTGCTTTCCCCCACATGCCATGGCTTAAACCATGACTTTAACAACATGGCATAACCATATCTTTAAGGCACAGTTCTTTCTTATCAACATATATGTTGTGGTGTATAAGGAGCAATAAATTTATGACTTATTCCATGTTTAGAACATACATGAAATGGAGACACATATTCACCTCCAATATCACTTCGAACCGCCTTGTTTTCGATAATAAGTTGATTCTTAACTTATTTGTATAGATCAATCCTTGTCTATATCCTTACTCTCAAGTAAGTAAAATCGTAATATTTTGTGCTACCATCAACAATTATGATGAAGTACCTAATTGCTACCTTAGTAGGTATCGATTCCAAATCACATAAAACTATGTGAATCAAGGGTTCGGTTAATATACGGTCAACCGAGTGAAAAGACAAGCTTGTCAATTTGGCTTCAACATAAGTTTTTCTTTTGTAATCCGTGTTCGTTTATTTAATTAAACAACGTATTGAGTTAAATTAACATGTCCGAGTTGGCCATGCTATACATTCACAGGATCAAATAAGCTGAATTCATAGTCATTTTTTATTAAAAAAAAATAGATTCAGCTTAAACATTTAATGAAGGGCATAACCCGTACCGACCAAAATTTTATTCAATGTTAACTTAATTTATTTGATTAAAATAAAAATAAAGCCAAATTTATTAAGCAACCATCCAGACACAAGATTCCTACGAATATCTGGCACATACAACGTGTTGGTTCACTTAAGATCCTTTCCACATGTGAATGTCAACATCACATTTCTTTTCCCTTGCTATTAGCAGTTATAGAGTTGCCCATAGATTGCGTCTCTCCATTTTCTGCTATTTTGAAAGAGTTAACCAAACTCTTATCATTATACTCATGACATGATGCCCAAGTGTTAATCCACCATTTTCTAATGTCGGATCCCGCCTTGGCAAAAATTTTCATTTCATTCAAGCCATTTAACCCATAGTTATGGCACATAAAATCTGAATGCTTTAAAGCATCTACCGTACACATAACTCGAGTATCGGTCTCCATTTCATCAAGTTCGGAGCAGATTTTTAGATGTCACTCATGACATTTCGAACATTCTGTTAATATTCCGTTATTAGTGTAACACTAAATTTGGAATAATTAACAACTTGCTATATCACAAAGTGTTTCTTAACAAGCACGATAACATCAAATTTTGTTTAAAACACTATTGTTTTGTAAGATCCATTATACAAAACCGCTTTTAAACAAGTATTTCAATTAAACAATTAAACAATATCGCATATTACATAATTTTTTTAAACAAAAACAAATTTGTAATATGATTTTGTCAATCTTCTTTAACAATATCTTAATAGATCTGCATCACATGGTATAATTCTACAATGAAACTCGACAAGGTTTCAAAGTAGATTTACTCTTTCAAAGAAACTCAACAAGGTTTCTGTAGATCTACTTTCAAATGCATAAAGTTTCAAGAACTATATTTAGTTTATAATTAAACTCAATCTGGTTTAAATAAGCTAAACAAGTCAAAGAAACTTTTCCACAAAATATGATAACAACTTGTATATTATCAGATTTTGTTTCAAACAAACTCATCTTGGTTTCAATAAACACGTTCTAGTAATCTAATAAAATAACAACTTGTATTTTATGAGATTTGTTTCAAAGAAACTCCACTTGGTTTCAATGAATCTAATTTCATCATGATTTTTAACCATGTTAGTAACTGGCGCACCAATTACATTCGCAAGATTCACTAGGGTCACAAATTATGTTACCATCAGTTAACTTGTGAATATTTAAACACAAAAAACAGTTAAAAACTGTTAAAACAATATGGTATCTAATAAACTCGACATGGTTTATGTAAACTTGTACCAAATATGATTCCAAGAAACACAAGCTTGGTTTCAAGATCCGATTTAAACAATAACACATGCAATAAACAAACTAAATAAATCAGTTTGAAAAGAAACTCATCATGGTTTCAATATAAACTGATTCAATAAACTGTTTTAAAAATCGTTTATAAATCTGTTATACCAAATATGTTAATTAAAATTCTGTTTAGTTATAAAACTGATTTTCAAAGAAACTCAATCTTGGTTTCAGCAGAAAAACAGTTTGTATCAGTTTGTATAAAATCTGTTAATTATATAAATTAGATTTTAATAAAAGTGTTTTAATTCTGTTACACAGAATCTGTTTTAAGACTGTAGGGAAACGGTTACACTTTTATAAATAAAATCTAAATTATAATAAATAAAATTAACGGTAAATAAATAACAGAAAATTAAATACAAACAGAATGTAAGCAGATAAACGATAATTAAATAAAATAATAAAATAGTCAAAAGACTTACTTGATCATCAAATAAAGATCAACAAAGGAGTACTAAAAGCCGAGGCACGTGTTTGACACGCTTCCCTTAAAACAGATTCGCCGTCTGTTTCCCAGGTACAAACCAAAACAAGTAAGTTGTATGCTGTCGGACTTAACAAAACTGACTGGAATTTCATCTTAAGAGATGCGTATTCCATATGTTGGAAATCAATAATAACTATTGATTTGATGTGTGTGAAACTTGTGGAATTAGGGCCTCTATTTATACACAATAGACTCCATCTAAGTTTACTCATCCCACCGATGTGGGATTAAAAATAAACTACTTTTCCTTTATAGGCATGGTACCGAAGGCCTAACTTTGAGACCCGATATCTCATTCACATCAACTCTATTTTGGACATAGAAAGGCTTATTAGGCTCTCTTCGAGGAGAACGCGAACCTACAAACTATTACTCATATATGTGACATATACATATAGATAATTGTGTCCAAAGTTGGTCAAAAGTCACTTTTGCCAACCAATTTTCCAACAATCCCCACATGAATGGAGATCGGTCGTAATACACAAAATTACGATGAAATTCCAATAGTTGAATCTTGCAAAGGATAGGTAGGTGTGACCCTTTGAACCTTCCCTTGTGAGATGCACTTAGTCTCCTAGATCCGAGTAGACGCGATGTCCTTGAACTCAGCCTCTGTTTACGTAGACGACAATACATTTCACACAAGACTCTCCCTAACATTGTTAAGCCCTCATAGTCATGTTCATTATGGTCCTGAACATTTGCCTGTTCTGCAAGAGCTCTTAGGATTTGCGCCCCCACAATTCCCTTAAAAGCGACCCCACTTCTCTCTCACATAGGTGATTTTATCTTGAATCATTAAAAACATATGTTTTGTGATTTTATCTCGAATCATTATGCTTTGTGATTTCATCCTGAATCATTAAAGCCATATGTTTAACCTCTCAACAAGTCACATTTGTTATAGGAATGGACTAGGAAGTGACAATGTTAAGTAACTCCCCCATATTGACGTGACTTTCCCCACATTTATATGATTAGGTTGTCCTATTGAACCCAGATCTTGGGATCTCCAGTCAACTGGGTTAGGTTTTTCTTCATATAAACTCATTCCTTTAAGGGCTTTAGTCCCATTCCTTTAGACGACTTACTAACTAACTCTCTGCTTAAGCCCTTCGTAAGCGGATCCGCGATGTTATCCATTGAATTTACGTAGTCAATCATGATAACTCTAGTTGAGAGTAGTTGTCGCACCAATCAACGTCTATGATGGATATGTCTCGACTTACCGTTTTACATTGTGATATGAGCTCTGTCAATTTCCAATTGACTAGCACACTTTATATAGATGGTCGTTACCGGTTTATGCCATCTTGGTATGTCCTCTACGAATTAAAGCAGATATCCGCATATTCTATAAATTTATCTCAAATGATAAATTCAAATTCCATCATAGATTTAGCTATAAAAGTCTGTTTGAAATACTTTCAAGATTTCCAAGACACAGCTTCCCACGTAGAGTCAATACATCCGCTCTAGTGGATCTAGATTCTTTTATGTCAGATATCCAATTTGCATCACTGTATCCTTCCATAACAGCTGGATATCGATCATAATGCAGTCCATAATCGCGACTGTATCTCAAATAGTGAAGTACCCTAGTCATAGCTGCCCAATGTGCATAGCTTGGGTTACTAGTATACCTACTTAGCCTCTAACAAGATATGCTAAGTCGTCTGTACACATCATTAAGTACATTAGCATGCCAATAACTCTTGAATACTCTAATTGGGCAACACCTAAGCCTCTATTTTTAGATAGATGCTTACTGGTGTCAATTGGAGTTCTAGCTAGGCCGGAATCCCCGCATTATGAGTATTAAGAATTTTGTCCACATAATGTGCTTGACTTAACACAAGTCCATTCTGAGTTCGTATGATCTTTATTCCAAGGATCACATCAACCAAACCCATATCCTTCATGTCAAACTTTGATTTCAACATGTCTTTAGTAGATTTGATCATCTTGTCGTTCTGCCAACGATAAGCATATCATCAACATATAAACACAAGATTACATATCCACTATTTGTGTCTTTGACATAAACACATTTGTCGCATTCATTAATTTTGAATCCACTCTCTAGCATGGCGTGGTAAATTTTTTGATGCCATTGTTTGGGAGCTTGCTTTAAGCCATATAATGCCTTAACAAGCCTACAAACTTTGTTTTCTTGTCCAGGAGCCATGAAAACCTCAGGTTGGTTCATGAAGATTTCTTCTTATAAATATACGTTTAGAAATGTCGTTTTCACATCCATTTGGTGAACTTCCAAATTTCTTAAGGCGGCAATAGCAAGTATCATCCTAATCGAGGTTATTCGCGAATAAAGCGAATATGTATCAAAGTAATCAAGACCTTCACGTTGTCTAAATCCTTTGATTACTAATCTTGCTTTATACTTGTCAATGGTGCCATCAGCTTTCATCTTCTTCTTGAAGATCCATTTATAGCCTAGTGGTTTACAACCAGGAGGTAAATCCACGAGCTCCCAAGTATGATTTTGTAAAATAGAATCTATTTCACTTTTAATGGCTTCTTTCCATTGAGGCCCTTCCGAGGAAGTAACCGCTTCTCGGTATGAAGTAGGTTCGTTTTCAACCATAAAAGAAACAAAATCGGGTCCAAACGATTTCTCGGTTCTTTCCCTTTTGCTTCTTCTAGGTTCAACCTCTTCTTCCTCAGTTTGATCTTGTCTCTCATATTGGAGATCATTATCATCTCGTTGTCTCTTATCTTGGACAACTTCTTCATCTATTCTAGATGAACTTCCAGTTTCCTTCGTTAAACAAGGAAATATATTTTCAAAGAATGAAGCATTCCTTGATTCCATTAAAGTACCCTTTTGTATATCCGGATTTTTCGAATCATGTACAATGAAGCAATAAGCACTGCTATTCTTAGCATATCCGATGAATATACAATCCACCGATTTAGGTCCAATCTTTTGGGCCTTGGGAGTCGGTATAGCTACCTTTGCTAGACACCCCCACACTCGTAAGTACTGATATGATGGCTTTCTTCCCATCCATAATTCATAAGGGGTCTCTTCTTTTTCCTTACGAGGTATCTTATTTAAAAGATAAGTAGCCGTTAGAATGGCTTCCCCCCACATGTCCTGGCTTAGACAAGAACTTATCAACATGGCATTAACCATTTCTTTCAAGGTACGGTTCTTCCTTTCGGAAATACCGTTCTGCTGAGGTGAATAGGGAGCAGTGAACTCGTGTCTAATTCCATGTTTTGCACATAGGTCAGCGAATGGAGACACATATTCACCTCCTCTATCACTTCGGACCACCTTGATTTTCTTACTAAGTTGATTCTCAACTTCGTTTTTGTATAGAACAAACTTGTCTATAGCTTCATCTTTACTTTTCAGTAAGTAAACATAGCAATACTTTGTACAATCATCAATAAACGTGATAAAGTACTTATTGCCACCTTTTGTGGGTAGTGATTTCAAATCACATATGTCAGTGTGTATCATATCAAGTGGTTCGGTTTTTCGTTCAACCGATTTGAAAGATGCTCTTGTAAGTTTGGCTTCAACACAAGTTTCACATTTATATTTTGAGTCAATATGGAAATTAGGTATGCAATTAAATTTAATCAAACGACGCATCGAATTAAAATTTACATGTCCAAGACGGCCATGCCACATATTAGAAGACTCAATCAAGTAAGCAGAAGAATTCATATTATTGATATCTTTCTTAACAACCATTACATTGAGTTTAAACATACCATTCAGGGCATATTCCCTACCAACATACACTTGATTCTTAGAAAGAACAAACTTATCAGACTCAAAACAAGACGAAAACCAAACTTGTTCAACAGCCAACCAGACACAAGATTCTTGCGAATCTCTGGGACATACAAGACATTAGTCAACTTGAGCTCTTTCTCGGATGTCATCTTCAAGATTACATCTCCTTCGCCTTTGATTTCAGCAGTTGCAGAGTTGCCCATGTACAGCTTCTCTCCACTATCAACCGCTCACGAAGAGTGAAACATACTCTTATCAGAACACACATGACGGTAGCCCCGTATCCACCCACCATTCCCTGTTGTTGGAACCTACCAGGTTAACTTCAGAGATCATGGCAATGACATCAGACACCATAGAAATCATGTCCACATCTTCATTCACCATATTAGCTTGGCGTGGAGTCACCCGCTTCGGCATCTTACGGTTAGCGACGGTGACTGCTGGTCACAATTGAAACACACCCCTTGGAACTTCGTTTCACAATTGCAGCTTTAGGAGCAAGGTAATCAGACTTCCCTTTGCCCTTCTTGTCATTCTTTCCTTTTCCTTTGCCTTTAGCTTTGACATTAGACTTTGAAGATGACGAAACATGCTCAACCATATTTACCTTTGCAGAATCAGTATCGTGTTTTTCGAGCCGCTTGTTGTCCTGTTCAATACGAAGACGAACAACCAAGTCTTCAACACTCATCTCATTTCGCTTATGCTTCGGTAGTTTTGAATTCTACCCAGCTTGGAGGTAACTTGTCAATAATAGCAGCAACTTGAAAAGTTTCACTCAAAGTCATTCCCTCAGCATGAATGTCGTGTAGCTAAACCTGCAGATCTTGAACCTGACTCATCACATTCTTTGAATCATCCATCTTGTAATCCAAAAAACTAGCTACCACGAACTTCTTTGTACCAGCATCCTCAGTTTTGTACTTGCGTTCCAATGACTCCCATAATTCTTTGACAGTCTTGGTCTTGCAAGACACGTTGTACAAAGAATCAACCAAACCATTCAGAACATAGTTGTGACACAAAAGTCTGAATGTTTCCATGCTTCAAGGCTTGAAAGCCTGTTGATTAGAGGATTGACCTTCTACAGGAGGTTTCACGTTAGGTGGGTTCTCTTTTAAGAACCGCGCAAGGTTCAAAGTAGTGAGATAGAAAAACATCTTCTGTTGCCACCTCTTGAAATTCTGTCCATTGAATTTCTCTGGTTTCTCAGCATGATTAGCAACCGTGTTGGTAACTGGTGCACCAGTTACGTTCACAGGAGTAGTCACAGGAAGGGTAGTGGTGTTTGTCATCTTGAAAAATCAAACACAAATAGTCAAACAAGCTGTTTTAAATGGTATCTACTTGTACCAGATCTGATTCAACAAAACTCTAGCTTGGTTTTGATGGATCGAGTAAATCAGTTTAATAGAAACTCTATCTCGGTTTCGGTAAAACTGTTAATAAAACTGCTTAAAAAAAACGTTATAGATCTGTAACCCAAATCTGAATGTATAATACTGATAAAAGAAACTGATTTCCAAAGAAACTCAACAAGGTTTCAACAGAAAACAGTTTATAAAAGAAACTGATTTCCCTTTGAACCTTCCCTTGTGAGATGCACTTAGTCTCCTAGATCTGAGTAGACACGATATCCTTGAACTCATTATCCATTTACGTAGACGACATTACACTACACACAAGACTCTCCCTGACAATGTCAAGTCCTCATAGTCGTGTTCGTTATGGTCATGAACACTAGCCTGGTTCTGCAAGAGCTCTTAGGAATTGCGCCCCCACATTTCCCTTCGAAGCGACCCCACTTCTCTCTCACATAGGTGATTTCATCTTGAATCATTAAAAACATATGTTTTGTGATTTCATCTTGAATCATTATGCTTTATGATTTCATCATGAATCATTAAAGCCATATGTTTAACCTCTCAACAAGTTACATTTGTTATAGGAATGGACTAGGAAAGTTACAATTGTTAGAAAATGAGTTTTTGCAAAATGAGTTTTTGCAAAATGAGTTTTTGCAAATTTTGGACACTATTTAATATATGTATATGTTATATATATTTATATTTCTTGGTAGCTTTGTGTTCTCCTCGACGAGAGCTTCGCAACGAGCTAAAGAGTGTCAAAAATGGAGTTGATATGAATGAGATATCGTGTCTCAAAGTGAGGCGCTTGAAACACAAAATTTGGAAAAGTGGAAGTATCCCACATCGCCCAAAACAAGAAGTGAAACCTTGTTTATATAGAAATCTTGATATGAACCTTCAAAATGATTTGTTGGTTTTATTCCAACACCTACGTGCTTGCGCCTTGAGGGGGTGCAGATTTCACAGGCCAAAATGAGTTCGAAGCTTCTGAACTCATGCGAGCCCGCGCGACCTGCGGACACGAATGCAGCTCCGAAATCTTGCATACCTGCGTATCTTTTGCTTTGCAAATTTCGTTTGTCATTATTTGTCCATTTATTTTTGGAACTGATTTAAACTTTGTAAACAAGTTAAATAGAATCGGTTTAAATAAATGGAAGATAATTAAACCGTGTTTAATATTTTAACAGATTCGCATATCTGTTTATTATTTGGCCGATACCTTTCTTGGTGTCCAAGATAGGTTTAGCCTATATATTAAACGCCTCTTATCATTCAGCCATTACTAAAGAAAACGCAGCTCCATTGCGACATATTCCAAAGAACCTTCGAATCGAAAACACGCAGCTTCGGTGATTTTTCGTGCAAGTAAGTTTAGTCCGGATGTACAAAGCAAGCGACGTTGTACCCTTGGAAACAGACGGCGAATCTGTTTTAAGGGAATCGTATCCAATACGAGCCTCGTGCAAGTCTATTTACTGCTTTCGTTTATTACAGTTCTATAGTGTCTGTCTTCTGCTTCTACCCCGTTCTGTCTGTTTAATTTACTGTCTGTTAATTTATATATACTTATTGTAATCTGATTTTATTAATTAAAAGTGTACACAGTTTCCCACAGTTTAGCTAATGACAAACGAAATTCACTTTGTTAAACCCACATTGTAATAAAACATATCATCACAATCTACTAGACCCAATATTTCGTTACATAATCCACCAGCAGATGATGATTCATTCGCATCTAAATTAAAACAAACTCAGTTACTTGATTACAGAAGAAGCTATAGGTGATCATTAATCATCCTTGTTATACAAAAGTTGTGTCATGTCTTGGCACTATGATTTGGCCTGCTCCCAATTTCACAAATGAAGATTCACGAACAAGATACACGAACGAATGAACAAATTAAATTCACGAATGAACTTTGTTAAACGCTATGTGCATTTAGCAGAAAGCATGCGAATGAATTCTGGTGGGAACGAACGAATGCGACCGAACGAACAAAACACATAACATTTAGAACAAAAACTATTAAAATCTGGAAATATGTATATGAAGAAGATGATTATGTGTAAAATGACCAACTTACCCTTAACATACAATTTCTAACGTGTATAATGACAATATTAGAAGTACACTAAGCATAATGAGTTCTAGTTGAAAGTACATTAAGCATATTTAGCTTTTACTCTTCTTTTTAATGTCTCCAGCATGCTTGCCCACAGTTTCCTTTCATTATCTCTAAATGACGACCCCAGACCTTAAGGACTAAAGGAATACCTCCAAAGACACCACACTATTTCATTCACGAAATTCTTCTCAACTGTGTCTTGTTCTCCAAATGCGAGTCCAGTGAATAGTTGAAAAGATTCACTATCCTCCAACAGTCTAATGTTGTAAGGAGTGTAACTATGTAGGCAACTAAGGGACTGCTTATTTATTGTGGTCACAATAATTCTACTTCTACAATGGAAGGAGGCGGAATCAGTAACTAAAGCCTCCAACTGATCAGAGTCATAAACATCATCAAGTACCAAAAGAGCCTTTCGACTTCTCATCAACTTCTTTATCCTTGCAGCTCCATCATTATGACGAGCTATAAACGTGTCATTTCCAGTTAGATAGGAAATGACATCCTTCTGCAAAGCAGCCTCCCTATTTATATAACTACGCATATTCTGGATGAAACAACTAACATCGAATTCTGGAGCAATCATATCATACACAGCTTTGACAGAAGTCGTTTTACCTGTCCCGCTATGTCCTAAAACTGCAACAATGGTAAAAGTTTGTTCACCTAACCTTGGCTAAATTTAAAAGAAATAGTTAATAATGGCCTCGTCTGTGTAATCAAGTAGTCTAACAACTCATTTGCATGAATTAAATTTGATTTGTTTATACCAATTAAAATAAATTGTGTTCTAGTACTAATACTCGTATAATTTTGTTTATTTTTTTTTGAACAGCGGTATTTATTAAAAACTAGCAAGGTGCTAGAAAATTACAAAAGAGAGTTTAACCAATCATCCAAACTAATACATTTTTTCCCTCTAGACTTAAGCCATGAAAAAAAAAAGAAAAAAAGATGAATATTGTCCAAAATTTTGTTTAATTATTGGGTTTAATTAATTAACACTAACATTGATGAAATATATATATGAAATAGAATGACAAAAAAGTAAAAGTGGACAAAGACCAAACAGCTAATGGCCTACGATTGTCAAGGTTTCTTTTGGGAAAAAAATTATATTGTGATTTTTTTATATATATGTAGCTATCTTTTAAATTTCCAACCTTAGCAACACAATTTTTGGTACAATTTTTGGTTCGATCAAGTACGAGATTAGGTGTCGCCCAAACAAGATGGTGGGTTCGATCAAGTACGAGATGAGACATGTTTCTTTGTTTAAGGCTTCGGATCTAGTTAATACATATTTTTATTCCAATTAGGTACCCTTGTTATGTTGCGGCGGTACCCGGGGCTTGTCCTGAGGTTTGTGCTACCCTGGGCAAGTTGGCTGAAAGATGCCTCTTTAAACGAAAGATACATTATATTATGGGAGTTTTAAACCAATTAAGACGAACTAGACGAATCATCCTCATACCAATTTTCATTTAAAAGATAAAATGTGATAATAAACTCAAATCTGAAGTGACAATATCGAGAACAATGCAATTGTTTTGTGATGCAAAAATGTTAATAATCTTTATATGGTCAACATTTGCAACAAAATCTTACTTAATCATGAAAAGTTGTCAAAATTAGTTATACAAAATATTACTCCGTATAATCAAGTAATCAACACATACTTCAATATATAAACATGTACTCCTTCCGTACTAGAATTTGTATCAACTTTGAAAATGCACAAAATTTTAAAAATACACGCAAACTAAATTATGTATCAACTTTACTAATTCTTAGTTTGTTAATATCTTCTTTTGAAATCAATAATAGACCTTTGTTTTGAAACAACTCAAAATACAAAAACGAACACTTATTTCGAAAGAAGATATTAACAAACTAAGAATTAGTAAGTATTTTCGAAAAACAAAAAGAAGATAACCACTTCAAACCATGTGCCACGTAAGAAAAATGATAAAACATAATTATATATCCAGATGCAAAAAGTTAGATATTTATTGTATTTTATAACTTAAGAAGCAAAATAATCGTATTTTGAAAAAGTTAATAATACAAACTAAGAATTTGACTACATAGATTTAACCTTTAAAACTATAAGGCAAAGGGGTGATTTTGCCCAAGGTGAACACAAACTCACACCCTATTCTCTTGTTCATGGTACCAAATCACGCATGACTTTCACTTCCCAAGAACAAACTAGGTGAACGGTTGACTTTAAATCCAATGGTATGTTGTGGGTCACTCTCTTTATTTTTATTGTTTTATATTTGGTTTGTAAGAGCATCTCCATTCATAACACAAGTTATAGTTTAACATCGTCCACGTCAGTGCCACATCAGCTTTAACATTTCATCTGAACATCCCAAAAAAACACCCACAACAATAACATTTCAAGTTAAACTTTAAAATTTCATATTTTCAATTTCAACCCCTAAACTAAAACAAACACTTCATTTATTAAAAAACATATCACATTTAACATTAAAACACAAAGTACATTAAACGTTAAACACGAATTAAAACTACAACGCATACTGATGAAAATAAAACTACTAAAACTTAAAAAAACGAATCATCTGAGACCCAACCCTCAGAACTTGAAGGGGAATTAAACTCGCCATTAACGAGCCGAGTCTCCATTATGTCAAAATAGTTATCTTGAAGATACTAAGCTTCCCTTGCTTCTTGCTCACGACGAGCAGCTTTCTCGCGTGCCTGCTCTTCCATAATCTCCCTATAGTTTTCAAGATCTTGTTCAAGTTGACGAAGGGAAGCCTCACTTAACCCCGAATGGGTTGTTTTCAAGATCCACATGTGGAGTGTTGACAGGTGGAGTTGGAACAATTGGATTGTTCACAGGTGGAGAGTTTAAAAATACATTTTCCGGTTGGAAAACCGGAAAGACAGATTCAGGTGGTGTTGAGTAAACTTCATACTCTGGTAGAGTTGGAAAGCTGGTTTCCGGCAACTGAGTTGGAGTTAGAAAGCTGGTTTCCGGCAACTTTTCTGGACTTGGGAATTGCTGAGAAAAATCTTTGCGAGACATTTTTTTGTGTGTGAGTTGTGTGTGTAACTTGTGTGTGTTGTGTGTTCTAAACAACTCTGCTAGACTTGTATATATAGACAGAGTTGATTTTGAGTTTGAATAAATCCCGCTCATATTTGATTTTTAAATTTCAAATTTGAATTTGAATTTATCCCGCCCAGAATTAACTAATTTAAATTTGAATTTGAATAGGTTGAGGGGGTGTAAGTGAAAATTTATTTGAAATGGTTTAGGGGGTGAAATGATTTTTTTTTCTTTTTTTTACGTTAAATGCCCGTTAGGGGCTTAACTTTGCCCCAATAACGGCGTTATAACGCGGCCCTCCCATTGGCTAACGCCATATAACGCCGGCCATTTGAATGTTAACGCCAAGCCAGGCGTTATTAATGTACATGCTCTAAATGTGTGTGAGGTATTTAGTAAAATATATTTTTATAAAGTGATTATTTTGATAAAAAAAAATAAGGTTAAAGTGACTTTGTCCACAAATAAGTGAGTGAGTGTGAGGGGAAATAAGAATAGAGAGAAAGCTGAGGTGTAAAGTGAATATAAACTCTCCTTGGTCTCTAGTCTAAAAAAATAAAACTTGTTTTTGTTTACTTTCTTCTCACCCACGTGCAAAATTTTAAAAATAGGTTTCTAAGTGACCAGTTCGAATTATCGGGTCACGGTTCAACCGAGTTTTTCGCTCAAAATCAGCTTTCAGTCACTCGATCGGTTCACGGCCCAACTGCAATGATGAACCCGGGTTTTAAAACACTACCCATGTGATACCACTATAAACATTAAATATACTATTTTTGCTTTATTACTCTTTTGGATGCACCTTCTTCTATCTCAAATTTTATCTTCTTCAAAGTTACCGGATCTTCCTTTCTACAGTTCTTTACATCCTAATGTAAATATGTAATTTGAACATAAAATTTGATGCCCCCTAATTATTGATGCCCTGGGCTGTCGCCTAGCTCCCCCGGTATCAGGGCCGACACTAACGGTACCGCAAAGATGATAATAAAAGATGTCATATATATTGCATGCACGTTGTTTATTTGTAGTAAAGCTTTACGGAAGATCGATTAGTACCAATGACTATTGCGAAAAGTTTCAGAAAACATAAGGAGAGAGTATAATTAATAGAAAACGGGTTGTTACAAATAAGGAAGAAAAAAAACGTAGATAAAATAAAAAATATCCTTTTTTATTGGGTTAAAGCTTCAATTGAGAAACGTTTCTTTTTTGATATAAAATATTTTTACAAAATAAGGGAAATAGAGATTATATTCGAGTTAGTTTTAATGTATCAATTTCTCTACAAAATAAAAAATTTACTTTTCTAACATAACAAAAGAAACTATGAAACATGTTTATTAAGTTTTTTTCCCCCTTGTAACCGGTTGTTACAACTAACGGAAACTGGTTGTTACAAATATAAATAATAGAAAACGCTACAAATAACGAAAAAATTGTATATAAAATTAAAAATACTTTTTTTAATATGAGTTAAAGCTTCAAAAAACACTATTTTTGTAAAACTTATCATTATAAAATAAGGGAAATAGATACTGTGTTCTAATAAGTACTAGTGTATCAAATTCTTTACAAAATAGAAAACTTTGTTTTTTTAGTTAACAAGAGAAACAAGCTATGAAACACATAAAAAACAATAGCATCTTGAATGTGTCTTTTATGTTTTGTAGAAACTAAAACCCCATCATTTTTTCCACAAAAAATAAAGATAGAAAAGAAATATATTTTCATTTACAAAACTAAAGGTTGTAAGTTTCCATTTTTATATGCGCTTGTTAAATTTTAAATTGAGGTTCCATGTATAAAGTAAAAGCGATTTTCTAACATGTGTCATGGTGATACATGTTTAAAATCATTTAATGAACTAATATTATCTTATTTAAATAGAGTTGATATCCATATATAACTCATATTTGTCATAGAACCAATAAACTAATAATAGCCATTTATTTTTTTATCTAAATTAATAAAAAATTATTTTTCACCTTTTTTTTAAAACAACATATCTTGCAAACGGTAAATCTTCAAGCTACAAAAAATACACCATCGTGACGAGAATTAACTTTCTATAGATATGCATTGTTATATACTTTCGACGAAGTTTATTTTTTTTTTTAAAAGTTCGTCGAAAGTATATAACAATGTATATCTATAGAAAGATAATTTAATTATCGTCGAGATGGTATGATTTTTTTGGCGTAACAATTAACAGTTTATGAGATATTTAATTTTTACAAAAAGGTTGAATATATTTTAATAAAAGAAATGAATGACTAGGATTAATTCATTAGCGTAATGTTTGGTATGATATAATGAAAGTTGGAATGGAAATGGTTATTACAATTGAATGAAAAAATCTTTTTTGTTTTCAATTATACAATGTAATGATTCATTTCAAGTAACGACTCATTACATCAAAAACTATTATTTTCATTCCTTAGGGTCCCCTCCTTTTTCTTCATTACGTCTTTTAATGTAATCAAAATTACATAAAAGTCGACCATTAACTAACCATATTAAATAAACTTCTTATCAACAATGGGCATTTTAGTCTTTTTCGTATCGATTGCATTCCGTCCTATCATACAACCAAACATTATTAATAAGGGTAATGAATTATTACATTACATCATTTATTCCATTACATTGTTTATTCCATTCATTTGACATTTCATTTCATCCTACCAAACGAACCCTAGTTCTATGATAAATATAAGTTTTATATTGAACTTTTCTCTATTTAAATATATGTTAGTATTATTACTTTCTCAATTTTTTTTTTATTTGTCAAGTTTAACAATATTTTAATTTACATGGAAATGAATTTATTCTAATAAAGAATTATTGTTTAATTAATACTTTTGAAACTATGCCCCATATATGGCATAAGGTAGAAGGGTTGGTAGAAACCCTAAAGTAAAATTATGTTAACTTTTGTTAATAAAAGGTACAATATAAAGTAATTTTTTACGGAAATCAAACGCATAGTAATAAATTTACCCATTTTGGAAGGTTAGACCAGACAAATGACCAGCTTCTCTTAAGTCTTGTCTCCAGTTCTGAACTTTGTTGGGATCGACCTTGGTCTCATGATCTTTAAATGCATCAAGGAAAGGACCTTGTTGATTTTTTACATCAGTTGGTTCGACACTGAAAAATACAGGAAGAACTTTTCTGTGTTTGTACTTAGGGTACGATTCCATTATGAGGGCAAACTCTTCAAGGCACCTTACTGAAGACGCGTATTTATCAGAAAATACAACAAGATAGCTTTCGGAATCCTCGATAGCTTTCAACAGCTCAGAACTCTCGTCTTTACCTAAAGGGAGCATGGTGTGGTCGCGTATTGTAAATCCTTCGCGTCCGAGAGCTCCCTTGAGGTGGCTTACGAAGCGTTTGCCAATATCCTCTTCAGATGCGTAATTTACAAACACGTCGTACTTGGGCTTTTTATAACGTGGTTCATCATGACAATCCAAATCCCTTTTCCTCTTATTGGATGAAGATGAAGAGGATGGATCCATTTTTAGTTTCGAAAGTGAAGTTTGTGAGGTTAGTAAGTACTCTTGCAAACTAGAATGAATCAATTTTTAGTACTCTTTAATTTTTATTCACTTTATAGATACAATGTAATGAGGCCAATAATTCATGCATGTCTTTGATATTGGCATCCAAAGTTCGTGTCTCTTTCCCTGAAATTATGGGTACCGGACGGGAAGAGAAATACTTGTTTCTAGATGTATTTATTATTTGAAGACTGTGTTCTTAAAATTAAAATACAAGAGAAAAGCAAAGAAAAGAAATTACAATGAATAAATAAATAAATGGGATAATTCCATATATACCCAAAAGAAAGTTCATAATTCCATATTTACTCAAATGACAAGTTTTCAATGCATGAGTACAATGCTTTTAAAGCATGTGTTGGGAAAATATGGAATTATGATGTTTGTTTTGGGTATTAATGGAATTGCCCCATAAATAAATAATAAAAAATTGTGTTCTTTAGATTTTTTTTAGGACAAAAAAAAAAGAAAAAAAAGTGATAACGTTGGGCTTAATGTTTGATTCTTGTTTTAGTTTTATTACCTAGTTTTGTAACTTTCATCAAAAGAGTCATGAAGTACAAGTTAGAACTTCATGTGAGTTTCGCTTAGGCTGGATGCAATGGCTCGGTTGCCACTCTCGGTCGACCTAGGTTGAGCAAGGTTGAGGCCATTGTGGGAAGAAGGTTGCATTCGGTTGTTGGAGGCATATATCATGAACTAGTTCGTCCATCCAAACTAGTTCGAAGCACACTAACTTCTGAAAAATTGTACTGTTTACCACTGTGGCAACTAGGTCGTCGTCAGGTCGTCGGAGAGAGAAAGCTGATGTGGCACAGATGAACTAGGTTGCCACTGTGTTCAGCCTTATGTTTTAGGCTACTCACAGTCATGACCTGGGTCACCGGTGTCACATCAGCTTTCTTTTTCCGGCGACCAGACACGATCAAGTTGTCACAGTCGATGACTGACTTTTTTTTTTTTTTTTTTTTTTTTTAATTCAAACATTTTAAACAACAAATTTAAGTTCATTAAAATTAAAAACATTACAATACTAAATTTAAATAAACATTAAAAATATTACGTAAATTATTCAAATAACGTTAAAAACATTACAAAAAATCTTCATCGTCATCGTCACTATCGTCTTCATTCTCTTGATTGACATGATTTCGACGATTTCTCCAAATGTATTCGATCAAATCAGATTTTAAGTGTAGATGAGTTAATGAGTCGATTATCTCCAGAGTAACTACTAACGATTCTTCATGCGATCTTAAGGGGTCGTGATCATGATGGCCCTCATCTTCGAACCATGTAGGACATATCGCCCGCTGCTTGTGTCGGATGATCATATTATGTAATATGATACATGTATACATAATATCTTGGAGATCCTTTTTATACAACCCTCGAGCAGGAACTTTAAGCATTTTTCACTTCTTCTTCAACACACCAAAAGCCCGTTCCACATCTTTCCTTGCTGCTTCGTGCTTCCTCTTGTACAATATTCTTTTTTGATCACCCGTGGGAGGATTTGAAATGGACTTAATAAGAACGGACTATTGTGGATATATCCCGTCAGTAAGATAATATCCTCTTTTATAAGGTACATCGTTAGCCTCGAATTCAAGGTCTGGTGCTCTCCCAGATTTGATATCATTGAAAACTGGGGAACGACGTAAAATGTTTACGTCGTTATTCATTCCGGAGACACCAATGTGCGCATGCCAAATCAATAAATTTTGGGAAGCGACCTCTTCCAATAAAATGAATGGATGTGGCCCGTGATCACCCCTAGCATATTGAGCTCTCAAATTATTTGGGCAATTCTCCCACTCCCAACTTGTACAATCAATGATTCCCATCATCCCAGAAAATCCATGCTTATGCTCGTGATGAGCATATAATCTTTCAAGGTCAGATACGTGGGCTTTCGCAAATACTCAACACCATATAACTCCACGATAACCGTGAAAAATTTACGGAGACATTCACGGGATGTTGTTGCAGCCAATGCCAGATTCTCGTCAAGAGTTTGTGTGAATAGTTCTCGACTCATTCGGAACCGCCGACTGAATGTTCTTTCGTCGAACTGCGGGTTTTCGGAGAAGTATGCCGCCACTAAACGATTATGAGCACCCTCATGATCCCTACGTATGTACCTTCGTAGAACTTTTGGTTGTGATACTTTGTAAGCCTTCCAAGCAAAATACGCAAACTCCACAAACTCACTAAAAACTTCTTCATCGTCGGAAGACGAAGAACCAAATAAAAGCTCGTACGACATATTAAAAGAATGTGTTTGAAGGTATTGATAGAAATGTTGATTGAAATTGCGTGTTTAGAAGTGTGTTTGAGTTAGTATTTATAGGATGTAAAGTGGTAGTAGTTTTTTTTTTTTTTTTTTTTTTTTTTTTAACGGTAATATTTTGAAAAGGTGAGTGTTTCAAAATCGGTTGGAAATGCAACCGATAGTCGTTTGTTTTGTGCCTCGACCGATGTCACGACCTACGTTCCCCAGTGGTGACGACCGATTTTAAACTCGGTCGTTGTGTTTTTTTTTGGTTGCCCGACCGATCTATTCTGTCCCATTGTGCATAGCCTTAGACTTTTCTCATGGTAGATTTAGAAGTTAAAGACTAGATTAAAAAAAAAAAAAAAAGTTTGTTGTATAATTTACTCAAAAGGCATTAGTAGTATGAGAAAAGTTCAATGCAGAATAGTTTTTTTTCTAAAGAACAAACTATGCGATCTCGGCCTTTTTCTTATCAAATAAAAAAAACACACTTTCATCTATTTTCTTAAAATTAAAATATCTCGCAAACCGTTAATTGTTATGCGAAACTAATTATACCGTCGCGATGAGAATTAAATTATCTTTATATAGATATGCACTTCAATATACTTTCGACGAATTTTTTTTTAAATATTTGCCCAGATGAATCACATGTGATTCGGAAAATCACGTGTGATTTATTACTTTAAAAATCACATGTAGCTTGTGAAATCACATGTGCTTTTATTGGGCGGAAAATGTGAAAAAAAAAATCGTCGAAAGTATATAGAAGTGCATATCTATAGAAAGATATTTTAATTCTCGTCACGATGATGTATTTTTTGTAGCTTGAAGGTTTACCATTTACAAGATACGTTGTTTTAAAAAAAAGGTGAAGAATGTATTTTTTTTGTTTTTTGAAAAAATTGAATGGATGAGATTGCATGATTTGTTCTTTAGATAAAAATTGTTCTGAATTGAACTCACCTCTCTCAGAAGTATAATTATTTTGTCTGTGCAACCAAATTTTTACTCTTTCGTGGTAGTTCCGATAGATATACAAAGTAAATGACAATTCTACCTTTACCTTTAATTTTTGTATTTCTTCAACCGTGTATGTGCTCTTGCTAAAAACTTTAGATACAATGGGGCCAATATTCATTTCTTTGATTTTAGCAGGACCGGCTTTAGGGGAGTGCAAGAGGTGCGATTGCTAAAGGCCACCGCTTAACGAGGGCCATCAAACTTCATGCACTTCTATTATATATATGAAAACAATATGAGACTCGAGCTTAATTAATTCATGCACTACTTATACATATGTATATTATGTGTGTGTTTGAGGGCCTCTTTGTGGTAATGGCACGGGGCCACTGAAATCCATGAGACGGCCCTGGATTTTAGCATCCAAAGTTCGTGTCTCCTTCCTGGTAATTTAATACTCCTATTTTATTTTCTTTTTTACTTGCATAAAGCAACTAAATTACTTTCATCTCATTTCCTGGAAATTTCGTGCTTTTGTTTGAAATTTGAATCTTAAAGAGAATAATGAATACAGTTATCTTTTAGATATGAATTGGTGTGATTGCACACCAACCAACATTAACGCCCAAACTTTACTCAATCAATTTAGGTGCCGTTTGGTATAGGGGGACCACCCCAAAGATTTGGATTTAGCTTTATTATAAACGTTTGGTTCAAAGTTTATATTTGTTTGGGCCCACATAAAACAAAAAACATGGGGTTGGACAAAAGTAGTCAGCAAGGGTGGGATTTCAAAAATAAAACATTGGTATCAGTGTGATAAGCAACGTGAAGCAACTATGTCCAATTGTACAAATTTCTTTTTGTCCTTTATGTTTTAAACTAATATATTTATTTATTAAATAATTATTAATATCTTAAATATATATTTTTCTCTCTCCTATATAAAATACAAACCTAAATCTAAATCAAAATCTGAATCCAAATCCAAATTCAAATCTTAATCCTAAACCCATTTACAAACCAAACGGGCCGTTAGTGTTAAACATTGAAAACCTTGGAGTCTTTTAGTTAACTATGTATTTTTAAATTTAATTTAACACTTTCAAATTTATTTAAGATGATAAGGTATTTTTGAATGCTTCATTGTCTATCCCACCACAAACCTAATGACACAGGTTTATGAAATTTAATAGACTAACTACAACATGAATATAAACATCTGCTTATTATAGAATTGTTAAAACATATGTTGTTCCAATACTACATAGAATAAATGTTGGACAAATGCCTAGTTTCAAACGTAACATAATCATAAATCTGTGGGTTATAATTTATTAGTTACCACTATTTATAATTTACAAGTGTAACATGATCATAACCTTAATGGATGTTAAGCTCACAGACCAGGCTTGGGCCAACTAGCTTATTATATTATCAAATTCCTCGTATTCTGAGTGACGAAATCGCAAAAGTTCGGATTGAATTAAAAAGCTAAAAACATTAACAGCAAGTGGAGACTAATCTTCAAATAGCAAGAAGTATAAACATGCAACAAAAGTAAAAGCAGTAGACCGAACATAATTAGTTGTTGAAGAAATCCGCCCACATGCGGAGACAAATCTTCAAACTTGAAAGTCACTAACTGATAACAACATCTTTGACGAGATCCTTTGTAATCATCTATCATATTGGATAAATCAATGTATCATTTGTTTCATCTACTATACTAGAAAAACAAATGTATCCTTTTTTTTTATCAACCAAACTAGAGAAACCAATGTATCCTTTTGCATCTATCATACTGGATAAACAAATGTATCATTTTTTATTGGATAAACCAATTTTTCATCTACTAAATTGGATAAACCAATATATCCCTTTTGAAAAATAGCAAGAAAAGAAAATATACCGAGATAAGAACGATAATCGCAAATTCGAGATGCACCGACCTAAATTAGATGCATCCCTATAATCTTAGATGCATTATAACACACCATAGTATGTTTTCTAGCTTTTATCAGATGCATATACGTATATTATATGCATTTCATGATTTCTCTTGTTTTTTGTTCCTCTGCACGTGCCGAAATCATGAAGAATCAATTTGCACAATCTATACATCAAATTAACTTTCGAAACTCAAGATGATGCATCTATATGAATAGAAATGCATCTAATGCAACTCGTTGCATCTCAAAGGCATGATTTTGGTCACTTCTCACCACTTCTTATTTTAATTTGCTTCTCACTGGATCCCTACTATATATATCAACAAGATGTAAAGCAAGACAAATTAACAAAAACAAAAAGAATGAAAAGACTGCATGTGAGTGGCAATTTTGATTGTGATTTAAAGCAAGCGAAAGAAAGAAAGATAACCAAACAAAACAATTTGGCCGGATATTTTTTGGGCCAAATAATGAACATGAAGGCAGCATGTGATGGAGTTGACTACAGTTTGAGTGATAGTAGGGTTGTAAAATTTTTTAAGAGGCGATGTCATCAAATTAAATAACTTATAACGGTTAGGGTTTGACGGGGTGGTATAAAAGCAACCTACTAGGTCTCGGGAGCACTTGATAACAATGTTAAATCAAAAGAACATCACAACCAAACTCAAAAACATTAATATTATCAATACCGGAAAAATATGTTATCACTAAATCAAATTCACATTCATTCAAAATCAAAAGCTGGTGGCATGGGCACATCAAAACTCTCCAAAGCTGTATCTTTCACACATGACTTCACTTCCTCTTTCTTCTTTCTAAGCAAACCACCAAACCAAGACGGCGTCGGTTCTCCCATCTAAGGTGGCTTGGCGCCTCTCTAATCATAACCGGAGGCATCATCTGTTGTTGTTGTTGTGCACTAATCACAACCTTACTAATTATAAGGTTAACCCCTTCAAGAAAAGCCAAAAAAGAGCACCAGCCAAAGCCGCCTTACCCATGGGCAAAAAATCTAGCCTCATCGAATGCAAGCCACTAGTAGCTGCACCAGCAAGTATCGAGTTCCACGGATCTTCTTTTTGACGCGTGTATGCAAAAGCACAATCAAAGGTGGAATATAATCTGCACCATGTTGCCCAACTCCCAGCTAGGCCCGGACGTTCATGCGGACAGCTTTTGCTCCACCTATGAAACGTCCGCCATTTGGGGAACTGCAAAGTCCTTTAAGGAAGTGATGCTATATAAAGTGTGTATGGCTATTAGAGACAAACAAACAATATGTTGCTAATAACAAGAAAAGATAAAGTATAGAAAACGATATCGTAATTCATTTGATTATTGAGACTAAAACAATACAAACAAGGAAAATGTTGAGGCTTGTGATGCTTACAGTTTTCTTAAGACAGATTCATCCTTTCTACAGTCAGTGGCGGACCTAAAACGATGATTGAGCTCTTGAAGTTCCATATCAATAACCGAGTAAATTACATTAAGCCGGTAATGGTGCAAGTTGTTAACCTAAAAAAATAGTTAAAATCATATTGTTAGTGGCAAATATGTGAAGTGTGAACTAGTAAAACAAATACATCAACTAAATTGTAGTGGAAATTGCTAATTTTTGAACCAATGCAGCGACTTATTCCATCAAAATATGCACCATTCATATCAATAAGTTCAAAATCATATTTTTCACAAAACAACGCAACCTTCTTCATAAGTGGTTCCCATCCTTCATTCCTCATGTCTAGTAATCATTTCTTAGAAGTCCTCACTTGATGCATTGCATTAACTATTTGTTGGTCTTTCTTTTGTAATGTTTTATTTAAACCAACTTTTTCCCCTAAGTTGTCAACCATCAAGTGTAGACAAAATACAAATCAAATGTTTTGATTTTTCTTAAGATACGAAGTGCTTCGGATCTATTGTATTGATCACTACTATCAATGCTAAGGTTTTGAAGTACTTCACAAATTGAAGATTATATTTTCTTGATATTTAATAGTGAACCATAATGAGAACACCATCTAGTGTCACATGGTCTGTTTACACCATATTCTTGATTCATCCTTTTACCACT
Organism: Chrysanthemum makinoi; assembly: GCA_910596185.1. Taxonomy (NCBI): domain Eukaryota; kingdom Viridiplantae; phylum Streptophyta; class Magnoliopsida; order Asterales; family Asteraceae; genus Chrysanthemum; species Chrysanthemum makinoi. Next base: position 90,229,298 of record OU343223.1, on the reverse strand, counting down.
TTCAAGATCACCTAAAAAGCAATAGTACAAAAGTATTATTTAGTTTTAGCTCAAGTACACAATTCCTATAATACATAAAAAAACAGCCCCATGCCACAACTAAGTAAGTAATATATAGTTGAAACAAACCTTGTGCCAATGATGCTACAATGTTGGTTGCTTGTTTCTCCCTTAGTTTATCCCTTCGCTTATAGGAAGATCCAATAAGATTCAACAAACGAGTAACAATATAAAAGAAATCATTAATTTTACCATGATTCTTTGCAACAAATACAAGTGCTAATTGTAATTGATGAGAAAAACAATAAACAAAGTATGCGGATGGTGCATCATTTTGAATTAGGGTCCTCTAGCCATTGAATGCACCACTCATGTTACTAGCTCCATCATAACCTTGTCCTTGAATTCTAATATGACTCAACTTCAATTTCCCTAGCATTTCACAAACATAATTCTTTAGTGCCAAACCCGAAGTATCCTCAACGTTCTTAATATCAACAAGCCTTTCCACAACTTCCACTTCTTTATTTACAAACCGTAAAACCAATGCCATTTGCTCTTTACAAGACACATCGCGTGACTCGTCTACTAAAATTGCAAACAAATCGTCTACAAGCTCTACTTTAATAGCATTGATTATTTCATCTGCACATGCAGTTGCAATATCCTTTTGAATTTTACCACATGTCATTTTTCTTCTTCTTTAGTGCCGCACGCAATGCTAGATCACATCGTTTGCCTAACCATTTTAAAATTTCAAGAAAGTTACCTTTGTTGTGTGACTCTTCCGTTTCATCATGACTACGAAAAGATAATGCTTGTCTCAATAAGAATCTAACAACATCAATTGAACAACATAAACGTATATGGTGTTCATTTTTCTCTAGTAAAGTTTCTCTATAAACGGATATAGTGTTAACTTAAACACTAAACCCTAAAATCTAAATAAACAACCTAACAATTATAGTAAATTAGTAATACAACAAACTATATAAAAATAACAAATTAAAAGTACATAGTAATACAACAAATCAACAATACAACTAAAAGTAAATTAGTATGATAAAATCAACAATACAACTATAGGTAAATTAGTATGACACATTAAATATATTTAATTTAGATGAGAGATCTTAGAAGTCACACACTCTAATTTTTATTCGACCATCACTCCATCAGACCTTGCCTATTCGTTTACCACTTTTCCACAATTACGACTGCCGATGCTTATCTTTTTTTAAGTGTATTACGAATTATTATTATTAAATGGGTTAATTTTGTTGGGCTAATTGGGTTTTGGCTAACAATATTTTGTACTAAAAGTAAGTTTTTTGTCAAAATTTTTTCTAAGGTAGTTCCCACATAACTTCTAAGGTGGTTCTTAAAAAAAGTTCTACATCGCTTCTAAAAAATTTTATCGTCCAAGGTGGTTCCCGGGTACCGCCTATGCAAAGCATAGGTCCGCTCTTATCCACGGTGCTTGAGAAATCATGAACGTCTATCTCCCAGGATATAATAACAACGAATAACCTTGTTAGCACAAACGGATTATCAAGGCGAACCTAAACCGTGCCTTCCCTCTATTACGAATGGATACACAAAAAATCTAAATACACGAAAATGAGAGCATAGAGTAGTGTTTCTTGGTGTATGTGAAATGAGAGAATAACTCTCAGTTTATAAGGAATAAAGATATGAGAAAAATGGTCACAATTAATTTCACTAATGTCTCATGAATCAAAATAAAACCATAAATTAATCTTATTTTCAGTTCACATTAGTATACATAATGACACTATCAGTTGTCATTCAAACAATTTGATCATATTTTCCAACAATCCCTCACATGAATGAAATTGATAAAAGTAAACAAATTTCAATGACTTGATGTTGTAATAGAGTTTTGTAGTTGATATTTGCATAGGGTAGGTAAGTGTTACCCTTTGAACCTTCCCTCATGAAATATACTTAGCCCCCTAGAAGCCAGTATAACTCGATGTCTTTGAACTATCCGCTATTTGTGGATACGACATCAAACAAATATCTCCATCCATAAATATCTCCTTGACACATTTTGGTTCTCATAGTTATGTTCGTTATGGTCATGAACATTAGCTTGATTCTGCGAGAGCTTTTAAGAATTGCGCCCCCATAATCCCTTCAAAGCGACCCTGCTTCTCTCTCTCACATATGTGATTCTCCATTAATCATTAAAAGCAATATGCTTAACCTCATATTGTCATTGTTATAGGAATAGACTATGAAGTTTACCAACTCCCTTAAAAAAATATGGATTTTATTACTCCCCTATAGTGACCTCAATTTATACAAGTAGGTTTTCCTATTAAACCCATATCTTGGGATCTCCAGTCAACCGGGTTAGGTTTTCCTTCATATAAACTTTTCAAGGGCTTTGGTCCAATTCCTCTTGATGCCTTGCTAACTGACTCTCTTATTTAGCTTTTCGCAAGCGGATCCGCAATGTTATTCTATGACTTCACATTGTCAATAGGGATAACTCATGCTAAGAGTAGTTGTTGTGTCAACATAACATGTCTGTACAAACTCGATTTTTGTTCGATTCTTTAAATATATCATGCTCCAGGTAATTCTTAAGTATTCCAACTAGGCAAGAACTTCACCTTTGCTAGTGTCCTTTTGAACTCTAGCTAGGTCGGAATCCCCCACATGGAATTTATCTCAAGAATTTTATAAAAATGTTCTCCCTTTCAATGTATTAATCTTCTGTATAAGATTTTTATCACAAAGATATGACATCAAGACCATTAGTAATTTGTCACTTCACAATTTTCATACTAGTGTATACACACTTTTTGAATGTTTTATGTTAATTATTTTTTGTATCTTAATTAACAGATTCCAAATCTAGTATGCTATAGACCAAGGAATCAAACGTATGACAGAATATTCATCATTCTGATTAACATTTTTTTTAGAAAAATTACCATGTAAGTCCTACAATTACAACATGTCATTCTAATTCGCTTGTAATTATATATGTAATCACATTTAATCTTTTATGATTATCACAACTTATTATGTGATTTATAATCATATAGAATCAATGTGTAATCATTTCACACAATCAAAATATGTCCAATGTAACGAATGGAAAATAACTCACTTTGGATGACAGTCACACCATTCAAGTTAGTTGCATAAACCAACATAATTTATTGTCATCTATATGTGTGTTTTTTCTTTAAATTTCAGAATGTCATGCATGGTTATATTCAACACATACTCATTTCTTTCATATGACAAACCGTTCGATTATTAGAAATATGAGTTCGAACAACTCTTAACAATTGTTCATCTTTCTAGAATAACAAGTAGTTTGATTATTTGCAACAATATTCACAACAGAATATTTGCAACATCCAAACTTCCAATACTTGGTACAAAATCGAGCGACTTGTTTACTCTCATGTTACAAAATTAGTTTCACAACACCGCACCAAACAACTTTAAATAGGCACTACCCTGCCACAATATTTTGCACCAAATAAAACAAAAAATTTTGCGTCGAACATCGAACAAAACATCCCATTATTCTGCATAAAAAAACTAGATGATATTGTACCAAACAACTCAAATGTTGATCTGGTCCGAACCGTCAAGTCTAATCACACAAGCTGGCCACTTGTGAATGGCCAGCCGTAACAGACTTAAAACAGCTTGGAACCAAATACAATGAAGATCAGAGAATACAGTGAATTCCCGGGTCGTTATGTCCCACGGAGACTCAATGGTGTGCAAACACTTTAAATAGGCACTACCCTGCCACAATATTTTGCACCAAATAAAACAAAAAATTTTGCGTCGAACATCGAACAAAACATCCCATTATTCTGCATAAAAAAACTAGATGATATTGTACCAAACAACTCAAATGTTGATCTGGTCCGAACCGTCAAGTCTAATCACACAAGCTGGCCACTTGTGAATGGCCAGCCGTAACAGACTTAAAACAGCTTGGAACCAAATACAATGAAGATCAGAGAATACAGTGAATTCCCGGGTCGTTATGTCCCACGGAGACTCAATGGTGTGCAAACACTTGATCAGACGATAGAATGATCACTAAGGATAGTGATCAGAAAGGATTTGGATGGATAATTACACTACTGAAAAAGTTTATAAATTAAAGCGACTTAAATACAAATTAAGAAAATTAAAAAGATAAAATATATTAAATAAACGCTATCACTATATTTAAAGTGATGAACGTTTAAAACTTAAAACTAACGTTTAAATAAAATTACGTAAACGTACAAAATAAAACGTAAAAATAAAGAAGGAAAATACCTACGGATATGAAAAATACATTTTTACAATCCTAAATATAAAATAAAATTATTAGAAAAATAAAATTATTTTTAAAACAATTTAATTAATTATTATTAATTAAAACTATTTTTAATTAATAAATAATAGCTTATAATACAAGAAAATATGAAATAAAGCTAGAAAAATAAAATTAAGACTTAGAAAAATCTAAAATACCATAAAACTAATTTTAAAACTGAAAATATATTTTTTAGAATTTTTATGTATTTATTATTAATTTAAAACTATTTAAAACAAATTAAAATGCTAGAAAATACTAATTAAACCAAGAAAATTATGGAAAAATACTTTTTAGGCTTTTTATATTTATCCTAATCTAGGAAAATTGAAAACATATTTTTTTTTGAAACTTTTCTTAATTAGTTGTATTAAAAGCTAATTAAAAATACTTAAAAACTAATTAAAATCAAGAAAAATAGCAAACAAGCTTGGAAAAATCTGAAAATTTCAGGAAAAGCTTAAAATAATATTAGGAATAAAGGAAAAATAGAAAAACAAGGTGCTGAATGGAGGAAATAGAAACTGAAGTGCAAAGTGCTTATGGAAAAAGCACTTGGATAAGCTAAAGAAGCACAACAAGCACCAAACCAAAAAAGAAGCTACTATAAGCTAAAATTGACCAAATGCAACAATAAAAAACAAGCTACACCCTCGGATATCAAGCTTAGTTGATTTGATGAAATTGAGCTTTTGCACAAAAACAGTTAAGAGGGTGCCTACTTTAAGCTAGGAAATAAGCACTTGAATAAGCTAGAAACTGAAAAGCAAAAGAAGGGGCCTACACTAGACCTGGCTAGGAACATGCAAACCAAAGACCAAGCTTAGACAAGCTCTGGTGACCTCTGTGCAAGGGCTGCAAATGGCCTGCACACACTCAGTTAATACTGAGTGTGTGCACAGGGCACATAAGCTCCTGTTGCCAAGCTCATTTGGAGCTTAAAGAAAAATCACAAAAATATGTAAAATTGGACATAAGAAAATAGACCAGAGGAAGTTTTTAAATCCACAAGATTTACATGATTTGGCCCAAAACTGAGTCAAGGAAAAATCATCTCAGTTGGGTGAAAAACTGGAATTTCACATTTTGACTTTTAAAACAGTTTTGAAGAGTTTGACTTATGTGAGATTTGAAACTAATTTTATGACTGATTATGATCTAATATGATGAAATAGAGCTACTACAATCTACCCCTATGTATTTTAGACACAAAATGAGCTTTTGCTTTGTTGAAAATCAACAGCTGATTAAGGCAGTGGGTAGAGAAATTTGACTTCCACTGCTTGCAGGCACAATAATAAGACAGGAATGGGTTCAAATGAACTAGACAAGCATATTACAACAAGAGTTAAACACTGAAATAAACTTAAAGACAGGTTTATCAGTAAATTCAAACACCACTTTAAAACATGTTTAGCAACTAAAATTGAGATTACCACTGATCCATACTGATTTCTTGATTACTCTAAGTTTATATGACCTAAATAAAACTATGTGAACAAGTGTACACTAATGATGATCACAGAAACAAATACAAGCAAAACTGCAAAATGACATGAAAATTGAAAATGAGAAATCCTACTAACCACTGTGTCCAGCTTATGCAGGCCAAAACCAGAACCAAAACCTAACCTAATCTAGTCTAATTCAACCAATATCACCACTGCATCTACCCAAATCAGCTTCATTTCCCATTTGAGATCCTGTTTTGACTTTTGTTGACCATGAGGCAATTTTGCTTGGAAATGAAATGTGAGCTTATACAAAGCTAAAAGGAACTTATTTAAGCTTAATGGAACTGAATGATAAGCTATTTGAAACTTGAATGCATGAATTTAAAACTGAAATACTCAACAGTAAGCATAAGACATGATTATTAACAAAACTTTGAATTTGATACTTAAAACAGATTACAATGGTACATTAACTTGAGTTTGAGTCTTAAAAACAAAAGATTACATAATTTAAACTAAGCTAAGACATTTTATAAAAAAAACGACATTAAAGAAAAATGTAAAAACTAACTAACACCCTTCTTGCTTCTCTTTCTTCTCTTATTTATACTTCAAAAGTGTTTCCACTTGCCTTCTCAAAGATATCCCACTTCTTTTGGTAGCCATTGGATGGGTCAAGGTGATAATGGCCGTTTGATTGCTTTTGGCGCCAAAACGTGTATAAGCAGATGTGGGTTGAGTGAGGGGTGAGAATGAGCATTTAATGGCTTTTGTTTTGTGTTGAGGTGGAGGGGACAAAGAGGGTGATAAGGTGAGGAGGGAGATGGTGTATGGAGTGATTTCAGGGATTGGGTGGGGAAGGAAGAAAAAAAAGGGCGCGTTTGTGTTTTTGTTTGACTGGGAAGGTTGGTTGACCGGGTTATGGGTTAAAGGACCGGGTTGGATAGGTATTGGATTGGGCCAAGATAGTAACTAGGGTCCGGTTTGGTTAAGTAATAACACAAGGACCATTTTGTAAATTCCCAAACTCCAAGGACCAAAGCTGTGATTTCTGAAATATTATCCAGGGGCCAAACTTATCATTCTCAAATAATTAAAGGACCATATTTTCCAATTTAAAATTTGAAGGACTAAACATGACAATTTTCAAAGTTTAAGGACCAAAGTTGTAATTTTGCAAATTTTACATTTCAAAGGTTTGTTTTGACAACTTTTGAATCCCATGGACCTTAAATGACATTTTTCTTTATTTTGATATACCAGGGACTGTTTTGACAACTTTTGAAACTTGGGGACTAAAACGCCAATTTTGCAAATTTGATACGTTTTCATCGATTTTGATATTTTGCATTTAAAACACATAAAACACTGATTTGTGATATTTTTATCATTTTGATACGTTTTTGAGTGTTTTGATGATTTCAGTTATATTGTGAAATGATGAGTATTTAGACACTCATCAATTCCCCACACTAAGATATTGCTAGTCCCTAGCAATGATTTGAGATTTTAATGGATTTTAAAAACTCTTTACCAAAAGCCATTACTTCCGGAGTAGCCAAATGTTTCAGTTCAAGTAAGAACCATGGTACACCGATAACCATGTGATTTTGAGCAAACCACCAGCTTTCAACGGATTTGATTTTGTCTTTACCCGAAGCCGTACCCTTCTGGACTAGCCAACTCTTAGATAAATTATCAATATTATCTTTGGTGAGCTGATTACCAATTATGGTTTTTCCACTGCCTTTACCACAAGCCATAATCTTACGGGCTAGCCAACTCTTCACTTTTTAGGATATGGTGAGTTGAGAACCATACAATTTTGGGCAAATTGCAAGCCATATAAACGGATTTGAGAAATATTTACCAAGAGCCGTTTGCTCCTGGATTAGCCAATCCTTTTGTCTATTAGACATGGCGGACTGATAACCAAATGAGAAAGTGTAAAACACTTACTCTAAAAAAATTTTGGCCAAAACTATAGGAATTGGGTAGATAATATATGAAATTCGTGAGAATTCCCCCCACACACTTAGAAATGAATATTGCCCTCAATATTCAAAGTACCGGCGGCTATGCCGAAACAAAGAACGAAAAAGGGAAATACTACGGCATTATTTGAAAGAGATTTTTTTTTTTTTTTTTTTGAAAACATGTGAGGCAACCCCCCCACACTAGGGTGGTAGAAAATAGAAAGAAGTCAGAAATATGGGTGAAACCCCATATTGTGTGCTATGTTTTGATTACCGAGTCGCTAGCTTGACTCGACCCCGGATTAATTGGTTCATGGGGAAGTAAGTGGAAGAGACAATCTCCATCGGACTTTCATTCAAGATGTTTGGATAAACATTGAAGCACTTGAAAGTTCCACACCGACGAATCTGGACCCGGCTCACAAATGATAAATGAAAATGCCGGGGTCAAAGATAGTGTCCTCATTCTCGAAAGAGTGAAGAAGAGAGGAAGTCACCGAGTAGGTGAAGAAAAGAAGGAAAATCATGATAACAATCATGATAAGATCTTCTTCCTCAGGATCAAGTGCAGTTGCACTCGTTTGGATTTTATCGGTTGAGCTCTTTGGTTTGGACAGCACCTCGGTTGGGAGGGTGGGAAGATTTGTCATAACTATGCAAATTGAGATTCTCTCCCCCCGATCATGATTTTTGCCATCCAAGCAATCATACTCCAGTGGAGATATGATATGAGTGAGTTCTTGGAGAACTCCTCATGAAGAATATACGGAGGTGGGACATGTTCGGTACTTCGTGGGCTATAAATATGCACCTCGTCCATTATAGTCTCCGTGTCGGACTCATCACTATCAAAGATTGGATTAACTGAATTTAGAGTAAATTCAGTCCTAATTCGAATAAGGGATTAGGTGATAGTCGTATTCTTTGTTGTGGAAACAACATGGTCAACATCCTCTTCTAAGTTGACGATCTCGGAATGTGGAAGTGATGCATCAATAAATTCTATGTCTTTAGAATATAAAGAATCGGCATCACTATAATCACTGTCAAAATCTGAGAAAGTTTCAACAAGATTATTTGTAAGTGTCCTTTGAGGAGAAGACACATCACACTCATGGTCAAGAATTTCCTCAGACTCACTTGGGATTGGGATAAAGTTCTCAACATTAGACGATTCCGTTTCCGGAATAGTGCTGAGATGCTTATCCCCATGGTGAGAGAGTCTTTGGGATCAAAAACTTTCAAAGAAATAGGATCATCGACCTCTTCCAAAAGGAATTCACTTCTCCAACGGCGTGAGTGAAGGGGAAGAGTCGGAAATGAAAGGCTCGAAACGGGAGTGGGATTGCCACTTTCAGTCGTAATTCCTCATTAAAATCATCGTCAAATTCGTAAATTAAATGCGTCATCATAATATACGAGATTTCCAATATTGGGAACTTACTCTAGTGCTTGTTCTTGACATCGTTTTCTGACGAGAATCTTCTTTAACCAATTCTTTTAAATCTTTGAGTATATCGAGACAATTTTCGAGAAGTTCTTGAGGAATTTCTTGTCATCTAGAGGTTGTGTTTGAATCGTTTGGTACTGTGGAGGTTGGTCATGATAAGAGTAGTCATAATTGTTACAAGGATTATGCTCATAGACAAGCGTGTTCCTCGTTTGACACTCAAAACTCGGGTGAGGACCTCCACAATACTCACAGCAGTTAGATAAGTCGGGCAGTGGTGGGTAGTTGGGAAAAGTTTGAGGTCGTTAAATGAGTTCCGATTAGGATCATAATCAAATGAATTCCTCGAACCACAAAACAAACAACTCACGTTATGAATATCATTACCGTGCGTACACCACAATACACCGGTATGAAATGAACCAAAAAGAGGCTCAACAACCGACACAAGGAATAAACGATTCCATGAGAATAGAAGAAGGTAGAATCAAATGGATAGAGGGTAAAGGAATAAAGAATCAAAAAGGGTAAAAGGGTAAAGAGGAATATTTTTGGCATTTTTGAAAAACATGCTATAAAAACAAAGAAGGAAAATATTTTTGGTGTTGTTAACACTTCAGGAAAAGTGTTAATGAACTTTTTGGATTTTTGAAAACTTTACAAAAAAAATTGTTTACAAAAGATGGTATATGTGCAAGAATGGATCTGAAAAAGGTTTAACACACGCTAAAGCCTCCGGCAGCTAAAATTTTGATCATTTCATTGCCGAAGTCAAGTTCAATGTATTTCACACAAGCTGGCCACTTGTGAATGGCCAGCATTTTTCCGTAACGACTTAAAAGCTTGGAACCAAATACAATGAAGATCAGAGAATCAGTGATTCCGGGTCGTTATGTCCCCGCGAGACTCGTGTGCAAACACTTGATCAGACGATAGAATGATCACTAAGGATAGTGATCAGAAAGGATTTGGATGGATAATTACACTACTGAAAAAGTTTATAAATTAAAGCGACTTAAATACAAATTAAGAAAATTAAAAAGATAAAATATATTAAATAAACGCTATCACTATATTTAAAGTGATGAACGTTTAAAACTTAAAACTAACGTTTAAATAAAATTACGTAAACGTACAAAATAAAACGTAAAAATAAAGAAGGAAAATACCTACGGATATGAAAAATACATTTTTACAATCCTAAATATAAAAGAAAATTATTAGAAAAATAAAATTATTTTTAAAACTATTTAATTAATTATTATTAATTAAAACTATTTTTAATTAATAAATAATAGCTTATAATACAAGAAAATATGAAATAAAGCTAGAAAAATAAAATTAAGACTTAGAAAAATCTAAAATACCATAAAACTAATTTTAAAACTGAAAATATATTTTTTAGAATTTTTATGTATTTATTATTAATTTAAAACTATTTAAAACAAATTAAAATGCTAGAAAATACTAATTAAACCAAGAAAATTATGGAAAAATACTTTTTAGGCTTTTTATATTTATCCTAATCTAGGAAAATTGAAAACATATTTTTTTTTGAAACTTTTCTTAATTAGTTGTATTAAAAGCTAATTAAAAATACTTAAAAACTAATTAAAATCAAGAAAAATAGCAAACAAGCTTGGAAAAATCTGAAAATTTCAGGAAAAGCTTAAAATAATATTAGGAATAAAGGAAAAATAGAAAAACAAGGTGTTGAATGGAGGAAAAAGCGGAAGTGCAAAGTGCTTATGGAAAAAGCACTTGGATAAGCTGGGAAAAAGCACAACAAGCACCAAACCAAAAAAAGAAGCTACTATAAGCTAAAATTGACCAAATGCAACAATAAACAACAAGCTACACCCTCTGGATATCAAGCTTAACAGATTTGATGAAATTGAGCTTTTGCACAAAAACAGTTAAGAGGGTGCCTACTTTAAGCTAGGAAATAAGCACTTGAATAAGCTAGAAACTGAAAAGCAAAAGAAGGGGCCTACACTAGACCTGGCTAGGAACATGCAAACCAAAGACCAAGCTTAGACAAGCTCGTGACCTCTCACGTGCAAGGGTGCAAATGGCCGCACACTCGGTTATCTGAGTGTGTGCCGGGAACACATAAGCTCTGTTGCCAAGCTCATTTGGAGCTTAAAGAAAAATCACAAAATATGTAAATGGACATAAGAAAAATAGACCAGAGGAAGTTTTTAAATCCACAAGATTTACATGATTTGGCCCAAAACTGAGTCAAGGAAAAATCATCTCAGTTGGGTGAAAAGGCGGAATTTCACATTTTGACTTTTAAAACAGTTTTGAAGAGTTTGACTTATGGGAGATTTGAAGCTAATTTTATGACTGATTATGATCTAATATGATGAAATAGAGCTACTACAATCTACCCCTATGTATTTTAGACACAAAATGAGCTTTTGCTTTGTTGAAAATCAACATGGTGATTAAGGCGTGGGTAGAAATTTGACTTCCACTGCTTGCAGGAACAATAATAAGACAGGAATGGGTTCAAATGAACTAGACAAGCATATTACAACAAGAGTTAAACACTGAAATAAACTTAAAGACAGGTTTATCAGTAAATTCAAACACCACTTTAAAACATGTTTAGCAACTAAAATTGAGATTACCGATCCATCTGATTTCTTGATTACTCTAAGTTTATATGACCTAAATAAAACTATGTGAACAAGTGTACACTAATGATGATCACATAAACAAATACAAGCAAAACTGCAAAATGACATGAAAATTGAAAATGAGAAATCCTACTAACCACGTGTCCACTTATGCGGGCCAAAACCAAACCCAAACCTAACCTAATCTAGTCTAATTCAACCAATATCACCACTGCATCTACCCAAATCAGCTTCATTTCCCATTTGAGATCCTGTTTTGACTTTTGTTGACCATGAGGCAATTTTGCTTGGAAATGAAATGTGAGCTTATACAAAGCTAAAAGGAACTTATTTAAGCTTAATGGAACTGAATGATAAGCTATTTGAAACTTGAATGCATGAATTTAAAACTGAAATACTCAACAGTAAGCATAAGACATGAATTTTAACAAAACTTTGAATTTGATACTTAAAACAGATTACAATGGTACATTAACTTGAGTTTGAGTCTTAAAAACAAAAGATTACATAATTTAAACTAAGCTAAGACATTTTATAAAAAAACGACATTAAAGAAAAATGTAAAAACTAACTAACACACTTCTTGCTTCTCTTTCTTCTCTTATTTATACTTCAAAAGTGTTTCCACTTGCCTTCTCAGCATATCCCACTTCTTTTGGTAGCCATTGGATGGGTCAAGGTGATAATGGCCGTTTGATTGCTTTTGGCGCCAAAACGTGTATAAGCAGATGTGGGTTGAGTGAGGGGTGAGAATGAGCATTTAATGGCTTTTGTTTTGTGTTGAGGTGGAGGGGACAAAGAGGGTGATAAGGTGAGGAGGGAGATGGTGTATGGAGTGATTTCAGGGATTGGGTGGGGAAGAGAAGAAAAAGGGCGCGGGTCTGTTTTATTTGACATGGGATGGGTTGGTTGACCGGGTTATGGGTTAAAGGACCGGGTTGGATAGGTATTGGATTGGGCCAAGATAGTAACTAGGGTCCGGTTTGGTTAAGTAATAACACAAGGACCATTTTGTAAATTCCCAAACTCCAAGGACCAAAGCTGTGATTTCTGAAATATTATCCAGGGGCCAAACTTATCATTCTCAAATAATTAAAGGACCATATTTTCCAATTTCTGAAATTTGAAGGACTAAACATGACAATTTTCAAAGTTTAAGGACCAAAGTTGTAATTTTGCAAATTTTACATTTCAAAGGTTTGTTTTGACAACTTTTGAATCCCATGGACCTTAAATGACATTTTTCTTTGTTTTGATATACCAGGGTTTGTTTTGACAACTTTTGAAACTTTGGGGACTAAAACTGCCAATTTTGCAAATTTGATACGTTTTTCATCTGATTTTGATATTTTTGCATTTAAAACACATAAAACACTGGTTTGTGATATTTTTATCATTTTGATGCGTTTTTGAGTGTTTTCAGATGATTTCGCAGTTTATATTGTACAGAAATGATGAGTATTTAGACACTCATCATATGCACTCAAACATCCCAAATTTCAAAACAAGAAAACTAGACTGCTTAAGAAAAAATAATTATTGTACTAAAACATAAACTGCAATCAAATGATTCTTTCGTTTAAGCTCAATTCTTTTTCTTTAGAAATTAAATTTACAATGTTGCCTAATCACTGTAAAAATTGGGTGCAAAAACTCATTTTTGTACTATCCAAATAACACCTTTTTTCCACGACTATACACTTACAACAAAGTTGTCCAAAAACAAATGTTGTACAAAAATAGTACAAATTTTGACCAAACAATTCATTTCATTTAAGCTTAAATTTTCCAGAAATCAAGTTAAATGTATTAGCAACACACTACAAAAATTGGGTACATAACTCAATTGTTTACTATGTGAACAAAGCATTTTTCCACGACTACGTAGATGTTAAGCCAATTATTTTGGATTCCAAATAACACCAAAATTCGCATTCCGCAAGAATGAGTTTAATGTCAATATTTAGTCATGAAACAAATACTAGTTACACAAACTAGTATCATAACAAGATTTCGGCCAACATGCTTTGAACACTCTATTGAATAATTATAATGTTGATTCAAAAACTTTAGAAATAGAGGACAAATAACCGAAAATGGTTTAACCCTAAACAAGATTTTAGAAAACTATTCTTCGTCTTTCATAATATCAAAATCATGTTAGCAAGTTCGAAAAAAGTGTACAACCAATTGTTACGTAATAGTTTCATAATAATCGCAAATCCTTTCAAAGCAAAGGCAAATTCATTTTAGTTTCTTTGACACAAGTCAAGGTCGCATAATCTTATATACTCAAAGATTTAGTGCCTTAATTTATTGTGAAGGTCTTCGTGACTTCAATTTTTATCTATAAAATTATAAAATCTCAATTTTAATAATTTGAAAAATCACTTCTTAATAATTTGAAAAGTCCGCAATTATGAATCTGAACCATGTTCGAAGCATTTACAACACCAAACGATTCCAGTTCTATAATATCAATTGTTGTTGTAGTTTTAGGTATACAAAACATTCTACAATTATAGCCCAAACGAATTTGAATCATTTACATCAATAATTTTAAGATTATAAATAGCGAGACAAATCTATATCTATCCAAATCTAGCATGCTATAGACCAAGGAATCAAGCGTATGATAGAAGATTCATCATTCTAATTACTCATAGCTTCATCTACAAACATTCTTTTTTTTTTTTTTTTTTTTTTGAAAGGCTAAACTTGCATTAAGAAAGAGCTCCAAGAAGGAGGCCCAAAAATACAAATGGAAAGAATGTACAAAACCAAAACCAAGCCGGAAACAGGCATAAACAACGAAAAGAATATTACAAAAAGAGATCAAAGGGTTTGGCCACCCAACACTTCCGGTTAACAGGATTCGAGGGAAGCCTAGCGGATATCCAAGTCTTGGAAAGGAGCTGGATGGATGGGAAAATATCCTCGTTTTTTACTTTCAAAACTTCATCCGGATGGGAATTAACCAATTTGTTCCTCCACTTCCAAATAGCCCATAAAGAACATTGCATCACCCCCTGGATAACCTTCAAGAGCATAGAGCAGCCACTATCTGAGATCGAGATGTTACCCAGCGCAACATCAGATATAGAGATCGAAGGAAGAGAAACACGAGGAATCAAGTTCCACCAACTCCAAACTTTCTTCCAAACCTTTAACACAAAGGGGCAACGAATGTGGGAGTGATCAATATCTTCCAACACTAGCTCACAAAATGGACATAATGAAGAATTGAGAACAATCCCACGAGAAGAAAGATTGGCTCGCGAGGTAAGCCTATTCAACGAGGCTCTCCACACGCAAATATTAACTTTACGCGGAATACACTAGTTCCAATAATGATGCTTACCAAGAACGTAGTTACTAAGCGATAAGTTTTGAATCTTTTTAGAAAGGGATTTAACTTTGAAAATCCCTGACACTTCACCAGACCAAATCCATTTATCAATCCCTTCTGAAGAAAGAGTGAGGTTGCCAATACAAGAATGAGACGTGATAGCTCGTCTATAGCCCTACCACAAAGAGGAGACCGCCAAGACCAGTTGCCACACCAAATGCCATTTAAGCAATGCCATCGATAGTTAATCTTGCAATCTTTGGAGGACTCGAGAGCATATAATCTAAAGAAGGAATCCATAAGACGAGACCCAACGCCACGCCAGTGGTCTTTCCAAAAGGAGGAAATAGAGCCATCAGCAATTTTGAGGATAAAGGAGTCTTTAAAGGAATAATCAATGCCATCAATACTTCTTACAGCTTTTAAAATATCACACCACACACCCCCGATAGCCGAACCAGCAAACGTAAATCCAAAGATTGTAATTATATATGTAATCACATTTAATCTCTTATGATTATCACAATTTATTATGTGATTATAATCATATAGAATCAATGTGTAATCATTTCACACAATCAAAATATGTCCAATGTAACGAATGGACAATAACTCACTTTGGATGCCAGTCACACATAATTTACTGTCCAATTATTTCACACAATCAAAATATGTCCAATCAAAATTATGTTAGTTGCATAAACCAACATAATTTATTGTCATCTACATGTGTGTCTTTTCTTTAAATTTCACAATGTCATACATGGTTATATTCAACATATACTCATTTTTTTCTAAATGACAAACCGTTCGATTATTAGCGATATGAGTTCGAATAATTCTTAAATAATAAAATTATTTAAACTTTGGCATTAAAGGTGTAGATTAGTTGAGCATGTTCATGGGGCCTAGTTTGAATGTTTGTAATATGTTATAATTTTGTGCTAATATATCTTCACAGTTTCACCAAAAAAAAAAGTGTAGATTAGAATGCTAGAAATGCACGATTCGGCATGTAAGCATGTACAATATTATGTGTTTGTTTGGTAGAACCATTTCATATTTATATCGCAGGTGAAGGAAGTGAAATCTTCCTTCGTTATATGATATGGTGCATGAGTATCATGATGTTGAGAACGGTATTATGTTTTGAGACACGCGTGTTGGTGAAGTTTATTATAAAACTAAAAGTTTCATACAAATATTTGTGCTGAAAATTAAATATAAATTCTTGATTTTTTAGTAGCACTTCTTTTTTCACTTAACAAATTATTCATACTCCAAAGTCCAAACCTTTTATATATTTTCAAGTTTTTTAAAGACGATATGAAATTTCGCTTTATGTTTACGTACATTGTTCACAAAGTTCCAAAACCTTCTATCTGTTTAATGAAAGGAAATAACTTAAAGAAAAATACTAACCATATGTTAGGATACCATATTATAAGAAACACATTTCGTCATTGGTGTTCATTCCAATCTCTAAACGTTTCGCAGATCCACCTAAACTTACATAACACATACCCTACAGTGCCAGATTGGTTATGCAGTGACATATTATGAAAATGAGTTAAGGTGCATGTGGCTCTCCATGTGAGGTCTCGATTAAAATTTATCGTGATGACTAGGGTGCAACTATGGTTTCATCATCCATGACAGTGGTAGACTTGCTCAAACCCTGAAAACCTTCATCAACCTCAGCACCTTCCCCCAAACCTGTTGTAGAGCTTCGAACTACAGCAGCATTGGCAACATCTTTAATCTGTTTCAACTGAGCTTTGATAGTTTCCATCACCTCTATGCCCTCATCGTTAGCCTTCTCAATTTCAGCGATAATTTTTTTCTTCGTAGCAAGATCCCCAGCGAGTGAGCTACACATAGCCTGATGTCCCAGAATTATCTTTAAAACAAAATCCTTCTGAACATCAAGCCCTCCAGACACCTTCGCAGCCCTCAAACAATCCATAATAAACTCAGTTTTAAATCCTACAGCCATTAGTTTTTTAGCCAATACGATACTCAGATGTGTGAACGGCTCTTCCAACGGAAAGAGATCCAACGCAGGACAATCGGAGGGGCAACTACCATCGGGACACAAAATACACGGCATAATGGTTTCTTTGTTTTGTTTGTTTGTTTTTTTTTTTTTTTTCCTTCTCAGATCTATCACTAATCCTTCTCTTTTGTAGTAGTCGAACCCTAGATTCGTAAATGGGCCTGATTTAATCCACACCATACTGGGCCATGTCTTTTATTTTAGAGTAAATTGCATATTTGGTCCCTACAGTTTAGTCAAATTACAGATTTGGTCCTTAAGGTTTCGACAATGCAATGATGGTTTCCATTTTAAAATTTTTGTTGCATGTTTTGTCACTGATCAACATGACTAAAATACCTTTGTCTTCTTCTTTCTTTTATTTTCTATTCAGTTTTCTTACATAAATGGTCCCTATGATGTCCTAGGTTTCACAAATTTAGTTTTTTTTTTTTTTTTTTTCTTTTCTTTTTTTTTAACTATTAAAATTAGTATTAGGGCATGTTTCTTTTTTTTTTAGCATTAAGTGTTGTCCAACTATAGTATCCGGCGCTAGAACATATTGTTGTGAAATCTTTACTAGTTTATCTTCATAGCAAATATCTTCATACGATGTGGTGATATTTTTTGTGTAATTGATGATATAATCGTATGTAAACATTTATGATATGTAAATATGTAGTCTAAAAATTATAGAAATAAGTATATGCTTAAGAGATGATTTGTGGCCGAAGAACACTAATAAACCCAAATATAACCCAATTATGCTTTCAAATCTTTAGCTTTTTAGTACTTTACCCAAATAAGCTTTCAATAAACTATATATTTAGTAAAACCCAAAAATTTTCTTCTTCTTTTCTTTCTTGATGTGGCCGAGTACTAGAGAGAAACCAAGGGGAGTTTTTTTTGTGTTATTTTACTTGTGATAAATGCATGTAACTTACGCCTTCTTTTTATTAGAAACAAGTCATGGATTTTGTAATATAATAAGCACCTAATTGAGCTAGCTTAATAAAAATAATACAAAGGTGGTGCTTGGTTGCTTGTTGTCGGCCAAGGAGAAACAAAAGAAGGAGGGAACACTTGTGTTCGAAGTAGGGGTGAGCAAACGATCCGAACGGACCGGATCGGACCAGACCGACCACATTCGGTCCGGTCCTCGGTTTATGCATTTGGGCTAATTCGGTCCTCGGTTCGGTCAGGACCATAAACCGACTATTTTGGCCTTAGTAGACTCCAAACGGTCCGGTCCGACCGACGGACCGACCGAGACCGGACCGGACCGACCACATTCGGTCCGGTCTCGGTCCCGGTTTTTACCTTAATTCGATCTTCGGTCTTGTCGGTCCGGTCCGGTCCCGGACCGATGCTCACCCTTAGTTAGAAGTTCTCAAACAAGCATGTGAAAACGTAGAGGGGGTGAATATGTTTCCGTTTCAAACTTAAAACTTTTGTATCAAATATAGTATAAACCATTGCATTTGCTAATCTCGACGCGAGGATGCATTTAACGCATTACGGCATGTAAGGCCAACCCCTTAATATCACATAAGATTCCGCAAGATTAATGGTTCATTATAAATCAAGTTTCACCATTGTTAGTCCGGTTGCTTTTTCTTGATCAAGCATGTCATAATATGTAAAGTGATATAGTTTATGACTATATGAAATACCAAGTATGCATCACAAAAATAAACATCAACCACATAGACAATCAACAATATAAGGCAAGAATAAAAGTAAAGTGATAAGTAAAATGATACACAAACCAACACGGGGATTTATAGTGGTTCGGTCACGAAGCTTCTCTTCGCTCTACTCCACTCCCCGAGTACCCGACTCGAGAGTTACTTAACTAGATCAACAAACTCCATTCTCGGCGGAGAAAACCTTACACAACGTTGCCTACACTTTATCTGGTACAAGGCTAGACACCAAGTTCTTCCACGAGGTAGAACAAAACCTATCACAACGTCGCCTATACTTTATCCGGTACAAGGCTAGACACCGAGTTCTTCCACGAGGTAGAACCAAACCTATCACAACGTCGCCTACACTTTATCCGGTACAAGGCTAGATACAGGGTTCTTCCATTACAAAGAAGGAACCATTACCCGACCAACATGATCTCGTTTGTTTGTGAGTGGTGAAAAACACAATATCAATATATCAAATTATCCGTAAAATTCGACAAATTAACCTTTTAGGAAAAGGGTTAACGTACCAAACCTTACGGGTGTGATAAAAGTGATACCGGAAAAGTGATTTCCCGGGTCGTGTCCCAACGAGGTGTGAATGGAAGGATTCGTTGAGTTTTGTGATTCGAACTTGAATTGGTTTTGATAATTTGGTGATTTGAATTACGTTTTCTACAAATTAATTAACGGGAAGGTAATTAAGGCAAGGGAAACCTAATAAACTACAAATTAGCTATTACTAAGCCTAAGGAATGATAAAACGAAGCTAAACTAAGTCCTAGGGTGCTAAAACTAAAAAACGTAAAAAAAAAACGACAACCACGCGAGCCAAAAACGTAAAACTTTTGCAATTTAAGGGCTACGGGTATGAAATCAATTTTTCTACGTTCTATTTGACTAAAAATAATTTTAGAAAGAAGCCGGGAATTTTTTCGACTTTTAAAATAATTACTACGAATTAAAAACTAATTTAATCTAATTAATTATTTAAAAATACTCAACTAATTAAGAAAAATGTGGAAAAATCACAGAAAGTACTTTGATTTATGATTAAGCTAAGAAAAATAAGAATACACTAACTTGTTTTGGAAAATAAGCAAAATATAAGCCAAGAAAGTCTTAAAATCAAATCTGCCAAACCTAGTTAAGGATTTAACTATGCATGAAAATAATGAAAAAAGACCCAAGGGCGACTGTTGGTGGGTTGTGTTGTGAGGTGTTCCTTTGGTCACAGTGGAGACCCAGGTTCGAATCCTGGCTCCACTTTTTGAAAACTTGATTTTGTTTTTTGTTTTTTTTTTTTTTTATTTTTTTTTTATTTTTTTTTTCTGTAGCAGCTTATTTCTGGACTTAGGAACAAGACTGTTGAGTGAATTTTTTTTTTGAAATCAACTTAAAAATAAGCAGTTGACGCTGCTTATTCTAGCAGACCACAACAAGAACTAAACAAACACCCCTTTACAACTGATAAGCTCAAATTAAGCACACAAAGCAGTTTGGGAATGAAGAATGAGCAAGTTAAAATAAAAATAAGCTGGTCCTAACTGAAGTAAGCTACACGTACAAGGATAAGCAGTTGGCAGAAGACCAATTAACTAGGTGATCCTAAGCTAAAATAGGCACAGCTAAGCATTTCTAAAGAGCTCTGATAAGCACTAATTAAGCAACATAAAAACTAATCTTACCTATTCTACCTAAGCTTCTAAAAGGCCTAATTAAGCTGAAGTTATCTATCAATAAGCTAAAAGAATGAAGAAAAAAAAAGTGACCTGTTGTAAGCAATGACTGTAGGATGGAAAACAGCTTTTGTGGCTACTTTGGAGCTTGTTCTTAAGCTGTGAAAAGAGCTTCCAGGCTAGATACCAGCTACAAAAATTAAGGTTAGCCAAGTAAAGGACCTAAAAAGCTTAATTGAGGGGTAAGAGTGACACTGTACAGCTTATAAATAAGATGTACAATGTGGCTTACAGGCTGAGACAGATAAAAAATGGGTAAGGGACAATTTTGAGGTGCAAATAATCATAAACTAATGTGAACCTAAGAGCTAACGAATGAATGACAGATTGAACTTGATAAGTAAAGACTTAAAAAAATCATTCTTGGGAAATTTTGGACTTGATCTAAGCTTGTAAAAGATGACTTGAACAGCAGCGCAAGCTGCTGTTCTTTGTAGCACTTGAAACAGATTTTCCCCAAAACTAATTTATAAAAAGCTATTTGATACTAGTATAAGACTTTGCAAACTAACTATCTAACTTGAAACAAGTTTGACTGAAGGAGTCAAATGGGTAAAAACATCATTATGACCAATAAGCACCCATACCCCCAAACACCCCTTTATTGATATTTTTCACACTTGAAACAGAACTGAAACTCAGGAACTCAGGATTTTTTTTTGTAAAGGCTAAGATTTAACTTAACTAAAACTGATTTGAACCTAGATATTACTAAATAAGCACTTGGCTACTAAAAAAAAAGCTGTAACAGTTAAATAAAAAGGGATGCTTTAATTGATTAAAAATGAAACATTACAATAGAACTTGAAAAACAGAAAACTGATTTTAAAGACTAAGTAAAAAGGGTGCCTTATCATGGCTATAATGAAGTCTATTTATACTAAGTCTTCAAGTCTTCAAATGTTTCAAGTGTGCTTGTTTTGTGAGGAGAAAGTGAGCTGCGTGGGTTTGTGTTTGTTTTCACATGATCCTGGCCATTGATTATCTTTGGACAACAAGCTTGTAATCGCAACCATTAATCACACCAAGTTTCTTGAGCTCCAATGGAGAAGCCAAGGATTGCCAGGGTGGATGTGATCCTGTGAGCTCCATTTGACTTATTCTTGTGCAGGTTCCAACAATGAGAGTGATGGGGAGAAGGGTGTAGTGGGAGGTGAGTCAGCCTTGAGTGTGAATTGGCGGGATAGGTTTTGGGGGGGGGGGGGTTTTAACTTGTGGAGTTTTCTGGTTTTGGGTAATGTGGGAGGAAGGGGGAGATGGGTTTAGTGAGTGGGGGTCTAATAATGGGAAGAGGTAAAAAGAATTTTGTAAAAATGGTTTAGAAATAAAAGTATTTTTTGTATTTTAAATTTTGTAGTTTTTTTTTTTTTTTTTTAGATTTTTACAAAATTGGTTTTAAAAACGAGAATAGGATTTTGGCTTAAAAAGTTTTTTTTTGAGATTATCGGTATCGGGGAAAAATGGTGAAATGGGTTTTTGGGTTCGGGATAGGATTTTGGGTTGTTTTTCCCCTGATCACTCTCAAAACGTGTCTCGAGCTTCAGAAATGTAGAAAATTGCTTCCCGGCTATGTCTTGACTGCACCTTTTCCAGTTTCAGCTCGATTTATCCCGTTTTCGCTCTGTTTTCAATCCTTTTGTACCTGAAAGACATAAAACACACTCCGAGGATATTTTTAACATATTTTGAGCGTATTTGGGTGTTTTTAGTCATTTTTGAGGTCTTAGGCGGGTAAAAACGATGAGTGAATAAGCACTCATCACAACACGACACATCTATGACACCCGTTATGTTTTGTGGCCCAACATAACAAACCTTGTGTTTTATGGCACAAACACATAAACCATTTAATCTAGTTATAGATACAAGAATATGATACTAGACAATATCCAAGACAATGTGTCTAATAGATATGAAATTCTAAGCCAAACATCAAGAACACAAAGCATGATGTAGTTAGTCTTCCATGAATGAAGATGACAAGTTTCCCAAGCTTGTTGTATAAGATCTTCATGTGCTTGTATGTTTGTGATGGGTGATCACTTCAGTAGGTAAGGATGCAAGATCTCTAGGCTTGCTTTAGAGGATCACTTCGGGAGTATGCTTACAACAAATGAAAGTTAGAAGCATTATGATCATATGAGATGAGGGTGGTTTACATATTTCTTAATGATCTAAGTATGTTAGAAATGGTAGAGAGAAAGTATGTGTGAAGGTGTGAAAATATGGTGAGAAGTGGTTTGCTATTTATAGGCAAAAAGTCCAAAGCAAGCTTCTGCCCCGAGGATCCCTTCCGAGAGGGATCCGTGGGCAATCAGAGGGATCCGCGGACTCTCCTCATTATTTGGGTTATGAGCCATGGATCATGGGTCATGGGTCATGGACTTTGAGCCATGGGTACCCAACTAGATACAATGTATCTAGACAATGGGTTATGAATCATGGGTCATAGGTATGGGTTATGGATCATGGTATTTACCCAACTCATTTACTTTTGTTTATGTATTTTAAAAAACTAGACGAGTACCCGCGCCTAGCGTGGGTTTCTAGCGTCAGATAATTAATAATTTGTGATACTGTGGTGAGTGTTTTGTGTAGCGTTTAAAATAGAACGTGAACCGATGAAATGCAATTGCAAACGGTTGTATTATACGATAACTAAAGTCTAGACAAAATTCTTAACATCTATCAAACAACATATAAAACATTTAATGAAAATGAAAGTAAACATTACATCAGTTATGAGATAAAACAAACAACACACGTTACTTGTCGCGTAAAACTAACAAGGATGTGATTAATGGTGCCGTTGTTAAGAAGAATGCAAGTACCAAAATTAGCATGAATGTGATTAGCCCAAAATAAAAATAAAAAAATTGGCTAATTTTGGCTATTTTATAAAAGATTTACGCACATTTAGCCCCATTTTTCTTTTGAAATGGGCGTATTTAGCCTATTGAAAAGTTAAATGTGCACTAACGGACACATATTTTCTCTTAATTGTAAAACATTATAATCGTTTTTGAAGAAAAACTTATATATATAATATATTTATATAGCGACAAATCGTTTTGTGTTAAAAACGTTTATGGGTTCTAACGAAAAATAATAAAAGTTTGAAGATTTGGGGATTAAACATAATGTTTTGAAACCCGGTACGACCCGGGTGGTTCAACCGGTTGAACCGTTCCCGTCGAAAAACGGGTCGATTTAAACCGAGTCAACCCGTCAGGTTTGGTCAAAATGGGTCAAATTAAACAGGGTCAACCCACCGGTTTTGAAGCGTCCAGGGTCAACCCGGTTTTCAATATGTATTAATAGTTTCAAATTTTCACTTTTTACTTTTTGGTTTTCCTTCATATATAGTGTAACAGGTACCCCAGCGTTGCGGCGGTGTGACGATTGGAGAAATAGATCTCGATGAGACCTGATTCACCAGTTTGTATCGGTTTCAATGGGTCATCTCTAGTTCATTTCGGATGGGTTATTGGTTAGCCGAACTGGTGGCGACACCGGTTTCCGGTTGAACCCGTTGGTTCGATCCGATTTTCAAAACTATATGTACCATCAACTTGTTAGCTTGTATGAAGCTTTGTGTGTTTTATTAATTTGTATAATGTCTATAACAACATGTACTTTTTATTTTAGGGTGTTTTAAAAATAATATTAATTAGTATGTTTAATTATTTTATATTTAGAATTATGTTGTAGCTTGTTTAAATTGTACATTGTGAAAATTTTATTGTACTTTTCAATAAGATAGTTTTAGTGATAAAAAAGTTTATGGGTTATAAACGAAAAATAGTAAAAGTTTGAGAAATTGGGGATTAACATAATATTTTGAAACCCGGTTCGACCGGGAGATTCAACTGGTTGAACCGTTCGGTTAAAAACGAATCAATATAAACCGGGTCAACCCGATGGGTTGGGTCGAAAAAACGGGTCAAATTAAACCGGGTCAACCCGCCGGGTTTGAAGAGTCCTGGGTTAACCCGGTTTTCGATGTGTATTAATAGTTTCCTTTTGAAACATATGTAGGTATTAATAGTTGAAATTACTTTCTTTTTAATTATTTCAACATTTCCTTTTTAATTTTTTTCACATTTCACTTTCTTGACTTTTCACTTTTCAATTTGACCATTTTTCTATTATAGATAGTATAGATGTAAGTAAAAACCAAGATTATTTAAGTGTTTTATATAAACTATTTAACTAAACATGTTTAATGGTTTGTTAGGGGTTTGATCATAACGCAACATAACAAACATGTACGAACCTGTGTTGTAGCATACAAGGACTTGAGTCGTCGAGAGGTGTTGAAACTTGAAAGTATGTTGAGACAAAATATACTTACAAGTAACTTATACATTTTATGTTATATATTACAAGTTACATGTTTGTTATCAACAAAACAAACGAGACTGTATAGATTAAATATCGTAATATTTGTACTAACAAAGCAAACTAAAACCTTGGTGACCAAAGGGATCGGTTTTGATTATAAAAAGGAAGAGAAGTTGTTGAAAATTTTATAAATGTGTTAAGGTATAAATATTGTAAAAGATGGTAAGGTTTTGTATATAAATTGTACAAGTTAAATTGGTGAAATCTATGTATTAAGATTGTGTGTGCCGAATTTTTTGGGTAAACAAAAGAAATGATTAAGTTTTTGTATTCAGATAATTTAAGTGTAGTAGTGTATGTATAAGTGTGCATTGGGTATGCTATGCATGCATGAAAAATGCAAAAGCGCATATTTACGTAATCAACGTAAAAGTTTTAAACCCGTAAATATATAAATGATAATATTTGAAATATTATGCTAGATATGTAGACTAACTTAGTCCGAAGTCGTTGAACATAAATGTAATTTTCCGGTTTACGTGATTTAACTAAATAGTAATACGTGATTGTAAATATGTAAACTTTCAAAATAAAGTATTTTGAGTTTATAGATAAATATTAACCTGAAAAAATACGGGTTGTCACAGATGTGTGTCACCAGAATTATTTAAAATTGATATATGCGTCACCCTCACGAGTCCTACTAAAAAACTCACCGAACCTCACACAAGTTAAGTCCAGTTCACTTATCCAAACTATTGATGTTTCCAAATGGAAACTTAATCACTCACACAAAGATTTCCTACTTATATGATATCGAAAGTATATTTAACATATAAAATGCTTAAACTAAACTACTTGCAACGTTGAATACTCAATTAACTTCATTGTCTGAAATTCATGAAACACAAAAGGAGTTGCATTATCGCTAACTTTTCAAACAAAAAATAACGAAAAATATGAGAGTAAACTCACTTGAAATCCGTGATAAAAATTGTACCTCATAAAGGACCTCCGAATCCAATTGCGTCATCACTTGACAATTGTATTCAAACTTTGCCTACATGTCTAAAGATTAGTTCAATCCTATATATCCTACATAGGTGAAAAACGTGAAATCTTCTTTGGTTATTGATAATAATTTGTGTTAAGAATGATATCTTGTTTTCAAATGCAACCGGATAGAATAGATAGGGAAAAAAAAAAAAAAAAAAAAAACTCAAGGTATAGAACTAAAAAGTGATATGAAGGTCTTAACTTTTTTTTTAATATATGTTGTAACTTAACAAATGCTTTTTTGTTATTTGTTGTCACTTAAAAAAAGTGGTACTTCAAACTTTTTATTAGGGGAGAACACTAAAACTGAAAAATCAAACCAATAACGCTAAAACTGAAAAAACCGCTCCAAAAAACCGCCCCAAAAAACCGAACCAATTCTAAAACCGATGGTGCGATTTTGATTTCTTAAAAAAACGAAAGTTTTGGTTCAGTTTTTGGTTTTATATGAAAAACAGAATCGTCTCATACTAATATTCATAAAACTAATAAAAGATATATAGGTATTAGTTTTGATACAAGTAATCAATAAAGTCCAAAAACAGAGAGACACGTGTATTATATATTCATAACAAGTGTTTATTTAGCTGATGTAATAATTTCGTAAAGTTAGTTTTTTTTTTTTATTTCATATATGTTCACACATCTCATCTTTATATACATGTTATGTAATCTTAGTATTTTTTGAAAAAAATATTCAACTTACATTCTAGGATTTCTTAATAGGTTAATGGCATGTAATAGCAACGTACTTTTCCATTTGTTCACATATCTGATACGAACTCAAAAAAATATCACAATACTCATCCAACTTTTAAATTTTGTTTTATTATCATACTTTTAGAGTCATTTCTTTGCACATGTAGTCTTTTTGACTAATGACCGTTTGTAATTAACTCAAAAATATTTTTTCTTTTTCACATTAAATGTTTTAATCCGTTTTTATACGTTTTTGTCCGTTTTTATATGTTTTTCGTCCGTTTTTATACAAATTATTGGTATGGTTTGTGGTTCGATTCCCCAGGTAGCCACTGACATTACCTTTTTAGAAAATCATGTTTTCCAATCCTTTTTTTCATTATCCGAAAAACATCCATTGAGCTGTTTTTTAACTAAATGTACAAACTCTCCAAAAACGTTGAAGAGGAGTAGTTATGCACAACTATAAACCAAATCCTTTTTATCTAACATTAACTTGGAACCACGTACATCTAGCGCAGCTTTTACTATCATCAACGTAGTTATATGTAAACCCAAACCAAAAAGTCTCCAACCAACAATAATCTTAACGAACCTAAGAAAAGGTAATTGCAAGTCTACATACTTTTACAAATGCATACATAGATCACCCTTACACAATATTTCTTTCTATTACATACAAAGATCACTAACATTTAAACTTACAATTTCCAGAAGCTAAGACATACAATTTGAACACGCCCGCTAATCCATTTTACTTGTTAATCGTGTGAGAAAACAAGAAACACAGTACACCTCCATATTATATAAATTCTCGCCTTTTGTTCCCGGATTTGCTTTGAACATCTCATTATTAGTGACCTCTGTTTTATTGTCTTGAAAGTTGATGAACTTGCAGCCATCATATATCAATACCACAAAACTAAAGCACCTCTGCACAGACACTTACATGTATGATGTTTCTCTATATATAGCCAGCCTAAAGTGCCTACCTTAGTTCAGTAATTCACAAACACAAAGTGATCCACAACTTATGCTACGAAAGGTACATGACATGTTGGGATTATAATTCTAAGGTGACTTTAGTCATCAAAGATAAAGGAAAAACTACTGGCATGTCTCCTTGGGACAATGGCCAAACTTTTCTTAAGATGACATGTCATCAACTTCCTGATCTAGTTGGCAAAAGGGGCCATCCATGTCCTGAGAAACGACCGCAAAAGATGATTTTAAACTAGCATGCATGTTCCGAAGGCACATGGTGTGTTTACATGAATGGTGGTCTAACAACCAACCTTTTTATCTTGTTCTGTAACGCATATATGAACATATTGCTCAGAATTGCGCAATAATGACTACAAACCAGCAATCTCATGTATATTTCTGCATCTTATAAAAATTTTATGACCTTTTTACATTTCTCCGTATATACTAAATGTATTTACGTGTTTATAAGTGTGATCAACAAAAATCACACATTTTTTAAGCCGTGTAGAAAACGATGTACACAAACTATGTATTCATTGCAGTGCTGAGGGCCATACATGTCTTAAAGGGCTAGATAAGATGAGAATTGACATGCATGCATGTTCCAACAGAAATTTGGTATATATGTTCACATTAATATTGGTCAAACAACTGACATTGTTTCCTTTGTTTTTTCCCTTTTTATGTGGATGTACATATAGCGCCCACATAAAATGAGTCACTGATTATTGTTTTAGGTGTATCATGTATGTGGGGTTAAGTTATGACTTACTTGAAGAAACACACGAATCTGTCTTACACATTTGGGTATGAATCAAACAATTTGTCATTCCTTTTGGGTCTTGTACGTGTCCTCAATATATATATAGTAAGTTAGGTACAACTTAAAACCATTATGTAACTGAGCTCTGCCCACTTATTTGTGTGGTCATGTTTGTTTTTCGAACTACACAAAAGAGCAAGCAAATGCTTAAAAACTAAACACTTGCAGATTCAGGATTTGGATCTGAGATCCACTGCCGTGGTAATTCTATTCTAGAATTACACTATAGTAACACATTCTTTAAATGCAGAACTTTATAAGAAATTCTATGGATGAACGCACATACCCGAGGACCACCTCTTGCTTTAACATAAATTTGAATCATCTGTAATTATTACAAAGGGAGGACACCGGCCCAAAATCCGGTATACTATTGTTTTCGAGAAGCATACATCATGTATGCGTAAGATATCATGTCTAACAAACAAAACAGCTTCACGTGATCACTTACTAACTATGAAATTTAAGTTCAATGTTTCAAAGAGAGATGGGACCATTCTTAACACTTCAATATGCTCTTATGTACATCCATGTTTTAAGGTACTTTGATTAGCATGTTAAGTTGACATTTCACTAACGTACTAATTGTGTTCTTGATGGCTGAAACTACTTGTACGTGCAGAGACACAACACCAAACATTAGAACTGTATTTCCAAACTTTCACATGAACTTGAAAGCCAACCTTTTATCTGGTTTGCCCACGTACCAAACTCGATTTCAAGATGAACTACACAATTAGTAGTAACAGCTTATGTATATCGACAAGTGTAAATAAAAACTTTTGGATTTGAGGTTTACTGAAAGTAATTAGTTTGTCATTATACATAGAGCATCTTACAAAGCATTTCTTTCTATATACATACAAAGATCATGAAAATCTAAAACTTACACCCTCCTAACGCTAACTAATGCTTCTCAAACCAGATCCATATAGTACTTCTTAATCTTGTGAGCAAATAAGAAACTTGGTGCACCTCCATATGATATAAATGCGCGCCTTTTGTTCCCGAATTTGCTTTGAGCATCTCACTAGTGACCTTTGTTTCAATAACTTGAAGGTTGATGAACTTGAAGCTGCCATGAGAAGTTGAAGTTGAGAGTATTAGGGAACTTGTTTAACTCTTTGAATGAAAATATTCTACACATGTACTTACATGTCTCTCTATATATAGGCCTAATTATAGCAACTTATCCAAAGCGTAAAATCGACAATTCCAAAGCAATAGACAGCTTTTACTACATAAGGTACACGACATTATAGCGCTATTGTTTTGATTCTAGTCAATGCCGCTTTGGACAGATGATAGATTTTTAGTATGTGGTATATTTGCATACCCCTCACCCTTCAATTCATTTTTTTTTTTTTTTGTGGGGTTCATAAGATAAGGGCTAAACTACTGGCGTGCCTCCATGGACCAATGGCAAAATTATTAATTAAAATGACATGTCACTAACCTTCTATCCTAATGGTCAAAAGGGGCCATCTATGTCTTGAAAAATGACTTGATAAGATGATCACAAACATACATGTATGTTTCAATAGCACATGGTGTGTTAACATGAATGATTGGTTAAACAAACCAACATCGCTTCATGGAGCCCATGGATAAGTTACTATAAACCTGTTAAAAAGTCCGGTTTAATCAAATATTATGAGTGATTTAAGTTAACATATATCCACATACATGCTTCTGGTTTTTGCATGATTTTTGTATATTAAGTGGTCATTTGAGTTGTTGTTTTCGATCAATAGCGCATATGTTACATATATATTGCTAGTTTAAACTTTAAAACGGCCAAGTAACTAAAATTAGTAATGAAATCATAACTGATACTATACTAAAACTAGTCTCACGAGTCAAAAGCACAAAAATGTGTTTTGTGGGTTCAACTGGACCCTCTTTGGTATATGTGGCTATGTACATATATACCAGCATTTTGGTTTGTGATTTTGTGGCTCAGAGCAGTTGAAAAGCTGAGAGCTTTGGTTGCACGTTTTGAGTATGAATGAGACAATTGGTCATGTACAGTGTAAGTTAGGTACACCCCATAACTTCATGTATTCCCTACCATGTTCCCTATGGGATCAATATACAAACACAGACAACAAAAATCAGTAAATGACTTTTAACAGTTTTAACACATTTCACCAAGGTAAATATACGTTTAACTATTGGATACTTTCTCATCAAAGGTAAACTTTTTGTTTTTGTTGTGTTTCAAGTCGGCAATTGTCTGTAAAGTAGCATGAAACTTAATAATATCAGAAACTTTTTTTCGTGTGTTTAATTGTGTCTCTATTTGCATACTTCCACTAAAACTCAAAACTGGCCCGGGGTTAGTTTGTTCAAGATTCCGGATGTCGGGTATATGTGATTATAATGGGGTTCAACCCACATGCCAAACTCTTGTCCTGGTGTTGTTGGTGAACATTAGCCATATATGTGTCATCATAACCTTATCGATAGTAGATGTTAAGAAAATGACAATTCTTGTCCAACAAGTGCGTGTCTTTTGGTTCAGGCTTTAGTTTTGGATTTGTTGGCAATAATGGATTTCGATAACAGATATATACTGCTACATAAGCCTTCAAATCCAATTTTTGTGGTAACAGATCGAGAAAATAGTTTTCCAAAGCTGTCACAGACTGGTTTTTTGCTTAAAGGAACTGTCTTTGACCAACTTAGTTGCATATACTAGAACGATATTTGTGTTGTAGCTTTCAACTTTTTTTCAAACAGAGATCGTTACTAGCTCAGCTTAATTATTTTGTCCGAGCTCATTAATATGTTAGTTTAGTTTGTAAATTCATCAGTCCAAACGTTTTAGTGCCCGTGCAAAGAATGATGGAGATGTCTGTTTTTCAACTTCAACATTTCGGATTTTGAACAATTGTATGTCCTGAAGTTGTAAATGGTGTCATATTACTGTATCATGATAACATAAGCAGCTATTGTATTGCAATGTTTGCTAATACAGTTTTTAGATCATATATCAGGGCTTTTTTGGTATCGATATAGAATCATTACTGGATGAAAGTGTTTTTTTAATCTCAGATCGCGGATGCATGAGATATACATGCATAACTGCAGGTCTGGGAGCAAGATGAGATAGACTTAACTTGATGACCATGGGTAAAGGTCAAACCCGCTTATATAGCTCAACATAACTTCATGACACAGACTCAAGCTCAGAAGATTCAAAGCCGATTTGAGAGCTTTAGTAGCTCAAAAATATTTATCAGAAACAATGTTTTATTATATAGCTCTATTTGAGCGTAAATAACTTACAGGACTCAACCTTTACCCGTTCTAGTTACATGTATGTTAGCATATTGCTCTTGGAAAATTCGGCAAGAATTTGATCCAAGTCCTTATAAGCAGAAGTTTTGCTTGTCGTGTGTATCAAACTCGTATTATGTACATGAACTTGTTAAAGTTCACAACTAGCACTAAACTAAAATATCGATAATAGCTCTACTTGTTTACAGCCGCACGCACAAGATACAAATAAACTAAAAGATATGCACTTCAATAAAGTAATAAAACAATACACAGTATTCTACTCAACCAAACCATTACGTAACAGATGTACTCATAATGCCTATCCAATTTAACCCCGGATATCAAGAGTAATGACATTAAGCCAAATAACAATCAAATCAACTAGAACCAAGATGAAAATTTAATATTAACTCACTACCATGGACTTACAAGGAACTTGTAATCTATACTTGCGGGGTTTATGGGACGCATCTCATTCTTTGTCCAACGCCTTCTGGATGTCTCCCTGTAAAAAATCTCATAAGATCGCCAAAAAAAAAAAGGGATGAAGCTTACAAATAGGTCGATTCAAACACATAAAAAGTAGTTAAAAAGAAAACAGGTCAAATTGGTTTGAGAGGGTCGAATGCATACAGCATATAAGCTTTAACCAAACACCCTTTAATATTGTGTTAATATAGTTTTGTCATTTGATTTGATGCAAACATAATTGTAGATGTTTCAGACCCGCAGAACCTATTTTGACTATCCAGCTAGTCCATTTTGCAACAGAAATCTAAGAAGGTGTGTAACGAATTACCTCAATTGATAAAGGTGACGTAGTTGTTCCATAACGACCTATAACCCGACCTTCTTTGTCCACCAGAAACTTAGTGAAGTTCCATTTGATGCTAGACCCAAATATAGTCCCTTTACTCGCTTTAAGGAACTTGTAGACAGGTGCTGCATTTGGTCCATTGACACGAACCTACACAAATCAATCAGTTAAATTTGACCCACTCAGCAAACAAATCAGTATAACCTCACATATGTTTATTTGAATATGGATTATAAAGTACTCGCTTTATTAAAGATGGGAAATTCGGTATTAAATCTTGTGCAAGCAAATTCTTCAACTTTCTCACTTGATGCGGGCTCTTGCTTCAGAAATTGATTACATGGAAATGCCAAGATCTCAAGTCCTGAGAGTGTCAAAGTACGATAAGTAATTTTTAGCGTTTCACAATTGACACTATACCATTTCAATAATTAAATGAAATCATCATGTGTGTATTATACTATTAATACCTTTGGGCCAAAAGTCAAAAAGTAAACTGAGTTTGTGTTATTCGTTCCCGCAGATACTTTAGAGCTACTCCCCTCCCCCAACCAAAAGAGTTGGTGTAGCTATTGGATCCAGTTTGGGCTTAGCCAGGTATTTGGATTAGCTTATTTTGAGAACTTTAACTACTTAAGGGGCGTAGGCAGACATTTTGTCGGGTGGATTCAAAACTAATATTGGCAACGTTTGTATACAATCTCGGTGGTTTCAAAGTGGAAATTTATGCTTAATTGTGCTAACCTTGCACTAAGATTATGAAGAAAAAAATGGTATTATTGTTTAGTAGGTTCAAAGCAAACGGGGGTTATTGGCTTTACCTATCTAAATAAAATCCCCAAATTACATTGCTCGAAAACTACAATAGGTTGTGAGTGTCAGTGATTGCCAAAAAAATAACTATGATAATTGATACATACCTTTAGTGTTGTACTTTTTGTAAAGCTCATTCAACTTAGGATAATTAGCATTTGTAAATCCACTGTTTCAACCCCCAAAAAACAAACAATTCATATAATCAGTGACAAAAACACACACATTATATTACTAAACCTTAAAAAATAAGCAATAAATAAATAAATACCATTTGGAAGCAACATTAACAATAAGAACAACTTTGCCTTTGTAAACACTCAGATCCACTTCCTTACCTTTGCTATCCTGCACAAAAAGAGTTATAAAAAAAAACATTATAACATGAAATAAGTTTGTGTATGTTGGGATGGAATTATTGATTGATACCTTGACAGTGAATTCATGAATTGATTTTTGAGGTACAGATGAAGAACCACCCATTGGGTACTCTGTTTATCAGGGTTTATTGGGTTCTGTTCTTTTTTTCAAGATATGTTATGTTTATCCTGTAAAGTGCGCTTGCTCCTGTTGTACTTGTTTTTTCTCAAACTTTATCTTAAAAAATGTTAAGGTTACATGATAAAAAAAAACTTCTTTAGAAGGGGTTACGAGAAAACCAAATATTAAAAGTTGAAAAGTTAAAGCGTTAGAAAAGCTGGTAGAACGACTCGAACCCTTGACCCGATGTTGAGAGTCATCAGGACCACAACTCGCGTCATTACAACAATGCTAGAACTATCTATCTATCTATTTAAACTAATAAAACACAGTTTTTTTCAACCCCCTAATCAATCTATATTTATACTACTTTATAATGCATTTAGAACTTGCTATAAAAGGAAGTCTTAAAATGTTTAAGACAACACACTTGCTAATAGTAGAAAATGAAGTTACATATGAAGAATTAAATGTCTTAAATTTGTAAAATGAAGTTACATACGAAGAATTAAGTGTCATAAATTTGTAAAATGAAGTTATATATGAAGAACTAAGTGTCTTAAATTTGTAAAATGAAGTTACTTCTAAAGAATTAAGTGACTTAAATTTGTAGATGGTACATAAATGACTTTGTATTGAGCTTTAAATTGCTTAGAAAATTCACTGAAAATTTCTCAAATGTCACTTTCATGATTTGCCTCAATATAAAAGGTATTGCCTCCAT
Source organism: Chrysanthemum makinoi (assembly GCA_910596185.1). Taxonomy (NCBI): domain Eukaryota; kingdom Viridiplantae; phylum Streptophyta; class Magnoliopsida; order Asterales; family Asteraceae; genus Chrysanthemum; species Chrysanthemum makinoi. The sequence goes on along the minus strand of OU343223.1, from coordinate 90,194,559 downwards.
TGCATAAGACCAATATATGAGAGTCGTGACCGTGATGCATGATGCCAGAAAAGTTAATTCTCCAATGCTTGTACATTTTATGCATATTTTGTTAAAAACTACATGTATATTAAACACGGTTTGGTACTGGTAACCACAGATATTTGAAAACAAATTCGAAATCAAACCTGGATAAAAGGGTTTTCCGATTTTGGGTTTTTCAGTTTATGTTTCTTGGGTATCGTCTTCTACGATTACAGATTGAATGGGTTGACTTAGCTAAAAGTTGAAATATGCAACATGAAATTCTTTCAATCCGTAAACTTATTGTCAAAAATCATATTGAATTTAAAAAACATAGTTCACAGAAAATTATCATTTTAGAGTACCCGCCGCTGTAATGCGCTGGTAATCTGCTAGTTTTTTCCTAATATAACTAATCCTCTCATTAAGACACGTGGCAAAGTATCTCATTTGCAAAAAAAATTGGAGAAGCAACATATTATTTAGACATACAATACGTTTTTAAAAACATTATCAAAGTGATGTTGACTTTGTATATGTCCCCCATTTGCATTTGGAAAGCATTGATATCACGAAATCAATCATCCTTGTGTTAATCTTTACTCAAAATAAGATATTTGATTGATACCTTAAATTGAGTCCATTTAACCAAAAGTTTCATCTTCTACTTGGGCTCTATATGAAGCTCTTATTATATAAAGCGTTCGTCTTCAATTAGTACTCCGATAATACTTCACTTCTTTTGTCATCAAATTCTTGCTGCTCTCACCATCAATTTTGTAATTGAAAAAGAATGGATGTGATTTACATCGGTTAATCTATACTACTCCCTCCGTCTCAATTTAATTGTCCATATTTCCATTTTTGGATGTCTCAAAAAGATTGTCCATTTTCCTTTTTTAGTAAAAATTAGAGAATCTAAATAGGGAATATTCTATTCGTGTGGTTGAAAATTAAAGTGGCCACACTTTTATTAAACTTTGTAATTTCTCTCTCCTGACAATTAAATTGAGACGGAGGGTACTATATAAAGCATTTAAGTTGTGGGCTCCACAAAAAATTAAGATAAGGAGCTCCAATCATTGAGTGACATGCGTCACTTCTCTAACTAAAAAATAACAAAAAGGGAGGAGCTCTAACAAACTAAAATAAGGAGCTTCAATAATGGGGTGACACATGTCACTTCTTAACTAATTAATCACCTTTATTTTTAAATTTAAATATCTTTTAATTCGTTTGATTTTTTTATGATCTAATTTCACTATATTTTTAAAATTTTGTGCTCTTTAATTCAACATCTATTTTGATATATTTTTATGAGTTTTTAGTTTTTACAATTTTAGTAGGTTTATTTTATTTTGATTCAAATTTTTATAACTTTAACCTTTATTTCAATCAATACAAACTTTATTTATCAAAATCATTTACTTTTGGAAAAGTGTTTGACGGGAAAGAGATTGTGAAGGTCTTTTTATATGCGCGAATAATGATGTCACGGGAAAGATACGAAAAACCCAAACAAACATATACAACTAACACATATACATTTAGAGAGTTGTGAAATGAATTCACTAAGCGGGTAGGGAATTGCGAGGAGAGTTGAGTTAGCAATTCATTTACTATATTTATTATATAACTATATTTATCGCCGCCGCTGTGCGCGGGTATCCAACTAGTAATCTAATATTCTAATTGGTTTATAACTTCAAAATTGGAAAGCCACGGTCCATCTTTTTTGAACACTTGATCCTCATCTTCTTAGTTACAGCTTTCATGTTTTGTAATTTGTTGCAATGATCTATAACAATTTAGTCGTCAAAAAGTTTTTAAGTTTGTTCATCATCTAATTTGCACACTTTTTATAATTTTTTAGATACGATTTGTAATCGTATCTTTTTAGTGTTTTTTAGATAGTACTACCTCCGTCCCAAATTATAAGTCCAGTTTGACTTTTTGACTCAAACTTTGACCTTAAATATTTTTGTTTGTATTATATAATACTTGATCCAAAAATCATGAATTCCCCTTCTGATAATGAGGAGTTAGTCATGATTTTTATCATGATTTTCTTTCTTTTCTTCACATACGGTGTGACTTCTCCATGTCTTAATTCCTTCGGGAATGAGGACACTATTTTTGATCCCGGCATTTTTATTTATCATCTTTTGAGCCGGTTCTATCTATATCTCATCGGTGTGGAACTTTCACGTGCTTCAAATGTTTGTCCAAACATCTTGAATGAAAGTCCGATGGAGATTGTTTCTTCCACTTTGCTTCCCCATGAACCAATTAATGCGGGGTCGAGTCAAGCTAGCGACTCGGAAATCAAAAACAGTAGCATGCCATATGGGTTTTCACCCATATTTCTGACTTCTTTCTATTTTCTACCACCCTAGTGTGGGGGTTGCCCCACATGTTGTGTATATATATAAGTTTCAAAAAAAAAAAAAAAATCTTTTCTAAATAATGGCCGTAATATTTCCCTTTTACGTTCTTTGTTTCGGCATATAGTAGGTACTTTGAATATTGAGGGCAATATTCATTTCTAAGTGTGGGGGGGAATTCTCACGAATTTTATTATATATTATCCGCCTAATTCCCCCGTTTTTGGCCAAATTTTTTTTTGGAGTAAGTGTTTTACACTTACTCATTTGGTTATCAGTCCGCCTTGTCTAATAAACAAAAGGATTGGCTAATCCAGGAGCAAACGGCTCTTGGTAAAGATATCTCAAATCCGTTGACGGCTTGCAATTTGCCCAAAATTGTATGGTTCTCAACTCACCATATCCTAAAAAGTGAAGAGTTGGCTAGCCCGCAAGGTTATGGCTTGTGGTAAAGGCAGTGGAAAATCCATAATTGGTATTCGGCTCACCAAAGATAATTCGATAATTTATCTAAGAGTTGGCTAGTCCGAAGGTGCGGCTTCTGGTAAAGACAAAATCAAATCCGTTGAAAGCCGGTGGTTTGCTCAAAATCACATGGTTATCAGTGTACCATGGTTCTTACTGCCCGAAACATTTGGCTACTCCGAAGTGATGGCTTTTGGTAAAGAGTTTTTAAAATCCATTAAAGTTCAAATCATTGCTAGGGACTAGCAATATCTTAGTGTGGGGGATTGATGAGTGTCTAAATACTCATCATTTTTTGTACTATATAAAGCTGCGAAATCATCGAAAACACTCAAAAGCATCAAAATGATAAAAATATCACAAATCAGTGTTTTATGTGTTTTAAATGCAAAAATATCAAAATCAGATGAAAAACATATCAAATTTGCAAAATTGGCGTTTTAGTCCCCAAGTTTCAAAAGTTGTCAAAACAGTCCCTGGTATATCAAAATAAAGAAAAATGTCATTTAAGGTCCATGGGATTCAAAAGTTGTCAAAACAAACCTTTGAAATGTAAAATTTGCAAAATTACAACTTTGGTCCTTAAACTTTGAAAATTGTCATGTTTAGTCCTTCAAATTTCAGAAAATGGCAAATATGGTCCTTTATTTATTTGAGAATGACAATTTTGGCCCTTGGATAATATTTCAGAAATCACAGCTTTGGTCCTTGGAGTTTTGAATTTACATGAATGGTCCTTGTGTTATTACTACAACCAAATGGACCCTAGTTACTACTTAAGCCCAATCCAATACACCCCCTGACCCGGTCCTTTTACCCATCCAACCCGTTTACCCACTCCCCAACCCGGTCAAACCCGTTTACCCCAAGTCAAATAAACACACCCCCTTGGCGCGTTTTTCTCCTTCTCCCCCACTTGATACCTGCTCACTCCATCTCCCACACCTCCACCTCAACCCCCCTCATATCCTTTGTCCCCTCCACCTCCACCACAAAACAAGAATCATTAAATGATCCTTTCCCCTTAACACTCAATCCTTCCACCTGGCTAAAACCATTTCCCGCCAAAAATGATCCTGTGGCCAAAAATCACTCAAAGCATCCAATGGTCCTAGAGAGAGGTGGGATAAGTTCAGAAAGAGGAGAGAAGCAGAGTGGGGGTATAAATAGAGCAAGAGTTGCATGAAGAAAGGAGTAGCTAGTTTTATCTTTTTCCTTTAATGTCGTTTTTTAATTAAATGTTTTAGTTTTAGTTAAAATGTTGTAATTTTAGTTTCAATGTATCACATGTAAGTGAAAACATCATTGTATGTGCTTTTGAGTTTCAATTCAAGTCTTTTATATAAATTCCAAGTTTTAAGTCTACTGTTGAAATTTTCAGTTTCAAACTCTATTGTCCAAGTTGTTAATTGCTTATTTTTAAGCTTTACCAAGTTCATTTAAGCTCAGCATAGCTTTTTGCAAGCTTATAAGTTATTTTGAAACAAAATTGTTTCTTGGTCAACAAAAGCCAAAACTGGCCAAGAATGGTTTTGGTGATGATGTGGGATGATGCAGAGGTGGAAATAGGTTGGAATAGCTTAGGTTAGAGTAGGATTGGGTTTAGTTTTAGCCTGTAAACAGCTGGACTCATGTGAGTGATTATCCCATTTTCAAGTTTCAAGTCAGATTTCATATTTTGTTTGTACTGATATTTGTAGTTATAAACTGTTTAGACTTGTTTATATAGTTGTATTTAGGTCATGTAAGTTTAGTTTGATCATTGGTCTAAGTCAGTTCAGTAGCCTAAGTAGTTTTAATTGCTTATCAGTGGTTTGTAAGGGGTGTTTGGATCTGCTGCTTTAACTAACTTTGAGGTTTGTTTAGTAGGAGATTTCTGTTGCTTAGGTCTTATGCAGTTGTAATAGAGTCATTGTGGTCAGTCTTTTGCATATTCATAAGCTCAAAGTCAAATTTCACTTAAACCTGTCTTTAACTCTTAACTGTTAGGATTTTGGGTACAAATTTCATATCAATGATTCATGAGTAGGTTATCTAGCTTAATCTAGTTTCATTATAGCTTAATACATCATAGTTAATCAGTGGTTTAAGTTTTAAACTCATATAAGTCAACAATTCAGTTCTTTATCAAAAGTCAAATTGCAAAAGCAGGTTTGTGGCCAACTGGAGTGAATTTTCTTGGACTCATCTTTGGGCCAATTTCAGTGATTCTTGTTGTTTTAAAATATTCCCTTGGTCTATTTTCTCATGTCCATTTTAGTATATTTTTGCAATTTTTCTATAAGCTCAAAGGGCTTGTGATCAATGGCTTAAATCCCGTGCGGGCACTAGGCACTGCAGGGATTATGCAGATCTTGCTAGCCTTGCATAGAGCTCATCTTAGATCACTAGGGTCTGAACTTTGGTTTGCATGTTCCTAGCCAGATCTTCTTTAGGTTCCAATTTGTAGTTTTCAATTTCAGCTTATCTAGCAGCTTGTGCATAAGCTCAAAGTAGGCACCTAAATTCTGTTTTTAGCTTATATCTCATTCCATCAAATCTGTGCTAGCTTGCCAATCAGAGGTTTAAGCTTGTTGATTCTTGTTGCATTTTAGTTATTTTAGTATATTTAAGTTTCTGTTTTAGTTGGGTGCTTATTGGTAGCCATTTGCTTATTCTAGTGCTTATTTCACAAGCACTTGTACTTCAGTTTCAAATCCCTCCACACAACCCCTGTTTTTTATATTTTTCCTAGGTTCTAAATATTATTTTAGAGTTTTCCTGAAATTTTCATATTTTTCCAAGCTTGTTTACTATTTTTCTTAATTTAAATTAGTTTTTAAGAATTTTTAAATAGCATTAAATACAAAAAATTAAGAAAAGTTTCAAAAAAATAATTTTTCATTTTTATTAGGTTAAGATAAATATATAAGTCATAAAAAGTATTTTTTCCATAATTTTCTTAGTTTAAAAAGTATTTTCTAGCATTTTAATTAGTTTTAAATAGTTTTAAATTAATAATAAATATATAAAAAGTCAAAAAAATATATTTTCAGTTTTAAAATTAGTTTTATCATATTTTAGATTTTTCTAAGTCTTAATTTTATTTTTCTAGTCTTATTTCATATTTTCTTTTATTTTAGAGTATTATTAAATAGTTTAAAATAGTTTTTAATTAATAATAATTAATTAAATAGTTATAAAAATAATTTTCTTTTTCTAAATATTTTCTTTTATAATTAGGTTTGTAAAATGTCATTTTCATATTTTTAGGACTTTTATTTCTTAGATCTCACTTTTTATTTTGTACGTTTACGTAATTTTATTTAAACGTAAGTTTTAAGTTTTAAACGTTCATCATTTTAAATATAGTGATAGCGTTTATTTAATATTTTTTATCTTTTTAAATTTCTTCTTAATTTGCATTTAAGTCGCTTTAATGTATAATCTTTTTCAGTAGTGTAATTTCCAAACAAAATCCTTTCCGATCACTATCCTTAGTGATCATTCTATCGTCTGATCAAGTGTTTGCACACCATTGAGTCTCCGTGGGACATAACGACCCGGGAATTCATTGTATTCTCCAGGACTTCATTGCATTTGTTTCTGAGCTGTTTTAAGCTTCTTACGGTTGGCCATTCACAAGTGGCCGGCTTGTGTGATTAGACTTGACGGTTTTGCACAGATCATCTATTAATTTTCGTCGTTAATAAAGATGGACTAAAGACTTTATTTAGAGACTTGAATTAGTCATGACTCATTATCAAACATATGAAGTTGGTTGTTGCGAAAGAGTTGTTATTGCTATTGTCAGTGGAGGACTAGACAATAGGTATCATATTCGCAAAATTCCTTATTTATATTATCCATGATAAAAATTAATTTTTATCCACAGTTGGAAATATTCAGCTATGAATGTGCAAATTGAGTGTGACCTTCTATGGTCTTTGAAGAAAATATTCAGCTATGAATGTGCAGTTGGAAATAATCATGCGGATCATGCAAAATTGACTGAGCATAAAGTTCGTTTTTGACTATGGCTTTTGAAGGATGCATCTAATGACGACAACTTTGTCACTTTGTATATATAATAAATTAGATGGGTTTGGTCTTTTAATATCATTTGGTCTAAGTTGAAGATGATCAAGTTTTTTTAGGTTCTTAATATACATGTTTTAGATTTTGTATCGTGCAAAACGAATAACGGGGGTAGGTTAGAGTATTTGGTTGCTGTATTGGGCCCGATTAACCATTGAACTCTTCATAAGTTAATAATAGGCACACTTGGAGTAGGACAAACATGTATCATAACAAGCTTTTATCCAAATGTTTAGAAATTTCTTGTCATTTTCTTATACTTTGTTAACCATGAGATTAAAAGGTCACTTTGTATGAGTTAATGGAAAAACCAAGATGTTTAACAAAAGTTATTTTTCTTGCAGTTTTACACGTTATAAGAATATTCAAGGAAAACACTGTGATATGTCATATGTTACCTGCAATATTATTACAATGTCTTCTTAAGTGATGAATCGACTAATAAGGAATCCAAAGAAAGCACACATATTAACATCCTATTAGCATCGAAGGTAAACTATGAGTTTGGTCCAATTTTGTTGACATGGTATGTGCTTTACATGAAGATAATTTGAATAAGGGGACCCTCAAGTTGTCTAATATGAACTCTTGTGGTAAAAATGAAATATACCTGCAGTTTCGAGGATTCGATTTTAGATATAGCTAAAGCACCCAACTTTTTTACATATAGCTATTTTATTTATGGGCAAAGGGCACGAAAATGTAACTAACTTGCCACTTTTTGTTTGTTGTGTAACCATTTTTATTTTTTCCTATTGTATACATTATACTTTTTAATTCCGTCTATTGCGTGTATCTTACAACAATTTTGCCCCTACCTGTTAGTAAGAGTGTTGATAAATGTAAGGGTTAAATTCATACAAAATACATACAATATATGTAATTCAAAAGTATGATATATATACAATAGAAAAAAATAAATACAATTACACAAAAAGGCAATAAATAGCAAGTACATTACATTTTTGTGCCCTTTACCCTTTATTTATGTATTCTTTGAACGAAAGCAACTATCTCCCGGTATATATAATAGGCATAACCTGTCAACTCATAAAGCGACATAATCATGAAAGAAAGCCACCTCGGTACAAAAAAATACATGGCATTAATGACTCAACATATACTTCCTCCTAACACAGATCTCTCATCAAAAAAACATAACCAAAAATCTCGCACAAAATCAAAGCTAATTCTATTCATGATTCAAAATCAAAACATAAATAATCGCACAATATCAAACCAGATTTCACAAGTCTCACAAAACGCACACCAAATCAACCTATTTTTTCATGTTGTGGATCTTCTAAATCAAAACCCACACAAAAATCACGCACGAAATGTTCAATGAATGATCTCCCCATTGCAACCAACAACAATTTCTGGTCATTTTTCTAAGGTAATTTTATATTTTTATTTTTTGTTCCGATTAAATCAAATTAGGTTAGCCGATTAATTTTGTGTGACGAATAATGAATCAGTTTTGTTACTATAAAGTGTTCGATGAATTTACATACCAAGTGTTTGATGAAAGCCAGTGCTTAGAAAAATAAAGTTGGCTACACAAAACGACAGTAAATAGCAAGTTGATTACATTTGCATGCCTTTGTCCTTTGTTTATTTATTATTTTGAACGAAAGCAACTATCTCACAATATATACACAACATATATATGTCACATGTCCTAAGCAGAATTGATCTCAAAACTCTTCAGTTGGGGAACTTTCTCACACATAGTCTACCATAGACGAAACATCACAAGTTTAATTGGAGAGGTCAAACTGTAATATATTTTTTTAGAGGGGTCAATTTACATTTTCATTTAATATTTCTACGCTTACTACTGCAAAGTGTAAAAGTTAAAAATATACTTGTGGCTAAAAATTTTGAGGGGGCCACGACATTCCCGTCCTTACTAAGTTCCATCCTTATAGGTATCATTGATACACAAGCTAATTGATGCATATAACTATTGTTTTCTAATCAAACTTGGGGATTATTATAGACCCGATATACATCTGTCAAATGGTTTGCATGAAATTCATGTGAATATGCTTACCGAAGATTAGGTCATCAAAAATTAATCAACACACCTTTATATTCCCGCAACAAATACAAGTTTCTCAAGACCAAACGTCGTAATATGTGCGTATTGATCTTTGTATTTTCTTTTGGTCATTTAACTGTTTGTTGATTATAAATATATTTATTAGTGTGAGTCTAACATTCAACTATGTATACTTATCTTTTTATTTTTCAATATCTAATTATATAATATATGATTTATTGTCTATTTTTTCCTCTCTTTTAGAAAACCCGTCAATTTGACGGGTCATTTAGCTAGTCTACATATATATTGATGTACAAAATATCTTATTTACTATACGCTCTTTTCTAAAAGTTACGAGAATCACTGCAAACCATTTTTAAAAAAACGAATGTTTATGTTGAAGATGTCCAATATACCTTGAATTGAACTTACATCAATTTAATAAGTTGTTTTAGAATTAGATTAAACATTACTGATTGCTACTCCTACTTATCTATTATTTTGAGAAGTTTAATATTTTTTGGATGTTAATTGATCATTCGCCAAAATATTAAATGCATACAGTAAATGCATGTTTAAAATGTCTTTAGTTAAGAATTTTAATTGAACTTATGATCTATTTACTCAAAATCCTACAATATTTGTTACTTTTCTTGTCACATATCAATATGGTACTCATGACCGTCTTCAAGATGTTATAGATATATACGGTCCAAAACGATTTCTCATAAAACAACCATTAACAACCCAATATTTTAAGGAAACCTAACTAACTCAAGCGGAGCGAAATCATTGATCCAGTGCTTAGGAGTCAAGGAACTGAAAGACAAAGATTAACTTGCATGTTTACAATAGTTCAAGAAAGTACGTAAAAGATATCAAGCTGCCGCTTAAATACATAAACAATGCTAGAATAAATAAGTACAGTGATCAAATCAGAACTTTGTGATAAGTAAGTTCAACTTATAGCATTTATATAGTTAGTGAAACTCTTATTTAAGAATCTATGCCGTTCACGAGTTATGCAACCATAAGTTATATAAAAAGTTGTTGTATCATTTTGGTACACGAAGGAGATCCATCCTAAAAACGTATATGTGTTCATTTGTGATTTAACATACATTTCCCACATGAAATCCTTACATGTGGGCTTGACATGTTAGACTAATTCGGTTTGGACACAAGAATGGTTTGGGCTTAGCCCGCCAAGCTATATGTATACATGTGACATTTGTGACATGACACATCAATATATCATTTCATCACATGTTTTATTATTGTTTTTACTCATAAATTTATACTACGTAACCCTTTTGATAGGGAACTGATTAACACACTTATTATTTTTGTTGAAACATTTTAATCTATAAGCAGTTAAAGTAAGGGTTAATATACAAAAATGTTACTAAACTTTCAAAAAAATTTGTCCTAAGTCACTAATGTTTGTATTCTGTCATCTAGGTCACTATACTTCACGGGTTTTTCACATATGTTACTAAACCATTTTATAAGTGTCACCCTAGTCACTCGAAGGATTGGTAACCGGTTGTGGCACATACGTTACTAAACCTATACAAACAAGTCACTAAACTTTGCGAAAAATTTGTCTTAAGTCACTAATGTTTCATTCCTGTCATATAAGGTACTAAACTTTGCTAAAAATTTGTCCTAAGTCACTAATGAAAAATTTGTCCTAAGTCACGAGTTGTGGCACATGTTATTGAACCTTTAAAATTTTACGTTTTATACGATTTTATACACCTTTTATATGTTTTAATTCATTTTTATTCGCTTTTATACGTTTTGTTTGTTTTGTACGCTTTTGTCCGTTTTATACGTTTTCGTCCGTTTTGTCCCATTTTTCGCGTCCGTTTTGTCCCATTTTTCGTCCGTTTTATACGTTTTTATGTTTTCATCCGTTTTATACGTTTTTGTCCGTTTTTATATGGTTTTGTACATTTTTATCTTTTTTTTTCATACGTTTTTATTCGTTTTCATCCGTTTTATCGTTTTCATCCGATGCATTTTATCGTTTTAGTCCATTTTTCTTATGTTTTCCCCGTTTTTCTATGTTTCATTCGTTTTCGTCCCTTTTTTATGTTTGAAAACATAAGAAAATAGGTGAAAACGTAAGAAAACGAAAACATAAAACGGATGAAAACGAATAAACGGATGAAAACAAAACGATATAAATAATATAAAACCATATAAAACGGACAAACGTATAAAAACGGATAACGTATAAAACGGACAAAAGGACAAAACGATAAAAAGCGGACAAAAACGTAAAAAAAAACAAAAACGTATAAAAACGAATGAAAATGAATAAAAACGTATAAAAGGTGTATAAAATTGTATAAAACGTATAATTTTAAAGGTTCAGTAACATGTGCCACAACTCGTGACTTAGGACAAATTTTTCATTAGTGACTTAGGACAAATTTTTCGTAAAGTTTAGTACCTTAGATGACAGGAATGAAACATTAGTGACTTAGGACAAATTTTTCGCAAAGTTTAGTACCTTAGATAACATGTGACAAAACTTCGTGTGTATACCTTAACGGTAACAACCGGTTGTCTCACTATTGGTATCCAAGATAACCGGTTACGTAAAGTATAGTAACGTAGATGACAGAAGATAAACATTAGTGACTTAGGACAAATTTTTTTGAAAGTTTAGTAACTTTTTTTGTATATTAACCCTTAAAGTAAGTTCTCATTAATGGAATGTGTCAAATTCAGAGTGTCAAATTCAGAGATGCTCAAGTAGTATACTACGTATGTCGGAATATATCATACAAATCATCACATGCATTCCACTTTCTTTTTTTGGTAACCATGATTTTCAACTTTTTGACCGACTAATTCACGGGGTTTGAATCCACAGTCACGCAGACTTAAACCAGATAAAGCCCTCCCTTTTCAGAAGGTGCGTGGCCAACATTTTTTTACCACTTCTTTTCATTATTTCCATATATCTTACATGAAATGCCGTCGTTTTATGTTGAGCTTGAAAATGGAGTTGTTTTCGCCCAATTTAGAATGTGTTTGTGGATGCGGGTTTTTTAAGTTGGACTTTCTTTTTAAATTATACATCGACATTAAAAAATTTATACACATGTGCTAAAAATATACATAAAACATACATTTAAAAAATAGAGCTAAATAGTTGCATGATAAAAGATCGTTAATAAAAATAACTGGAAAAATGTTTCCAAAAAATTAAATAACAAATTGGCTCCGCCACAACGCGCAGGGTATATCTTCTTGTTTTTAAACGTTCTTCTAACTTTTAAGTTTAAAGCGTTGATGAATCACTTTTGTCAACTTAAAATAATTATATTATCGAGTCAAAGTATAAAAACTTTTACAAAGGGAATGGTCTATTTTTCTTGCATGAATTAACCAACAACTCTATGATAACTCATAACTGTCTATTTCAGATTTTTTTTCTAGTAATCAATCTACTCTGGTCCTACTAAGATCCTCCGTGTGTTAATCTTAACAAGACGTACGTAACTATGTGTTACCACTTTATTAGTTTAAATAAAATAGTTATAACACCTACGCTATGTGTTGTTAGTTGTTACTTACGTGTTTACTTAACGTTTTAACCGTGTGCATAACGCGTTGATAAGCGGCCCACAGCGACTGAACTGTAAATGGGCCTATTGGGGCCTGTGGAACATTCTCTTGTACATATATGTGAGTAGGACACTGACTGACTACACTCAACTTTATTGAATTTTTTGTTTTGTTGCAATAGCCTTTATGAATAAACATGTTAAAAGTGAAACATTTTATTTAGTATGATATGACTCCTTTTGTATTTAGGATGATATATATGACAAAAACTTCAAACTTTTTATAAAGATTAGCAACCAATATTGAGTCACACTCACACCCCATTTTGCTTTATACTCCACCAAACTTTTGCAATTGTCAGGCTAGCCCCAGTGATAGCTAATCCCCATCGATCGAGCACCCTGGACGATCGAGTGGGTGTCGATCGCCCCACTGCCACCCTTGCCGATCGCCTCCTTCTTTACCCAATTAGATCGTCTTGCCGATCGACATTTCCAACGTTTAAATCCAAAACATTAAATCCTAGTTTACGTTGCAATCCAAAAAAAAAAAAAAAAACATTACCCTATAAATACAACTAAAATCTCTACAAATCTCACAACATATTTACACACTAAAACTCAAAAATCTCACAATCCTCTCTATCAAAAATCTCACAATCCTCTTTATCAAAAATGTCTAAGAAAACACCACCAACCAAAGGCCGAAAATCCCGTTTGTCACAAACGCCCCGTCCATATTTTAACACCGGATCCGAATTTCCGGTTAACCGGTGTCTTACCAATAATCAATTTCCAACCTCCCGGTTTGAATATCAATCCCAACAAGCTCCACAACAACACCCTAACAATCCATTTAGTATGAATCGTCCATTTGTTCCACCGCAACAAAACATCTACTACCAACAACAACAACAAAGCTACTCCCGTCGAAGCAACCAATCTATGTATGGGTCACACGAATCTATGTACCGTCCAACAATGGATTCATCAACGTCTTCATATTCAAATTATCAAGAATATTCTCCGGTTAACCGTATCAATCTTGAGGGTTTTGATTTCGACGACCAATTGTACAACAATCCTAATTTTATCTGGAACGGATGGTTATCCGGCTCAAGAGTATCACGGTTCGGGTACCGGTTCGGCTCATGGATCGTATCACGATTCGGTCAACCTTGATGACGTAGAAGAAGAAGAATGTCGAGAAGAGACATCACCGGTCAAACCAAAGAAACGAGCTACTAAGGCGAAGAAGAAGGTAGTCGAGAAAGAAGGCAAGAATGATTCGGCGCTTTGGTCAAAAGAAGAAGAGACCGCCTTGTGCAACACTTGGTGTGATGTATCCGAGAATAGTGTAATCGGAAACAACCAAAATGCTAAAGGATTTTGGCAGAAAGTCATTACATACTTTGAGAAGGAGGTTGCTGTAGAAAGAACGTACAACTCTATCATTACAAAGTGGAAAAATAGGATTCGTCCTAGAGTTGGTCAATTTTGTGTCATTTACAACAATGCTTTGTCGGGAATTACGGAAGTGGTGAGAATGACCTCACCATTTATACACGAGCGTGTGATGAATACCAACTAGTGTGTGGTCATCCGTTTGTTTTGGAGCATTGTTGGCAGATTTTGAGGGACCATTCTGCTTGGAAGGATAATGAGATGCCGGCTTTTTTAAGCCAAGATGAGGGTCGCAAAAAAGCAAGGACTTTAACCGACTCGGATGTGCACTCGGATGTGCACGCTAAACCGGTTGGTCGTGATGCCGCAAAGAAGAATAAAAAGAAATCTTCGGAGTCTTCGAAAGCTATGATTATGGAAGGTGTTGCCGAGAAATGGGGCAAGATCAAGTCCGCTGCATTCGAGGCGAGAAGAAGAATTTGGCGGACACACTATGGTTTGAAGAAGAAAGAGTTGGAACAACGGCAAATCGAGTTGGAGATCTGACAAAGAGAAGCAAGGGAAGACAAAAAATTGGCACTAGAAGAACGAAAAGTTGAATTAGAGGCTCAAAAGAAATATGATGCAGATCTCATGTTCTATTGCACGCCAATCGACGAATCTTTGCCCCCAGTACAACAACAAACAATGCAGAAACTCAAAGAGGCGATCAAGGCACGCCACAACCTAGATTTTTAATAAGTGCTGTAATGTTTTAATAAGTTTAAGTAATGTTTTAATTTTATTTGAATTATTATGTAAAGTTTTAATTATTAATGAAATTTTATTTTGTGTTAAAAATGTTTTTTTTTTTAAATGAACTTGGTCGCCCTTCTCTGGGTCCCTAATCGTTGAAGGTCGGAGAGAGAAATCTGACGTGGCAGGGAAAATGAGGGGGATTGAATCCCCTCATTGGGGCTAGCCTCATACATGGATACCTGAAGTTTCACATGTTCACTAGTTTTTTTTTTTTTTTTTTTTTTTTTTTTTTTTTTTTTTTTCAGTCACAAATTAACAGTTGGTGTATCATCTCTTAATTTGCTATTGTACATTAGTATTGACTAAACATTTAGGTAAAGTTTCAACTAAAAATACAAATGTCTTATACTAGATGGAGTGGTGCGAAACTCGCCCTTTGGTAGAGGTGCACAAAAACCGGTTTTTACCGGTTTTCGGTTTTTGAAAAACCGATTTTTAAAAAACCGGTTTTGCCAAAAATCAGTTTCGGTTTTTTCGGTTTTTCCGGAATCGGTTTTGTTCGGTTTTAAATGTTCGAATCGGTTTTTCGGTTTCAAATGTTCGAATCGGTTTTTATCGGTTTTTACCGGTTCGGTTTTTCGGTTTTAAATGTTGGATCCGTTTTTTATCGGTATTTTACGGTTCGGTTTTCGAATTTAAAACATTTAATACATTTCGAATACAATCATAACTTTTATTTAAACAATACAATCATACAACTAAAACTATAAAATACTAATACATTTCGAATACAATCATAACTTTTATTTGAACAACACAATTATAGAACTAAAAATAAATAAATACTAATACATTTCGAGCTTCGGCATGGTCATCACCCAAAAACATATTAGTATACTCAAGTATATCGAGCCGCATTGCCATCACCCATGTATACTCAAGAAATTAAATCATCCAAAAATTCTTCTACATCTAACTCTTCAACATCAAATGGTTCAAATTCACCTTCATCTAATTCGGTAGCCGGAGGTGATATACCCATGTCATCTTCTTCTTGTGCTATAGTTTCTTCAACTTCTTCAATCGAACCTTCCAACGATGTTTGATGTTGTACCCTATCTACTCCGTCCATATAATCTTTCAAACATACACATACTTCCACGGATTCGGGGCTAAGTTTTGTCCTTTTATCCGATATAATTCGACCTCTATGAGAAAAGGCCGATTCGGAAGCTACCGTCGAAGCTTGGACCGCTAATAAGTCACGAGCCAGAGCGGCTAAAATTGGAAATTGATTTCCTTTCTTTCCACCAAGCCAAAATGTCAAAGTTTGCAAACTCATCGGGACTTAAAGTTGTTAAAAAGTTTGTAGCCATATATTGTCCCAACTCGCTTGCCGGGGCGATGATCGTTGGCGCTTTGTAGCGTCTTCACGTAAAGTATTATAAAGGTTTATGTTAATGTCCCTTGTCATTCGAGACGAACCGGCCTGCATTGGGTCGACAATTGGGTTTGGTTGTTGACCATATTTTGTTGCATATTCAAACAATTTTTTAAAATAATCATTAAATTTAAAAACTTGAGATTCTATATAGTTGGGATCTTCACCGTCCAACCCAAAAGATAATTCTAAATTTTCCATTATTCTTCTTATTAAAAGTTCTACGCCTCCAACATTTTAACATGGATTAAGTGCGTGAACAAGTATAAACCAAAGGTAAAATAGCAAAATATTTTATAAATCTCTTTTTATAACTTTAACCATTTTTCTAAACATTTGAGTAGGTGAGTCTTTTAATTCGTCTAATTTTTCCGTCATAGCATAAACTTGATTTAAAACTAATGGGCTAGTTGGGTAATAAACACCCGATACTATAGTTGTTGCCTCTTTAAAAACTTGTAAAAAATAGTTAAAGCATGTAGTCGTTGCCAATCTTGGTCATCTATCGAAGTAGAGCGGTTTTTCAACAAGTAATTCATTAAAAGCATCTAAAGTAGTACGTTGTCGTAATATATTTTCAAACATAATGCAAGTAGAATTCCACCTAGTAGGTGTATCAAATTTCGGTCCTAGCCATGGTTCACCACATTGTTTACGAAAGTGTTTATAGTTAATTTGTCGTTCATTACTCGAGCGATATATATTTGTTAACATACCCCTAAATGTCAAACGTAATCTCTCACATATTTTTAATGCCGCTTGAACGGATAAATTTATAACATGAGCAACACAACGGGAATGAAAAAAAGCACCATCTAAAATGGGTTTTATACGTAATTTTAACAATTCCATAGCTCTAGTATTATTAGATGCATTATCTAGTGAAATCGTAAAAACTTTATCATCTAAATTATATTCAATTAAAGTGTCATGTAAAATTTTTCTTAAATTAGATCCCGTATGTGGATAACCAAATAGTTTAAAAGCAATTGTCCGTTTCATTAATAACCAAGATTCGTGATTAAACCAATGAGCCGTAACGGCGAGATAAGAATTTGCCGAACCATGTGGTGCGGTCCAAACATCCGTAGTTATAGAAACACCATATTTATAATCACGAAAACCATTAATAATATCATTTTTAGCCGTTTCCCATAATTTAAAAGCATCACTTCTAAGTTTAGTACGACTTACTTGTTTATACCGTGAGTGTAGCCTCTTTTTGATGATGGCCGTAAGCTTGGCGTTGTCGAAGAGGTTGAATGGATAAGTATGTTGAATGACCCACCCGCATAAAATCTCTTTGAAGCGCATCATTATCATATACACAAATTTGACCATCCTCACCAATAGTACCGTCGGCATTTTGAGGTACCGCGGAACATTTGGCTATATGACCCTTTAGTGTAGTGTTAGCCCCGGAAGCATAAAAGCTCAAACATTTTTTGCAATGCGCCTTTTCCGTCCCATCCTTCATAACACACAAATCCATATGATTAAAAACCTCGGGATTTCGTGAAGTTGGTTTAACATGAAGAACATCATCTTGTGTGTAATGTTTTCGTGACCGGGAAGACCCAACGGAGGGAGGATTAGTGGAATCTTGTTGTGATTGTGTGTTTTCCATTAAAGAAATTAGAGATAATAGAGAGATTAAAGAGAGATTTGATGTGTTTTAAGCCTCAATCCAATACACATATTTATACTACAAGTTCTAGCTTCAAAATACTCAAAAAACAAAAAGACAAAAAACGGTAGAAACATGCCCAAGCGGCTACTTGTGCTACTGATGGTCGTTTTCTAAATCGGTTTTAAAAACCGGTGAAAACCGGTAAAAACCTGTCAAAACCGGTTAAAACCGGTTTTGAATTCCAACGGTCAAATTTTGACCGGTTTTCACCGGTATTCAAATCCAACGGCTCTTTTGACTTTCGTGACCGGTTTTAAACCGGTTTAACCGGTTTAAACCGGTTTTAGCGGTTTCGACCCAAAAATCGGTTTTAACCGGTTTTTCAAAACGAAAAACCGGTCGGCTAGAAAACTGAAAACGGTACAACCGGTTCGGTTTTAGAAAACCGGTTTCGGTTTAGTAAAAACCGGTTTTTTTGAAAACCGGTTCCGGTTTTGTGGGTCGGTTTTTTTGAAAACCGGTTTAGTGTTGCACCTCTACCCTTTGGTGAGTAACCCACGCACGAATCAACCAAAACACTAAACCAAAGTCACGGCCAAATTGAGCAAGTATGGTGAGTTGCTCACCACTAGTGAAACGCTGGCAAAGTGGGACCCAAAGAACATGTATCCGTTAGGCCATTAAAAAAATTACAACACCTTATTTTTCAAATATAAACACCCCAAAACTTAACCATTTTATACACATATTCTATATATTCTTACTTTCACAACAATATATTTCATTCATCATTATCCAAATAAATTTCGAAACATTTATGTTGACCGACTCAGAAGAAGAACAAGAAATCCAAAGTCGGAACGTTAATTTTATTGGAAGAGCGATGCCGTTTATTAGGAATATACGACGAGCAAATCGACCGACGAGAAACCCCGTAAATCGAGATTGTTATAGTGCTCATGAACGTTTAGTCGCCACCTATTTTAGTGAGAACCCGTTCTACGATTAACGTACATTTCGAAAGAGGTTCCGAATGAATCGATCTCTTTTCAACTGGATAGTTCAGGAGGTAACTATTCTCTTTAGTTATAATGTTGACTGTACCGAAAGAGAAGACATTTCACCCTTGATGAAGTCCACCGCCGCAGTTCGTCAATTGGCAAGAACGGTTCCTAATGCTTTAGATAAATATCTGCAAATGAGTGAGAAAACCTCTCGTCTATCTCTCGATTATTTTTGTAATTCTATTATGGAAATTTTTGGACCAGAATATTTGAAGAAACCGACTATGACTGATGTTGTTAAGCTTTATCGGCATCATGAAGAGGTACACGGATTTCCAGGGATGTTAAGAAGCCTTAATTGTGCAGACTGGGAGTGTTTTGGTTTTCCGAACGCATTTAAAGGGGCATATGTTAGACGTGATCATGGTTCGAATCCATTCATTTTGTTGGAAGTTGTTGCGTCACAAGATTTATGGATATGGCATGCTTTCTTTGGTGCTTCTGGGTCCAACAACGACATCAACTTTCTACAACCATCATCTTTATTTAACGGTCTTAAACAAGGAAAAGCACCAGAGATTCCGTTTGTGGCTAACGGCATAACATACCATATGGATATGTCTATATGTTGTGTGATTAATTATTTATCTTCTCTTCTCTTTAACATGCTAGGATAGTCTATTAGTATTTGCTTAGTATTGAATGAAACCTAGTTGTTGATTATTGATTGTCGTCTCTTGTTTAATTAGTTGTTATCGTGTTAGGAGTTGGAAAACTGGCTAGATCTTAGGATGCCTGCTTGAACCTCCGATTAAACGCTCCACTATAGTACAATAGATGATTTGTTCGTTGTATTTATTGCGTGAATTGTTGTCGCTGACATCAAAACTAAACGCTCCAGATATCAATATGGCAATCGCGACGGTCTTCAAGATGTTATAAATGATATTCAAGATATTTAGTACCTATTACGGTCCAAAACGATTTCTCATCAACTTGAATTATGGGACTATATCCCATTTACACATAACACAACCATTCACAACCCCGTATTTTAAGGAAATCTAAGTAACCCAAGCGGGGTGAAATCAATGATCCAGGGCTTGGGAGTCAAGGGACTGAAAGACAAACTTGCATGTTTACAATGGTTCAAGAAAGTACGTAAAATTAGAGGTGGCAATCACAACCCATTTAGAGAAAAATGGGTTACTATGAGTCAAAAATAAGAACTTATGGGTTGGATTGGGTTACCCCATTGGCAAAGAACATGTCAAATGGGTCAACAATTGGACTTATGTGAATCAACAAATGGGTCGAATGGGTCAACAAATGGGTCGAATGGGTCACTTAAGGGTCGGATGATAACTCAACCACCATTAGATTTCGTGATTTTTATGTTCTTATACGTTTTTATATTTTTTATTTCAGTTTTAACATTTTCATCTGTTTTTTCACGTTTTCGTCATTTGTTTACGTTTTCATCTGTTTTTTGATGTTTTCTTCCGTTTTTTAACGTTTTCATCCGTTTTTGCGCGTTTCGTCTGTTTTTTTTACGTTTTTGTCCGTTTTTTACGTTTTTATGCGTTTTTGTCTGTTTTTTTACGTTTTCGTCACTTGTTTACGTTTTCGTCCGTTTTTTTACGTTTTCGTCCGTTTTTTACGTTTTCATCTTTTTGCGTTTTGTGTTTTACGTTTTTCGCGTTTTACGTTTTCATGTGTGTTTTTCGCGTTTCGTCCGGTTTTTCGTTTTGACTTTTTTATGTTTTCGTATGTTTTTTCGCGTTTTCGTCCATTTTTACGTTTTCATGCTTTTGCGTTTTTGTCCATTTTCTTACGTTTTTGTCTGTTTTTTACGTTTCGTCTGTTTTTGCGCGTTTTCATCCGTTTTTTTGCGTGTTTTTGTCATTTTTATGTTTTCATCCGTTTTATCGTTTTCACTGGCGTTTTCGTCCGTTTTGGCGTTTTCATCCGTTTTACATTTTCGTCTGGTTTTTTATGTTTTCATCTGTTTTTGCGCGTTTTGACCCTTTTTGCACGTTTTCATCCGTTTTTGCGTGTTTTCGGCCGCTGTTTTAGGTTTTCGTCTGTTTTTTTTACATTTTCATTCGTTTTTCGCGTTTTCATCCATTTCGTACGTTTTCGTCCGTTTTTTACGCTTTCGTCCGTTTTTTTACGTTTTCATCCGTTTTTGCGCGTTTTCGTATGTTTTTTTTACGTTTTCGTCTGTTTTTTTTTTGTTTTTGTTTTCCACCGTTTTCTTATGTTTTCACATGTTTTTTACGTTTTCATCCGTTTTTGCGCATTTTCGTCCGATTTTTTTACGCTTTTCCTTTTTTTTACGTTTCATCTGTTTTTTTTCAATTTCGTACGTTTTAAGTAAGTAAACGGACGAAAACGTAAAAAAAAACAGACAAAAATCTAAAAAAACGGGCGAAAACGAAATCGTAAAAGAAGGATCAAAACGTAAAAAACAGATGAAAACGCGCAAAA
Source organism: Chrysanthemum makinoi (assembly GCA_910596185.1). Taxonomy (NCBI): domain Eukaryota; kingdom Viridiplantae; phylum Streptophyta; class Magnoliopsida; order Asterales; family Asteraceae; genus Chrysanthemum; species Chrysanthemum makinoi. The sequence continues at coordinate 90,173,292 of OU343223.1, read as the reverse complement.
AATGACGAAAACGTAAAATAACAGACTAAAACGTTAAAAAACGAAAAAAAACAGCGTAATAGCTGTAAAAAAGACGAAAAAGTGCAAAAACGGACGAAAACGTAAAAAAATGGATGAAAACGCGCAAAAACGGACGAAAACGTAAAAAAATGACTAATACATAAAATAAAATAAAAAAACAGACGAAATCGTAAAAAAACATATGAAAATGTAAGAAAACGGAGGAAAACGTAAAAAAAACGAACGAAAACGTTAAAACTGGCGAAAACTTTAAAAACGGACGGAAACGTAAAAAGCAGACGAAAACGTCCAAAACGGACGAAAAAGTAAAATAACTAACTAAAACGTTAACAACTGAAGAAAACGTAAAAAACAAATGAAAATGTAAAAAAACTGATGAAAACGTAAAAAAACGGATTAAAACGTTAAAAAAAAGGACGAAACATACTGTAGTAGCATGATTACAGGTGGAATTTTAACGAGCCGACCCGACCTAACCCGTTTGACCCATGACCCATTCAACCCATTCTTATTGTATGACCCATTTGACCCGTAACCCATTTGACCCATGATCTAAACCGACCTGACCCGACCCATTTGCCACCTCTACGTAAAACTATCAAGCTGCCATTTACAAATACCTAGACAATGCAAGAATAAATAAGTATGGTGATCAACATTCTGATGAGTAAGTTCAACTTATAGCTTTTATATAGTTTGCGAAACTTTTATTTTAGAATTTATGTCGGGTTAATGAGTTATGCAATCATAAGTCATATAAAAAGTTATGAATGCCGAGGAGATCCATAAAAAGGAGGTGATTTGTACATCCACTCAATTGATTGACACACTTCATTTTAAAGTGTGTTGACAATTATACCCTTACAAAATAAAAATATTAAAGTGATGTGAAGGTATAAATGTCAAATAACTCTAAAATAAAGTGTATCAATCAATTTGATGAATGTACAAATCACTCCTTATCCTAAAAATGTGTATGTGTTCATTTATGAATTAACTTAATTTTAATGCGTTATTCGCTCATTTTGTCAACATATAACAATTTTATAATCGAGGCCCAATATAAAAACTTTCACATAGGAGAGGGTCTATTTTTCTTGCATGAAATAACCAACAACTTTGATGATGACTGTCAAAGATTTTTCTAGTAATTAATCTACTCTGGTCCTACTGAGATCCTCCGTGTGTTAATCTAACAAAACGTACATAACTATGTGTTACCACTTTATTAGTTTAAATAAAACAATTATAACAACTATGCTATGTGTTGTTACTTGCGTGTTTATTTAACGTCTTAACCGTGTGCATATCGCGTTATTAAGCGGTCCACACTCCAGTCTCCACAATGACTGAACTGTAAATGGGCCTACTGGGCCTTCTTTGTACCTGGAACATTCTCTTTGTACATATGTGAGTAGTACACTCAACTTTATTGAAGTTTTTATTTTGTTGCAAATTGCAATAGCCTTTATGAATAAACATGTTAAAAATCAAACATTTTGTTTAGTATAATATGACTCTCCTTTTGTATTTTAGGATGATATAAATGAAAAAAGCTTCAAACTTTTTATAAAGATTGGCAACCAATTTTGAGTCATACCCCATTTTGCTGTATAATCCACCAAGCTTTTGCAATTGTCATACATGGATGACTATTTTTTCATATGTTCACTAGTTTTTTACACGCAATTTCAAGGTTGGTGTATCATTTCTTAATTTGAAACTGTACTGAATAAACATTTAGATAAAGTTGTAAACCGAAAATAAAAATGTCCTATCTAATATATTTGAGCAGATAGTTTGCTATTGGTGATCTGTGCATTTGGGAATGCAATATTAATGAAAATGATTGAGATGGCTAAATGTATGACTAATTTTGTGGTTATATGCATTTGACACTAATTTAGACATTGTGAGTTTCTACCCCATCAATTTAGGAGATCCATTCCACCATAGATTAGTCATGGCTATTAATCATTATCATTTATTTTATTTATAACATAAGTAAATCATTAAACAATCATTGCTATAATATTTAATTGTTTTTAGTTTTTTTGTAATTAATAATTACAAATTTAAATTTTTTATTCATTAGGCTAATATATAATTTAATTATTCACCACACTAAAAGGACAACTGAATTCGAAAAGGAAAACTAAATTCGAACATTGACATATGCTTAAAATATAAAATATACATTCATGAATAAATTTGTCAAACAATATTTGAAAAGACCATTTGTTGATTGATACTCCGTATTTCTTTCTCTGTCATGAAACAATAATAACATACAAAATGTAATGATCATCAATATATTCAGTCTACGTGAGTTGTCGACTTAAATATATGTCTTGCCATGCGGATGCGTCCCTATTCTTGTACCTCCTCCACAATGGGTGTTCGTTTTTTTTATTTTTTTTTTTTTAATTTATATATTTTAATGAACAAGAATTTATTTAAAAACAACATCACGGTTTGAAAACAACATGGTTGTTTAAGAAACACTATCAGATTTGAATTTGGATCACAATTATATTTGTTTATAACACTATCAGATTTAAACAGGATTTGTTTTTTTGTTTTTGTTTTTTTACCTAGTTGGCTAGTAGAAAGAAATGGACGATTACTTATCTAATGCTATTCTTATTCTTGTGGAGATGATGATTGCATATTCATGAAATAATGTAACCCAATATAAATATATTCAAAAAGACAAACTAATAACTTTCAGTGGCAAACTTACCTGAGTATATGAAAGGGTATGAAAAGTTATAATAAACTTTTAGTGGCAAACTAAGAGCATCTGCAATGGGCCATTTGAGTAAAAGCTTTTTACTATTTGAAAAAGCTTTTTAGCATTGCATTGAAGGACTTTTTTAAAGACTTGCAAGAAAGACTTGGCACAAGCCAAGCGTTTGAAGGAAAAGCTTTTTACTTGCAATCATTGTAATAAATGCATCAAGTCATAACACCTTTAGCATTTATTGTCATAAATGCATCAAGTCTTTTAAAAGGTAGGAGTATTGTGGATGCTCTAATAAACTCACCTAAAAGGTTTTGAGTGGCAAACTTTTTTACACTAGTTATTTATTTGGATGAAAAAGATGTTGTAGGAAAAACTTGATTAAGAAAAAGAGAACCTGGAAATCTAATACGAAAATCTTATTCTAACTCTTATTTGGACTCTTATTCGGATCTTGGCATAAAGGATAATAATAACCTGCAAAGTACAAATATACAAATTAAATGTTGAAAAAGTGTGTTCACAAAGCAATAAATTGATAATAATAACTAGAAGTACCTGCTATTCTTTATTTCCTTTCTTCACAAACTCAACTCAAGTGTAAGAAAAAAATTAGTAAATCAGTTAAGATTGGTAAAGGAAAAATTAAGTATGTTTAAAATTAAAATTAGCCAATATATATACATTATCAAATCTGGTTAGGAATTTTAATTAATTAAGTTGGTTAAAAGATAATTAAAGATTAACAAGTTTCAAAAAAAGTTAGTCAAGTTTTACATTTTACAAAAAATTTGACTTGACTTTTTAAAATAAGTGAAAAGTTAATGAGTTGGTTAAAAAAGCCATTGGTATTTGTAGCAAAAATAGGTCAAAATTTTTAAATGAGGTATAAACCATATGATCCCTGATTTATTAGTTTGTGAAAAAATAGGTTCTTTTGCTGTCATCAACAGACACAGTATGTCACATAAATTTAAACATACAATTATGCATACTAATTAGTCATGTCAATCAACGCTTCAGTATTACATATTAATGAGAATCATGTGTATTAATGAACATGTCTTATGATTCGAAGGTATGGCCTCGATGATATGATCATCCATGTTATATTTAATACTTTAATTAAGGCATATCATATCGTATTTTTTTAATAATATTTCATGACATGATTATGATCATCTCGTTAGTAAATGATATTGTTACGTTACATGTGTCATACTTGAAATATTGAACTTTTTTTTGTTTCTTAACAATGCTTGAAATTCACATTTAAGAATATATAGTTTTTTGCTGTCTAAGTATAAGTTGTATAACATGTGTTTTAATAAGAGAAACGTGATTGATGGCTTGTAGCTAATTCGAGTTCAACAACATCAAAAGTTGCTTTAGTCATAAAGCGTTATCCACAGATTAGAAGCAGACCATCTGCAAAGTATGTCATCTCATGCTAAATAATTTCCAAAAATATAAAAGGTGAAAATGGGTCGGACAATGTAATCACTAGTCTCGTTCAAACGAGATTATGCGCTAAAAAACGTAACTCTCAATATCGTCTTCCACGGTGTATAAAGGAGGTTAAGACATAGACAGCAATACCCCTACCTAAGGTAGAGAGGTTGTTTCCGGTTCTACAAAAGGTAGAAAAAGACCTCCGGCCTTGCAAGGGTGAGGATCGAACCCTTGACCTCTGTCTCCAGAGGCAAGGGTGTTAACCGATTGATACAATCTTCTTCTTTTTTATTTTATTTTTAATGCTCTCGGCTAAGATGCTAAAATTCATTTGGAATAGCCGAACATGCTAGATATCCTATACGGTTTCGGTCATGATAGGAGATACCTTTGTTTGGAGTTAGCAATAGATGATGGATGTTCTTTATGTTTTTGCAATTAGGTTGTTAGGTTTGTATGATATATCAAAGATACTGGTTACACGATCAAATATCCGTTTGGATCCCTTTATAGTTAGGTTGTTAGGTTTAGATAAGATTCCTATTCTCTGAACCATGTTTCATTGCTTATTACCACCACTAAAATCCATGAAATACATTGTCTACATCATTTTTATTCAGTAAATATCTATTTCATGATATTTTTGCGAAATGTTGTATCCTCCTACTCGTAAAATATATCCCTACTCCTACTCATCAATCGTCAAAATCGCAACATTCCTTTTTGTATCCATCGTTGTGCGTAGTCTTGTGCCATCATTGTCTTTGTTATCGTCACCCCTTGTATAGCTATCAAGTTCACGATATAAACAAGTAAACAACCAATATATGAAACGTAACATTCTTAAGTGAAAAACCAGACTCGTTTCATTGTTGACAGTTGTGATGCCATATATTGTTGGGTTTCTTTAACAACAAAATAAAATGAGTAACCATATATTATTCATCATTGAGTAAAATACAAAAACAAGAACCGTTACTTGATATGTTCCCTAGAGATTGCCGTTAGTGTTGGCCATTGCCAACTATATAAAAGTTGACCTCCTCAAAGAAAGCTACCACCATTTTACCGCACAATGCGACACATGGGAGCATAATACATGCCACTACATTGAACTTTAATTAACAAGACTTTCATTAAAAAATATATATATATATATTATGTGTTTGTAGTTGTACACAAATTTTTGAACAGAAAAAATAATTTATGATTTGTAATCATTAATCACATAGATTTTAAGTTTAAGGTTTTTGCTAGTTATTAATTGATATTGGACTAAAATACACGGTTGGTCCTTAAACTTGTCAATGCGTTTCGCGTTGGTACAAACATGGGCCTTTTCATCGTCGGGGGTCCCTATTTCAAGTTTCTTACTCGTTACTGGTCCTTTGACCATATTGCCGTTAGTCAAGGACGTCAGATGGCGTTAGATTTGTCTTTAGTCCAAGGGCATAATTGTCAATTCCATATTTCAATTAAGCGTGTTCGATACACTTTTCTGTGGGTGCTACAGTAACTAGTGCCTAATAAAAGCAACTCATATTCACCACTCACCACCAGGGCAAATGAGCTAGAGGCTACTCAACAAGACACCCTAGCTGAACTCCTTCTTGAGAAGGAGACATTATGCCGATTGAGGAACTTCTGTGTTTTCTAATGGATACTCATCATTGTCGTCTGTATATGGTTTATCTAGTGGGTTTCCAATGTCGGTAGTTTTTTGCCTTTTAAGTCGGTGGTACGGTCTCTGTAAGTAGACTTGTGGTGATGGTTGACTTGTGAAAAGTCATGTTTTGATGTACTTTGGTCCATGCAATATAAGTAGTTTTACTTTTATGCTTTAGTACTTATGAGTGTTATGCCTTTAATACTTGCTCCTACCCCTTATAAATGATCAAACCCACATCAGTTGCCACACAAATATTATCCAATTCAAACCACACCTTAGTAAAATGATCAAACTCATAACACAGATACAAGTATCAAAGATGGATGAATGATCTGAGATGGATGAACAGACACCACTTTTGAGTATCAACATAAACTTGATATGGTGTTGTTCATCCATCTTTGATCCTTCATTCCTGTTTATGATAATAGAATAACACTATCCATGTAACACCCCAACCCGACAAGGGTAGAAGTGTCACATTCTGGTGTCATATCAGAACATACAAATAAAATATTTTCAAACGGAAACCTTAAAAATGAAGTATCAAATCATATAAACAATTGACTGACGAAGAAAATACAATATCCAAAATGAAAAGAAAATCTCAAAGCAAAAGCTCTTCAAATAAGTCCAAATAATAAGGTAACTAGGGTTGGTCCACTCAGATAATCCAACTCTCAGCCCATAGAATCCCATCTTCAACCTAAAACTGCCGCAGGAAAAGAAATGCGGTGAGCTTAAAAGCCCAGTGAGCAGATATAACAAACGAAAGCTAAATAAAATCGAAATGCGAAATGAAATAAGGAAGGCGATAACAAGGTATAACGAAAGGGAAACAATGAGTCAAGGAGGATCCTGCAGAACACAATTATACGATATCCAAACGAACAGGATAACAAGGAGAACGAAGCAAAGCAAAGCATCGATGACATATATACAACACATACAAACCAGGGCATACAAGTACTTGACACATAAGCAAGCATAACAGGCGTCAGTATCCACACAACATATACAAACATATAATCAATTCAGAAATCGAAGACACACAAGTCAAACAGAAATCTAAAGACAATCGGAAGCAATTAATTAGTAAGTGAACATGGCAACCACACATGTCAAAAACACTTATTTGAAAAGCATAATCGGCATCATAATCAGCGAAGTACCAACATAGTCAACACATGGCAGTCACACGTAACAAGTAGGAATACAACATACGATATAATTGAATGAATCAAAGACATAGCAGGACAACCAATTAACAAGCCATACGTCACACGTTGAACCATTTACCCAATCGAACCGTAGCATAGGCAGAATGTAAACATGGCAGGTCAACAATAAACAGATAAGAATACAACGGAATAGTCATAGTCCACAAGATTAACCGAACAAAGCACACATAATAAACCGACAAAACTATTGATTACACATTGGCATGGTCACGGACAATTCGAGAGGTTCACATAATAGTGAGATCACATATCATCGATGAAAGCAGTAACTCGGATAACCGCATATTAATCACATCATATCAGGATAATCGGTAGTCACATAAAACATAAATAGCATAACAAATCAAATAAACACATAATAACCCGGATGCGTGAATGGAACGATAGTGCGAAGTAACGGAATGAGTAATGACAGAGATCAAAGCAATGGAATATATATATCTTGGTAGTAGAGTGAGTCATATAAGGTACTGAGTAATGAACAATTTATACAGAATATTGTGCGTTGGGGAAAACAGAAGTACAATATAGGTCTATCAAAAGTGTAAGGGTTGTCAGAAATCTACCACGAGCCCGGAAACATATCATATCGTATCATATCATGTCATAAGTAGCCATTGTATTGGAGGGTGACCTCGGAATACCAAACCAATAGGAGGGGAGACCTCAAGTAACCAATGGAGTAGCTAGCTCCCAGATTGTGAAGATGCGTATTGCACGACATCATTCACCGACAAATCATATCATATCGGATAACGAACGGATCTAGGATGCATCCATAACCCTGACGCAGATATTGGCCATAACATATAATTGAGCTCATAACAGTATAAGATAAGGGGCGTGGCAGAACATCACTCTTGCCCTAGAGTCATGTCAGAGGTGCATCACTGACACGGACATGGAACCCCCATGACTAGTGAATTATTGGCTCGGGTGTCAAACTATCTTAGGTCAAATCGAATGTCAAAAGCTGCTACACGCATCATACTTTATCATAAGGTTAATCATATTTCCAAAATCGAGTTTTATATCATATAGTTCAAAATCGGATGTTTCATAATTCAGAAATGGAAGTTTCAAATAAGCAACTTCCACACAAGCAGAATGGGGTTCATAGCAAAGGCTTAGGAAACCCTAATAAAAGCTAACGAAAGAAAACGTTATAAGGAACCTTTTTGAAAGGTCGAATATACGTACCTTAGCAAATAAAATGAGAGCAACTGGAAAGAACACAGGAGAAACAACGTCACGTCTTCTTCAACGAATCTACACGGATTACGGTTCGTATATTACTAATTAGTTCATTTAAGTCATAACAGATTTATTGCTTATATAAACCGTATTAATATTTTTAGAGTTATAGGCGTATCCTTATTTTTAGTAATGGACGGAATTAAAATACTTTAGGGTAATAATCATTATTAGTCAAACTTAAGGATTACAAATGATAAATGGCAAAATTAAATGTTTAATATAACAAATATCCCAAATTTAAGGCTTTATTAGATAATACTTCAAAGTATATGGTTCGCATGGTAAAAATCTCAAAGTTTAGGGTTTACATGGTCATTATCTCAAAGTGTAAGGTTTATATTGTAATTAAAATTAAAGTATTATCTTGTTAACATTTTCCATGCACGTTTAGTATGAGATGAAAGAACCATGCTTCAACATTATGATCGACCATATTTTAAGCTCGCTTCGGTCCATATGATTAACATTTACGACCAAGTAAACATGCCAACGGACTAACCCCCGACTCACCTTCCCGACACTCTTTCAAAAATATTAACCGACTCACACATAAAGTCCGCGATCACTCCCAAACGCACCCCCATGAGACCATGCCATATACATATTCTATGCTCACCCTAACCAGCGGTTTATACACCAAACTAATTACCCTTTCTTTTTGACCCATTTGACCTACACAAAAACGAGGTATAAATTTCACTCACATGCATGACATGATCACTTCTTTCAAATGAGTATATATTGGATACATATCACTATACATACACAAACTCACACCACGTTCACACATATATTCGAGCCTTTATTCATGTCTTTTTGTCTCTTAATGTTTATTCACGTATATTATAAGCATGATCAAAAACAAAATGAAGACTCCTGTGACACAGATTCGACCCTCCACAATCAGAACTGATATCGACATGTGAAGGTTTCACGACCTCGTTATTGTATTTGAACATATTCATGATTTCATGTAACGATATTATCGGTTTATGAGATAAATATAATATATCATTTATGTGATGCTTAGCATGCCTTGAATGGGTCTCACGTTAACAGTCAAACAAGAACCACAAGAAGGAAAAACGAGACGAGATTCGTAACCATTAACCTTGCTGCGTGACGAGAGACGAAACAAGAAACCAAGGACACGAGCCCACGCCTAGGCCACCAAGGTCACGATTCTCGGGAAGCCACAAACCCACGACCAAACCGATGTAAATCAGCCTCTCTCCGACCCCAATACCTCGACCGCAGCCTCCAAGACCCTCGGCAATCAAACTTCGACCAGGGACCATGTACGAGCAATCATAGTAGCCTTTCTTGGCACCCCACGAGTCTCCCTTGGACTTCTTTTGTGTCTTGATAATGGAGAAAATATGTGGCCGCCACTTTTAATGTATTAGGGTTTATGTGGTCTTTTCTTTGGTGGCGTATTACAGGAAAAGAAGAATGAGGGATCTAGGTTTTTGACAAGCCAAGAAAACAAAGGCCAAGCCCAAGTCCAAATCTAGTTTACAAGTTAAATGGGCTCTAAATATTTTGTGCAAGCGATTGTATAATTAGTAGAACTTCGGCCCATGTAAAAATATTAAACGAGTGATTCATATTTGTAATGATCTCATTTATCTTGTACGTATTACACATTTACGATTTAGGTTAGGAACGTATTTGACGAGCTTGACGTATTTTATAAGTTTAAATTTTGAGGGGCAAAATAATCTTTTAACCAGTTTACAATTTTTAGGGTTTTACAACTCTTCCCCTCTAAAAGAAAATTTTCGTCCTCGAAAATGAAAGTCACAGAGGTACCATGTGAGACGCATACAAGTTTAAGGCGTTAGCAATCCATAGTCCCGCAGGATCATAACGATTCGGTTCCAAAGCGTCTGAGAACTTATACATAGCGGATATGCTCGTGAGAATCTCAAGGAGGTACAGAATTCCAAACGAACATGAGGAGTGACAAGTAATGGATATAGGTCCTAGTCCATTCAGCATTACCGACCCAGGCATTTCCCAAGATGTCGTTATGATTTCAATAAGGTCGATTATATGATCTCGGTATTATCACGTTGATCAAAGGTCATAATACTTGCATCACATAACAAGTCCTAATTATCATCATATTCTGTCTCGGGTCATGACAAACCTCATATCACTGATATCACAACAAAACGGATAACATCACGGTAGCAAGTAACATACTAAAGCGAGCTAGGTCCACATACATACAACATATAACACATCAAACCAACTTACCATACCAGAAAGCCACCAACTAGCTCGAAGCGGTTCCTCATGACTCATTGCGACGATCCAAAAATAAAGTGAGATAATACCAAAATGCTAAATCGGAGACTTCGCGATTCAAACCGAGTTCCGAGCGAATCAAAGAAAGTAATGCCAATCAAAATCATATAGTAGAATATCAAGCTGCCTCAAAAGCGTGACAACAAATCGGAATAACACAAGTCGCGGCCAATCATCGAAATAAATGAGTCTTCAGCATCTCCTGGTTGAATGTTGACACATCGCCCGAATCTTGGTAGTAACTTCTCCGCCCGTCTAAAGTACACCGGTCATAGTTCCTCTGTTCATACGTCTTCCAAGCGTCCACCAGTTGAATCTTGTCTCCACCTTTGCGCCTCTGGTTGATCCGTCTAGCTCCCTTGACAGCATCAGGCGTCTCCGGCAGCATCACGATCGGTTGCGGCTTCTGCTTCACGAACCTCTCCAGAAATTGTTGCAGCAATGCAGGGTCGGCACCATTATCTTCGGCTCCACGAGTAGTCTCCACCTAACGATCGACAGACGGATGTGCGAAGACAAAATAACAAAATTCGATCGCGGAGGAAAGAAGGCCAAATCGGCGAGGACAAACGAATATCAAGGTCAAATCGACGACAATCAAATGAACCGGAGAAGATCGAGCGACGGAAGCCTAGTGTCTACCCAGTCCTCACAGGTCAATCCTAAGGTCAACAAGACGAAACCTTTGCTCTGATACCATAATTGTAACACCCCAACCCGACAAGGGTAGAAGTGTCACATTCTTGTGTCATATCAGAACATACAAATAAAATATTTTCAAACGGAAACCTTAAAAATGAAGTATCAAATCATATAAACAATTGACTGACGAAGAAAATACAATATCCAAAATGAAAAGAAAATCTCAAAGCAAAAGCTCTTCAAATAAGTCCAAATAATAAGGTAACTAGGGTTGGTCCACTCAGATAATCCAACTCTCAGCCCATAGAATCCCATCTTCCAACCTAAAACCGCGCGAGAAAAGAAATGCGGTGAGCTTAAAAGCCCATTGAACGGATATAACGAAGCGAAAGCTAAATAAAATCGAAATGCTAAATGAAATAAGGAAGGCGATAACAAGGTCGCGAAAGGGAAACAATGAGTCAAGGAGGATCTGCGGAACACAATTATACTGAGATATCCAAGCGAGAAAGCGGATAACAAGGAGAACGAAGCAAAGCAAAGCATCGATGACATATATACAAGCACATACAAAAGGCATACAAGTCTTGACACATAAGCAAGCATAACAGGGCGTCGTATCCACACAACATATACAAAGACATATAATCAATTCAGAAATCGGAAGACACACAAGTCAAACAGAAATCTAAAGACAATCGGAAGCAATTAATTAGTAAGTGAACATGGCAACCACACATGTCAAAAACACTTATTTGAAACATAATCAGCATCATAATCCATAAGTACCAAGTCAACACATGGCGATCACACGCGCAAGTAGGAATACAACATACGATATAATTGAATGAATCAAAGACATAGCAGGACAACCAATTAACAAGCCATCCACACGTTGAACCATTTACCCAATCGAACCGTAGCATAGGCGGAATGTAAACATGGCGGGTCAACAATAAGCAGATAAGAATACAACGGAATAGTCATAGTCCACAAGATTAACCGAACAAAGCACACATAATAAACCGACAAAACTATTGATTACACATTGGCATGGTCACCAGACAATTCAGAGGTTCACATAATGGTGAGATCACATATCATCGGATGAAAATTAACTCAGATAACCGCATATTAATCACATCATATCAGGATAATCGGTAGTCACATAAAACATAAATAGCATAACAAATCAAATAAACACATAATAACCCTAAGACGTGAATGGAGCGATAGTCGAAGTAACGGAATGAGAGTGTGACAGATCAAAGCAATGGAATATATATATCTTGGTAAGAGTGAGTCATATAAGGTCTTGAGTAATGAACAATTTATACGAATATGGTGCGTTGGGGAAAAGCGAAAGTACAGATAGGTCTATCAAAAGTGTAAGGGTTGTCGAAATCTACCACGAGCTGGAAACATATCATATCGTATCATATCATATCATAAGTAGCCATTGTATTCGGAGGGGTGACCTCGGAACACCAAACCAATAGGAGGAGACCTCGTAACCAATGGAGTAGCTAGCTCCGGATTGTGAAGACGGTATTGCACCGACATCATTCACCGCACAAATCATATCATATCGGATAACGAACAGTCTAGGATGGATCCATGCCGGCATGGATATTGGCCATAACATATAATTGAGCTCATAAGTATAACGGATAAGGGGCGTGGCAGAACATCACTCTACGCCTCTAGAGTCATGTCGGATGTGCATCATTTGACACGGACATGGAACCCCCATGACTAGTGAAATATTTGGCTCGGGTGTCAAACTAATCTTAGGTCAAATCGAATGTCAAAGCGACCTGAGATCATACTTTATCATAAGGTTAATCATATTTCCAAAATCGAGTTTTATATCATATAGTTCAAAATCGATGTTTCATAATTGAAATCGGAAGTTTCAAATAAGCACACTCACACAAACGAATGGGGTTCATAGCAAAGGCTTAGGAAACCCTAATATAAAACTAACTAAAAGAAAACGTTATAAGGAACCTTCTTTGAAAGGTTCGAATATCACGTACCTTAGCAAATAAAATGAGAGCAAATGGAAAGAACGCAGGAGAAACAACGTCACGTCTTCTTCAACGAATCTACACGGATTACGGTTCGTATATTACTAATTAGTTCATTTAAGTCATAACAGATTTATTGCTTATATAAACCGTATTAATATTTTTAGAGTTATAGGCGTATCCTTATTTTTAGTAATGGACGGAATTAAAATACTTTAGGGTAATAATCATTATTAGTCAAACTTAAGGATTACAAATGATAAATGGCAAAATTAAATGTTTAATATAACAAATATCCCAAATTTAAGGCTTTATTAGATAATACTTCAAAGTATATGGTTCGCATGGTAAAAATCTCAAAGTTTAGGGTTTACATGGTCATTATCTCAAAGTGTAAGGTTTATATTGTAATTAAAATTAAAGTATTATCTTGTTAACATTTTCCATGCACGTTTAGTATGAGATGAAAGAACCATGCTTCAACATTATGATCGACCATATTTTAAGCTCGCTCACGGTCCATATGATTAACATTTACGACCAAGTAAACATGCCAACGGACTAACCCCCGACTCACCTTCCCGACACTCTTTCAAAAATATTAACCGACTCACACATAAAGTCCGCGATCACTCCCAAACGTACCCCCATGAGACCATGCCATATACATATTCTATGCTCACCCTTAACCAACAGTTTATACACCAAACTAATTACCCTTTCTTTTTGACCCATTTGACCCACACAAAGACGAGGTATATATTACACTCACATGCATGACATGATCACTTCTTTCAAATGAGTATATATTGGATACATATCACTATACATACACAAACTCACACCACGTTCACACATATATTCGAGCCTTTATTCATGTCTTTTTGTCTCTTAATGTTTATTCACGTATATTATAAGCATGATCAAAAACAAAATGAAGACTCACCGTTGACCGCAATTCGACCCTCCACAATCAGAACTGATATCGACATGTGAAGGTTTCACGACCTCGTTATTGTATTTGAACATATTCATGATTTCATGTAACGATATTATCGGTTTATGAGATAAATATAATATATCATTTATGTGATGCTTAGCATGCCTTGAATGGGTCTCACGCTTAATGATCAAACAAGAACCACAAGAAGGAAAACGAGGCGAGATTCGTAACCATTACCCTTATTTTGCTGTGCGTGGACGAGACGAAACAAGAAACCAAGGACACGAGCCCACGCCTAGGCCACCAAGGTCACGACCAGGAGCAGCCATAAGCCCACGACCAAACCGATGTAAAGCAGCCTCCTTCACCCTTCAATACCTCGACCAGTGACCCTCCAAGACCCTCGGCCAATCAAACTTCACGACTGGGACCATGTATGCACGAGCAATCATAGTAGCCTTTCTTGGCACCCCACGAGTCTCCCTTGGACTTCTTTTGTGTCGACAGTAATGGAGAAAATATGTGAGCCGCCACTTTTAATGTATTAGGGTTTATGTGGTCTTTTCTTTGGTGAAGCGTATTACAGAAAAGAAGAATGAGGGGATACCGGTTTTTTGACAAGCCAAGAGAAAACAAAGGCCAAGCCCAAGTCCAAATCTAGTTTACAAGTTAAATGGGCTCTAAATATTTTGTGCAAGCGATTGTATAATTAGTAGAACTTCGGCCCATGTAAAAATATTAAACGAGTGATTCATATTTGTAATGATCTCATTTATCTTGTACGTATTACACATTTACGATTTAGGTTAGGAACGTATTTGACGAGCTTGACGTATTTTATAAGTTTAAATTTTGAGGGGCAAAATAATCTTTTAACCAGTTTACAATTTTTAGGGTTTTACAATCCAACTCAAAACACAGACATGAAAACACAATTTAACACATAGACTAACATGACATGATTTCATACATAACGTGATGATGTACCCTCCGAACAGCTCGAAGGACACTCCTCCGAGATGTGTCGAAGCCCTTCTATTCGAAGGCCCAAGTTAGGATTCCAGAACATCCATAGGCGTCAAACCATTCGTAAGCACGAAGGTTACCTAAGGGGAATTCGCCATTCGAAGTCCTAAGCCCTTCGGAGTATGGCTGACGAAGGAGTAATGGATAGGAGCACCTCCTGACTTGGTCAAACCCACGATCTCCCTCTCTCACCTGGCTTCCCCGCCAAGCTTGAGAGCGTGGGTCACTAAGCCCTAGCGGTTACCCACAATCATGGGACGCCCCCATGATCTCCGACATTCGCGTAGAAGTGCCCCTAACCCTATTTCTTCCATTATAAATAGGTTGGACGGGCAATGGATTATGGTATGCTCAATTCACACTCATCTCTTTACTTACACACACTTAAACAACCATAACTCATACTTACTCTCACGCCGGAGGTGGTTCGCAAGGTCCTACCCCTGCGTAATCACTTAACGTAGTGTTTCGTATTTCTAATTCTCAGGTGAAAGACAAGTCTTGGCTGGAACATACACCCCTCATAGCTTTGATCATCATCGAAGCCTGGTAGTACAATCTATTGTACAATCAGTGGCGCCATCCGTGGGACCACTACTATTAGTCCCGTAATCAACCAGTCTTAAAACCCTAACCGATTACGCTACCTTTCCGGCATGGAACCGAAGGAAGATACACCTCCACCAGGTTTTTCTACCCGGTCCTCTCAACACTACTAACACCGATAATCTCGCCCCCATAATGGCCTCAACCTTCACCACACGATCTCGTTTGGAAACCACTCCCGTACATCATGCCTCAACATCCGCTAACCCTATTACGGATATTAGCCCCGCTTCGTTGAGGCAAACTTTGAAGCCTTAGAGTCTTTACTAAGGTCTCATAAGAGGCGTGTTCGCAAATCTTGAAATGCGAAGAGCTGGAATACTCCAGTGAGGAGTATGACGAAGAGATTGAAATAGAGGAGAGGCCTCGACCGGTTAGCAGGGGCGCTCGGCCCTACGAAATGGTTCTCCTTCCATCAGAAGGCCAAATGGAAGGACTGTGGGTTTTGAAGAAGGTCCTGGAGGAGATCCAGGAAGAAGGGAGAGAGTGCAAGGTGAAAGAAGGAGCGAGAAATCTAACGGAGGAAGCAACCGGGTAGGGAACGGAGGGGTAAACTACCCCCTCTTCTAGCTGCCCACTTAGGAAGAGAAGGGATGGGGGCTCCGATACCCCCCTCGTATGTTTCGAGTGTCGGAGACCCTCCTCCATACTCAGGTATGAATCAGTTACCCCCTCCGGGAATGAACCCCTACCTACCTACTCAAACCTATAACACCTACCCTCCGAATAGTTCTCTCCCCAACCAGAGTTACCAACAAATGCCCTATGGACACGTTCCTACGTAGTCGATGGGTGTAAACCCTTCGTACCAACCTTCTACGGTTTACCACTCGCCACACACAGCTATTTCCTAACCCATATAACCCTACACCTGTTTATCCACCTCCATACAACCCATACTACACCGAAGCCTCTGGAGCTTTTACACCTTTCGTGAAGTGGATCGAAGACTACCCTCTACCTGACGGTGTAAAGATGCCCACTCACATAGGCACCTACGATGGAAAAGGCGACCCTGATAACTTCCTACACTTGTTCGAAGGCGCTATCAAGATGCAAAAGTGGGTCATGCCCGTAGCATGCCACATGTTCACTTACACGCTCCGAGACTCCGCGAGAATATGGTGGAATGGACAGAAGTTGGGAAGCATTGTAAGTCTAGACGACCTTAAGGCTAAGTTCCGATCACACTTTAGCCAACAGAATAAGTACACCAAGACCCATCTAGCCGTGCACACCATCAAGAAAAGGGACAACGAAAGCACAAGGGCCTTCGTTACGAGGTACACTGATGAAACTTTGCAAATTCTGTGTTTGCACGAAGATCGAGGATCTCGGGTTTTGTACATGGCCTTGGACGCGAAGCTTGGTGGAATTCCTGTCCACCGATCTTCCCACCACTTACAAGGCACTGATGGAGAAGACTTACACTTGGATTGAGTCTAAAGAAGTAGCGGCAAACGGGGCTCCGATAGAGAAAAAGGAAGCTTCAGGCAAGTTCTCGAGGGTCCTCCGGAAGGATCTAAGAATAAGAAGAAGAACAGAGACCGCTTCACTCCATACAACAAAGGTTCGAACCATGGACTCTTGGCGAACTTGGTCAAATCTTCCAGGAGATTCTGGCTACCGAGAAAGCCGCAAAGTCCTTCGATCCACCACCTCGGATGTTAGCACGAAGAAGAAAGCCGGGGACATGTCCAGTATCGCCATTTCCATGAAGACCATGGACACGACACAAACAACTGCAGAGAGCTAAAGAAGCAGATCGAAGAGGCGGTACGATCCGGACAATTAGCACACCTGGTTAAGGGCATCAAGAAGGGAAAAGACAAGTTCTCCGACACCCAACTGGGTGAATGGAAGGGGAACAAGAAGGAGGCTACCCCCACAGAGGCTCCGATACTAATGGTGCACAGGAATGATCCAACCTTGAAGCAGGAAGGAAAGCAGATGGGGAGCTGGGAAGTGTAGGAGAAATAGCCTTCCCTTCCATCACAAGCGGACACCTTCGACTGACCCCGTGGTCATCAAGGTGCGAGTCTCAAACAGGGAGGTAAATAGAGCGTATATGGATTGTGGAAGCTCTTGTGAGATCATTTATGAGCATTTTTTCCTAAAGCTCAAGTCATCCATACGCTCACGAAGGGTGGACTCGAAAGCACCGCTGGTAGGGTTCTTCAGTGAACACTCATGGCCCCTGGGAGAAGTATCGTTGGAAATCACCATAGGCGAAGGCCCCTTATCCCGCACGGAGACACTTACCTTCGTCATAGTCAGGTCAGATTCTCCTTATAATTTGTTAATAGGGAGAACAACTATGCAAAAGATGGGCATTGTTGTTTCCACCATACATGCTGCTATTAAGTTCCAAACCCCCTTCGGAGTAGGAACTGTTCATTCTAATTATGGGACGGATAAGGGTGTATATGGTGTCAAAAAGATCAAAGAAGAATCGGAGGAGCCTCCGATAGCAATTCTAAGCTGCAGAGATGCGGAAGAGCGAGTTGTAGTTTACCCTAGATACCCAGAACAAACGGTGGTAATAGGAAAACAACTCCCAGCGAATTTCAAGGAAAAGCTCACAGAACTGTTGCGGACTAACCTTGATATTTTTGCTTGGAAATATTCTGACATGACAGGGGTACCAAGAACATTGATGATAGACGGACAGTCCTTCGGAACGGAGCATAAACTCAATGAGTACAAACACATTAAGCTAATAAAACAGAAAAGGAGGAGCCTAGCCCTAGAAAGAAATGTTGCAGCCTACAAGGAAGTTGATGAACTCACACAAGCAGGCATCCTAAGGGAAGTTAAATACCAAACTTGGGTAGCCAACCCAGTAATGGTAAAAAAGAGCGACGGAGGGTGGCGCATGTACGTTGACTTCACTGACATCAACAAAGCATGCCCGAAGGATTGCTATCCCCTACCAGAAATTGACTGGAAGGTAGAATCCTTGGCAGGCTTCCGGCTAAAATGCTTCTTAGATGCCTACAAAGGGTATCACCAGATCCAGATGGCAAAGAAGGACGAAGAAAAGACAGCATTCTACACAAGCAAAGGTGTCTACTGTTACAGAAAGATGCCCTTCGGATTGAAGAACGCAGGGGCAACATACCAACGTCTCGTAGATAAAGCCTTTAACAAACAGATAGGTAGAAATCTCGAAGCATACGATGACGACATGGTTATCTAAAGCAAGACAGAGGAAGACCTACTGCTCGATGTATAAGAAACCTTTGACCAGCTTCGAGCGATTAACATGAAGCTGAACCCTAAGAAATGCTCCTTCGGTGTCGAAGAGGGGCAATTCCTAGGGCATTTGATTACTAAGGAGGGGATAAAGGCTAATCCCTCCAAAGTCAAGGAAATTACAGATCTCCAGGCTCCTAAGTGTGTAAAAGATGTGCAAAGTCTGAATGGGAAGCTGGCTGCTCTAAGTCGATTTTTGTCGAAGGGGCCTGATAGGTCCCTACCATTCTTTAAAACACTCAAAGGATGCGTTGATAAGAAGACTTTTCAATGGAGTCGGGATGCAGAAGCTGCCTTTCAGAAAATGAAGGAGTTCATCAAAATCCTTCCAATACTTACAGCCCCAATCAAAGGCGAGGTGTTGTTCATGTACGTAGCATCCTCAACGGAGAGTATTAGCGCAGTCCTTATGGCAGAACGAGACAAACGATAGATCCCCATTTACTTTGTCAGCAGGGTCTTGCAGGGGGTGGAGATCAACTATCCAACATTGGAGAAGTTAATACTAGCCCTAATCTACGCAGCAAGGAGGCTCCGACGCTATTTCCAGGCCCATCCGATTATAGTCTTAACCGACAAGCCACTCAAACAGATCTTGTCGAAGCCTGAAAAGTCGGGGAGAGTGGCTAAATGGCCTATTGAACTTGGAGAGCACGAAATAGAGTTCAAGGGTCGAAACTTTATTAAAGGGCAAGTTCTCGCAGACTTCTTGGCAGAGACACCTTCCGAGCCAGACGCAGAAAAGGAAGGGCCCAAAGCTAAACTCACTCAAGTACAGGATGACTGGAAACTTTATACAGACGGAGCATCCAGCTCCGATGGTTCTGGAGCAGGTCTAATGCTGGTCAGCCCTGACAGGAAGGAGCATACGTATGCTCTTCGTTTTGAGTTCGAAGCCACAAACAATGAAGCGGAGTACGAAGCCCTGCTAGCAGTCCTCTGATTAGCTAAAGATATGGAATTCAAAGCTCTTGTTGTTTTCGTAGACTCCTAATTGGTAGCGAACCAAGTGACATGCTCCTATGAAGCAAGGCAACCCATCATCAAACAGTACTTGGAAAAAACAAAGGAGATGCTGGAGAGCTTCAACTCCTACACCATCCAACATGTTCGAAGGAATCAGAACAAGAAGGCAGATGCACTGAGCAAGCTAGCCTCTATGGCCTTTGCTCATCTCACCAAAGAAGTACTTGTCGAAGTCTTACCTGAAAGGTCCATCATTCGCAAGGAAGTTGCAGACGTGGTTCACGAATAAGGAGAGACATGGATGACACCCATCAGGGAATATTTGATAAGCGGTCTTCTCCCTGAAGATCCAAAGCTAGCAAGGAAAATTTCGGTTAAGTCCCCACAAGACGGCTAATAGGAAACCCTATATAGAAGGTCATTTCTATCACCTTGGTTAAGATGTGTGGGACCCAAGCAGGCTACGAGCATTATCGCTGAAGTCCACGAAGGATCCTGCAGTCTCCACGCAGGACCCCGCTCAGTTGTCTCAAAAATAATGAAGTTGGGCTATTATTGGCCTTCGATGCACAAGGATGCGGCAGAAATCATTCTCAAATGTGAAGCTTGTCAGATACACTCAAACGTTCCTAAGATGCTGAAGCAGGACATGACAAGTGTGACATCCACATGGCCCTTCACCCAATGGGGTATTGACATCGTAGGACCTATGCCTATGGCTCCTGGAGGAGTCAAATTTTTGCTGGTGGTAATTGATTACTTTACTAAGTGGGTAGAAGCTAAACCTTTAGCCTCCATTACGGGGAGACAGATCGAGAAGTTTGTGTGGGAGCACATTGTGTGCAGATTCGGAGTACCCCACATAATCATATCTGACAATGGAAAACCGTTATTTGAAGGAGTCTTCTGCGACTTCGTCAAGGGCTCAACATAAAGCGATCTTGGACATCCGTCTACCATCCACAAGGTAACGGACGGTGGAGGTTACAAACAGAACATCGTCAAAGGGACGAGAAAAGGCTGGGACGAACTCACCATGGATGGGTAGATGAACTCCCTCAAGTACTATAGGCCCATCGAACACACCCTAAGTCAAGCAATGGTGAAACCCCCTTCACCTAACATACGAACAGAAGCGGTCATCCCTTCTGGAACTAAGCGTACACAGGCAGTGTGGCAACGTATGATGCCTCCCAAAATGATGAAAGGATCAGGGGAGAACCGGAACTACTAGAAGAAAGAAGAGAGATAGCCTCCATCCGAGAAGCAATGCACAAGCATAAGATCGAAGGCTACTATAACAAAAGGGTCAGGCCTTCCACCTTCAAGCCTGGGGAATATGTGCTATGTCTCAACAGTGCAAGCAAAGCAGAATACCAGGGAAAGCTGGGACCTACTTGGGAAGGACCTTACATGGTAGCTGAGGCCTACGGAAACGGAGCCTACAAAGCGCATCTCTTGTCGGAGAACCCATCGACAGGACATGGAATGGTACGAACCTTTGAAAGTTCTATGTTTAAGAAGTACTTTTACTTTTTCATTCTTGTAATTAGAAGCTTATCAAGGGAAAGCAAACATTATTGGTAGTTGTCTTAGTTTTCATTTCAAGAATGATGTAATCCTCTCTACCAATTCAATGATAAATAAGACATTTCCCACAAATCTCTTGCTTCGTTTCTTAAACACAAAGATTTGTTCAACCAAGTCGATTATGAGTTTCAATGTCAAATAAAAGGGCATAAGGTGTAATAAACGCCTCATAATTTAAGCCTACTAAAACATTCACATTAACTCTCCTTGTAGTTTATGGCACTTATGAAAATATATACAAAGTCATACTACCTAAAGGTTTTGAGATAGAGTGGGTCGCGACCCTCTGTCAATGATCAATTTGGTCATTATACTCTTGGTGTTGAAATTTACACACAATGAGGTTGTTTAACCTTAGGATGTAAAAGTTAAGCGTTGGAAAAATGGCGTAAGAGAAGTTCACTAGACAAACACAAATAATAACTAAGTGTGTAGAGGTACTCCCCCACACTATACCATTCAAAATAAGGGCTAGTGCCCTTGTACCTGCATAAGGAGCCTAAGCCCCAATTACGTTGTCTTTGGCCCAAGGCCATACATCACAAATATTCAAATTGTTTAGAGAACCAGACAAGCATTGTCAAATAACACAAATTGTCTTAAAGGGTACATGCCACCCTTGAAACCAAATTACTGCCAACATGGCAGCCTTCATTCCTGCTTCTTGGGGGAGGGAGTTAGAGATGGTTGAACTAAGGTAGGCTTGGTAGACACTGTCTTCTTGGTAGGAGTCGTAGGCTTAAGCTTGCGAGGCTTCTTGGAGAGGAGGTCTTCTAAAGGTGCCATAGGATCTTTGGTAGCTTCAGCTAGGAAGGGGTACTCTGCAGTTGCAAATGCATTTCCTGCCTCATCGTATTCAGCTTGCCGCTCCTTTCGGCTTTAGATGTGGGGACGGTAGCATTCAATCTTGGAGAGGTCCACGGGCTTGTTTTGGCGAGCCTCCTCCAATGCCAAGCACCGTCCATGAAAAATAGCTGATTTGATGACCTTCCACATTTGTGCTCCCAACTCATCACTGTGGTAGAGTTCTGATGACGTACCCTCCGATCAGGTCGAAGGACCCCTTCCGGCCTCGGTCGAATTTGCATTCACGAAGACCCAAGTCTTTCTTCATAAGTCATTGGTGGCGTAAAACCATTCATCATTGACATGGTTACCGGTTGGGAATTCGCCCGGCCTTTTAAATTTTAAAAGAAGGCCTATGCCCTTCGTGTCTTCTCTTGAAGCGCCAAGACAAAGGAGAATCTTGACTTGGTATTCTCCCACGTTCCCACTATTTCCTTAGCTTCCCTCCAAGGCGCGAGATAGTGGGGATGAAGCCCTAGCGGTTACCACAAATTAGGGGGCGCCCCATGATCTCCTAAAGCGTGTGCTAACACTCTCCAAGCTATTTTCTTCACCTATAAATAGGTTGGGCGAGTCATTTCAATGGTATGTTCATTCAACACAGTATTTCACATACTCCATATTATTTATAACACATATAGTGATGATGTACCCTCCGAGTAGCTCGAAGGACACTCCTCCGAGACGTGTCGAAGCCCTTCTATTCGAAGGCCCAAGTTAGGATTCCAAAATATCCATAGGCGTCAAACCATTCGTTATCACGAAGGTTACCTAAGGGGAATTCACCATTCGAAGCCCTAAGCCGCCCTTTGGGTATGGTGACGAAGAAGCAATGGATAGGGAACCTCGACTTGGTCAAACCCATGATCTCCCTCTCTCTTGGCTTCCCCATCAAGTCACGAGCGTAGGTCACTAAACCCTAGCGGTTACCCACAATCATGGGACGCCCCCATGATCTCTGACATTCATGCAGAAGTGCTCTCAACCCTATTTCATCCACTACAAATAGGTTGGACGGGCAATGGATTATGGTATGCTCATTTCACATTCATCTCTTTACTTACACACACTTATACAACCATAACTCATACTTACTGTCACGCCGGAGGTGGTTCGCAGGGTCATACCCCTGCGTAATCACTTAACATAGTGTTTCGTATTTCTTATTCTCAGGTGAAAGGCAAGACTTGGCTGGAACATACACCCCTTATACCTTTGATCATCATCGAAGCCTGGTAGTGCAATCTATTGTACAATCAGTGGCACCGTCCGTGGGACCACTACTATTAGTCCCGTAATCACCCAGTCCTAAAACCCTAACCAGACTACTACATTTCGGCATGGAACCGGAAAAGAAGATACACCTCCACCAGGTTTCTCTACCCTAAACCCTCTCAACACAACTAACACCGATAATCTCGCCCCCATAACGGCCTCAGCCTTTACCACATGATCTCGTTTGGAAACTACTCCCGTACATCACGCCTCAACATCCGCTAACCCTATTCCAGATATTAGCCCCGCCTTCATTGAGGCAAACTTTGAAGCCTTAGATTCTTTACTAAGGGCTCATAAGAGACAGGTTCACAACACTGAAATGCGAAGAAAGTTGGAATAATCCAGTGAGGAGTATAACGAAGAGATTGAAATAGAGGAGACGCCTCGACCCGTTAGCAGGGGGCGCTCAGCCCTACGAAATGGTTCTCCTTCCATTAGAAGGCCAAATGGAAGGACTGTGGGCTTTTGAAGAAGGACCGGAGGAGATCCGGGAAGAAGGGAAAGAATGCATGGTGAAAGAAGGAGCGAGAACTCCAACGGAGGAAGCAACCCGGTAGGAAACGGAGGAGTAAACCTACCCCCTCTTCTAGCTGCCCATTTAGGAAGAGAAGGGATGGGGGCTCCAGTACCCCCCTCATATGTTTCGAGTATCGGAGGCCCTCCTCCATACTCAGGCATGAATCAGTTACCCCCTCCGGGAATGAACCCCTACCTACCTGCTCAAACCTACAACACTTACCCACCGAGTGGTTCACTCCCCAACCAGAGTTACCAGCAAATGCCCTATGGACATGTTCCTACCAATCGATGGGTGTAAACCCTTCGTACCAACCTTCTACTGTTTACCCTGCCTACACACAGCCATTTCCAAACCCATATAACCCTACACCTGTTTATCCACCTCCATACAACCCTTACTGTGTCGAAGCCTCTGGAGCTTTACACCCTTCGTGAAGTGGATCAAGACTACCCCTACCTGACGGTGTAAAGATGCCCACTCACATAGGCACCTACGATGGAAAAGGCGACCCTAATAACTTCCTACATCTATTCGAAGGCGCTATCAAGATGCAAAAGTGGGTCATGCCCGTAGCATGCCACATGTTCGCTTACACGCTCCGAGACTCCGCGAGAATATGGTGGAATGGAAAGAAGTTGGGAAGCATTGTAAGTCTAGACGATATTAAGGCTAAGTTCCGATCACACTTTAGCCAATAGAAGAACTACACCAAGACCCACCTAGCCGTGCACACCATCAAGCAAAGGGACAACGAAAGCACGAGGGCCTTCGTCACGAGGTACACCGATGAAACTTTGCAAATTCTGGGTTTGCACGAAGATCAGAGGATCTCAGGTTTTGTACATGGCCTTCCAACGCGAAGCTTGGTGGAATTCCTATCCACCGATCTTCCACCACTTACAAGGCGTTGATGGAGAAGACTTACACTTGGATTAAGTCCAAAGAGGTAGCAGCAAACGGGGCTCCGATAGAGCAAAATGAAGCTTCTGACAAATTCTCTCGAGGGTCCTCATGGGAAGGATCCAAGAATAAGAAGAAGAACAGAGACCGCTTCACTCCATACAACAAAGGTTCGAACCATGGACTCTTGGCGAATTTGGTCAAATCTCCCTGGGAGATTCTAGCAACCGAGAAAGCCGCAAAGTCCTTCGATCCACCACCTCGGATGACAGTACGAAACAAGGCCAGAGACATGTCCAAGTACTGCCATTTCCATGAAGACCATGGACATGACAAGAACAACTGCAGAGAACTAAAGAAGCAGATCGAAGAGGCGGTACGGTTCGGACAGTTAACACATCTGGTTAAGGGCATCAAAAAGGGAAAAGACAAGTTCTCCGACACCCAACTAGGTGAATGGAAGGGGATCAAAAAGGAAGCTACCCCTACAGAGGCTCCGATACTAATGGTGCACAGGCACAATCCAACCTTGAAACGGAAGGAAGCAAACGGGGAGCTGGGAAACGTAGGAGAAATAACCTTCTCTTACATCTTGGGGCAGACACCTTCAACGACCGATCGTGGTCATCAAGGTACGAATCTCAAACAGAGAGGTGAATCGAGCATATATTTGGATTGTGGAAGCTCCTGCGAGATCATTTATGAGCATTGTTTCCTAAAGCTCAAGTCATCCATACGCTCACGAAGGGTGGACTCGAAAACATCACTAGTAGGGTTCTCTCATGGCCTTTGGGAGAAGTACCGTTGGAAATCACCATAGGCGAAGGCCCCTTATCCCGTACAGAAACACTCACCTTCTTTATAGTCAGGTTAGACTCTCCTTATAATTTTCTAATAGGGAGAACAGCTATGCAAAAGATGGGCATTGTTGTTTCCACCATACATGTGCTATTAAGTTCCAGACCCCCTTCGGAGTAGGAACTGTTCATTCTAATTATGGGGAGGATAAGGGTGTATATGGTGTCAAAAAGATCAAAGAAGAATCAGGGGAGCCTCCGATAGCAATTCTAAGCTGCACAGATGCGGAGGAGCAAGTTGTAGTTAACCCTAGCCACCCTGAACAAATGGTGGTAATAGGAAAGCAACTCCCGGCGAATTTCAAGGCGAAGCTCGTGGAACTGTTGCGGACTAACCTTGATATTTTTGCTTGGAAATATTTTGACATGACAGGGGTACCAAGAACATTGCTGATAGACGGAAATTTCTTCGGAACGAAGCATAAACTCAATAAGTACAAACACATTGAGCCGATAAAACAGAAAAGGAGGAGCCTAGCCCCCGAAAGAAATGTTGCAGCCTGCAAAGAAGTTGACGAACTTACACAAGCAGGCATCCTAAGGGAAGTTAAGTACCAAACTTGGGTTGCCAACCCACTAATGGTCAAAAAGAGCGAAGGAGGTTGGCGCATGTGCGTTGACTTTACTGACATCAACAAAGCATGCCCGAAGGATTGCTACCCCCTACCAGAAATTGACTGGAAGGTAGAATCCTTGGAAGGCTTCCGGTTAAAATGCTTCTTAGATGCCTATAAATGGTATCATCAGATCCAGATGGCAAAGGAGGACGAAGAAAAGATAGCCTTCTACACAAACAAAGGTGTCTACTATTACAGAAAGATGCCCTTCGGTTTGAAGAACGCAGGGGCTACTTACCAACGTCTCGTAGATAAAGCCTTCAATAAGCAAATAGGCAGGAATCTCGAAGCATACATTGACGACATGGTTATCAAAAGCAAGACGGAGGAGGACCTACTCCTCGATGTACAGGAAACCTTTGACCAACTTCGGGCGATTAACATGAAGTTGAACCCTAAGAAATGCTCCTTTGGTGTCGAAGAAGGGCAATTCCTAGGGCATTTGATTACTAAGCAGGGGATAAAGGCTAATCCCTCCAAGGTTAAGGCAATTTCGGATCTCCAAGCCCCTAAGTGTCTAAAAGACGTGCAGAGTCTAAATGGGAAAGCTAGCAGATTTAAGCCGTAGATTTTTGTCGAAGGGGGTGACAAGGTCCCTACCATTCTTCAAAACACTCAAGGGATGCGTGGATAAGAAAACTTTTCAGTGGCGTCAGGATGCAGAAGCTACCTTTCAAGAAGATGAAAGGAGTTCATCGAAATCCTTCCAACACTTACAACCCCAATCAAAGGCGAAGTGTTGTTTATGTACTTAGCATCCTCAATGGAGAGTATTGGCGTAGTCCTTATGGCAGAACGAGACAAACGACAGATCCCCATCTACTTCGTCAGCAGGGTCCTGCAGGGGCGGAGATCAACTATCCAACATTGGAGAAGTTAATACTCGCCCTTATCTACGCAGCAAGGAGGCTCCGACGCTATTTCCAGGCCCATCCAATCACATTCTTAACTGACAAGCCACTCAAACAGATCTTGTCGAAACACCGAAAAATCTAGGAGGGTGGCTAAATGGGCTATTGAACTTGGAGAGCATGAAATAGAGTTCAAGGGATGAAACTCTATTAAAGGACAAATTCTCGCAGACTTCTTGGCAGAAACACCTTCCGAGCCTGACGTAGAAAAGGAAGAGACCAAAACCAACCTCACCAAGTACAGGCTGAATGGAAACTTTATACAGATGGAGCATCCAGCTCCGATGGTTCTGGAGCAGGTCTAATGTGGTCACCCGATGGGAAGGAGCATACATATGCTCTTCGTTTTGAGTTCGAAGCCACAAACAATGAAGCGGAGTATGAAGCACTGCTAGCAGGCCTCCGGCTAGCTAAAGATATGGAGGTCAAAGCTCTCGCTGTCTTCGTAGACTCCCAATTGGTAGCAAACCAAGTGACAGGCTCCTATGAGGCAAGGCAACCCGTCATCAAACAGTACTTGGAAAAGACAAAGGAAATGCTAGAGAGCTTCGACTCCTACACCATCCAACATGTTTGTAGGAATCAGAACAAGAAGGCAGATGCACTAAGCAAGCTAGCTTCAATGGCCTTCACTCATCTCACTAAAGAAGTGCTTGTCGAAGTCCTTCCTGAAAGATCCATTGTTCGCAAAGAAGTTACCGATGTGATTCACGAAGGAGAGACGTGGATGACTCCTATAAGGGAATATTTGATAAGTGGTCTTCTACTTGAAGATCCCAAGCTAGCAAGAAAGGTTCGGGTTAAGTCCCCGCAGTAACGGCTAATAGGGGAAACCCTATATAGAAGGTTATTTTTATCACCTTGGTTAAGATGTGTGGGACCCAAGCAAGCAACGAGCATTATCTCTGAAGTCCACGAAGGATCCTACGGCCTCCATGCAGGACCCCGCTCAGTTGTCTTGAAGATAATCAAATTGGGCTATTATTGGCCTTCGATGCACAGGGACGCAGCAGAAATCATTCTCAAATGTGAAGCTTGTCAGATACACTCAAACATTCCAAAGATGCCGAAGCAAGACATGACAAGTGTGACATCTGCATGGCCCTTCTCTCAGTGGGGCATCGATATCGTAGGACCTATGCCTATAGCGCCCGGAGGAGTCAAATTCTTGCTGGTAGAAATCGATTACTTTACTAAGTAGGTGGAAGCTAAACCCTTAGCCTCCGTAACAGGGAGACAGATCGAGAAGTTTGTATGGGAACACATTGTGTGCAGATTCGAAGTGCCCCATATAATCATATTTGACAACGGGAAGTAGTTTGCCGAAGGAGTCTTCTACGACTTCTGTCAAGGGCTTAACATAAAACAGTCCTGGACATCCCTTTATCATCCACAAGGTAACGGAATGGTGGAGGTTACAAACAGAGACATCGTCAAAGGGATCGAGAAAAGGCTAGGATGAACTCACCATGGATGGGTAGATGAACTCCCTCAAGTACTATGGGCTCACAGGACGCACCCTAAGTCAAGCAATGGTGAAACCCCCTTCAGCCTAACATACGAAACAGAAGCGGTCATCCTTTCGGAACTAATTGTACACACGGAGCGTGTGGCAATGTATGATGCCTCCCAAAATGACGAAAGGATTAGGGAAAACCTTGATCTGCTAGAAGAAAGACGAGAAATAGCCTCCATCCGAGAAGCAATACACAAACATAAGATCGAAGGCTACTATAACAAAAGGGTCAGACCTTCCACTTTCAAGCCTGGAGAATATGTGCTACGCCTCAACAGTGCAAGCAAAGCAGAGTACCAGGAAAATCTGGGACCAACTTGGGAAGGACCCTACATGGTAGCTGAATCCTACGGAAACGGAGCCTACAAACTGGCCACTCTTCTCGGAGAACCCATCGACAGGACATGGAATGGTACGAACCTTCGAAAGTTCTATGTTTAAGAAGTACTTTAATTTTTTCTTGTAATTAGAAGCTTCTCAAGGGAAAGCAAACATTATTGGTAGTTGTCTTAGTTTTCATTTCAAGAATGATGTAATCCTCCCTACCAATTCAATGATAAATAAGACATTTCCCACAAATCTCTTGCTTCGTTTCTTAAACACAAAGATTTGTTCAGCCAAGTCATTAATGAGTTTCAATGTCGAATAAAATGGCTCAAGGTGTAATACATGCCTTATCATTCAAGCCAACTTTAACATTCACATTAACTCTCCTAGTAGTTGTTGGCGCTTGTAAAAATATATACAAAGTCATACTACTTAAAGGATTTGAGATAGAGTGGGTCACGACCCTTTGTCAATGATCAAATTTGGTCATTATATTCTTGGTGTTGTAATTTACACACAATGAGGTTGTTTAACCTTAGGTTGTAAAACTTAAGCGTCGGAAAAATGGCGTACGAGAAGTTAACAAAACAAACATAAATAATAACTAAGTGTGTAGAGGTATTTCCCCTACACCATACCATTCAAAATGAGGGCTAGTGCCCTTGTACCTGCATGAGGAGCCTAAGCCCTAGTTAAATTGTTTTTGGCCCATGGCCATGCATCAAAAGCATTTAAATTATTTGGAGAACAAGACAAACATTGTCAAATAAGATAAATTGTCTTAAGGGTACATGCCACCCTTTGAAACCAAATTACTGCCGACATGGCAGCCTTCATTCCTGCTTTTTTGGGGATGGAGTGGGGGATGGTTGCACTGAGACAGGCTTGGTAGACATAGTCTTCTTGGTGGGAGTGGTAGGCTTCAGCTTCTGAAGTTTCTTGGAAAGGAGGTCTTCGACGGGTGCCATAGGATATTTGGTAGCCTCAGCAAGGAAGGAGTACTCTGCGGTTGCGAACGCATTTCCTGCCTCATCATACTCAGCCTTCGAAGTGGGACGGTAGCATTCAATCTTGGAAAGGTCCACGGGCTTGCCTGTTTTGGCAGCCTCCTCCAACGCTAAGCACCGTCCATGAAAAATGGCTGATTTGATGACCTTCCACATCTGAGCTCCCAATTCATCACTGTGGTAGAGCTCCATGGCTATGTAAGGTACCACCTTTGAAACGACCTCTGCACGATCCTTTTGCAGCATTTTATACCTCATCTGCAAGCCATCAACTTCCTCCCTCAACTTTACTTCTACCTCTCCGAGCCTAGCCTTTTCGCCCTACAGACTAGCACACTTTGCGTCAAGAACAGCGTTTTGACCAATGAGTGTGGCTACCTTACCCTCCTCCACCTTGAGTCTAACAATTTCGGTTGTCAACTCTTCAATTTTTTGACGGAGGTCTTGAACGAGGGGATTCTTCTCCAGGTACTTCTCTATCTTATCACACTTACCCTCCAATTCAGCATACTCCTGATCCTTATGTTTTTCCCTTTCCAACATCACATCCATCTCCTGCCTAGCCTTGGTCACAACCCTGAGCAACTCCCTGGTCCTGGTATTCAAGTGATTATCCAATACTGCTTGCCTCGCTACACCATTGTCATGCATATCACAAACCCTTTCAATGGACATATTGTCCAGCAAACCCTTCCATGAATGGGGGGTAACATGATTCACAATCTGATGACAGGCTAAAGCATTGGGGAGCTCCTTCATCTCTGGAAGGCCTGCGATCAAAGCAATGTATAAAGATTAAGTTAATTTTGATACTTATCACTTCACATGTTTCATAAGGAAAAACTGCTTACCATGAACCTCAACGGATTCATCTGGTAACTCGAAGGCTGACTTCACAAACTTTCTGCCCTCAACACTCTTTTTCTTCACAACTCTTGATCCTGAGGCAGGGAGAGGATTCTTCCTTTTGTTGGTAGACTTAACAGCCTTGGCTGCTGTTCCCTTTCTATTCTTTAATCTGTCAGCTATCCCTATTGACCCTATCACTAGGACATCCTCATCCGCAGGATCATCAGAGTCAGCAACATTCTCAACCAGTTGGGATGGACCCTCCAACGCAGCTTGGGGGGGGGGGCGCCGATGCAATAGGAACAGGATTCGGAGTGTCTACCTCATTGTTGTTCACAGATGTCGAAGGAGAGCCAACACCATAAGACTCTTCGGCCTTCTCCGCAGGCATAAAACTTAAATCTTCATCCAAATCTTGGTACATGAAGTTTCTGAACGACATCTCTGCAAAATAGAAACAAGAAGAAATAAATATCAGTGCTACATTGGTCCTACTTAAATAAAAGTAGATAAACATACTTTGTCCTTGGTATATGATCACAGGCTTCTTAGGAGACCCCTCCCAGCTCTGGGCAATCCCAGCCATGTATAAAATGGCTTCAGGGAACACTTGCACATCCACAGGATATTTGGCCAAACGCTGATAACAGGGATCCCTTCGCACCTCATATGGCAAGGGGTCATTATACTGTTTTACATCAAACATATTTTCCTTATTCAGCAGCTCTGGATATTTAGGGGAAACAATGGTGTCTTTCACGTAGAAAAGCTACCTTTCCAACCTGTTATGTTTGTATATACCCTCCCAAACAAGTTTGGAACATCCGATTCAGGCCTTTTTGCTAACGTTAACAAATTGCCCCCAGGATACAAGTTCAGAAATCCTCTTAAAACCGTTAATGTTGGTTCATAGCCGTATGCTTTGCACATCACTATGAATGTGGTCAGCTTGGCTAAACCAAAGGGGTTAAACATAGAGATGTGAACCTTGTAGTATTGCATAAACTCTAATATCAATGGGTGCAGCAGAATCCTAAGGTTTGAATGGCTAAATGCATGTGTGTACAGCCCTACGAAACCTCGAGGAGCATCAAAGATACCCTAATTAGGTTTGGGTAACATCACTTTATGTTCTAGTGGGATGGGGTAATCGGCTAAGTGATCATATAGATCTTTTGCAGACAATGTACACTTTTGCTGTTTTATAATAAGCTTGGAATCCATTTAAAAAAAAACAAGCTATCAGTGAGAAAGAAGGATTACCTTTGATTTCGGAGTGATGGCGATGAAGTTTTACTGCGTGTGGAAATAGACGGAGAGAGTAAAATAAGTTAGGGTTTCAGCTACCCCCCTTTTTTATACTCTCTTTTATCAATTAAACACCGTACACGTGTCCCAAAAATAACTCTTATCCTGTTTAAATTTTTTAAATTTTGAATAAAAAAGACTTTTGGTCTCCAGGTAAGTTGGGGAAATGTGATTCCTGTAGCGGGCAGTCGTAATGAGTAATTAGCATTAAATGCGCTAAGTTAGGTGCACTATTATCCTCTAACTAATGCAATTCACAGCAGGATGGTATTTTTTCGAAGCATGAAGTCGAAAACAATGT
>OU343223.1:90101611-90140201 GCA_910596185.1 Chrysanthemum makinoi | reverse complement strand
TAAAAAAAAAAAAAAAAAATCACATTCTAATCATTCGAAGGAAATCAAAGAATACACACAAGTACAAACAAAATCTAAAGAACATCGGAAGCAATTAATAGTACGTAAACATGCAACCACACAGTCAAAAACCTTATTTGGAAAGCCATAATCACGCATCATAATCAACAGAAATTACCAACAGTAGTCAAACAATGGCAGTCACACTTAACCATGTAGGAATACAACATACGATATAATTGAATGAATCAAAGACATAGCAGGACAACCAATTAACAAGCCATACGTCACACGTTGAACCATTTACCCAATCGAACCGTAGCATAGGCTAATGTAACATGGCAGGTCAACAATAAACGGATAGAATACAACGGAATATTCATAGTCCACAAGATTAACCGAACAAAGCACACATAATAAACCGACAAAACTATTGATTACACATTGGCATGGTCACCAGACAATTCAGAGGTTCACATAATAGTGAGATCACATATCATCAGATGAAAACAGGTAACTCAGATAACCGCATATTAATCACATCAATCAGTAATCGGTAGTCACATAAAACATAAATAGCATAACAAATCAAATAAACACATAATAACCCGGTACGTGAAGGGAACGATAGTCTGAAGTAACGGAATGAGAGTGTGACAGATCAAAGCAATGGAATATATATATCTTGGTAGTAGAGTGAGTCATATAAGGTACTGAGTATACCATTTAGACAGAATATGTTGCGTTGGGGAAAAACAGAAAGTACAGTATAGGTCTATCAAAAGTGTAAGGGTTGTCAGAAATCTACCACGAGCCCAGAACATATCATATCGTATCATATCATAGCATAATAGCCATTGTATTCGGAGGGTGACCTCCCCGGAATGCCAACCAATAGGAGGGGATACCTCAGTAACCAATGGAGTAGCTAGCTCCCAGATTGTGAAGACGCGTATTGCACACGACATCATTCACCCGACAAATCATATCATATCAGATAACAGAACAGATCTAGGATGGATCCATACGCCCCACAGACAGATATTGGCCATAACATATAATTGAGCTCACAACAGATAACAGATAAGGGACGTGGCAGAACATCACTCTACTGCCCTAGAGTCATGTCAGATGTGCATCATCACGGACAACGGACATGGAACCCCCATGACTAGAATTATTGGCTCGGGTGTTAAACTATCTTAGGTCAAATCAGAATGTCAAAACTGACACAGATCATACTTTATCATAAGGTTAATCATATTTCCAAAATCAGAGTTTTTATATCATATAGTTCAAAATCAGATGTTTCATAATTCAGAAATCGGAAGTTTCAAATAAGCAACAGCTCACACAAACAGAATGGGGTTCATAGCAAAGGCTTAGGAAACCCTAATATAAAAGCTAACGAAAAGAAAACGTTATAAGGAACCTTTACTGAAAAGGTCAGAATATCTGTACCTTAGCAAATAAAATGAGAGCAAATGGAAAGAACGCAGGAGAAACAACGTCACGTCTTCTTCAACGAATCTACACGGATTACGGTTCGTATATTACTAATTAGTTCATTTAAGTCATACAATTTAATTGCTTATATAAACCGTATTATATTTTTTAGAGTTATAGGCGTATCCTTATTTTTAGTAATGGACGGAATTAAAATACTTTAGGGTAATAATCATTATTAGTCAAACTTAAGGATTACAAATGATAAATGGCAAAATTAAATGTTTAATATAACAAATATCCCAAATTTAAGGCTTTATTAGATAATACTTCAAAGTTATATGTTCGCATGGTAAAAATCTCAAAGTTTTAGGGTTTACATGGTCATTATCTCAAGTGGTAAGGTTTATATTGTAATTAAATTAAAGTATTATCTTGTTAACATTTTTCCATGCACTTAGTATGAGATAAAGAACCATGCTTCAACATTATGATCGACCAATTTAAGCTCGCTCACGGTCCATATGATTAACATTTACGACCAAGTAAACATGCCAACGGACTAACCCCCGACTCACCTTCCCGACACTCTTTCAAAAATATTAACCGACTCACACATAAAGTCCGCGATCACTCCCAAACGTACCCCCATGAGACCATGCCATATACATATTCTATGCTCACCCTTAACCAACAGTTTATACACCAAACTAATTACCCTTTCTTTTTGACCCATTTGACCCACACAAAGACGGGTTCTAATATTACACTCACATGCATGACATGATCACTTCTTTCAAATGAGTATATATTGGATACATATCACTATACATACACAAACTCACACCACGTTCACACATATATTCGAGCCTTTATTCATGTCTTTTTGTCTCTTAATGTTTATTCACGTATATTATAAGCATGATCAAAAACAAAATGAAGACTCCTGTGACACAGATTCGACCCTCCACAATCAGAACTGATATCGACATGTGAAGGTTTCACGACCTCGTTATTGTATTTGAACATATTCATGATTTCATGTAACGATATTATCGGTTTATGAGATAAATATAATATATCATTTATGTGATGCTTAGCATGCCTTGAATGGGTCTCACGTTAACAGTCAAACAAGAACCACAAGAAGGAAAAACGAGACGAGATTCGTAACCATTAACCTTGCTGCGTGACGAGAGACGAAACAAGAAACCAAGGACACGAGCCCACGCATAGGCCACCAAGGTCACGACCAGGAGAAGCCACAAACCCACGACCAAACCGATGTAAATCAGCCTCCTCCGACCCTTCAATACCTACGACCAGCAGCCCTCCAAGACCCTCGACAGAAATCAAACTTCACGACCAGGACCATGTACGAGCAATCATAGTAGCCTTTCTTGGCACCCCACGAGTCTCCCTTGGACTTCTTTTGTGTCGACAGTAATGGAGAAAATATGTGAGCCGCCACTTTTAATGTATTAGGGTTTATGTGGTCTTTTCTTTGGTGAAGCGTATTACAGAAAAGAAGAATGAGGGGATACCGGTTTTTTGACAAGCCAAGAGAAAACAAAGGCCAAGCCCAAGTCCAAATCTAGTTTACAAGTTAAATGGGCTCTAAATTTTTGTGCAAGAGCGATTGTTAATTAGTAGAATTGGCCCATGTAAAAATATTAAACGAGTGATTCATATTTGTAATGATCTCATTTATCTTGTACGTATTACACATTTACGATTTAGGTTAGGAACGTATTTGACGAGCTTGACGTATTTTATAAGTTTAAATTTTGAGGGGCAAAATAATCTTTTAACCAGTTTACAATTTTTAGGGTTTTACAATCCAACTCAAAACACAGACATGAAAACACAATTTAACCCATAGACTAACATGACATGATTTCATACATAACGTGATGATGTACCCTCCGAACAGCTCGAAGGACACTCCTCCGAGATGTGTCGAAGCCCTTCTATTCGAAGGCCCAAGTTAGGATTCCAGAACATCCATAGGCGTCAAACCATTCGTAAGCACGAAGGTTACCTAAGGGGAATTCGCCATTCGAAGTCCTAAGCCCTTCGGAGTATGGCTGACGAAGGAGTAACGGATAGGAGCACCTCCTGACTTGGTCAAACCCACGATCTCCCTCTCTCACCTGGCTTCCCCGCCAAGCTTGAGAGCGTGGGTCACTAAGCCCTAGCGGTTACCCACAATCATGGGACGCCCCCATGATCTCCGACATTCGCGTAGAAGTGCCCCTAACCCTATTTCTTCCATTATAAATAGGTTGGACGGGCAATGGATTATGGTATGCTCAATTCACACTCATCTCTTTACTTACACACACTTAAACAACCATAACTCATACTTACTCTCACGCCGGAGGTGGTTCGCAGGGTCCTACCCCTGCGTAATCACTTAACGTAGTGTTTCGTATTTCTAATTCTCAGGTGAAAGACAAGTCTTGGCTGGAACATACACCCCTCATACCTTTGATCATCATCGAAGCCTGGTAGTACAATCTATTGTACAATCAGTGGCGTCATCCGTGGGACCACTACTATTAGTCCCGTAATCAACCAGTCTTAAAACCCTAACCGATTACGCTACCTTTCCGGCATGGAACCAGGAAGGGAAGATACACCTCCACCAGGTTTTTCTACCCTGGTCCCTCTCAACACTACTAACACCGATAATCTCGCCCCCATAATGGCCTCAACCTTCACCACACGATCTCGTTTGGAAACCACTCCCGTACATCATGCCTCAACATCCGCTAACCCTATTCCGGATATTAGCCCCGCCTTCGTTGAGGCAAACTTTGAAGCCTTAGAGTCTTTACTAAGGTCTCATAAGAGGCAGGTTCGCAACACTGAAATGCGAAGAGAGCTGGAATACTCCAGTGAGGAGTATGACGAAGAGATTGAAATAGAGGAGAGGCCTCGACCGGTTAGCAGGGGCGCTCGGCCCTACGAAATGGTTCTCCTTCCATCAGAAGGCCAAATGGAAGGACTGTGGGTTTTGAAGAAGGTCTGGAGGAGATCCGGAAGAAGGAGAGAGTGCAAGGTGAAAAGAAGAGCGAGAAATCTAACGGAGGAAGCAACCGGGTAGGGAACGGAGGGGTAAACTACCCCCTCTTCTAGCTGCCCACTTAGGAAGAGAAGGGATGGGGGCTCCGATACCCCCCTCGTATGTTTCGAGTGTCGGAGACCCTCCTCCATACTCAGGTATGAATCAGTTACCCCCTCCGGGAATGAACCCCTACCTACCTACTCAAACCTATAACACCTACCCTCCGAATAGTTCTCTCCCCAACCAGAGTTACCAACAAATGCCCTATGGACACGTTCCTACGTAGTCGATGGGTGTAAACCCTTCGTACCAACCTTCTACGGTTTACCCTGCCTACACACAGCTATTTCCTAACCCATATAACCCTACACCTGTTTATCCACCTCCATACAACCCATACTACACCGAAGCCTCTGGAGCTTTTACACCTTTCGTGAAGTGGATCGAAGACTACCTCTACCTGGACTGTAAAGATGCCCACTCACATAGGCACCTACGATGGAAAAGGCGACCCTGATAACTTCCTACACTTGTTCGAAGGCGCTATCAAGATGCAAAAGTGGGTCATGCCCCGTAGCATGCCACATGTTCACTTACACGCTCCGAGACTCCGCGAGAATATGGTGGAATGGACAGAAGTTGGGAAGCATTGTAAGTCTAGACGACCTTAAGGCTAAGTTCCGATCACACTTTAGCCAACAGAAGAAGTACACCAAGACCCATCTAGCCGTGCACACCATCAAGAAAAGGGACAACGAAAGCACAAGGGCCTTCGTTACGAGGTACACTGATGAAACTTTGCAAATTCTGGGTTTGCACGAAGATCAGAGGATCTCAGGTTTTGTACATGGCCTTCGGACGCGAAGCTTGGTGGAATTCCTGTCCACCGATCTTCCCACCACTTACAAGGCACTGATGGAGAAGACTTACACTTGGATTGAGTCTAAAGAAGTAGCGGCAAACGGGGCTCCGATAGAGCAAAATGAAGCTTCTGACAAGTTCTCCCGAGGGTCCTCCTGGGAAGGATCCAAGAATAAGAAGAAGAACAGAGACCGCTTCACTCCATACAACAAAGGTTCGAACCATGGACTCTTGGCGAACTTGGTCAAATCTCCCAGGGAGATTCTGGCTACCGAGAAAGCCGCAAAGTCCTTCGATCCACCACCTCGGATGTCAGCACGAAGCAAAGCCAGGGACATGTCCAAGTACTGCCATTTCCATGAAGACCATGGACACGACACAAACAACTGCAGAGAGCTAAAGAAGCAGATCGAAGAGGCGGTACGATCCGGACAATTAGCACACCTGGTTAAGGGCATCAAGAAGGGAAAAGACAAGTTCTCCGATACCCAACTGGGTGAATGGAAGGGGAACAAGAAGGAGGCTACCCCTACAGAGGCTCCGATACTAATGGTGCACAGGCATGATCCAACCTTGAAACAGAAGGAAGCAGATGGGGAGCTGGGAAGCGTAGGAGAAATAACCTTCCCTTCCATCCTGGGGCAGACACCTTCGACTGACCCCGTGGTCATCAAGGTGCGAGTCTCAAACAGGGAGGTAAATAGAGCGTATATGGATTGTGGAAACTCTTGTGAGATCATTTATGAGCATTGTTTCCTAAAGCTCAAGTCATCCATACGCTCACGAAGGGTGGATTCGAAAACACCACTGTAGGGTTCTCCGTGAACACTCATGGCCTCTGGGAGAAGTACCGTTGGAAATCATCATAGGCGAAGGCCCCTTATACCGCACGGAGACACTCACCTTCGTCATAGTCAGGTCAGATTCTCCTTATAATTTGTTAATATGGAGAACAACTATGCAAAAGATGGGCATTGTTGTTTCCACCATACATGCTGCTATTAAGTTCCAAAGCCCCTTCGGAGTAGGAACTGTTCATTCTAATTATGGGACGGATAAGGGTGTATATGGTGTCAAAAAGATCAAAGAAGAATCAGAGGAGCCTCCGATAGCAATTCTAAGCTGCAGAGATGCGGAAGAGCGAGTTGTAGTTTACCCTAGATACCCAGAACAAACGGTGGTAATAGGAAAACAACTCCCAGCGAATTTCAAGGAAAAGCTCACAGAACTGTTGCGGACTAACCTTGATATTTTTGCTTGGAAATATTCTGACATGACAGGGGTACCAAGAACATTGATGATAGACGGACAGTCCTTCGGAACGGAGCATAAACTCAATGAGTACAAACACATTAAGCTAATAAACAGAAAAAAGAGGAGCCTAGCCCTAGAAAGAAATGTTGCAGCCTACAAGGAAGTTGATGAACTCACACAAGCAGGCATCCTAAGGGAAGTTAAATACCAAACTTGGGTAGCCAACCCAGTAATGGTAAAAAAGAGCGACGGAGGGTGGCGCATGTACGTTGACTTCACTGACATCAACAAAGCATGCCCGAAGGATTGCTATCCCCTACCAGAAATTGACTGGAAGGTAGAATCCTTGGCAGGCTTCCGGCTAAAATGCTTCTTAGATGCCTACAAAGGGTATCACCAGATCCAGATGGCAAAGAAGGACGAAGAAAAGACAGCATTCTACACAAGCAAAGGTGTCTACTGTTATAGAAAGATGCCCTTCGGATTGAAGAACGCAGGGGCAACATACCAACGTCTCGTAGATAATGCCTTTAACAAACAGATAGGTAGAAATCTCGAAGCATACGATGACGACATGGTTATCTAAAGCAAGACAGAGGAAGACCTACTCCTCGATGTATAAGAAACCTTTGACCAGCTTCGAGCGATTAACATGAGTGAACCCAAGAAATGCTCCTCGGTGTTGAAGAGGGGCAATTCCTAGGGCATTTGATTACTAAGGAGGGGATAAAGGCTAATCCCTCCAAAGTCAAGGCAATTACAGATCTCCAGGCTCCTAAGTGTCTAAAAGATGTGCAAAGTCGAATGGGAATCTGGCTGCTCTAAGTCGATTTTTGTCGAAGGGGCTGATAGGTCGACCTACCGTTCTTCTAAAACACTCGAAATGGATGCGTTGATAAGAAGACTTTTTGATTGAATTCGGGATCGCGGCTGCCTTTTCGAGAAAATGAAGGAGTTCATCAAAATCGCTATGCCTGACCCAATCAAAGTGTTGTTCATGTCGTAGCATCCTCAGCGGAGTATTAGTAGCGATCCCCTTATGGCGAAACGAGACAAGCAGTCCCCATTTGCGCTTTTATTACGTGAGGTCTTGCGGTGGAGATCAACTATCCAACATTGGAGAGTTAATATAGCCCTAATCTACAGCGGCAAGGAGGCTCAGCCCAGCTATTTCGAACCCATCCAGATTATAGTCTTAGACAAACGCCAGCCGGTCTTGTCGAGCACGAAAAGTAGGGAGAGTGGCTAAATGGCCTATTGAACTTGGAAAGCCTGAAATAGAGTTCAAGGGTGAAACTTTATTAAAGGCGAGAGTTCTACCATGAGACTTCTTGGCGAGACACCTTAGAACCCAGCGTAAAATGAAGGGCCTAAAGCTAAACTCACTCCAGTCACGGGATGTGGAAACTTTATCTGAGCCGGGCATCGGCTCAGATGGTTACGGAAGCGAGGTCTAATCTTTGGTGAAATTACGGCGAGGGAAGGAGCATCATATGCTCTTCGTTTTGAGTTAACCACAAACAATGAGGCGAATCACGAAATACCTTTACTTGATCCTCTGATTAGCTAAAGATATGGAATTCAAAGCTCTTGTTGTTTTACGTAGACTCCTAATGGTAGCGAACCAAGTGACATGCTCCTATGAAGCAAGGCAACCCATCATCAAGCGATACTTGGAAAAAACAAAGGAGAGATCTTTGGAGAGCTTCAGCTCCTACACCATCCAACATGTTGAAGGAATCCGAACAAGAAGCGGTCTGAGCAAGCTAGCCTCTATGGCCTTTGTCTCATCTCAAAGAAGTACTTGAAGTCTTACACGAAAGGTCCATCATTCACAAGGAAGTTGCGGGGCGTGGTTCACGAATAAGGAGACATGGATGACACCCATGGGGAATATTTGATAAGCGGTCTTCTCCCGAAGATCCAAAGCTAGCAAGGAAAATTACAGTTAAGTCCCCATCTCTTGCAGGCTAATAGGGAAACCCTATATAGAAGGTCATTTCTATCACCTTGGTTAAGATGTGTGGGACCCAAGCGGGCCTCTGAGCATTATCGCTGAAGTCCACGAAGGATCTGCGGTCTCGCGCAGGGACCCCGCCGATTGTCTCAAAAAATAATGTTGGGCTATTAGCCTTCGATGCACAAGGATCTGGCAAATCATTCTCAAATGTGAAGCTTATGTCAGATACACTCAAGCGTTCCTAAGATCTTTGAGCGGAGACATGACAAGTGTGACATCCACATGGCCCTTCACCCAATGGGGTATTGACATCATTAGGACCTATGCCTATGGCTCCTGGAGGAGTCAAATTTTCTTTGTGGTAATTGATTACTTTACTAAGTGGGTAGAAGCTAAACCTTTAGCCTCCATTCACGGGAGGCAGTCGAGAAGTTTGTGTGGGAGCACATTGTGTGCGGTCGGAGTACCCACATAATCATATCATGATGGAAAACGGTTATTTGAAGGAGTCTTCTGCGACTTACATCAGGAGCTCAACATAAAGCGATCTTGGACATCCGTCTACCATCCACAAGGTAGCGGACAGGTGGAGGTTACAAACGAGAACATGCGTCAAAGGACGAAAAGGCAGGGCGAACTCACCATGGATGGGTAGATGAACTCCCTCAAGTACTATAGGCCCATCGAACACACCCTAAGTCAAGCAATGGTGAAACCCCCTTCATTGCTAACATACGGACGAAGCGGTCATCCCGCCGGACTAAGCGTACACGCGAGTGTGGCGTATGATGCCTCCCAAAATGATGAAAGGATCGGGGAGAACACGGAACTACTAGAAGAAAGAAGAGATAGCCTCCATTCGGAAGCAATGCACAAGTATAAGATCGAAGGCTACTATAACAAAAGGGTCAGGCCTTCCACCTTCAAGCCTGGGGAATATGTGCTATGTCTCAACGATTGCAAGCAAAGCAGAATACCGAGGAAAGTGGGACCTACTTGGGAAGGACCTTACATGGTAGGCTGAGGCCTACGGCAAGAGACCTACAAAGCATCTCTTGTCGGAGAACCCATCGACAGGACATGGAATGGTACGAACCTTTGAAAGTTCTATGTTTAAGAAGTACTTTTACTTTTTCATTCTTGTAATTAGAAGCTTATCAAGGGAAAGCAAACATTATTGGTAGTTGTCTTAGTTTTCATTTCAAGAATGATGTAATCCTCTCTACCAATTCAATGATAAATAAGACATTTCCCACAAATCTCTTGCTTCGTTTCTTAAACACAAAGATTTGTTCAACCAAGTCGATTATGAGTTTCAATGTCGAATAAAAGGGCATAAGGTGTAATAAACGCCTCATAATTTAAGCCTACTAAAACATTCACATTAACTCTCCTTGTAGTTTATGGCACTTATGAAAATATATACAAAGTCATACTACCTAAAGGTTTTGAGATAGAGTGGGTCACGACCCTCTGTCAATGAT
This sequence comes from Chrysanthemum makinoi, assembly GCA_910596185.1. Lineage (NCBI taxonomy): Eukaryota > Viridiplantae > Streptophyta > Magnoliopsida > Asterales > Asteraceae > Chrysanthemum > Chrysanthemum makinoi. The sequence continues at coordinate 90,130,126 of OU343223.1, read as the reverse complement.
TAAATTTGGTCATTATACTCTTGGTGTTGAAATTTACACACAATGAGGTTGTTTAACCTTAGGATGTAAAAGTTAAGCGTTGGAAAAATGGCGTACGAGAAGTTCACTAGGCAAACACAAATAATAACTAAGTGTGTAGAGGTACTCCCCCACACTATACCATTCAAAATAAGGGCTAGTGCCCTTGTACCTGCATAAGGAGCCTAAGCCCCAATTACGTTGTCTTTGGCCCAAGGCCATACATCACAAATATTCAAATTGTTTAGAGAACGGACAAGCATTGTCAAATAACACAAATTGTCTTAAAGGGTACATGCCACCCTTGAAACCAAATTACTGCCAACATGGCAGCCTTCATTCCTGCTTCTTGGGGGAGGGAGTTAGAGATGGTTGAACTGAGGTAGGCTTGGTAGACACTGTCTTCTTGGTAGGAGTCGTAGGCTTAAGCTTGCGAGGCTTCTTGGAGAGGAGGTCTTCTAAAGGTGCCATAGGATATTTGGTAGCTTCAGCTAGGAAGGGGTACTCTGCAGTTGCAAATGCATTTCTTGCCTCATCGTATTTAGCTTTAGATGTGGGACGGTAGCATTCAATCTTGGAGAGGTCCACGGGCTTACCTGTTTTGGACCTCCTCCAATGCAAACACCGTCCATGAAAAATAGTGATTTGATGACCTTCCACATTTGTGCTCCCAACTCATCAGCGTGGTAGAGTTCGATGGCGTACCCTCCGATGGTCGAAGGACCCCCCGCCGGCCTCGGTCGAATTTGCATTCGAAGACCAAGTCTTTCTTCATAAGTCATTGGTGGCGTAAAACCATTCATCATTGACATGGTTACGGTTGGGAATTCGCCCGAGAAGGCCTATGCCCGCCGGTGTCTTCTCTTGAAGACGCCAAGACAAAGGAGAATCTTGACTTGGTCTTCCCCCACGTTCCCACTATTTCCTTAGCTTCCCCTCCAAGGCCGAGATAGTGGGGATGAAGCCCTAGCGGTTACCACAAATTAGGGGACGCCCCCATGATCTCCTAAACGTGTGCTAACACTCTCCAAGCTATTTTCTTCACCTATAAATAGGTTGGACGAGTCATTTCAATGGTATGTTCACTCAACACAGTATTTCACATACTCCATATTATTTATAACACATATTGATGATGTACCCTCCGAGTAGCTCGAAGGACACTCCTCCGAGACGTGTCGAAGCCCTTCTATTCGAAGGCCCAAGTTAGGATTCCAAAATATCCATAGGCGTCAAACCATTCGTTATCACGAAGGTTACCTCAGGGGAATTTGCCATTCGACCCTAAGCCCTTGGGGTATGGGCGACGAAGAAGCACGGATAGGGAACCTCGACTTGGTCAAACCATGATCTCCCTCTCTCGGCTTCCCGTCAAGTGCGAGCGTGGGTCACTAAACCCTAGCGGTTACCCACAATCATGGGAAGCCCCCATGATCTCCGACATTCATGCAGAAGTGCTCTCAACCCTATTTCATCCACTACAAATAGGTTGGACGGGCAATGGATTATGGTATGCTCATTTCACATTCATCTCTTTACTTACACACACTTATACAACCATAACTCATACTTACTGTCACGGAGGAGGTGGTTCGCAGAGGTCATACCTGCGTAATCACTAACATAGTGTTTTCGTATTTCTTATTCTCAGGTGAAAGGCAAGACTTGGCTGGAACATACACCCCTTATACCTTTGATCATCATCGAAGCACGGTAGTGCAATCTATTGTACAATCGGTGGCAGCCGTCCGGTGGGACCACTACTATTAGTCCGTCACCCGGTCCTAAAACCTAACCGACTACACTACTTTTCCGGCATGGAACGGGAAAAGAAGATACACCTCCACCGAGGTTTCTCTACCCTAAACCCTCTCAACACAACTAACAGATAATCTAAGCCCCATACGGCCTCGGCCTTTACCACATGATCTCGTTTAGAAACTACTCCCGTGCATCACGCCTCAACATCCGCTAACCCTATTCGGATATTAGCCCGCCTTTTGAGGCAAACTTTGAAGCCTTAGATTCTTTACTAAGGGCTCATAAGAGACAGGTTCACAACACTGAAATGCGAAGAAAGTTGGAATAATCCAGGTGAGGAGTATAGCGAAGAGATTGAAATAGAGAGCATACTCGACCGTTAGCGGCCTTCGGCCCTCTGAAATGGTTCTCCTTCCATTAGAAGGCCAAATGGAAGGACTGTGGGTTTTGAAGAAGGACCCAGAGGAGATCCGGGAAGAAGGGAAAGAATGCAAGGTGAAAGAAGGGAAGAACTCCAACAGAGGAGGAAACAACGGTAGGAAGCGGAGGGTAAACCTACCCCTCTCCTAGCTGCCCATTTAGGAAGAGGGATGGGGCTCCGTACCCCCCTCATATGTTTCGAGTGTCGGAGGCCCTCCTCCATACCGAGGCATGAATAGTTACCCCTCAGGGAATGAACCCCTACCTACCTCCAAACCTACAACACTTACCCACCGAGTGGTTCACTCCCCAACAGTTACCGGCAAATGCCCTATGGACATGTTCCTACCAATCGATGGGTGTAAACCCTTCCGTACCAACCTTCTCACATTTTACCACCTACACACAGCCATTTCCAAACCCATATAACCCTACACTGTTTATCCACCTCCATACAACCATTACTACACGAAGCCTCTGGAGCTTTTACACCTTTCGTGAAGTGGATGAAAGACTACCCTCTACGGCGGTGTAAAGATGCCCACTCGCACATAGGCACCTACGATGGAAAAGGCGACCACGATAACTTCCTACACTTGTTGGAAGCTATCAAGATGCAAAAAGGGTCATGCCCGTAGCATGCCACATGTTAAACACGCTCGAGACTCGCGAGAATATGGTGGAATGGAAAGAAGTTGGGAAGCATTGTAAGTCTAGACGATATTAAGGCTAAGTTCCGATCACACTTTAGCCAATAGAAGAACTACACCAAGACCCACCTAGCCGTGCACACCATCAAGCAAAGGAACAACCGCGAGGGCCTTCGTCACGAGGTACACCGATGAAACTTTGCAAATTCTGGTTTTGCCGAAGATCGAGGATCTCGGGTTTTGTACATGGCCTTGAGCGAAGCTTGGTGGAATTCCTATCCACGATCTTCCCACTACTTACAAGGCGATGGAAGACTTACACTTGGATTAAGTCCAAAGAGGTAGCAGCAAGCGGGGCTCGATAGAGCAAAATGAAGCTTCGACAAATTCTCTCGAGGGTCCTCATGGAAGGATCCAAGAATAAGAAGAAGAACAGAGACCGCTTCACTCCATACAACAAAGGTTTGAACCATGGACTCTTGGCGAATTTGGTCAAATCTCCTGGGAGATTCTAGCAACCGAGAAGCGCCAAAAGTCCTTCGATCCACCACCTGGATGACGATGCGAAACAAGGCGAGAGACATGTCCAAGTATCGCGCCATTTCCATGAAGACCATGGACATGACAAGAACAAGCTGCAGAGAACTAAAGAAGCGGTCGAAGAGGTGCGGTTGGACGGTTAACACATCGGTTAAGGGCATCAAAAGGGAAAAGACAAGTTCTCCGGCACCCAACTAGGTGAATGGAAGGGGATCAAAAGGAAGCTACCCCTACGAGGCTCGGATACTAATGGTGCACGGGCACAATCCAACCTTGAAAGCGGAAGGAAGCAAGCGGGGGCTGGGGCGTGGGAGAAATAACCTTCTCTTACATCTTGGGGCGGACACCTTCGTGATCTTGTGGTCATCAAGGTGCGAATCTCAAGCGAGGGGAAACCAAGCGTATATGGATTGTGGAAGCTTCTGCGAGATCATTTATGAGCATTGTTTCCTAAAGCTCAAGTCATCCATACGCTCACTTGAATTAGGACTGTTCATTCTAATTATGGGGCAGATAAGGGTGTATATGGTGTCAAAAGATCAAAAAAGAATCGGAGGAGCCTCCGATAGTAATTCTTTGCAGGATCTTGGAGGAGCAAGTTGTAGTTAACCCAGCCACTGAACAAATGGTGGTAATAGGAAAGCAACTCGGGAAGTTCAAAGCGGCTTCGGGCTATTGCGGACTAACCTTGATGTTTTTGCTTGAAATATTTTGACATGACAGGGTACCAAGAACATTGCTGATAGACGGAAATTTCTTGAACGGAAGCATAAACTCAATGAGTACAAACACATTGAGCGATAAAAGAGAAAAGGAGGAGCCTAACCCGAAAGAAATGTTGCTGCCTGCAAAGAAAGTTGACGAACTTACACAGCAGGCATCCTAAGGGAAGTTAAGTACCAAACTTGGGTTGCCAACACTAATGGTCAAAAGAGCGAGGAGGTTGGCGCATGTGCGTTTTCTTACGACATCAACAAAGCATGCCCGAAGATTGCTACCCCTACGAGAATTTGGAAGGTAGAATCCTTGGAAGGCTTCGGTTAAAATGCTTCAGATGCCTATAAAGGGTATCATCAGATCCAGATGGCAAAAGGAGACGAAGAAAAGATAGCCTCCTTACACAAACAAAGGTGTCTACTATTACAGAAAGATGCCCTTCGGTTTGAAGAGCGAGGGCTACCACCAGCCTCGTAGATAAAGCCTTCAATAAGCAAATAGGCAGGAATCTCGAAGCATACATTGACGACATGGTTATCAAAAGCAAGACGGAGGAGGACCTACTCCTCGATGAAACCTTTGACCAACGGGCGATTAACATGAAGCTGAACCCTAAGAAATGCTCCTTCGGTGTCGAAGAGGGACAATTACTAGGGCATTTGATTACTAAGCAGGGGATAAAGGCTAATCCCTCCAAGGTTAAGGTGATTCTGAGACCTCCAAGCCCCTAAGTGTCTAAAAAGATGTGCGAGCCTGAATGGGAAGCTAGCGATTTAAGTAGATTTTTGTCGAAGGGGTCGACAAGTCCTACCATTCTTCAAAACACTCAGGGATGCGTGGATAAGAAAACTTTAGGTGGATTCAGGATGCGAAGCGCCTTTCAAAAGATGAAAGAGTTCATCGAAATCCTTCCAACACTTACAACCCCATCAAAGGAAGTGTTGTTTATGTACTTGGCATCCTCAATGGAGAGTATTGGCGTAGTCCTTATGGCAGAACGAGACAAACGACAGATCCCCATCTACTTCGTCAGCGAGGGTCTGCGGGGGGAGATCAACTATCCAACATTGGAGAAGTTAATACTGCGCCCATCTCACAGCGACAAGGAGGCTCGGCACTATTTCCAGGCCCATCCAATCACAGTCTTAACCGACAAGCCGCTCAAACAGATCTTGTCGAAACCCGAAAAGTCTGGGAGGGTGGCTAAATGGGCTATTGAACTTGGAAACAGAAATAGAGTTCAAGGGATGAAACTCTATTAAAGGACAAATTCTCGCGACTTCTTGGCAAACACCTTCCGAGCCTGACGTAGAAAAGGAAGAGCCCAAAATAAACTCACTCAAGTGCGGATGCCGGAAACTTTATACAAGATGGAGCATCCAGCTCAGATGGTTCTGGAGCAAGTCTAATCTGGTCACCGACGGAAGGAGCATACATATGCTCTTCGTTTTGAGTTCGAAGCCACAAACAATGAAGCGGAGTATGGAAGCGTTGCTATGGGCCTCCGATTGGCTAAAGATATGGAGGTCAAAGCTCTCATGTCTTCGTAGACTCCCAATTGGTAGCAAACCAAGTGACAGGCTCCGTATCAGAGCTAGGCCCGTCATCAAGCAAGATACTTGAAAAACAAAGGAGATGCTGCAGAGCTTCGACTCCTACACCATCCAACATGTTCGTAGGAATCAGAACAAGAAGGCAGATGCACTTAGCAAGCTAGCTTCTATGGCCTTCGCTCATCTCACCAAAGAAGTACTTGTCGAAGTCTTACCTGAAAGATCCGTCGTTCGCAAGGAAGTTACAGACGTAGTTCACGAGGAAGGAGAGACATGGATGACTCCCATCAGGGAATATCTGATAAGCGGTCTTCTCCCTGAAGATCCCAAGCTAGCAAGGAAGATTCGGGTTAAGTCCCCACAGTACCGGCTAATAGGGGAAACCCTATATAGAAGGTCATTTTTATCACCTTGGTTAAGATGTGTGGGACCCAAGCAGGCTACAAGCATTATCACTGAGGTCCACGAAGGATCCTGCGGCCTCCATGCAGGACCTTGCTCAGTTGTCTCGAAAATAATGAAGTTAGGCTATTATTGGCCTTCGATACACAGGGATGCGGCAGAAATCATTCTCAATTGTGAAGCTTGTCAGATACACTCAAACGTTCCAAGGATGCCGAAGCAGGACATGACAAGTGTGACATCCGCATGGCCCTTCTCTCAGTGGGGCATTGATCTTGTACGACCTATGCCCATAGCTCCCGAAGGAGTCAAATTCTTGCTGATGGCAATCGATTACTTTACTAAGTAGGTGGAGGCTAAACCCTTAGCCTCCGTCACGGGGAGACATATCGAGAAGTTTGTGTGGGAGCACATTGTGTGCAGATTCAGAGTGCCCCACATAATCATATCTGACAACGGAAAGCGCTGTTGCGAAGGAGTCTTCACGACTTCGTCAAGGGCTCAACATAAAGTAGTCTTGGACATCCGCCTACCATCCACAAGGTAACGAACAGGTGGAGGTTACAAACAGAGAGATCATCAAAGGGATCGAGAAAAGGCTGGGACGAACTCATCATGGATGGGTGGATAAGCTCCCTCAAGTACTATGGGCTCACAGGACGCACCATAAGTAAAGCAATGGTGAAACCCCCTTTAGCCTAACATACGGAACATAAGCGGTCATCCCTTCGGAGCTAAGTGTACACACGGAGCGTGTGGCAACGTATAATGCCTCCCAAAATTACGAAAGGATTAGGGAAAACCTTGATCTGCTAGAAGAAAGAAGAGAAATAGCCTCCATCCGAGAAGCAATGCACAAACATAAGATCGAAGGCTACTATAACAAAAGGGTCAGACCTTCCACTTTCAAGCCTGGGGAATACATGCTACGCCTCAACAGTGCAAGCAAGGCCGAATACCAGGGAAAGCTGGGACCAACTTGGGAAGGACCCTACGTGGTAGCTGAGGCCTATGACAACGGAGCCTACAAACTGGCCACTCTTCTCGGAGAACCCATCGACAGGACATGGAATGGTACGAACCTTCGAAAGTTCTATGTTTAAGAAGTAATTTTACTTTTTTATTCTTGTAATTTGAAGCTTCTCAAGGGAAAACAAACATTATTGGTAGTTGTCTTAGTTTTCATTTCAAGAATGATGTAATCCTCTCTGCCAATTCAATGATAAACAAGACATTTCCCGCAAATCTCTTGCTTCATTTTTAAACACAAAGATTTGTTCAACCAAGTCGTTTATGAGCTTCAATATCGAATACAAAGGCATAAGGTGCAGCAAACACCTCATCATTTAAGCCTACACAAACATTCACATTAGCTCTCCTCGTAGTTTATGGCACTTGTAAAAATATATACAAAGTCATGCTACTTAAAGGATTTAAGATAGAGTGGGTCGCGACCCTCTGTCAATGATCAAATTTGGTCATTATATTCTTGGTGTTGTAATTTACACACAATGAGGTTGTTTAACCTTAGGTTGTAAAACTTAAGCGTCGGAAAAATGGCGTACGAGATGTTAACAAGACAAACACAAATAATAACTAAGTATGTAGAGGTATTCCCCCTACACCATACCATTCAAAATGAGGGCTAGTGCCCTTGTACCTGCACGAGGAGCCTAAGCCCTAGTTAAATTGTTTTTGGCCCATGGCCATACATCACAAGCATTCAAATTGTTTAGAGAACAAGACAAGCATTGTCAAATAAGATAAATTGTCTTAAAGGGTACATGCCACCCTTGAAACCAAATTACTGCCGACATGGCAGCCTTCATTCTTGCTTTTTTGGAGATGGAGTGGGGGATGGTTGAACTGAGACAGGCTTGGTAGATATAGTCTTCTTGGTGGGAGTGGTGGGCTTCAGCTTTCGAGGTTTCTTGGAAAGGAGGTCTTCGAGGGGTGCCATAGGATCTTTGGTAGCCTCATCAAGGAAGGAGTACTCTGCGGTTGCAAACGCATTTCCTGCCTCATCATACTCAGCCTTCGAAGTAGGACGGTAGCATTCAATATTGGAAAGGTCCACGGGCTTACCTGTTTTGGCAGCCTCCTCCAAAGCCAAGCATCGTCCATGAAAAATGGCTAATTTGATGACCTTCCACATCTGAGCTCCCAATTCATCACTGTGGTAGAGCTTCATGGCTATGTATGGCACCACCTTAGAAACGACCTCCGCACGATCCTTTTGCAACATCTTATACCTCATCCGTGCCATCAACTTCCTCCCTTAACTTAACTTCTACATCTCCGAGCCTAGCCCTCTCACTTTCCAACCCGGCACATTTCGCCTAAGAACAAGATTGACTGTTAGAGTGATGACCTTGGCTTCTTTCAACTTAAGATTGCCGAGTTCAACTGTCAACAGGGCTACCTTTCCACGAAGGTCTTGCACGAGGGGTTCTTCTCAACATTCCCTCAATCTCATCACACTTAGCCTCTAGCTTGGCCACAGTTCGAGCAACTCTCTAGTTCGGCATTTAAGTGATTATCCAATACCGCGCCAGAACCCCATTGTCATGCATGTCACAAACCTTTCAATGGACATATTTTCCAAAGATACCTTTCCATTGAGGAGGGGTGACATGATCGACAATCCGGTGACTGGACAAAGCATTGGGAAGCTCCTTAGTCTCTGGAAGGCACGATCAATACAATGTATAAAGGCTAAGTTAGTTGTGACAATTATGACTTCACATATTTTATAAGGAGAAACTGCTTACCATGCACCTCCACTGATTCATTTGGCAATTCGAAGACTGATTTCACAAACTTTCTGCCTTCAGCACTCTTTTGCTTCACAATTCTACCTCCGGAGGTAGGAAGGGGATTCTTCCTCTTGTTGGTAGACTTAACAGCCTTGGCTGTTGTTCCCTTTCTACTTTTCAACACTATCCCCTGTTGAACCTATAGCGGGACATCCTCATCCGCAGGATCGTCCGAGTCAGTAACATTCTCAACAAGTTGAGATGGACCCTCCAACGCAAGTTGAGGGGGTACTGATGTAATAAGCTCTGGCTTTGGAGTATCTACCTCATTGTTGTTCACGGATGTAGAAGGAGAGCCAACACCATAAGACTCTTCGGCCTTCTCAGTAGGCATAAAGCTCAAGTCTTCATCTAAATCCTGGTACATAAAGTTCCTGAATGACATCTCTGCAAAAGGAAACAAGAAGAAATAAATATCAGTGCTACATTGGTCCTACTTAAATAGAAGTAGATAAACATACTTTGTCCTTGGTACATGATAACAGGCTTCTTCGGAGACCCCTCCCTCGGGCAATCCCTACCATGTATAAGATGGCTTCGGGGAACACTTGCACATCCACAGGATATTTAGCCAAATGCTGATAGCAGGGATCCCTTCGCACCTCGTATGGCAAGGGGTCATTGTACCGTTTTGCATCAAACATATTTTCCTTATTCAGCAACTCTGGATAATTAAGGGGAACAATAGTATCTTGCACATAGAAAAAGCTACCTTTCCAACCTGTTATATTGGTATACACCCTCCCAAACAGGTTTGGCACATCCGATTCAGGTCTTTTCGCTAAAGTTAACCAATTGCCCCCAGGATACAAGTTCAAAAATCCTCTTAAAACCTTTAATGTTGGTTCATAGCCATATGCTTTACACATCACTATGAACGTGGTCAGTTTGGCTAAACCAAAGGGGTTGAACCTAGAGATATGAACCTTATAGTATTGCATAAACTCTAATATCAGTGGGTGCAGTGGAATCCTAAGGTTAGAATGGCTAAATGCATGTGTGTATAGTCCTACGAAACCTTGAGGAGCATAAAAAATACCCTGATTCAACTTGGGTAACATCACTTTGTGCTCTGGTGGGATTGGGTAATCAACTAAGTGATCATGTAACTCTTTTGTAGATAATGTACATTTTTGCTGTTTTATGATAAACTTGGAATCCATTTTTTAAACAAACAAAACAAGCTACAATTGGGAAGGAAGGTTTACCTTTTGATTTCGGAGTAGTGGAGATCACAATTTTACTGCGTGTAGAAAGTGGCGAAGAGAGTAAAATGTTTTAGGGTTTCAACAACCCCTCCTTAAATATTGTTTTTACCGCTTTCCTAGCCGCACACGTGTACCTGCTATTTACTCTTATCCGATTTCAATAGTTTTTAAATTTTAAAAATAAGTCTTTTGGTCTCCGGGTAATGTGGTAAATTGTAATTCCTGTAGCGGGCAGCCGAAAGGTTTAATTAGCATTAAATGCACTTAGTTAGTTGCGTAGTTATCTTCCAACTAATTTGATTAGCATCAGGATGGTATTTTTTCAAAGCATGAAGTCGAAAGCAATGCCCCTTCGCTCATATACATCACTTTCGACTGGGGGGCTTGATGATGTACCCTCCGAGTAGCTCGAAGGACACTCCTCTGAGACATGTCGAAGCCCTTCTATTCGAAGGCCCAAGTTAGGATTCCAAAATATCCATAGGCGTCAAACCATTTGTTATTACGAAGGTTACCTTAGGGGAATTCGCCATTCGAAGCCCTAAGCCCTTCGGTATGGTAACGGGCTGATAGGGGAACCTCCTGACTTGGTCAAACCCATGATCTCCCTCTCTCGCTTCCCATCAAGTCCGAGAACGTGGGTCACTAAGCCCTAGCGGTTACCCACAATCATGGGACGCCCCATGATCTCCGACATTCATGCAGAAGTGCTCTCAACCCTATTTCATCCACTATAAATAGGTTGGACGGGCAATGGATTATGGTATGCTCATTTCACATTCATCTCTTTACTTACACACACTTATACAACCATAACTCATACTTACTCTCACGCCGGAGGTGGTTCACAGGGTCGTACCCCTGCGTAATCACTTAACGTAGTGTTTCGTATTTCTTATTCTCAGGTGAAAGGCAAGACTTGGCTGGAACATACACCCCTCATACCTTTGATCATCATCGAAGCCTGGTAGTGCAATCTATTGTACAATCACATATCACATACTTACTCTCACGCCAGAGGTGGTTCGCAGGGCCCAACCCCTGCGCAATTACTTAACGAAGTGTCTACTATTTCTTATTGCAGATTGGCTACAAGTTTGGCGCAAGCATATCACCCCTCATACCCTTCGATCACCATCAAAGGCCTGGTCGTACGAATTATTGTACAATCAGTGGCATCATCCGTGGGACCCGCTACTATTGGTCTCGTTATTCCAAACTTACACCCTGTCAATCACTCTCACTAGTTTTACGGCATGAATCAAGGAAGAGAGATACACCCTCCGGTTTCTCGACCTTGACACCAATCCCGATCAATGATCCTAACAACCTCCCCAACATAACCGCATCCACCTTTACCACACGATCTCACCCTGAAATAACTCCCAACAACCATGCTTCATCCTCGCTAACCACCAACCGGTGTCGGTCCCCGGCGTTTGTCGAAGCTAACATCGAAGCATTAGAATATTTCTTGAGGGCTCGAATGAGGCAAGCTCGGAATGTGGAGATGCGAAGGGAGTTAGAATACTCAAGCGATGAGTATAATTTAAGATTTGGAAATAGAGGCTAGGCCCTAGCTCCCCGGGCTGGGCACACGCCAAGTGCTAAGGATAGGGTCTCCGAGCAGTCGAAGGCTGAGTGGAAGGTCGGTTGGTTTTGAAGATGTTCGGAGAGGGCTCACGAGAAGGGAAGGAACAATGGAAGGCTCCAATGGAAGGAGTCACCGAAGGAAACCGCTGGAGGTTAACTTGCCACCACTTTTGGCGGCTCATCGGGAAGAACTGAGGCGAGGGTTCCGTTGCCCTCTCACGCATCCGGCGTAGAAGGCAATCCACCTCAAATGAATGGAGGAGGAAATCTTCCTCCTCATGGTACGTACCCTCATTTTCAGGCTCAATCTTACCCACAAGGAGTTTATCCACCACCTAATGGGCAGGCTAGCAACCCCAGTTTTACTCAACCATACAGAAGCATGCCCTATGGGCAATGATATGTGCAAAAACACATATCATTTCCTTATCAAATCAGACCCAAAATAACTAAGAAAGAGCCGTTTATTGCTAATATTTAATGGTTTCTTGAGTTTGTGCTTGTGCATACAGACAGATATGTCAAAACACGTAAAGTTAACCAAATCACAAAACCCGAGCACGAGAGATAAAGAGTGCTAGCTGAGCATTGAAGGTCAAAATTGTGCATTTGTGAAGATTTCTACTTTCTGAGGATGATTTTTGAAAGATATGATCAAGATTTGAGAATTGGCAAAATCAGTCCCTCAACTTTGAGCATTTGACAAAATCTACCCTTGAGATTCAGAATGGGAAAATATGGTCCCTGGTTTATTTGAGAATGGCAAGATTAGTCCTTGGATCACATTTTCAAAATTTCATGTTTAGTCCCTGGAAATTCATATTTGGCAGTTTTGGTCCTTATGTTACACCATGGATCTATTTCTAGTCCTAAGTCCAAATATCCCAAGATAAACCCATGGCCCAAGTTATTCCTCAGCCCACTCAAACCCACACCTCTACCCGGTTCAACCCTTACCCATTTCCCACTTAAAATACCCGGTCAACTAACTCTACCCGGTCAACAAAATCAAAACCAATAAAAAAATACTCGTTACCCTCCCGCCAATAAAACCCCCAAAATACCTGTGTTCTAAGAACCCTAAAACACCCTTGGCTCCAATTTGCAAAATTAGAATAATTGAAGGGTAAATTCGTACTTTTATCTGACACGTGACTGACACACGGATGCCACGCTGGCAATTCGTGCGTCATATCACATCATTCTTTGATTTGGTTGGCTGAGATAACGTGGGCACGTGATCCAAGGGTGGAAATTGATGGATGATTGATGGGATTCAATCCAAAGGCTGATATTACCCAAGAGAAAGCACAGAAACTTCTTCTGGATCCTTCCAAGAGCTCCAGCTGCCCTATAAATAGATGCTTCATTCACTTGTTGTACACACCTTTCAATTTTCAGTAGCTTATAGTAGTTTATTTTTGTTTAAAATATTTTCTTTGTAATTCTCTTATAGTTTCAGTATTGTATTCCAATTTGTATTCAGTTTTTGATATTAATGAAATTACTCTTTTAAGCTCAAAATTATGTTTAGCTTTTAAATTGTTTTGAATTGCTTATCAGTGTCATTTGAATTCATGTTAGTTCATTCCAAATTTATTTTCAGCTTGTTTTCACCTTAAGTCAAAAATTACAAAAAAATTAAGAAAATTATAAAAAAAAAATAAAAAGTATTCTAGTCTGTTTTTAAAGCTTAAGCTACTATTTCATTAGGTTCATTTAAGCTTGTTATAGCTTATAGTGAGCTTTTCTCTGTTTCAATCTCAATTCACAATCAATTCTAAGATTCAGTCAACAAAAGTCAATGAAAGCTGGATTGGGATAAGTAACTGATCTGGTTTGGAATTTGGTTAAGTTGAGCTGGATTTGGATTGGTATTGGTGTAGGATAGTGGTATTCAGTTTTATTTGGCAAGCCATAGTGGCTAGGACCACATGTAAGTTCATTTCTCAATTGAATTATTGCATAATCTGTTTGTGTTGTGCTTAATTGTTGTTTCTGCAGTTTTTAGTTCTTATTCAGTAGTTAGAATATAGTTATTTTACTATCATTAGGCTAGATTAGAGTGTAGGTTAGAATAAGTTGCATAATAGCTTGTATAAGGACTGTTTGGATCAAGTGGAAAAGTCCGAGTTTGAGGTTATATCAGTAGTGAAGTTTGGTTTATTTAGTGTAGTTTAGGACTATAATACTTGGTTTGGTCATTAATTTGCACTAAAAATTGCTTACAGTCAAAATAGACTTTAATTAGACCTTGTGAATTTGTCAGATAGATATAGTAGCAAAATAGGGTAGCACTAGGCTTAGATATCATCAAAATAGCTTAATCAAGTCTTATTGTAGCTTATTTCATAGTCCAAATCAAATTAGAGTCAATTGAATCTCATTTTAGTCAAAATTTCCAAATCTGTCCAATAAGTCAAAAGTATCAAAACAGTTTTTCACAAAACTTTGTGGATTTTTCATGAACTCAATTCTAGTCCAAATTAGTTGAAATTTTGGGAAAATAAACTTCAATTGGTTGAGTTTGTAAACACAATTTTTGCTGAATTTTTAGAGATAGTTAAAAGCACTTAATAAGCTTGTGTTTAAGGTCAAATCCCTGCACATTCTCACTTATATGAGTGTGCACAGGTTTATTGCAGAGCCTATTGAGGGTTCATTTTAGCTTGTTAGAGGCTCAAATTTGGTATTTGTACTCTATGGTTGGTTGTTCACTGAATACAAGTTCTTAATTTCACTTTTGCTCATTGGAAAAGCTAGTGCATAAGCTGAAAAGTAGGGGGTTAGAGCTGTTTTAGCTTATTTGAGAAATTGAATCAAATCCTTGTAGTGTGCATTTCATAGGTTTACAGTAGTTGATATTGGTTGTTTTTAAGTAGATTTAGCATACTTTAGGTTCTGTAATTCTTTGGTCCACTGTTTTTGCTTGTTGCTTATTCTAGAGTGCTTATATATAAGCAGTTGCATAGCATCCATCATTTCCATCACACTAGCATAGAATTTGTTATTTTTCCTAGATTCCTGATAATATTTTAGATTTTTCCTGAAAATTTCATATTTTTCCAACACTGTTTTCCATTTTTTCCCATTTTATATTAGTTTTTAACACTTTTTAATTACCTTTTAATGCAAATAAATCAGAAAAGCTTCAAAAAAATAAGTTTTCAATTTTCCTAGATTAAGAAAAATACAAGAAGAAAAAAAATAATTTTTCCAGATTTTTCCTAGTTAAATTTGTAATTTTTAGCCATTTAATTAGTTTAAAATAGTTTTTAATTCATAGAAAATAGAAAAATCATCAGAAAAATACAAAGTCAGTTTTGAAAAGTCTTTTGAGTTATTTTAGATTTTTGAAAAATAGTTTCATAATGTTCACCTTTATTTTTATAATTTTTAGTATTTTAAATTAGTTTTAAAAGTTAAAAATTAGTTTTTAATTCAAATAAATAAAATAAAAATCATAAAAATTAGTTTTAAATCATAATTAAGTTTTAAATTGCATTTTTAGAGTAAAAGTAATTTTAGATCATTTTTAGGATTTAGATTAGACGTAGTTGCATTTAATTCGCGTTTCATTTATTACGTTTTAGAATAATTCGCGTATTTAGGATTCCCCGTAGTATAATTTCCCTTTTATGCCTTCCCATTTCCCGTAGTTTAGATAAAAACAAATTCATCAATCCAAAACATCGAGAATTTTAATAACAAACCAATAACGACGTTGCCCATTCACACCTCGTTGGGAAACGACTCGGATTTCCTAATCCGTATCACTATCACTCACGGGATTTGATTCATTATCCTTTTTCCTAAAGGGATTTTAAGTCATTCCTTGTGGATTATTTTTGATATCGTTATTGTGGTTTTATCCATACACACATACCCCTAAGCCTACAACATATAAATTTTGGCCATGCCGGGGAGGTTGTGTCACGACAATATCGTTAACGGTTTGATGATTAGTGACTCGAGATCCTTCCTTCGTGAAGTTACTATTTTTTATAAAAATCAAAAAAAGTAAAAAAATATTTTCCTTTTTCTTTTGTATATATATATATCATATTTAAAAATACAAAAGATTTTCTTTGTTTTGAGCTAAATTAGAATACACCAATTATATAACATTCTCAACGGAGGTGTTATCATTAGTAAGTTCCCGAACCAAAGATCAAAAACTTGCCTTTGTGTCGCTTGTGTATCGATTTATTTCTATCGGATAAACAAACTGTGTGGTGGGTATAAGGACGGCCTGACATTAAATTGAGGCTGAAAAGAGGGGTTTTAATAAGCTTCATAATGACCTAAATAGCTTTTCCGCTCGCTTGTGCGTTTGTCTTATAGAAGTGATTTATTCACTTGGGATTATTGGTTAAGTTCACTTTTGTTTTCGAATACCGGTCTCTTTTAATTGCCTTGGTTTTTAAAGTGCATGCGCACTCGCTCTCGATCAAGACGACTTCAGAATCAGAATCAGAACGTACCCGAGTTACGTGATAACGCTACACGCGTCGTTCGAGGTCAAAGGAACTTCCTTTTCGTCGAGCAAGTTTTTCAACACCCTAGGCAGTGAACCTAATCGTTGTAGTGTAGTAATTAGGGTAAGCCACGAATATTAATATCGTTCTCTAGGGGAATAGGAATGCTAGTAAGAAGTTACTACGCTAAGGTTGAGGTTGAGGAAGATTATTTTTTTTATCTTTTTATATTTTTAGGGAAATTGAAAGGTAATAATCTCGGGGTTTGAATTTGGGGGGTTGGTATTGCTACCGATTACTCTACTGATCTAATTATCTAATCTAAGGTGTATGTAGTCTATGTCTAATTAATGTGTGCTCGTATGATAGTTTAAAGATGTGTTTACTTAGGTTTTACTACTCCTTAATTATCTCCTATTGGTGGTTGAATTGTCACGTCCTTATTCCTAGTTGCGTTGTGTGTCTAAGGTTGTAGGGTATGCGTATGTTCCCTAACTCTTTGAACTTACCAAAGGGTCTCGTCTACAAAACCCAC
Organism: Chrysanthemum makinoi; assembly: GCA_910596185.1. Lineage (NCBI taxonomy): Eukaryota > Viridiplantae > Streptophyta > Magnoliopsida > Asterales > Asteraceae > Chrysanthemum > Chrysanthemum makinoi. The sequence continues at coordinate 90,113,435 of OU343223.1, read as the reverse complement.
TAGGGATAATAAACTCTTACTCTAAGGCACTCTTTGGATGGTTTAGCTTACAACTACTCAAGGAGTCATATTCTAAGGTTCACAAAGATTTAATCAAGCATTAAGTACACAACGAATGACCTATCGCATTACTAGATCATTAATCAACTAAGATAAGAAACAACCAATCAATATTCAATAATTAAGTTTCATATTCCCTAAGCAAACACACAAGTAAATTAGCCGGACATGGAAAACATGCAAGCGTACACACAAATAATCAAAGACATAACTGTATTAATGAAGTAAAACACTTATCTTGGTGTAAGATAGGGTTTGGAACCCTAAAATACTGTACAAGACATCCTTGGTTCGGTTTAGGTTTTTACTCCAAAAGACTACACACCAATACTGAAAAATTCGGATTCTATATATAATATTACACATGGGACGGCGTCACTTTATGTTTTGTGACGCCGTCGTGTCGCCGTCATTAGGGTTTTGTCTTGGCCACGTTAGACTTGCGACGGCGTCACCTTATGATTGTGACGCCGTCCTCACCTTCTGACGCCGTCTGATTACATCTAGGCCGTCTGCGAGTTGCGAACGGCCTACTCTTTTATAACTTGACGTCCGTCACTTGAAATGGGAGTTTTGGCTTCGTCCCCTCACAAAGATCCTCCGACGGCCACACTTAACACCGACGCCGTCACCTTATGTTTTCAGTAGCCTTGAGTGTCTCGATTCTGTCTTTTGCCATTTTCTTCGTATATTCGCGCCTTTTCATCCAAATAAGTGCCATTCCAGCATTTTGCCTTCAAGAGACCTAAAAAGTGAAAAGGAACGATATTAAGCAATAACGGATACAAAAGTGATCAAATAAGGGCTTAAACGACCCCTCAAAAAGGTACCTTTTAAAACCTTATCATTACGTAATATGGCTGCTGCCAACATACCACCAAACCCCGGTCCTAATCCTCCTCCCGTTAATCAAAATGTAGCTCCCGATCTCCGAACGATGGAGGAGCTATGTCAACCAACCATGTACGGGAGGGGAGGACCCATTACACCGACTAATTTTCCAACTACCGATTTTAGCTTGAAAAATCATATGATAGAACAAGTAAAAAACAGTTGTCAATTTCATGGTTTACCAGATGAAGATGCTAACAAGCATCTTGATAAATTTCTAACCGCTACTCAGAGTATGAAACAAAATGGGGTCTCCAATGACGCGCTTCGTCTATATCTTTTCCCATACTCTTTGACTCATCATGCCACTTCTTGGTTTGATCGACTCCCCGAAGAATTCGATTCATACCTTCGAGGAAATGGTTTCTAAGTTTCTAGAAAAATACTTTCCACCATCGATGGTGACGAAGTTGAGAAACGATATCAGTAATTTTCAACAATATCCCGACGAATCTTTGTTTGAAGCATGGGAACGTTATAAGCTTGCAATTGATCGATGTCCGAATCATAACATGTTGCTTGTCACTCAAATTGATACATTTTATAATGGTTTGACATTGAGACACCGTGAAACAATCAATGTTGCTGCCGGTGGAACTTTCATGAAAAGACGTCCCGAGGAATGCTACGATCTTATTGAGAACATGACCGCTCATTACAATTATTGGGATTCTACCGCCGAAAGGGGTGAATCATCTCGATCAAATACGTCTTCTTCTCTCGAAATAGCCGCTCTGAACAAAAAGATGGACGATATCTTAAGGATACATCAAATGAATAATCAGAATCAACATCAACAAGTGAAAGCGGTACACCCGACTTGTGAGACTTGTGGAGGTCCACATTCTTATTCCGAGTGCCCAGCCGTCGGTGGCTACGCACATGAGAATGTTTATGCTGCTACGGGAAACTACAATCAACCGCAAGGAGATAGAAATCTTCTTAGCTACCGTTCAAAAAATTATCTCGGACCTCACGGTTTCAACCAACCTCAACACCAAAACCAAAATCAAAACCGTTTCAATGGTAACCGTAATGTTAATCAGAACCGAGGAGCTAATGTAAATCATGGTAATCAACACTACCAAACTCCTTCACCTCAAGTTTACCAACAACCACCTCCTCCTCAACATCAATATCAACCACCTCCTCCTCAACAACCTTATCAAGCACCTCCTCAAGTTGCTCCGAACAACGATTTTCTAACTTACATGAAGAACTCCGATTACACCATTAAATGTTTGCAAACTCAAATTAACGGCATGAGGACGGATTTCAAAAAGGAAATTGAAGCTACAAGTAACAAACAGATGACTGAAATGAGGAATATGATGGCTAGTTTCTTTCAAGCCAATCAACCTTCTACTTCTTATTCTCAACCCTCGGGTTCCGGTTCTCTTCCAAGTAATACGATTCCTAACTCGAGAGGTGACATGAAAGCGATCACTACCCGAAGTGGTGTTGCTTACGATGGACCTACGGTTCCTACCACTTCTTCTTCCTCTCGTGTGGTGGACCGTGAGACCAGGGTGACAAAGGACCCGGTGCTTCCTACTAATAAGGGAAGTACTGTGAATGTCCAACCCATGGTTGTCCAAGATTCTGAGCCCGAAGATGCTCCCGTTAATGTGAAGAAAGCTAATCCGAAACCGTCTATCCCATATCCGTCCTCGTCCTTAAAGATCAAACGCTTCGTGAAAAGTCGAATCATCAAATGGAAACGTTTTTCCAAATCTTCAAAGACTTGAATATGGAGATCGGCTTATGGATGCCCTTCTCTTGATGCCCAAACTTGCTTCTACGATTAAGGGATTGCTATCGAATAAGGAAAAGTTATATGAGCTTGCTACTACGTCTTTGAATGAGAATTGCTCGGCAGTTATCCTCAAGAAACTTCCCAAAAAGTTAGGTGACCCCGGCAAGTTCCTCATTCCGTGTGATTTTCAAGGAATTATTCAGTGCTCCGCCTTGGCCGATCTTGGCGCGAGTATCAATTTGATGCCAACCTCAATCTACAAAAAGCTTTCATTGCCCCCACTTACCCCAACGTGTATGAACCTCGAGCTAGCCGACCGAACTACTACGAAACCAAAGGGTATAGCCGAGGATGTCTTTGTTAAAGTGGGGGAGTTCGATTTCCCCGAGGATTTTGTTGTCGTTGATTTTGATGCTGATCCTCGAGTACCCCTAATTCTCGGCAGAAGTTTCTTAAGGACGAGCCATGCGTTGATTGATGTGTATGAAGGAGAAATCACTTTAAGAGTAGGAAACGAAGCCGTCACATTTAACGTTAACCATACTTCTCAATCTCTAACCGACCAATATGATGTGGCCAAAATTAATGACACCGAGGTGACAAAGGACCCGGGAATTCCTACTAATAACGGAAGTACCAAAAACGTCCAACCTCCGGTTGTCCAAAAAGTTGAGCCTAAATCATCGAGAATTGAACCGAGTCTTTCACGTTTCACGGTTAAGAGTTTGTCTACGATACGTGCTGAGCAAAAGAAGAAATTAGAAAAGGAGACTACAACGGTAGTGGTGGAAAATGCTAGCTCTAAGAGCACACCACTTGTCCCACCTCCGTTTTCTATGTATTGAATTGATCTTGTTCCTAAGAACGTCGAGATTTCTTTGAGTGGCAATCCCACTCCTTCTTCTGAAATTATGGAACCTTCTGATTCTTCCCCTTCTCTAACTCCATTTGAGGGAGAAGACTTCTTTTTGAAAGAGATCGATGAGTTTCTTGCTATTGATGAATCGATTCCACCGGGAATTGATGATGGTGTTTATGATCCGGAGGGAGATATCCTTTATCTTGAACAATTGTTGAATGAAGATCCATCACCGTCACTCCCTCCAAAAGAGATCACGATTGAAGAAATCAAATAAGTACAAACGTCTGATGAAATTCCTTCGAAACTTGAGCTTAAGGATTTTTCTATCGATTTACTTCTCGGGGAGTTCACCGATGAACTCGCTCCCACCGACTTGATTCTTTCCGAAAATGAAGAAAAATAATACGATGATCCATTTTACCCGAAGAAATAAAAGGAAACAAAAATTACGACTGATGAGCTTAATGATACTGAGGTCCTCCATTATTTTTTATCCGAGAGTGATCCCATTTCTCATGAGGATTTTCACGTGGATGATACTTTGATTTCCTTCCTCTCCGAGGACAAGACTTTTAACCCTGGGATACTCATCGGAGAAAACATTCATATCACACAAGATAACCGGAAAAAGGAACCTCTCTTGGATGCCTTCGTTTTTGAACCTTTGAGTAACAATTCTCTGTACCATGGACTCCCTTCTTTTATGGAGTATTCCTATTGTGATCCGTCATCCCGACGTCCGCCCGCAAAACCATTGGATGATGGATCACTCTTTCTTAAACCTTTTGTGAGTTTGGGAGGATTTAACCTTTATGTGCTGGAGCCTGACATTTTCTTTCCCTCCCAATCCTACCATTCTTTTTCCTTCCGGAGTGAGGATACCATCTTTGATCTGGGTATCCCTTCCGCTTGCTTCCCCAAGGATAAATGAATTCGGGGACGAGTCAAGCTAGCGACTCGGTGACCGAAAACAGTAGCGCTTCGTGGGAGGCACCCCATGCTTATGTCTATCTTCTTTCTCTTTTCTAATAAGTGACGTGAAGGGGTTAGCCTCTTCGATTTCTCGTGTTTGGTTGTTTGTGATGTTTTGTTTAGGATTTTCCTGATATGAAGACTCTCGCGCTCAAAGTTTGTCTTTTCACCACTCGAGTTTCATGATCGTTGCTTATGGAAATCCGATATCCTAATCTTATCGATTAACGTTTATCTTTGAGCATACTTAATAAACGGCTTTTAGATTTTCGTTGATACCCTTGCCTTTAAACATTGAGGACAATGTTTCGTTTTAGTCTGGGGTAGGGTAATCTTCGATTTGATTTGACCGCACTTGCTTGTTTTTTGTCGTATACTCTCGCAACCCCGTTTTTCCTTAGAAAATGAAAAATTGTGCAAAAATGAGAAAAATTTAAAATTTTTGTAAGCTTTTGTTAGTTTTATGATTGAAAAGTCTTCGCGAGTTTCTTAGAAGTTATTTTAAATTTGCGTTTTCTTGGAAAAGCATTTGCTAATTGCTTAGACAAGAGGCTATAAAATGCGATTCTAGCTCACAAGGACAAGAATTTGCAAGTCTCCCTAAGTGATTTTAAATATGCGAAGCTTAAACAAGATTTGCTAGTTTCTTATAAGTGACTTTAAAAATGCGAGACTTGAGATTATTTGACGAAGCAATTGCTAAGTTAATATATGTTTTGACACCTTGTTGACTTTCCGCTGGTGAGAGTAGGAATGGAATTCTGACTTGACCGGGCGTGTTGAGCCCTAGCTTGTTCCCTTAACCATAGATAATTTAAAATTATCGGCTAAGCATCCGCGGATCTCATTATTTGGGATTTTAAATTTGCGGAGATCGAGGTATGATAGAGTTACTTATGAGTTTAGATGCTAAGCGTGAAGTAGTTGGTTCTCTTTAGAGCTCATCGAAGGTACTTATGGCTTTTTGTTCCCACAAAATTGTTTCACCCCATATCTGTGAATAAATAATTAGAGATGTTGAGTTTTTGGCGATAGTTAGTTCTTTATCTTCTTAAAAGAATCTTTGTTTTAAAAATTGGGTACACATCAAGGACTCGTAATAAGTAATAAGTAATAAATAAAGTTATGAGCTGCGGTTCGAGATCGGACCCTTGGATCATTAGCCGGGATTGGGTGAGGTCTTGGTCTAACCCACTGGGATCCTCATTTCATGAAGCCTAGAATCTTGGAATTATCCCGTGAAGCTCCGTGGTTCATAGCTCATATAAGTAAAAAGTATAAGTGCAAAAAAATATATATATATATATATGAAGAAAAAAAAAGAAAAAAAAAATGATGAAAAGAAAAAAAAATGATAAAAAAATGGAAAAGTCAAAAATATAAGTGAATAAAAATTCCTTGATGTGGACCTCATTTTTAAGACAATGGTTTTTGAGAGAAGATGGATAACTAATTAGCGACTTAGCTTCATATCTTTATCGGAATAAAAATTATCGAAACGAGAAACTTGAAGAAATTCATTTCTCACAAAAATAAAATAAATAGAGGAAAATAGGAAAATGGGAGCAAACGATAATTACACAAGTAACTTCCATGGGTAGTGTTAGCATCTAGAATCATATTTAACGATGATTTCGATTTTACGCTTAGTTTGGGGACTTGTGAAAAATCAGGGACGATGTATTCTATCCGTATGGTCACTTCACGCTGTGTTGTGTTTCCTACTCCGTGATCCTAACGTGTCGTTTGAAAAATGTTGGAGTTATTGATCGACATGAAAGTTCAACAAACCGTCACTCATAATCAGAATGTGCTTAATCGTAATATCTACATGTGAATAAAAAGGTAAACGAGGCGTTTTTAGAATTAAGGGTTTCTTAATCTCTTTTGAGGAATCTTTGCTACTTTTCATAGGTTTAGTAGAAAGAGATTGAAATCCTTAGTTTTAGAAGCTTGAGTTGATTGCATTGCGTGAGGACACGACAATGGTCTCGTCTGGGGTATTTTGATATGTGAAAAAACACATATCATTTCCTTATCAAATCAGACCCAAAATAACCAAGAAAGAGCCGTTTATTACTAATATTTAATGGTTTCTTGAGTTTGTGCTTGTGCAGGTACGGATATGTCAAAACACGCAAAAGTTAACCAAATCAGACAAAAACCCGAGCACGAGAGATAAAGAGTGCTAGAGCTGAGCCGGAAGGTCAAAATTGTGCATTTGTGAAGACTTCTACTTTCTGAGGATGATTTTTGAAAGATATGATCAAGATTTGAGAATTGGCAAAATCAGTCCCTCAACTTTGAGCATTTGACAAAATCTACCCTTGAGATTCAGAATGGGCAAATATGGTCCCTGGTTTATTTGAGAATGGCAAGATTAGTCCTTGGATCACATTTTCAAAATTTCATGTTTAGTCCCTGGAAATTCAGATTTGGCAGTTTTGGTCTTTATGTTACACCATGGATCTATTTCTAGTCCTAAGTCCAAATATCCCAAGATAAACCCATGGCCCAAGTTATTCCTCAGCCCACTCAAACCCACACTTCTACCCGGTTCAACCCTTACCCATTTCCCACTTAAAATACCCGGTTAACTAACTCTACCCGGTCAACAAAATCAAAACCAATAAAAAAAATACTCTTTACCCTCCCGCCAATAAAAACCCCCAAAATACCCAGGATCTAAGAACCCTAAAACACCCTTGGCTCCAATTTGCAAAATTAGAATAATTGAAGGGTAAATTCGTACTTTTATCTGACACGTGACTGACACACGGATGCCACGCTGGCAAGCCGTGTGTCATATCACATCATTCTTTGATTTGGTTGGCTGAGATAACGTGGGCACGTGATCCAAGGGTGGAAATTGATGGATAATTGATGGGATTCAATCCAAAGGCTGATATTACCCAAGAGAAAGCACATAAACTTCTTCTGGATCCTTCCAAGAGCTCCAGCTGCCCTATAAATAGATGTTTCATTCACTTGTTGTACACACCTTTCAATTTTCAGTAGCTTATAGTAGTTTATTTCTGTTTAAAATATTTTCTTTGTAATTCTCTTATAGGTTAAGTATTGTATTCCAATTGGTATTCAGTTTTTGATATTAATGAAATTACTCTTTTAAGCTCAAAATTATGTTTAGCTTTTAAATTGTTTTGAATTGCTTATCAGTGTCATTTGAATTCATGTTAGTTCATTTCAAATTTATTTTCAGCTTGTTTTCACCTTAAGTCAAAAATAACAAAAAAATTAAGAAAATTATAAAAAAAAAATAAAAAAAAAAAATTAAAAAAAAAAGTATTCTAGTTTGTTTTTAAAGCTTAAGCTACTGTTTCATTAGGTTCATTTAAGCTTGTTATAGCTTATAGTGAGCTTTTCTCTGTTTCAATCTCAATTCACAATCAATTCTAAGATTCAGTCAACAAAAGTCAATGAAAGCTGGATTGGGATAAGTAACTGATCTGGTTTGGAATTTGGTTAAGTTGAGCTGGATTTGGATTGGTATTGTTGTAGGATAGTGGTATTCAGTTTTATTTGGCAAGCCATAATGGCTAGGACCACATGTAAGTTCATTTCTCAATTGAATTATTGCATAATCTGTTTGTGTTGTGCTTAATTGTTGTTTCTGCAGTTTTTAGTTCTTATTCAGTAGTTAGAATATAGTTATTTTACTATCATTAGGCTAGATTAGAGTGTAGGTTAGAATAAGTTGCATAATAGCTTGTATAAGGACTGTTTAGATCAGTGGAAAAGTCTGAGTTTGAGGTTATATCAGTTGTGAAGTTTGGTTTATTTAGTGTAGTTTAGGACTATAATACTTGGTTTGGTCATTAATTTGCACTAAAAATTGCTTACAGTCAAAATAGACTTTAATTAGACCTTGTGAATTTGTCAGATAGATATAGTAGCAAAATAGGGTAGCACTAGGCTTAGATATCATCAAAATAGCTTAATCAAGTCTTATTGTAGCTTATTTCATAGTCCAAATCAAATTAGAGTCAATTGAATCTCATTTTAGTCAAAATTTCCAAATCTGTCCGATAAGTCAAAAGTATCAAAACAGTTTTTCACAAAACTTTGTGGATTTTTCATGAACTCAATTCTGGTCCAAATTAGTTGAAATTTTGGGAAAATAAACTTCAATTGGTTGAGTTTGTAAACACAATTTTTGCTGAATTTTTAGAGATAGTTAAAAGCACTTAATAAGCTTGTGTTTAAGGTCAAAAATCCCCTGTGCACATTCTCAGCTTATATTGAGTGTGCACAGGTTTATTGCAGAGCCTATTGAGGGTTCATTTTAGCTTGTTAGAGGCTCAAATTTGGTATTTGTACTCTGTGGTTGGTTGTTCACTGAATACAAGTTCTTAATTTCACTTTTGCTCATTGGAAAAGCTAGTGCATAAGCTGAAAAGTAGGGGGTTAGAGCTGTTTTAGCTTATTTGAGAAATTGAATCAAATCCTTGTAGTGTGCATTTCATAGATTTAGAGTAGTTGATATTGGTTGTTTTTAAGTAGATTTAGCATACTTTAGGTTCTGTAATTCTTTGGTCCACTGTTTTTGCTTGTTACTTATTTTAGAGTACTTATATATAAGCAGTTGCATAGCATCCATCATTTTCATCAAACTAGCATAGAATTTCTTATTTTTCCTAGATTCCTGATAATATTTTAGATTTTTCCTGAAAATTTCATATTTTTCCAACACTGTTTTCCATTTTTTCCCATTTTATATTAGTTTTTAACACTTTTTAATTACCTTTTAATGTAAATAAATCAGAAAAGCTTCAAAAAAATAAGTTTTCAACTTTCCTAGATTAAGAAAAATACAAGAAGAAAAAAAATAATTTTTCCAGATTTTTCCTAGTTAAATTTGTAATTTTTAGCCATTTAATTAGTTTAAAATAGTTTTTAATTCATAGAAAATAGAAAAATCATCAAAAAAATACAAATTCAGTTTTGAAAAGTCTTTTGAGTTATTTTAGATTTTTTGAAAAATAGTTTCATAATGTTCACCTTTATTTTTATAATTTTTAGTATTTTAAATTAGTTTTAAAAGTTAAAAATTAGTTTTTAATTCAAATAAATAAAATAAAAATCATAAAAATTAGTTTTAAATCATAGTTTAGTTTTAAATTTCATTTTTAGTTTAAAAGTAATTTTAGATCATTTTTAGGATTTAGATTAGACGTGGTTGCATTTAATTCGCGTTTCATTTATTACGTTTTAGAATAATTCGCGTATTTAGGATTCCCCGTAGTATAATTTCCCTTTTATGCCTTCCCATTTCCCGTAGTTTAGATAAAAACAAATTCATCAATCCAAAACATCGAGCATTTTAATAACAAACCAATAACAACGTTGCCCATTCACACCTCGTTGGGAAACGACTCGGATTTCCTAATCCGTATCACTATCACTCACGGGATTTGATTCTTTATCCTTTTTCTTAAAGGGATTTTAAGTCATTCCTTGTGGATTATTTTCGATATCGATATTGTGGTTTTATCCATACACACATACCCCTAAGCCTACAACGAATCAGGCAACCTATGGTATATCCTTCGTACCCTGTCGGAAGTCACCCACCTTATATACCTACTGCTTACCCTCAATATGTTAACCAAAACCCTGTTGGAATACCTCTAAATCATAACCCGTATAATGCTGCCCCTACCTACATGCCACCTTATAACTGCCTTTATTCAGAACCCATGGTTTCCACAACACCCTTTGCAAGATGGATAGAAGACTACTCTTTGCCTGATGGGTTGAAAATGCCCGCGCATATTGGTACTTATGATGGGAAGGGGACGGGATAACTTTTTACACTGCTCGAAAGGGCTATCGAATGCGAATGGGTTATGCCCGTGCTTGCCACATGTTTACATATACCCTATGAGACTCTGTCAGATATGGTGGAACGGGCAAAAACCAGGTAGCATTGTGAATTTGGATGATCTCAAGGCCAAATTCAGATCACATTTCAGCCAACGGAAAAAGTTCACAAGAACGCACCTAACAGTGCACAACATCAAGCAAAAGGAAAACGAGAGCACCAGGGCTTTCATTACTAGATACACCGATGACACCTTACAGATAATGGGCTTCACAGACGAAGACCAACGATCTCGGGTTTCGCATGGCCTACGAAACAGAAGTTTGGTTGAATTCCTCTCCATCGACCTCCCCGCAGCCTATAAGGGCTTAGTGGAGAAGGCTTACACCTGGATCGAAGACAAAGAAGTGTCTACCAACGGGCTTCCGGTCGAAAATAAAGAAAGTCATAGCAAAGTCCGAAGCACCCTTCGTGGAAGGGTCAAAGAACGACACAAAGGCAGGGACAGTTTACACCCTACCACAAAAACATCAACCACGGGCTCGGCTATCTGTCCAAATCTCCAAGGAGATACTTGCTACGAAAAGGCTGCGAAGACCTTTGATCCTCCTCCTCGCTTGCAAGTAGAGGAAGGCCCGAGATACTTCCAAATACTTCCATGACGATTACGGATACGACACCAACAATTGTAGAGAGCTCAAGAAACAGATAGAAGAGGCCGTGAAGTCTGGCCAATTGGGACATTTGGTGAAGGGTATTAAGAAAGGTAAAGAAAAGGTCTCCGATACACAGTTGGGGAAAGACACCACACCCGCCGAAGCACCCATCCTCATGGTGTACAAGGATGACTCTGGTTTAAAAAGGAAAGAAGTGGAGGAAGCATTATGCGGAGTAGGAGATGTCACCTTCCCTTCGATAACATGCAAAATTCTCTCAAATGACCCCGTGGTCATCTAGGTCTAGATCTCCAACAGAGAAGTAAACAGGGCCTACCTAGACTGTAGTAACTCTTGCGAAGTGATCTACGACATTGCTTTTAAAGCTCAAGCCTTCGATACGTCAAGAGAGTAGATTCGAAAGTAACTTTGGTAGGGTTCTTGGGAACACTCGGGCCCTTGGGAGAAGTCCCCATAGAGGTTACGATTGGAGAAGGAAGGCTAAAAAGGACGAAACTCGGTTTTCGCGATCGTAAGTCCGAGTCTCCTATAACTTGTTGATAGGGAGAACAAGAATGCGAAAATGGGCATCGTTGTCTCCACTATACATGCCGCAATCAAATTCCAAACACCTTTCGGTATTGGAACGGTTTTCTCCAGCTACAACGTGAGGAAGCCTACGAAAGTAGGCAAAAGGGTCAAACAGGTCTCGGAAGAGCCTCCAAAAGACGTTCTCAGCTGCACTGATGCTGAAAAACGCATTGTAGTAAACAATCTCTACCCTG